>CM053599.1:14407464-14432348 GCA_028646575.1 Pseudocheirus occidentalis | reverse complement strand
GTGGCGGTACAGATGAAACCATTGCACTTGGAACCTCAAGCCTCATTCTGACACTTTCACCAGCTGGGGATGGGGCACACTTCACCATCTATCTGGCCTTCATCTGTGAAGTGTAGGGGGGGAGGGAAAGGAGAAGACTAGATAACCTCTAAAGTCCATTCCACTTCTAAATCTAAGATTTTACAAGCAGAGATTTGGGGAACCAGACATCAGCTCCTTAGCAGAATAGCTTACTGGCTGAACTTGTGTGGTTGCAATGTTAAAGTCCATTTTTGACAGAATATTCAGTGTCTCACCAGCAGCTGCATATTTACTTGTTTTGGGGTTTCGTTTCCATAACCTTCTGCTAAGCTTTGGACTTCCCAAAAACACCTGATACCACCATGAATTATTTGGGATATATTTGTGTTCAATGGACATTCTGTTGAAGAGGGCAAATTTATTAAAGACACTAACAGAATTACTTGCGTTTTCTATGAGGACAAAATTAGTCCAGCAGAACTGGAGTTTAAACTGCCCGAATTCATTCCTGACTGGAGAGGGAGTCTCCATAACTTGGAGCAGTCACCATTTCCGAGTCAAAGGAAAGCTAACTCACGTTTTTTCAAATGGAGGTAGGGGAAAATCGGCCTGGGAGACATCAAAACCTTTCCTTTAGGAACGCAGACTACCAGTGCCAGTGGATGAGCTGCCTCAGGCAGGCACTCCATGAGGACTATAGACAGAATTCTACAGACAGGCTGTACTGTAATCTCGACATTTAAAAGGAGGAGCAGGGGTATCAGCAAGCATAATTCATTTCCTAGAGCTGGAGAAGCATTCATGTTCCAGGCTGAAAAACATTCTGGCCCATTTCAGGAACATCAGTCATTTAGTTGCTACTACCCACTATGTGCTGTGAATTCACAAGAGAGCATGAGATTGATCTCATGTCCTCCCACCAAACACGCCCCTCTCCATTCTACCCAAGTCTTTCTCCAATCTTTTCCTGATTCTGTTCCTCATTTTAGAAAAGGGCTGCGCTTTTTCCATCAACACTGTAACACTGAAATTGAAAGAATATTTTCTTGGCAAGTACTAGATACATGAAAAAGCAAATGAGTTTTCACTTCCATTACCTGACGCCACAAGTCGTCGTTATTCTTAAATGAGGTCCCCACCAATCTTAGGCTATAAGACCCAAATAAAGCAACATCCTCAGGAAGAGATTGTGTCTTTAAAAGCCCCAAACTAGAACACTCTCCAATCTGGCACCCGCAGACAAGCCAGGGAAAGAAGGAAAAAGTCAAACAGCACCCTCAGATCTCATCTAATGAGATTTGAGGAAGTTGCCATCCCAGCTTCTATGCTGACACACAAAAGGCATCATTAGGGGGGTACTTTAAGTCTAGAAAGCACCAAGGTGCCACATAAAGCCCTAGCTATTAGCCTAAAGCCACTGTGTTCAAAGAAGCCCCCTGGAAGGAGGGGAAGGAAAGAAAAAAAGGAAGAATCTTGCTTTTGCAAGACTTCAGCAACTCAATCAATCAACATGCATTTATTAAGCACTATGTGCCAGGCACTGTCTGTAGGTACAAAGAATACAAAGGGAAAAAAGAACTTAAAATCTAACCAGGGAATGTCCACAGAGTGGATAATAAAACATGTGGCCCTTTCCTAAAATGAACGATATCCTTTCCCTTTCCAAGCTGCCCAAACCAGGAAGTTCCTTCTCTCTTCTATTTTTCTCTCCCCCTTCTCTCTTCCTCATTCTCTCTCTCCCCCTTCTCTGTCCCTCTCTCCACCTCTGCTTCTCTCTCTCTCCCCCCAGTCTCTCTCTCTCCATCTCTGTCTCTCCTTCCCTCTCTCCTCTCTCTCTCTCTCTCACTCTCTCTCTCTCTCACACACACACACACACACACACACACACACACACACATATATACAATCCTGCTATTCAAACCACAACTTTAAGTCATCTCTCTCAACTTACACTGGTTCTCATTCTCTACTGATTCCCTTAAGGATTCGACTGCCTCCAGCCCCACCTTTCTCCCAAGCAATAGGAAACAAAATCCCAGACAGGTTCCAGCTTCTAACACTTTTTCCTTTCCTCCCCCACAACTCCTCAGAGGGCCTACAAGTTCAGTGTTGTCAGAGATTAGAGGAAAGGGGAACCCTCCAGGTACTGGCAATGTGCCTGTGTGGGAGCTGCTGGAGTTGGTCTGTTTTGGTTCAGTACTGCAGTCAGATACTGTATTACTACCGTTGTTCTAAGACACCATACTTCTCTGAAAGGAGCCTAAGACCCACTTAGCACTGCTGACTTATATTAATTAAGCTGTAGTCAAATAAGTCCCCTAAGTCCCTCCTGCATGTGCACTATTATCAATTTAGGTCTCCTCCATCCTATACTTATGCTTTGGGGGTTTTTAACCTGTATGAAAAAACTGACATTTCTCTCTATTAATATAGGCTTACCTTCTAAGCCTATAATTTCAACTTCTGATTTTTTCACTCTCAGTTTTATGTCATTCAAAAAACTGATAAGTATACCATCTATATGCTCATCAAAAACATCAACAAAAATGTTAAACAAGACAGTTGATCAAGTTCAGGACCCTTTATAACTTCCCCTGAAATCTCCCTCCAGGTTAATATTAATCAGCACTCTTTACACTAACTTACTCTTTACAACTAACTAAAAATTCATGAGAGACATTCCGGTAAAGAGTTTACTAAAAGCCAGATAATTTATGTGTTAAAGGCATTTCCTTGACCTGGTAACCCTAGGAAACAGAAAATGAAGTTAACTTTTCATGACCTATTTTTAGAAGAGTTACACTAACTCCTACTTCACCCAATTCCACAAACAATGAAGTACTTTCTAAGGTCAGAACACTGTGCTAGGCTCTGGAAGAGACAGAAACAATTAAGAGAGAATATCTCCGTTCCTCAGGAATCCAACAGTCCTGTACAGAAGATAAGAACCATACACAAACACATGGAATACAAAAAGAAATATGTTGGCTGGAAACCAAAGTGGGCTCCTTTTCTCAAATGCATCTGTTCATCACTTATTTGCCTTTCTAAGTCCTCACAAACTGTTTAAATCCTGCTAAACTCACTGGTTTAGAGTTTCCAGAGTCTACCTTTTTCACCCTTTTTTAAGTGAGCTGAGATACTTATCAACCCTCAGGCAACTCTTCTCCTTTGATTCACAATTTCCTCAATTACCAACAAAGATTCACCCATTATATCTGTAGCTCTTTCAGTCTCTGAGGATGTAACTTCCATAGGACAGGAGATCTAAGCTTCTTAAAATTATCTACAGTAGGAGTTCTGTCTCCCTAATTTAGGGATAAAACTTTAAAGTATATTTATTCTAGTGCCTTCAGTTTGAAGATTATTCATTTTCACAGAGAAAACAGAAGCAATTAAGCTTCTTCCTTAAGTAAGCCTGTACCTTTCAGGCCTTCTTGCTACCACATTAGCTAAAAGCTCTTTTGATTCTTACCTTTTTCACATGCCCCATTCTGGGACTTGGTTTTCCTAAAACTACTTTTCCTGGGTCTAAGCTATTCTAACATTTTCTTCCTCAAGTATATGCCCCTCTCATTGAGGTAAGTGAAGGGCTCCTTTTGCATCCTCACCAGTCCTTTTACCTGTTTTTCCACCTTCTTCATCAAGTTCATACAAGATATTCCCAGTACTTGAGGTTTTGAAATTAACCTGTTTGTCTTAAACCACTCCCCACCACCACGACAGGATCACAGAGTGACAGAGTTGGAAAGGATTGAAGAGCCCACTGTAGCCTAAACCTACAGATATGTTTAATCAAGAACTCTCTAGAATATCTACAAGTAATCATCTCGATTGCCTTTCAAATGTATTTTGGGTGAAGCCTTTTCATTGAATCCAAGTTTTACAGAACAAATCTTTTATTAAGGGAATTTGTTCTGTGAAGTTTGGATTCAGTTAAAAGGAAGAACTTGAGGACCTAGAGGGCCACATGTGGCCTGGAGGCCACAGGTTCTCCACCCCTGCTCTAGTGAATAGGAGCCTAAAGTCTCTCAAGGCAGTTCGTTCAACTTTTAGATAGCTTCAAGTATTAGGAAATTTTTCTTCACATCAAGCCAAAATTTCCCCCCTTTGCCCAATTTCTGCCAATTGCTCCTTCTTTAGCCTTCTATGTCAAGTAAAATAAATCCAATTCCTCTTTCATATGACAGTCTTCCAAATACTTGAAACCAGGTGCCTTGCCAAGCCAAAAACTTCCCAATTCTTTCAGTGGATTCTCAACCCAGTCTAGACCTCTGGCCAGCTGACCTTGCAGATTTTCTTGCCACCAGGCTTCAGACACAGGTATCTTGCCATATAGCCTCACACTACTGCCCCTTGCCACCATGCCAGTCCTAGGTCTAGAGACTCCTATCTTTCCATCTCTCCCTGTGCCTCACCATTCAAACTTCTCAGTTTTCACCACAACTTTTGTTTTCTCTCCAATCCTCTCTGTTCTCCCAGGCTGTCATTTCCCCAGCTCCCCTTCCCCTGCACTTCCTTTCCAATGTGCCCTATGGAACTCTAGTCTTAAATTGTCATTCATATTAGAAAACTTCAGTATTCATAAAATCCCAGAAACTTATACAGCAGCAAAAACTGCATCCCGTAAGTTGTAGTCATTCAATGAGCACTGAAGTTCCTACTATGTGCCAGGCACAGTATGATGAGGACACAAAAACAAAAGCAAAACACCTCCTGCCCTCAAAAAGTTTCAAATCTAGCCAAAGAAACCAACATATCTATAGATTATGCAAGACAAATGAGATTCAAGATCATTTGGGGGCAGGCATTACTACCTGAGGTAATCAGGAAAGGCTTCATGCAAGAGGTGACACTTATGCTGAACCATCAAGAAAACTTGGGATTCTAAGAAGTGGAGGTAAGGAAAGTAGGCATTCCAGTCAAGGGGGACAGCTAGGGCAAAGGCACAGAGATGGGAGATGAAATTCAGTATATGAGGTACAGTAAGAAGGCTAATTTGACTGCACCTCAGGGTTTGTGAAGGAGAGTAATATGTAAAAAAGTGTGTTGGCACCAGGTTGTGAAAGGTTTAGAACAGACATACACGAGTTTTTATTTGTCCTAAAGCAGAGGTAATAGGGAATCACTAGAATTCATTGGGAATGGAATGATAGGGTCCAACATACAATATAAGAAAATTACTTTGTTGATATGTAGATTTGTTTTGCTTGACTGTGCTTACTGGCTACAAGGGAAAAGTTTGTTATATTATAGGTTTTGTTGTTATTTTTGAAGAATTTATGGGGAGAGGGCAGATAGTGAGAACTATGCCAAAAAAATTATAAGCTTATCAGAAAAAGGGTGGTTTTTTTCATGTATAGAAGAGAACAGAGAAAGGTTCAGAGAAAACACAAACAAGGCAGTTGGAATTGATCTGCTAAATTTATTACTTAGCAAGCTTAAAAAAAATAAACCCACAACTTGTACATAATGGAAATGCAGGGTTTCCAGTCATAAGCCTCTTTTTCTATTCCCTATAGAGGGAAATGCTCATTTTTTTTTTGGTGTTTGTGTTTATGTTAAGTTCAGAATAACAAAATAAAAACCTATGTTTTGAATTTATGTTTTTGTAATATAAAAATAGATCTAGAGCAAGTTATCAAATAAAGAATATATGTCTCAAAATAATAATAAAATCACTTTGGTTTGTGTGTGAAGGATGGACTGGAGGGAGAAAGAGACAAGAGGCAAAAAGACTAATTAGGAAGTTATTTGAACAGTCCAGGTAAGAGGTAATTATGGCTGTGCAAATGAAGAGAAAGGGAAGCATTGCTGAGAAGTCACCGACTTCTCTTTGCTTCCCTTCTCCCCCCACCCCCACCCCCACCTCTTTACAGCTTCCTTTTCAGAGGAATTCCTTCCCCCATTGGAATATTAGTTCCCTGAGGGCAGGGACTATTTTTTTTTTTTTAAATACTTGTATTTGAATTCCCTGTGCTTAACCCAGGAGGGCACTTAGAATAAGTATTTGTTCCTCTTCCCTTCCCTCCCTCTAACCTTCCCCAAATCAGAGCCAGGTGGCGGTGATCTTATGATTGACATGTTAATGTCCCTCTGAATACCCTGGGTCTACATGGTAGCCTTCCCCTCCCCCCCCACCTCTAAGTCAGACACACACAGGGAAGGTCCAGTCCTTAATATCTCATCATCACCTTTAAGTGTGTTTCCCTTTTCACAGAGAGAACTCTCACCCCTCTCTCTGACTCCACCTCCTATGCCTCTATTTTGCTTTGCATCTCAGCGTGTCATCTCTCCTAAACTTATTCTCAGTCCACATGGACACCTCTAGTCACTCCCTCTGTCCTTGCTTTCCCAAGACATCATTCCTGCTCTGGAGTCACTTTACTCCCTTCCAAATCTTAACTTTTGGATTTCTTCCTCTCCCAGACCCTCTCCCCAGTCACAGTTCATCGCTTTCCAAACCCCAAGCCTGGGCTTTTCTCACCATCCACTTTCTCTGCTTCTATTCATCCGCTGCTCTATTACATTCTGCGCAGTAGGTTTGAAAACTTAACTACTCACACCTCTCCTTTTTCCTTTCCTTTCTTCTCTTCCCTTAGGTGGGGATGGGGGGTGGGGGAGGGGAAATAAGGCTATTAATCACAAGTTCCTTCTCCCCAATACCACATCTCCATAAACCCAACATTATTCCCCAGCTTTGCTCCTTGCTCCAGTTTCAAAGGAAACTTTGCCATACCAACTGCTCCACCCCCTCTTCTCATCTGAGCGGCTGCTGCTTCCATAAACCCTTTTCTCATCCACAGTCTAGATGGGAAAGGCAGGAGCTGAACTCAGAATCAACACAGGGGTTTTAGGGTCCTCCAGTGTGGTTCAAAGACCAAAGCTCACCACTGTTCTTTGCTTACACCCCACAGCATCATATGGTAACACAATTAAGCCTCTGTTCACACAACAATTTTGAAAACGGCCGCTTCTTACAAAAACAGGTTTGTACCCCCCTGTATCCTTATCACTGTGGATTCAAGATGCATAGTGATACAGAATCATCATGAGGCATCTGGGTGTCTCATATAATAAAGATGTGTTGTGAGGGGGTAAGAGGAGTGTTGTTGTAATAAAACTAAATTTCTCTGACAGGCATAGGTCTGAAAACTACAAAATGATCTATCATAAGTATTCTGGAGGTACGGCTAGGTGGTACAGTGAATAGAGCACCAGCCCTGGAGTCAGGAGTACCTGAGTTCAAATCCGGTCTCAGACACTTAACATAAAAAACTAGCCGTGTAACCGTGGGCAAGTCACTTAACCCCAACTGCCCTCCAAAAAAAAAATAAATAAGTATTCTGGAACAAAAAACCCCTAAGCCCTGTTGGATCCCAGGTAAAATATGAAAACTTTAATAGCAATTTTGTGTATTGTAAGGGGCAGGGACTAGTCCTGTGATTTCACCGGTATCATGAAACTACCCCTACCAAGGCAGATTAGATTAGCCCCTTCTTGTCAATTTACAGTCTTGGCAAACTGCCCATAGCACTGAGAGGTTAAGTGATTGCCCAGGTCACACAGAGAAGATGGGTCACAGCCATTAACTTGCCTAGCTTCAAGACCCCCTCTTTCTATCTAGTAAGTTGTGCTGCCCAGCCTCGGGTGCATTCGACTTCACAGTATCAAGAGATATGAGAGCTAGGTCTATGGTCTAACAGGTTTTCCTGCTGAAAAGAGGATAAACCTAACACTGAGCAATAAGGAGGTGAAAAAGTCATTACTGCCTTTGCCTTGATGTCTCTGGTATTCCCAGTAATCTAGTATCTACCTGGAACTGGTTTAATATTTAGATGTTCTGATCAGAACACTCTAGTAGGTAGATTAATGTCCTCCCCTGGAATGATACTTGGATGTTTTAGCATCACCACTACTGTCAGAACAATGGAACAAACAATACACACCTACAGGATCAAGTAAGCAGTTTCATCATTTACAATTAAGGCAAGGTGCAGGTATTTTCAGGTTAACATCAGTAATCATCAGATATTGGATTTGGTTTATATGAAAACCATTTCCAACACGAACACACACACACCCCTTTTATACCAATTAGTTCCAAGTCTTTCTAAAAGTTTCTAGCTCTGTCTTTTAATCTTCCAGTCTTACCTGTTTATATTATTATATACCCACATTCTTTTCATAATAGTCTAAAACAAATACCAAAGCAATAATAGCATTGTGGTATCATACATAGAAATAATTGGACAGAGGAGAGAAATTCACTGCTTGAGACAGGATACAGGAGGAAGACATATCACAAAATTCATTATAATTCACATTTCAGTTCAGCAGCTCAGGCAAGATCTTTGCAGGGCATAGATCTAATTAGAGGAGACTTTAAAATGTATTGGATAGCTGACAAGGAAGGGTCAGGCCTCAAGAACAGAGAGGCCATGTCATTTCAAACCACCATGGGGGAGATTTACACATGCTGTCAAACTAGACAGCTTGGGAGTGTCATGCTTGGCACATTCTCCACCTCTGACTGTTCTCCATTCAATAACTGCCCTTACTATTGTTGATAGACAAGTGCATATGTCCTGGAAACAATCTCTGCTGCACATTTCCAACAGTGTTTTATCTAGAAGGGAAAACGTTTCAAGAAAAGTAATATGAGGCCAACTCAATATGCCAATTATTATACACCATGCCAAGTCCAGGATATTCAGTCCTGCTGGGATGCTATCCCAACAGGCATACCCCAATCAGAAAAGTCAGTAACATCCCTCTTTCTCTCTCCCTCTTCAGCAGCCAGAAGAATCCAGAATTTAATTCTATCTTCCCAGGCACGAGCTAATTCTTCCCTAATTTGAGCCAAGTCTTAAAAGTCCTAGAATATAGAGAGTGAGGAATGACAGGGATGGTAGTTATAAACTCAGGTCTCATCAGAATCCAATTCAGTGAGTCAATCAATAAACATATATTAAGTGCCTACTACAAGCTGTCCAGAGGACAAACTGGAAATAATCAAGAGAAGGAAGAGACTAGAATTAAGACGGGCTGGGAAAGGCTTCCTAGAGGAGGTGAGATTTGGAGCTGGAACTTGAATAAAACCAGGGTAGCCAGGAAGTGGAAATGAGGAGGGAAGAGTGTTCTAGGTATGGGGGAAAACCAATGAAAATGCCCAGATCATTTTGTCTTGGGGTGAGGTGATGAGGGACTGTACCAGGGCAGTGGCAATGCCAGAGAACAGTGGGGAGATGAGAGAGACATTATAAAGGCAGAATCAAATGACAGGAGATTGGAAATAGGGAGTAAAAAATTACGAGGAGTTGAAGATAACTCTCAAGTGGAGAGCCTGGGGGACTGGGAGGATGGTGGTGCACTCAACACTAGGGAAAATTTGAAATGGGAAGGGGTTGGGGAAAAAGACAATGAGGTCAGTTTTGGATATGTTGGGCTGAAGATGTCCACTGGACATCCAAGTGAGATATCCAACAGAATGACAAGGACATTCATGGAAGCTGATGAGATCGCTAAATGAAACAGGAAAGAGCCAGAAAAGAAGAGAGCCCAGGACAGAACCGGGTGGGATACCCATGGCTAGCACGTATGACCTGAAGGAAGATCCAGCAAAGGAGACTGAGAAAGAGAGGTCAAAAAAGTAGCAGGAGAACCAGAAGAGAAGAGTGTCACAAAAAGCTAAAGAGATGAGAGCATCAAGGAGAAGACGGTTAACAGCATCAAGTGCTGCAGAGAAGTCAAGGACGAAGATCTGGAAAAGGCCGTTAGATCTGGCAGAGAAGCTGCCATTTGTAACTTCGTTCACAAGGCAGAAGATGTGTGGGATGACAGTTTGTGGGGATGCATGAATAAAGTGAGGTCTTTTGAGAATGGGAGCAACATGGGCATGTTTATAGGTAGAAAGAGTGAAGATATCTCAGAGAGTGAAGGTGACAAAAGGGGTAATCTATCTGAGAAAATAGAATGGGATCGTTCCTGCACATAGAGGGGTTACCCTTGGCAAGGAGAAGGGCCCCGTCTTCATTTGAGACAAGTGAATAAAGAGATGGTGGCAAAAAGCATCTGTGCAATGTAAGAAAAGGAACAGGATGGAATGGGGAGCTTTCAGTGAATAATCAATTTTTTTTTTCAGAAAAAGATGAGGCAAGATTCTCAGTTGAGAAGATGGGGGGCAGAGGAAACCATGGGAGGTTTGAGAATGAATGGAAAGATTTGGAAGAGCCTCTGAAGAGAGCTGGGATAGTTAGGGAGATAGGGAAAGCTTTCCATACAACTGTGAGGGCCTAGCTGTGGTTGTTACATAAATCTGTAATGGATCCAGTCAGCATGGTTTCATGATTTTCTTCAGCTTTTTTAAACAACCTGTGTACAAGAAGGAAGGTAGCAGATAAGTGGGGGTAATCTAGGGCTGAGGCTTGGCAGGGTCACATCAGGACGAAAGTACTCAAGAAGAGGCCAATGTGGACTTAAATTGGTTCACCAAAGCCTCAAGATGGGGAACGGAGAGTGTATTTCCTGCATGGATGATGCCTGAAGGGTGGAAGGAATGAGGGTCCTGGTATGGATGAAGAACAATAGATTGTGATCAAATGAGCGAATTTCAGAGATCATGAACATAGAAGTGATGCCTTTGTGGGTAATGGCAAGATCAAGGGTTTGAATGACTTTGTATGTGGCTGAGGTGAAGTGGAAGAATAGCTCATTCTTCTCAATTAAATTGTAGATTACATTAACTAATTTCTGGAGAACGCTTCCTCCTTGTTGCTCTCCACTAAGAATCTACCTTGGATGGCTAGGTAGTTGGAGGCCTAGCCACCCACAGGGGCACTCTCTGGCTGTTCTGATGAGACAGGAATCAACAACTGCATTCCTTCTATCGATTAAAAGGACCAACAGACCTTACTATCTGTCCTGCAACTGTATCCTAAGGCCCTCCATCTTCCCTGCCTTTAAACTTTGAAGGCCCAAAGCACTGCCACCTGACCTACTTATACAGCTTTAGGACTCCTGGTCCTTAAGATCTATCCATCATGCACCATAGGACTTTTGGACCCTGCAATCTGAACTTCAACTGACCTTTATTTCATATGTTGTTGAATGGTTCAGTCCTGTTCAACTCTTCATGATTCTGTAGACTATGCTGTCCATGGTGTTTTCTTGGCAAAGATACTAGAGTGGTTTGCCATTTCTTTCTCTGGTGGATTAAGGCAAAGAGGTTAAGTGACTTGCCTAGAGTCACATAGCTAGTGTCTAGGATTGCTTCTGAACTCAGGTCTTCCTGATTCCAGGCTCAGTGCTCTCTCCACAAAGCCATCCTGTTGACTTTTTTTTTTTTAATATGTAGTCTTCCTTAGTGTGAATTCCTTGAGAACAGGGATTGTCTCAATTTTTTTATTTGAAGCTCCAAACAGACCTGATCTTCCCTATGATGATCAAAGGTCTGGAAGGATTTAGAATCTTTGTGCTGCATAAAAACTCTTTCTGAATTTAAAATCAAACTACAGGGGACAATTGAAAGCAGAAAGCAGAAATATCAGTCCCACTCCTGTACCATGGACAACTGTTATTTTCAGCCTAAAGAACTTACCCTCCTGAATTTTTAACAACAACAATAATAATAGCACTTGGTATATGTGCCAGGCACTGGGCCAAGCACTTTTACAAATACCATCTCATCTGATCCTCACAACAACCTTGTGAGGAAGGTGCTCTCATTATCCCCATTTTACAGATGAGGAAACAGAAGCAAACAGAGGTTAAGTAACTTGCCCAGGCTTGTACATTTATTTTTCTACCTGTGGGTCCTTTTCCCTTTTTTACAATCTCTTTGGGTTATAGACCTAATAGTGGCATTGTTGGATCAAAAGGTATGCACTTATTTATACAGCCTTTTGGGCCTAGTTCCACATTGTTCTCCAAAATGGTTGGATCAGCTCACAACTCTACCAACAATGCATTAGTGTTCCAGTTTTCCCAGATGTCTCCTCCAACATTTCTCACTTTCTTGTTTGGTCACATGAGCCAATCTGATAGGTGTGAGGTGGTACTTCAGAGTTGTTTTAATGTGCATGTTTCTAATCAATAGTGATTTAGAGCATTTTTTCATATGACTATAGATAATTTTATTTTCTTCATCTAAAAACTGCCTGTTTATATCCTTTGACCATTTATCAATTGGGGAATGACTTGTAGTCTCCTAAGTGACTTATTTCTCTATATATTTTAGAAATGAGGCCTCTATTGGCAGTGCCCCCCCTTTTAATTCCAGGACCAACTATGAAAATCTTTGGTTTTTATAAAGTCCTTAATAATCTGGTCCTACAACTAGTAAATTATAGACTCTATATAATCTGAGATCCAATGACCAATGGCCTCCTTTGGCTGTGACTCTCTCAGGTGCCTTGACATCTCTTCTCCCCTCATCTCTTGGCTTCCTTGAGGTCCCAGCTAAAACACCAAGAAGCCTTTCCCCTTCTACCCCTCCCCCCCACAAATAACTCTAACAGCTCTTTCTGCAGTGGCCACGAACTGGACGCTGCGGGGCTGCCCATCTGCTGGGGGACGGCTGAACATGTGGTGGCACAGCGATACAAGTGCTCAGTAAGAAAGGACGAACCAAGGGATTTCAGAGAAACCTGGAGAGATGTGCACGAGCCGACGCTGGAGGAAGCGGGCACAAGTGAGCAGAACCAAGAGGACCGGACAGCACCGCCCACTGACCAGCGCCAGCCCGCTCTTCCGAGTCCCAAGGCCACTGTTCTCACGCAGCGTCTAAGTGACCACACGCCGTCTTGGAGAGGGGGCGGGGGAGGAGGGGGCGGGGGAAGCCTAGGCCTCAAAATCTTGTACGTCAAACAGACCGTACCTTCCTTCCCTCTGCCCACAGCTTCCAAAGGCGGCCCTCCGCACTCAGACCAGAGCTGGCGCGGCACGTGACTGTGCATCCGGGGCTCTTGGAGCGCTAAGCCCCCCCCCCGTACCGCCGGCCCCCCCCTGCCCCGAGACGCCGGGCAAAGCCGACACTGGGCCTGGGGAGGAGCAGCTATTCTCCCGCTGACAGCCGAGGGCCTAGCCCCGAGGCTTTTGCGGCTCCTCCGGCCCCCTCCCACAGGGACCACGCTCCGGACCAGCCCGCCCCCGGCCTTCCCCTCCAGACCTCCCCCGCCCGCGCAGATTCCCCCCCCCAAGGTGTTACCTGCCGAGTGCCCGCCATGCTCCAGGTCGGGGGAGGCCGGGCCCAGCAGCAGCCCAACTGTCACCGAGGCCCGCGGGCGGGGCGCAGTGGGGAGAGGGGGAGAAGCACGAGACCTGGGGGCCCCTGAGGGGAGGGCCTGGAGGGCCTTCAAGGGGGTACCCTGAGGGGGCATCAAGAGTGGAGAGAGCTGGGGGTGGGCGAGGGGTCTCCCAGCTAAGACAATGGACAAGACCTCACTTTAGGCTCCCGGAAGGAAGCTGAGGCAAAGGTGGCAGAGCAGGCCGCCCTAAGGCGACGCCGGAGGGAGGGGGCGGAGCCTCGGAAGGAGGCCCAGCGGGAGGCGGGATCTTGAGGGGCGGGGCCAGGCTGGAGGCCGGAAGTGGGCGGGGCCCAGGCTGAGCAGGGTGGCTGTGCGGGGTGGGCCTCCTCAGGAACGCTTTGCGCTCGATTGCTCGCTCTGCACGTGTCGGGGCCGGCTTCGGTAGGCCTCAGTCCTCTCCCGGGTGCCCTTGGCCACTCTCCCAACCTCGGCCCGAGGCACAGACAGAGCAGGTGCCTCCTAGAAGGAGGGTTCGGGCCGCGGCCCAGCAACCATTTGAAGCCGGGAGGCTGGAGGGTGCGTGTGTCCAGGTAGGCAGCTCGAGGCGGTGCTGAAGGTGGCCTCATACCCAGAGGGGACTACAACAGCAGTTCTTTCCGAGGAATGTTTTTATTGAGAATACCAACAGAAACATTAAGGGCCCGCTTATAAACTCCCAGCTTCGCAGCTAGAAGGACCCCCCTGAAAACTCCCACCTCTCCATTTCACCCCCATTTTCCCCCTCCCCCCCTGCAGAAAATGAATGAGGAATTCCCCGCAAATCCGCCAAATCTCAAGTCCCCCTGGTGCCCTGCAGGGAAAGCACCCGGGGCTTGTGCCCCACCCCCCCTCCCCCATTTGACAGAGAGCCCGGTTAGGGCAGGGATGGGGCTTGTTCCAGGCCTCCATTCCCCCCAGCCCCAACCATAGTGCTTTGTACCTTGTAGACGCTGAACAGTACTCGAAGCTGGAGAACTGAATGAACTCGGGAAGCAAAACATGTCATTTTTAAAAGTTACACAAAGCACCAGCCCAGCCTGGAAAAAGAATAGAAAATTCTTTCTAGAAACTATGATTCTCTTTAAATGTATAAGTTTTATCTTCCCTATTGGATTAGAAGTTGCTTGAGGTTAGGGGAGATAGCCCAGTTATCTTTTCAGTGTCCAGCACAGGGTCTTGAACATAGAAATATCAAGTGTTTTTGAAACACAGAAACATCCCACGCTTGACTGTGGCACAACAATATTAAAGTCAACCGAACAAACGTTTTTTAAAGCACTTACTTTTGTGACCTCTTTTGAGTTGAGACAGGTTCAAAGCAGCCGGAGAGGATTGCCTGCAGAAACTCGGGTTCAGATCCACCTGTTTCACATATCCTATAAAAAGAAGACTCAAGTCTGTTGATTTTTTTTCTTTTCTGTTTTTAAAATTGCAAACCCAGGGGCTTTCTGTACCTTAGAGCTCATTTGGGGCAACTGCTGAATATGTACCCACCTGTAAAGTTTTGTCAGCCACCGTTTTGTTCCAAGAAAAGAAAGGCAGTTAAAAGTGAGTCTTACTCCTTTTTTTAGCAGCATATTCAAATTGGTCAAAAATGGGAAAATTGCCTCCCTTAGAGATCAAAGAGATCCCTTAGCACACTGTCTCTGAAGAAAGACAGGACCTCAGAGGGGATCAAGCCCACCTTTTTCACTGTTGGGGCAGGGAACTGAGATCCAAGGAGGTCATATTTTTAGTAAGCCTCAGAGGTGATATTTGAACCCAAGTCCTTTGATTCCAGAGCTAGGACTTTTTACACTGTTCCTTTCTGCTGCCTTCAAATGTTTAGTAGTTGAGCTAGAGTTCCTCCTTACTAGGTAACTAAGATAATTGCCATTGATAAGCAGACCTTGGTAGAATGGTAATAAGGGTTTAGAGCAGTGGTTCTCAACCTGTGGGTTATGTTCAATTTGTAATAATGAAAATACATTCTGCATATCAGATATTTACATTACGATTCATAACAGTAGCAAAATTACAGTTATGAAGTAGCAACAAAAATAATTTTATGGTTGGGGGTCACCACAACATGAGGAACTGTCTTAAAAAGGGTCAAGGCATTAGGAAGGTTGAGAACCACTGGTTTAGAGGTAAAGATTCAGACTCTTCCTACAGGCCCAAACTCTTAATTGTCCCTCTAATTGTCTGGCCATTCCTCTCCAATCCCACCATGATGGGCAGTCTGAGTTTCCAGCCTTCTGACTTGTCTCCCTACCTCTCCTTTCCATCCTTTGCACAGAAGCAAGATTAGAGTTTTTTTTTAATGCACAGGTCTTGGACTTGAATGTCTCCTGATACTCTGAAGGATAAAATAAAACCTCCTTTACATGGCATTTAAGGTCCTTCATAATCTGGGCCTTAATATCCTGTCTAGCCTTAGCTCATCCCACCACCCTTAACAAGCCCCACATCTCAACCCAAGGGGCCTATTAACTGTTCTCTGAACTCAATATGCCATTCCCTGCTTTTATGCAGGCTGGCCTGTCTGCCTTCTGTAAGGTATCACGAACATCTCCTGGGTAGTCCTTCTCTTCCTTCAAAGCCCAGAAATTATGTCATTTCTTAGAAGCCCTTTATAGTCACCTCAGCTCAAAGTGATTCCTCCTTGGTCAAATCTACTTGGGGTGTTTTGTCTACATCTTTTTGCTTTCCCATCCCCTACTTATCTGTGCCCTTAATATATGCACCTGATTAAAATTCATCTCCTCCCTTGTCTTCCCCTGATATAACCACTAAGTGCTGCATACTTCTTTGATCTGGATCCTGATTCCCCTGGTATTCCTGATTCTTTCCTACTTGGTTTTCACTGTTAACCTGTGCTTTTTTAGGTTTCTTTGTATTATGCTGTGTATGTGTTTGCATTTTCTTGTCTCCTCCCAACTACTCTGTAAGCTTTTCAAGAACAAAACCTACCAACTCCTGTGGGCAGGAACCCCTACTTAATCTTATCTTGCAGTCTGTATGATACTTGTCTCTGTGTTCCACATGGTATACTCTCTCTAAATATTTTACTTCTTGGGTGTCTTTCCAGTTCCTGGCGTTCCCTGCTCAGTTCTTTCTTTTAATTTAACAAATATTTATTCAGAAACTACTCTTCATCTACTAATGTTATTATTCTGCTTAAGGAATTTTTGCTTACTGCTAAGTAGAATGTATGTAGAATGAATTAATACGGATTTATTAAGTATTTACCAAATGCAAAACTCTGTATTAGTCCTGAGGATGCAAAGAGAAAAGGGAGGTGTCCCTTGGTCTCAAAGAGTTCACTCTAATTGGAGGAGACTGTGGAAAGACCCAACAGTGCAAGGGCTAAGGGCCCTTAGATGACATCAGCAGGGTAGATGATAGGAGGGGGCAGTCTACAGGGCAGATGACAAGGACTGGCCAGCATAGGAGGCTACAGCAAGGCAGATGGTAAGGACTGATGTCAATTCCATGTCAGAAATTAGTAACTGCCATCTCATCCAAGCCCTGGTGGGTTATGAGAGAGTCCAGAACTGGTGGGAGGGGAAAAGATGAAAGGATGTACCCGGTGGTAGAAGGCATAAGATACCCATTTCTGTATTTAAGCGGATACAAGAAGAATGACATGCAGGCCTAGGCCCAAAGAAGTTTTTAGCTCATTGAGAATATGACATGAACATGAAAAAAAAAGCCAGTAGTGGGAAGCAAGCTATATTAAATGCCCTGTGCGTTCACTTAAACACAAAGAACTCTGAGATCAGATGAGGGTAGGAGAGCTTAGAGAAAAAAATGTGCTCTTCAGTAAAACACAGAATGAGGTAATGAGCAGAACCAAAAAAGAGTTACATGAAACCTTATGTTGATATAATATGCAGCTTGCTTTTCTTTTAAAATATGTAACATTCAGCATATTTTTCCAAAGTTGCCCTCCTTCTCAGTTTCCCTTCTGCTTTTACTGATTTTCTTTTATTTTTTGCTGTGCGTTTTAAAAAATGCTCCAGTGACCTTCTTAATACTTTTTCCCCATGTTAATAATCCTATCCTTCTCCTTCCCCCAGTTGAAGGAAAGACAAAACTGTTGTATCAAATGTGAATTGTCAAACAGTACAGAATTTCGCCTTGACCACCGCTGTCACCTGCTTACTCCAGTGCTCCCCGTGACCATGTGTGTAGCTGTGCGCAGACTTTGAGTTACTAGATGCTTTAGTGACCTTCTTTATACTATTAATCAATTCATAAACAAGATGAGGGGGGAAAAGCCATTCCTTCTCCAGCTCATTTTGCAGACAAACAACACAAACAATTGCCAAGCAGTGCCAATTTTTACGTTGGCCCTGTCTGAAAATGTTCCCTCATTTCTGCGCCTTGATCTCCTCACTTCTCTGTCAGGTGCTGGGTCACATGTTTCATCATTGTCTTCTGGAATCATGGATTGTCTTGGACTGAGCTGAGCTCAAAAGTCTTTCTTAGTTGTTATTCTTTACAGTTTTGTTTTTGTAAAAATGGGCTCCAGTCATTTTACTCTGCATTAGTTGAGAGCTCAGTTCAATTTAGGAAGTGGGAGAGCTCCTACAAGAAGTAGGATTCTGATGTGTAAAGTGGAGGGCATTCTGAGTAGGGGTTTGAAAAGGCGTGAAATTAGGAAATGGTACAATAAGGTGGGAATATGTGAATAGAGCACTATCGATGGGAAAAAGGCTTATGGTGTAGAGATATACAATTGGCAGATACTTCTTAGATTTTTCTGAATTTTAAATTATTCCATTTATATTTGGTCTTCTCTATGTTCTTGTTAAACACTTAATTTTTTAAAACTATATTAGTATATTTTGCTTTATACAGAATATAGCATACTTCCAATTCCCTCCAATGTACAATACCAGAAAATTAACAAGAACACTGATTTTTTCTTTAAAAGTTGCATGAATGACTTCTGCTGATAGTACAAGCAACCTTGCTTCTTAGTAGCTTTCCATTTGTTAAAAAGAAAAGAAAGAGCAATGTTCCATGTTTTAGGTCAGCGTTTTATGTCTATTTAAAATTATCTTAATTTACATAGTTTTACTAATTTTTTTTGGTTCTTCTTGGTTCAGTATATGTAATGTCACACCAATCTATTTATTTGAATTTCCCATATTCATCATATTTATGACACAATAATAACATTTTATCAACCTGTTACGAAATGAGGTAATGGGAAATAGCCAGGAGGAGGCCAGTCTTGCAAGCAAGCAAAACTGAGGCTCTGCCTGGCATCAAACCACTGCAAGGTTCTTGGAGCCTGCTTCTGAAAAGTGCTCTACGGGAGAGGAGCTTTATATGCTCCATCAGAACATGTGAAGTTATCCTCTGCTCTAATTTTTGTTGACCTACTGCACAGGGACCAACGCTAAGCTGGAACTAAGTGAGTATACAAACTGTGAGCAGATGAAAGCTCAGTTTCCAAGGCAGGAGAAGGATGTTGTAAGCCTCTGGGTAGAGGAACTTCTCTGTCAGCACTACAGGGCCTTGAATATAGTGAATCTTTTTGGATTTTCTTCTTTCTTGATCTTAGGTGAATGATACTAGAGGTGGCTCATCCAAGTCATAAGCTCATGAACTAAGATCTGGAGAACCATCAGAAGTCCAATAGCTGGATTGTAGTAGCAGAGTCTACCAGGTGAGGAGACATCCTTGAGGATGTCAGAGTGTGTTGGATCCTACCCTGGGCAGAACATGTGCCTTGGTGAACTTGATATGGAAAATGTCGGCAGCCAACATTTTAGTTCGTCTTCTTCTGGGACTGAAGTAGTGCTTTTGGGTTTCTGAGGGTTTTGTAATTCTGTCCTTGTCACACTTCTTCAGTAATTATCTCTTTGTTAAAGCTAATGATATTATTGGGAAGTGGTCAAAATTATATTGGTGTAATAATTTCTGGTTAAATGATGTTGGGGGAATATTAATTCAAGGTGAAGATATTGATTGAATGTGTCAGATGGAAACTCATAAACTGTTTTAGAGGAAGACATCTTTTACTCCCTTGGACCTACCCCTAGAACACTGATAGGTAAGTAGAGAAAAAAAAAAGAATATGGTTTGAGAGAGTGAGCCTAGAGTCTATATTTTCTCTATATTGATATGCCAGAGTTAATTTAGCCGTCTCTACATTATTCGGGAAGTAGGTTCCCCCCCTCCATTATTTGCCATTACCAATAGTACCATTATGAATACTTAGATATCTATAGTGTTTTTTCTTGTTGTACAACTTCCTGAGGCTAGAAATCCAACAGTATGGGATAACCAACTCAAAAATGACCACTTTTTGTAGCTTGTGTAATTTCAAATTGTTTTCCTCAAGTTCTCATTGAGAAACAAACTCTTCCCTGGTTTTCTAGCTTTGTTTTCTTTGGTTAATTAAAGACAAGATTCTACTGAATAGATTTCATTCTAAATCTTCCTATTTCCCTCCTTTATCCACCCCCAATCAACTTTCCTGTTTTTGATCCAGCTCCATATACTTTTGATAATGAAATGCTTTATGATTTGTTATGGCAATGCCAACCTAAATAATTTCTTTAAATATTACTGAACTTTTTCTTCTCTGAATGAATTTTCTTATTGTGTCTGATTCTATAAAGTAATCGTTTTCAAAGTGTGGTCTGTGCATCCCTGGGAATCTCCAAGACCCTTTGTGGGGGTCCTTTAAGTTAAAACTACTTTAAGATTAATACTAAGATGTTATTTGTATTCCTTTTCTAACTACCTGTCTGTATGAGAGCAGATTTTCTTCATGTACTTAAAACAAAACTTATCACAACAGACTTGAATGCAGAAGCAAATAGAAGAATCCAGACATTCTTTTGTTAAGCCCAACATTTAAGAGATTTATAAAAATATAGAAAACAACACCACTCTTCTCACAGTTGTTTTTGTCTTGGAAAATACAATCATTTTTTATTAAAAATATTATTTCTGTTGACATTTAATGAGTTTATTCTCCTGACCTTGGGAAGGGAGAGGAATGCTTTCTCTTCCTCCTCCCCCCTTGAGGGTTAGGAGTCTCCCAGGAGAGCTCCTCACAGACACATGAAAGGAGTTAGAAGGCAGGTAGGACCTCTGGCAGCTGTGGGTCTAGGAGAGAATTAACCCTGGCCCTTGGGATTCTGACTGCAGAAACACGCAGGCCCAGGGAAGCCAGCTGAGGGAGCTGCTCTGCAGAGATCCTCTGCTCTAGGGAAGCAACATGAATGTTTCATCAGGAAGAAAAGGCCCTTGGGGCACCATGGAGCCAAAGGGCTGAGGCATTTTGGCCATGTGAGTCCCTTACACATTTGCTTCTCCACTGCCATACTTGCTGCAGATGCCTACTCTCCTCACTGACACCATCTGCATTTGGAAGATCACAAGAGATTAGTTTCTTGTATCCATGAGGGACCACCTAAATATCAACCACTTTTGCATGTGAGACAGTTTGAACTAGGCCCAAAGACCTGAGATGGGTATAGCATGGATATTTTTAGAAATGATCTGGGCTGCCCCACTCCATGTCTCCAAGAGAGATTGCTATTTCCTCATTTGTGGAGATTAGGACAGCTGTGATTAGATGATTACTCCTTTCATCTATCTTCAAGTTGGGGGATGTCCTAGAATTAGACCTATTTATTACATGGAAGAGATTTTCAGTCCAGGGATACAATACTCTTTTGGGTCTCAGAGCCAAAGTCACTTTCTCAGGTGGCTTGGAGGTGGGGAGGGGAAAGAGTCCCACTGGAGACCAAGAGGGTCATAGCTTAGCCATGGCCAGTTTAGCTTTAGCTTGATTGATTTAGGTGATAGAATACACAAGCATGAAGGAGCTTGGTGACTTGGATGTATCGAGATGAATTCTTAGTTTGACCAAGGAGAGAACACTCTTCACTAGAGAAGTCCCTGGGATTCCAGGTGTTGATCTTCCCATCTAGCTGAAGCTAGTCTAAGGGCTCTCATTCCACACTGGGGCAAGGCCTCTTTTCCTCACCCTCTCTCTCACCTTCTTTCTTCTTGCAGTTTCTTCTCAGGAGGCCCTTTTCCCTCTATATCATAGGGCAGTCCTTCAGGGACATCCAAACCTGTCTGGGGTGGACTTGAGGTTCCCAGAACTAGCACGGACAAGTCCCACTGAAAATAAAACAGTGCCTCCCTATGTTTTACTTCCCACCAGTTACTGGCTTTGCTTCTTACAGATGGGCCAAGGCAGACCAATAGAACGAATTCCCCCGAGCTTTTAAATTTTTTAAACATATAATTTCTTGAGAATGTGGGATAGTGGAAAAAAAATGTTAAAGTTGAGGCAGCAGAGATCTGAGTTTGAATCCTGGCTGGTTTGACTAACTCTGTGATCTTAAGAAAGTCACTGTATTGCTGTAAAATCCCCATTTACTTATTTATAAAACGAAGAATAATCATTTGTGTGATATCTGCCTTCTAAGAGAATTGTGAGGAAAGTGCGTTTTCCAGCCTTAGTAAATACACTGTGATGATTGTTATTGAAAAGGGTTAGGAAGGCATGAAGCCCCCTACCAGATGCAGCCCCAATCTCAAAAGGATTCTCAAATTGCTCTTATTTTTCCCAAAATGTATGCAGTTGGAAGGACCAGAGTTCAGTGGTACCTTAAATCAAAGGACTGCCTCAATGCCCATGAAGTTCTAATTGCATTTCTTAGGCAGAAAAAGCTAGAAAATGATGGAAGGAGGTGGGAAGCCCAATTTCCTCCCTCTTAAGTGATTATTTAAATGACAGCATTTTCAAATATCTGGGTAGGGGGAAGTGAGGGGGCGCGGAGAGACAACTGAAAGCCTTCTCCAGGGTGTGCTGGCACCGCTGCTTAGTAGTCAACTAGTACCACTTATAGCCTGAGAAGGGGGATGAAGAAAAGCAATTCTCTAATGCTGACCTGTTCCAACCAGTTCAACACTGGAGAGAAGAGGGATCAGGAGAAACAGTTGTCATAGTTACTAAAGCCAGGATAGAATTTCCAGCCTGAAAGTGCCAAGTTATTCTTAGAAATTACTAATGGCGGTGGAAGGCATGGGCAACAGAGGGAGGGGCCCAACACATCTACTCTGTTCCTTCTTCTTGACTGGCAGGAACAGATTCTGACTAGAAAGTTGAAGCTTAGCACTTTGTAACCACTTTTTTCTTCCCTCCCCTCCCCATTTAAATACTTCTAAACTTGGCAAACACCAAATTAAAGAAGCGTTCCCATATACATTGTAAGATAACGCCGAGGACTGACTGCACAGAAAACTGCACATTTGCAATGCATAAATTAGTAGCATTTCTTAAGTAGATTTTAAAAATATTCCGTTCTCTCCTCATCTCCCAAACAGCCATTTCTTATAAGAAATAGTTGGAGGGGAGGGGAAGAAGGAGGAGATCAACAAATTCAGTCAGCTGTATCAATAGAGTAAAAAAAAAAATTTGACACGTGCAATGTTCCACGATAAGCCATGGACAGGCCCCTCCCCGCCAGCCGCCTCACAAAGGAGCAGCTGTTTGCTCATACTGCTGCTTTGGGGACAAGCTTGCTTTTCGCAGTTTTGCAACACGCATTGTTTATTATTTACATTGCTGGAGTCATCACATCCATGGCTTTCCTGTCTCTCCTTGCTTTAATTTGTACCATTTCACCGAGTCTTTCCATGCTTTTCAGGATTCATCCTGCTCATTGTTTCTTGCAACCCAATGATATTCTTTTGCATTCATGTACCAAAATATGTTTTACCCTTACCAAGCAGTGGACGTGCACTGTGTTTCTCTGCTACTCCCAAAAGCTGCACAATTTCTACCTCAGAATCAGGTGTTCCTTTTGCAATCTTTCTAGTTGAAAGGCAGCATTACGGTGACATGAGCCTTCGGCCGGGTCAGAGGCCGTGCTTTGGACTGCACCTCTGTCTCTTCCTGCCGGCCTGTGAGGCCTGGTATAAATCATTCACCTTTCCAGACCCCAGTTTCCTCATCTATAACATTAGGTGATTGAAACAGATGACTTCCAAGGTCTCTTTCGGATCTTAACCTAAGATGCTACGAATTTCAGTGGGATGGTTTAGTAGATCTGTAATTTAATGGATGTGAGGCATGTCCTCAGACCATAAAAACTGTGTCTCACATGGTTCAGGGGGCGGAGCCAAGATGGTGGGGGAGAAGCAGCAAGGTCCCGCAGCTCCCACGCCGCCACCCTAAACACCCATAAAATTATGAGCTGAAGGCAGCTCGGCAGGAGGGGCTCATTGCAGTGGCGGCCGGGAGCGGAGGCTGGCCCAGCCCGAAGCTGAGACCGCAGCCAGGCCCGGGGCGGTGGGAAGGAACCGGGCTGAGCTGAGCCGAGAGGCTTTGCAGCCAGTCTTCAGAGGAGAGGATCTACAGCCTCCAGCACCTCCACATCTGCCAAGGCGTGAGGAACAGGATGGGAGAGGGGCAGCTCACACCCAAGCAGAGACCGGCCCAGCCCAAAACCACAGCCACAGCCAGGCCAGGACCCAGGGCGGCCAGGAGGAGCTAAGCCTCCCAAGCCGCAGCTTGAGTCTACTTCAGAGAAGATCTAAAGCACCTGCCTGAGGGGATCTTAAAATCTTGCAAACCAGGGTCAAAGACGGTTAGTGAAAGTGAAACTTTGAAAATTAATTTGGGGATGGTAAAGCAGTTTAGCCAATCTGCCCCCAGGGCAAGGAAGTAGTGGGGGAAGGGAACTGCTGGAACCAGCAGCACCCACTAGGCTGCTTCAGAGCCTCTGGCCTGCAGAC
Source organism: Pseudocheirus occidentalis (assembly GCA_028646575.1). Taxonomy (NCBI): domain Eukaryota; kingdom Metazoa; phylum Chordata; class Mammalia; order Diprotodontia; family Pseudocheiridae; genus Pseudocheirus; species Pseudocheirus occidentalis. The sequence goes on along the minus strand of CM053599.1, from coordinate 14,408,277 downwards.
TCCACAGGGAGGCTGAGAAGATTGATCAGGGCCAACTGCTCTTGTGTTAAGCGGCCTGGATCTGGATCGTGGTCTTGGGTGGTGGTCCTGGGGTGCGCTTTTAGCAAGCCAAAGCTGGGGGGACTTGCAACACCCCCCCAATAGCTCTGGCAGCTGGGAAAACCCCAGTGATTTGGAACAGAGCCTTCCCCCCTGGAAGCAGAGTTTCACAGAGCTAAAAAAACCCAACCAATTAATTGACTGGTCAACATGAGGAAAAGGATGCAAAAAAAAAAGAAGAACAGCAAGAAAACTCTAGAATCCTTTTTTGTGGACAAAAAGGATGAAAGCATGAAATGGGAGGAAGACAGCCCAGAACTCAGAACTCCCACACCAGATGCTTCCAAGACAGTTGAAGAATGCCTAGAAGCTATACATCAACTGAAAAAGGACTTTAAAAACCAAATAAGAGAAGTGGAGGAAAAATTGGGAAGAGAAATGAGAATGATGCGAGAAAATCATGAAAAGAGAGTCAACAACCTGACTGAAGAAAACAACACTTTAAAGAATAGATTAACTCAAATGGCAAAAGAGGCCCAGAAAGCCAATGAGGAGAAGAATGCCTTAAAAAGTCAAATTTCCCAAATGGAAGAAGAATCTCAAAAACATTCTGAAGAGAATAATTCCTTCAGAATTAGAGTGGAGCAAGTAGAAGCTAATGACTTTATGAGAAACCAAGATACTATTAAACAGTTACAAAGAAATGAAAAAATAGAAAGCAATGTGAAATATCTCCTTGAAAAAAACCACTGACCTGGAAAATAGATCCAGGAG
>CM053599.1:14385007-14406964 GCA_028646575.1 Pseudocheirus occidentalis | reverse complement strand
AGGGGCTTTACAGTGGGATTGCTGTTTTAGGGTTGGGGCAGGGGCAAGACGGGGAGAAAGTTTGTAATTCAAAAATGTAATGAAAATGAATGATGTAAACAAGAAAACTTTAAAAAAAAGAAAAAAAAAGAGAAAAACTGAATCTCATCCATTTACTGGACATCACCCCTTTCCCTCTTCAGGTGAGGAACTAAACTGCCCTGGGTAAAAATTTTTCTGGTTCCCAGCAACACATGGGGAATCCCAAATAGAAGATCCTAATTCATTCTTCACTGGGAAAAGCTGGCTTTAAAAAAAAAATCAACTCACAAAAACTCCAGAGAGGTATGAAAATCTGCTAAAATATTAAGCACTTGGAGTTTATTATTCATTTCTAGGCCATCCTGCAGAATTTAGCCTGTGGAGATGCAGTTCCTAAGACCTCAAACAATCTGGATTCATTTCACAAAAAAGCCTGTTCCCATCTTTTTAAGTTACTTGTTTTATTTCCTGCAATGTGTTTGCTATTCAGGTGTTTGGGTTTGTTATGTTTTTTTCTGTGAGAATCTTAAGTTTTCTTTGTGTAACCTGTCTATTCAGTCAGTCGCTTTGGTTCATACTGAATTTCATGGTTGGAAGGATATTTGCCCTACTAAAAAGAGGCTTGAACTTGGGGTCGGAAGACCAGAGTCTGATGCTGGCTGTGATGCTGTATCGTTACGGATGTCGTCTCACTTCTCTGGGGCTTCATGTTTCCCCTTAACTATAGCATAGAGAGAATATTCACACTACTAACTACTCTTTTATGGAATTATCCGAGTTAAGCAATTACTTTATAAAGTACATACTAGCAGCCAGTCTGTCTATTAAAGAACCAAGAGAAACTACCAGACTGCAGACTGAAAGTGACTGGGTAGCTCTCTGCTTCCCATAGGAATCCCCAGTTTGACAGCATGATATTCAGGGACTTCTAGAACATGGCCTCACCTTACCTGTCCAGTCTTCTCTCTTGTTACTCCAAAATCAGAGCCATCAAACTGCACATAGTAGGGGTTTTAATGTCATACTTGTCTGACTGACCCAAGGGACCAGCTAAGTGACCAGCAAACACGCTCCCTTTTTTTTTCTACCTGGAATTTCATCTCGCTCCTTCCTGCCTATAGCACCTAATAACAGGATTACTCCTTTGCTTTCTAACATGTTAGAATAAAACTAAAGCAGGAATCATGAAGGATGAGAACTTTTTACAGTAGACTAATATAGCATTATGTCAATTTTGATACAGCCAGTTGATGCTTTGTTCTATTTAATTGTTTTAAATTGAAATATTCACATATATCCAAGATATGCATAGTTACATGTTTACATCAAACAACAGTTTTCAAAATGCAGTATTTGGGGTCATTTAAAAAAAAAACAAGCTTTGGACCTTGCTCCATATCATAATATTGTTTCCATGAGGAATTTATATATTGGGACTTTCTTTTCCAGGGCCATATTTCACCAAAAATACAAGAATCGCATCTACTGGTAAGTAGATTGTCTTAGAATAAGATACCAGCAGGGAGATTTTTTTAAAGTGAGTCGAGTTTTCTTGGTTTTCCCAAAGTTTTATTGAAAATCCGTGCTAAGCTGAGAAGCTGGCCATCATGGTAATCGTTAGAAGTCTAAAAGTTTATGGGAGGCACATGCATTCCTCCTGAACTACTTCCTTTGGGTCATTACCACATACATTCTTCCGAGATCTCTAGCTTGCCAATACTAAAAGCTGGCAAACAGGGTTTGTGATTCTGCACTTTGGGCATGAAACAGCCTCTCCCTGCTTTATTGAAGGGTCTGGGAAGAATTTTAACCAGCTAGAGGCTGAAAATGTGAACCCATTTGAACATCAAGAGGTGCAAATAAACACAGTACTGCATTAAAACAGCAACAACAAAGTTAAACATCAGTTCTAATAAAAATCAAAATGTCTTTGAATACTTCATTGATCCTCTATTTCTCTAGGAGAGTTCTAGGTACCACCAAATGTATGTTATAATGTATTAAGTAGTGGGAAGGGCTGATTAAAGGGACCTTACTATTTTTAAGAAACTTGTGATTTCTTTACTGCAAGTGCTCAGGGCCTAAAAGGAACTGGCAGAAACAGAATGTTTTTAAACAAGCTCAGGCTCTCCTGACTAGGGCAGTATCATCTCTATTGTACCTAGAACTTTAGCCAGCAGACGTTCTGGGTGTTTTGCTATGATGTGGCATGCAGCAGAGAATAGGGGGCATGTTCAAAAAGAGAGAGTTCAGTATTTTATATATAGGCAAAACCAGTACAAAATCTATAAAGAAGGGTTTGCTTTTTTTCTTTTTAAAAAAGTTTAATTGACTTCTTTTGTTATTCCTCCAGTCATTTCTTGATCAACCACATATTCCCACATACCTAACCACACACTAAACTTTCCCTTGCTACATAGAAAAAGATTTAAGCAAAACACAACAATATATGGGGATGGAGGGAGTGAAAGGGCAAGGGGGAGGAGATTTTGTTTCATTATCTGTGCTCAAGATAAATAAAGCATTTGTTAAGTGTTTGCTGTGTGTGAAACCTATAATAATTGCTATAGAGTCAAACATAAGAAAACAAGACCATCGCTACACTCAAGGAGCTTACATTCTAATTAAAGGAAGACAGAATAGAAAGGGGAGCTGGAAACAGAAACAAGGGGGTGGGTGAAGGTATCAGTGAAGGGTCAGAGCTGCTGATTAGCTGGTAGAGCAGGCTGGAGAGAAAGAGGAATTGGGATGGAAGTGATCATGGCCCAGGCTCTTCAGGAAATGATGGTCCTGGCCAAAGACTGACTAGTCAGGAGAGAAGGCCCCAGGGTAAAGGCATGTCAAGATGGGCAAGGCTGCTGGTGAGGAGGTAGAACGATCCAGAGAATGAAATAAGCTGGAACTAAGGCTGCTTCTTGTAGCTAATCCAAGTTTGGCTTAGTTCCTAAACTCCTCATGGTCATTATGTCCTATAGCACCATGGTATGACATTCCATTCATATGTCCCAGTTTGTTCAGCTGTTCCCAAGTTGATGGGTGGTTGCTTTATAACCGTTTTGTTGTTGTTGTTGTTTTCTGGCACAAGACTATTTAGATAAAGTTTCCAAAAAGAGATTCTGGTCTGGAAGTATATTAGGCTGGTTTCACCAACTTTATTCCTATATTAGACTCAAAGGGAAATCTTTCTTAGTCTGAGTACAAGTGAAGGTAAAATGAATAGGACAGTCACAGTATCCAATGACTTTGGGCTGTGAGAGAATTCTGAACCTCTGGCTGCTTCCCTCTGTAGCTTAATCCTTGGAGAGATATTGAAAGATGACATCCAAGGCTTTACTATTTAAAAAGCACAAATGTGAATCATGTCAGGGACAGCACTCCTATGAAGGTGAGAATGTGCCTAGCTGGTTACTCTGTCTCACTTAAAGTAGGTGAACCACAGGTGCTAGTGGACTGACTACATCTGTCCTCCAGGAACTGAGAACAGCCTGGGTGTGATGAAGGGCTCCACGAGGACCCCAGAAGAAGATTGCACTATTCCCAAAGATGGCCATCTGGAGGCCTCCAGCAAAGGGATTCCCAGGAGCTGTGAGTGACCCCTTGGCCACATGGGCTCTCTGAGTTTGACGCCTGATTTTCCCCTGGACTTGGAGTGTACTTATGAGAGCATGTCACAGCACTTAGGGGGATGTGTACTAACTTTTTATCATACTAAGTAAATACCTGTTTCTAAATGCTAGTTAAGTCTGGCTAACTAATATCAACTAGTAATGTTAGGGGGCAGCACACAAGTAGAGACCCATGAGCTGCCATTAGAAATACCATTCCTAACACTCAGTATTACCCCTAGAACCTTGAAGTTAACATCTGCCCTTTGAGGATTCAACCTGTCAATGGAGGTGGGGACTGGGAGAGTGAATCTTAAAGCCTTTGCTACCCTTACCTCCATTTTTTAAAAATGCTATTGACAGCATCTGGAATATAAGTAGGTATTTTAATGTATCAGCAGTGAATGCCAAAAGGTCTCCTCTAACTCAAAAATACTCCAAATCTGAGTATAATCAGATTTCTGACTAGAGAAGGTTAAAAGTTATCTACTCCCTAATTCTAATCCACAGAATTATTCTCTCGGCAGCATCCAAGAGATGTGTATTCTAGTCTTCTTTGGAACATTTATAGTGAAGAAGATCTCACCCTATCCCATGGCAGTTAATTGTAACTTTTTTTTTGATGGCTCTGATTATTTGAATTTTTTAATATGGAATCAAAATGTATTTCCCCAAACATTTCACCCATTCTAGTCCTATGCTCCAAAAAGGCAGAATAAATCAGATCCTCCTCCCAAGAGAGGTCTTAAAGGCCATCATTATATCTACTTTTAAATTTCTTCTTCCTTGTAGTACAGATCCATCGTTCCTTCAGCTGACCTGGGAAAGTCATTTTAGATCCCTGTGGTGAGCTCCTCCTAGTCTGTCCATATCTTTTAAAATGTAACACATAGAACTGTACACAGTGGCCCAGGTCTCATCTTATTTGTACGGAAGAGGGGTGTGTTAACTGTAGAACTTTTATTCTGTGTCAAGCAGTTCTCTCATTACTGCAGCTCCACACAGAGCACCAGGCTCAGCTGTTAGCAAACTTTATTGTGGACTCTTGTTGCTGTCCTCCAATCTGTCGATGCTCACAGGTTCATGACCTAGTTCATACCATCTTTAATACCTCTTCACTTAAGAGCAAGAAAGAATAGCCACAATCATGACATAAACCAAAGCCGGGTCATGCATTCACAGCCACCCAAGCAAAGAGGAAGCACCCGAGGCTTCCTTGGGGATCTGGAATCTAGCATCTTGTATTCCTTACCCAAACCCAGCCAGAAAATAAAGGGAGAACGCTGGCTGGTAGCCAACCAAAAGCCTTTTCTTACCCACACAGCAAAGGGGGCAGGACAACGCCCATGCCCTGGAATGGAGAGCTTGGTCCTCCATCTGCAGCATCACGGATTTCCAAATGCAAGTTTGCCGCTGGTTCTCATTATTGGGCCCTCTTTGACCAGGACTCTGTTAAACTCCAAGGACCTTCTTTAATATATCACCAGCATTACCACTAGGTCACAGGCTAAGTACTGTTTTGTGACGGATGTGAAATAGTTGCAAATAGCTTTATAGAACGTCTGACACAATTCTTTGCTCACCCACAGTGCATTAGGGTCCTTTTTCTCCAGCAATTAAAACGTTGCATTTTTGTCAGGTTCACAAACCTGATAGGTAGAATCTCAGCTGTTTTCATTTGTATTTCTAATGATCAATGATTTGGAGCGTTTTAAAAATTTATTTAGTTGTTAAAATCTTGTATTTCTTCCCTTGAAAACTGCCTGTTTATATCCTTCGTTTATCAGTTAGGGAGAGGTTTAAGTTCTGATAAATCTGAATATGTTCTCTTTGTATCTTGGAAATGAGACCTTTAAACAAAATTGCCCTTTTATCTCTCTTGATTTTCTCTATCCCCTGTTTAGTCATGTGCTTTTATGCACAGCTGCAAAAATGTATCTTCTTCTTTGCTCTTCTGTTTTGTTTATCATGTGACTTTTACATCCAGATCAATGGGATATATATTTTTAAGTAATTTTTTTTACTGATGTTATCTTTTTTTTTGCGTGAGGAGTCAAAGATGTGGCCCAAGGCCACCCTTTGGGCACAACAAGATTAAAATATAATTGGGAAATATTTAACAAAAAAAGTAAAAATACAGCTAAATGTAGATGTTACTGTGTGGTCTTGTAAGTCTGTCATGGCCTAGAATACTTCTGTACGATTTGGTTGCCCCCTTTTTATTTTAGTTTGATAGTGCTCATTTACATCAGCATAGTGATCCCCAATATTCCTCCCCTTCTTTCTTCCAGAACATTATCCCATGTAATAAATAATATTTTCTAAAGAGGAAAAATTCAGCACAACTGATCAATGCATTGAAAAAGTAGGGTGGCACACCCACCTCCACAAAGGGATGTGTTATGATTGTCCTCTCGTATCTCCTCATTTGGGTCATGCTTAATCTTTATGGTTTTGCTACATACACTTTTATTTTGGTGTGAGTTCTTTCCATTTAAATTGTTGTATTTGTTATGTATATTATTTATTTGACTCTGCTCACTTAGCTCTGCCTCAGTTCATAGAGATCTTCCCATGCTTCTCTGCATTCACCACACACATCCTTTCTTTCAATACAATAATATTCCATTTCATTCACGTACCACAAACCATTCCCCTGTTGATGGACCTCCACTTTGTTTTCACTTCCTTACCATCACAAAAAGTGCTGCTATAAATATTTTGGAGTATATGGGGACTTTTTTCTTATTGATGGCTTCCTTGGAGTCTCTGGTTCAAACAGAATGAAGATTTTAATCACTTTATTTGAACAATTCCAATTTGCTTCCAAAATGGTCATACCATTTCACAACTCCATAATGTTATCGTCCCACAGCCGTTCCAAAATTAACTATTGCCATTTTTTTGTTGTCTTTGCCAATTTTCAGGGTGTAAAATGAAACCTCAAGGTTGTTTTGATTTGTATTTCCCTTATTATTAGTGATTTAGAGCATTCTTTCATGTGCTTGCAAATACTTTGCAATTCTTATTTGTTCATGTCTTTTGATCACTTAAATTGATTATATTTTAACGATGGAAAAAAGCCTTTTTGTTGAGATGGCAGTCCTCCTTAAAGCAGTTGTCTATGCCAGAGCACCAAATTCTCTGAGGAACAGTCAGAATTCATAAAAAGTTTCTTGGATAATAGCAAGAAGGAATATTCTATGCAAATGGGAAATTCAGTTCTAAAGTATTTGAACAAGTAATGAATCATGAAAAATGGATAATGAACAGAAGAAATTACAAGATAAATTATAATTTAATGCAGAGGTTTAACTGATATAAATTCTCATAATAAAGAAAAAAACTTAAAAAGGAATCTTATCAAACATTCAATTTACTTGTCTAATGGAGCATGATGTCCACAGTCAACACTAATTTAGAATATAAGTTTGTAAAATTTTGTAAGGAAGCATGATGAGGAGTGAGCAGTGGAGAGTAGAATCAGTTTAAAGAAAGCTTGGCAAGTGATCCAACCACCCAAGGTCATCCTAATGATAATGGGAGAAGTACAACAAACAGAAGAAAAATTAAAGAGATCTGCAGAGATTTTCATAGCAAATTGTTCTCACCGTTAAGGACAGTAGAGCCACTAGCATTTATGTTCTGATATTTCAGTCCTGGATATTTTTGCAGGGGAGGTAGAAACCATACCAAAGAGAACAAGGGAGAGAAAGAAGATGAGTTGGAGAAGAGTTTGGTATCTTGGATTCCTACTCTCAGTGTTATCCAGGACATCTCTCCCTGTCACACAGATCCAGTCAGTTGCCAGATTTTGTGGTTTCTCCCTTTACAACATCTTCCTCAGGTCCTCTCTCTTCACTTGTACAGCTGCCACCTTAGGTTAGTTCCTTATCACCTCTCACCTGGATTATTAACAACGGATTCTGAAATGATCTCCCTGCCTTTGTTCTACGTACTCCTTAACAGAGAAGTTTTCGTTAAGCACGTATGTGACAATGACACCTCCCTACTCAATCACCTCCAGCTTCTAGAGGCTTCTTGTTACTTATAGAATTGAATATAAGCTCCTCTGTTTCTCTTTGAAGGCATTATACAACCTGGCCCCAGTCTGTTCTTTTCAGCTTCGTTGGCCATTCCTCCTACTCCTGCCCTGTGAGATTCAGCTTAACTGACCTTTTCTCTCCAGTATCTTTTTCTTTCCCTCTCTCACTCTGTGAAATAATATGATATCTGGCTTCTCTCTCTCTATCTCTGTCTCTCAGAGACAATCAAAGGTTAAGTGACTTGCCCAGGGTCACACAGGTAGTGTCTGAGGCCAGATTTCAACTCAGGGCTTCTAGACTCCAGGGCCAGCCCTCTAGCCACTGTGTCATCTCACTGCCCCCACCTTTTAAGAAAGGCCTCCAGCATGGTAGATGTGTGTCCTGTGATGAATTTAGGAAATCTAGGAAAGATGGTGTAATCTCATTGTTGTCTTCTACAGTTATCGTGCCCCATAAAGGCTGGGCTAGCTCTTTCCCTAAAAGACCAGGAGGCCATTCCCTAGGCCTCACAACCTGATTCCATTGACGTACCATTGCTTCAGCTTCCTGATGCTATCTGACTCTGTTAATGTGGTTTCCTTGTCACTTTAGGAGTGACCAAACCACCCAACTGTCCAGATGTGTTTCCATATAGATATGGGGGAGGGGGGGTAGAATCTCTCCAAATTAAGGTATTGCAGCATCCCAACTGATCATGTGGCGCTATAGCTAACAGAACTTCCTTCCATCAAAGGTCTTGAATGACCTCTGAAGGTCTGAATTGGTTCCAATACTGAGCCTAGACTCCCGGCAGAGAGACCCCAGTCAGGCCACTTAGGAAGTTTCGCAAAGGCAAAGTTCACTAGCGTAAGATGGCTCGGGGCTCAGGTCGTGGAGTAGTGGAGGGAGGGACTCCTGGAAAGGAGCAGAAGGTGCTCGGTAGGCATCCGTGGCAAGGAGCCTTTTGCCCTTCTCATGCCACTTTTTGTATCCCCAGTGCTTAGCACAGTGCCTGACATGCAGTAGGGGCTTAATTGATTGACTGGTATTCAGAGATTCCTCTCATTCAGTGGGGGTGGGATGGGGTGGAGGACACTACCAATGGAGGATAAGAAAAGCAGCACATTCACTGGTTGACCATCCTGGTAAAAAAAAAAAAAAATCAGATTTCCAACAGTATAATAAAATGAGACTCAGATGCAGAGCCAGGTGTATTGGTGAATGTTTAACAACTGGCTGCTTTCTGAGGGGGGAAAGACATATAGCAGGACACACTTTTCTGTTTAACCTACAATTTTAATATCGATTTCTTAAGTCTAAAACAAATCAACTAACCAATAACTCAATCCCTGATTTGTAATGTCTGCCCATTTCTAAAGTGTAAATGCTCACACTGAAAATATGCTAGCCCTCTTGCAAGGTTGCTGCTGGCTCCAGCATACCCCGGCCCCCAGTTTGTGATGAACTTTATAGTAAAAGCTGAGGGACAACAATGCCATGAACGCTGATACTACTGAAAGTTGATGGGTGTGGGAAGTCCAATTTCTAGCCCAGAAACCATTCCTGCACGCTGTTGAGATCAGGGCTATAAGTCAAGAGAGTATGAGCAGGAGAAAGGAACCATAGGGGCTGTTGGAGGGGTAAGAAATGCCTAAGCTTAGCCTGTTACCTCCCCAAAGTGGCTGCTTCCACTGTGGAAGCAGCTAGTGGGCAGCGTCTCATGACCAAGGAACTGGGGGAGAAGTTACATCTGGGATTTAATGAATCAATGGACCAATGGTTGATCAGGATGGGATCCCTTGGAGCAAATAGTTATTGTTGTTGAGTGTTTCTGTCATGTGTAACTCCTAACACAGGGGGTTTTCTTGGCAAAGATACTGGCATGGCTTGGCATTTCCTTCTCCAGCTCATTTTACAGATGAGGAACTAAGACAAACAGGGTGAAGTGACTTGCCCAGGGTCACAGCTAATAAGCTGAGGCCAGATTTGAATTCAGGAAGAGTAATCTTTCTGATTTCAAGCTTAGTCCTCTATACTACCTAGTTGCTCTAGAACAGTGGTTTTCAACCTGTGGATCACGACCCCTATGGGGGTTGAATGACCCTTTCACAGGGGTCGCCTAAGATCATCAGAAAACACATATTTCCAATGGTCTTAGGCACGGGGACACTGCTCCTCTATCCATCTCCAGGTGGATCCACCCACATGCAAATACAGTCGGGGCATTAGGAAGGTTGAGAACCACTGCCCTAGAGCAAATATGGAAGTCTTTTTCCACAGTCCAGTTCCATGTGCTGGAGGAGTTTTACCCATAATCTACCCTTTGTCCTTTTTTGATGGCTAGGATGGGAAGTTGTCCATACTTGGTCTCAAGAATCTTTGGCTTTGAAATCTAATGTGGAAAAGATCTTTACCTATACTAATCTTGGATCTGGCCAAGCACTCTTGGACTTTGGAGGAGTTTGGCTGATGACTTCCACTGCACAAAGTTCTTTGTGAGACATGTAAGTACCCAACAAATACTCTGCCTTCCACTTAGTTAGACTCCCACATTGGAGCCCTTACAAGAACAGCTAAACTTGCCAGTTAGGATAAAGTCTGTAACGATATGTGGTTCTGGGCATTTGACCATTTGATCCCCTGAAGGATGAAGTGAATGTTTCTTGCCTTCTCAGTGGGTGGGGAAGGAGGAGGAAGAGAGAATTCCAAATTAAAAATAAAGTGAAACCAAATTTAAAAAGAAAAGAAAAAGAAAATTTACCTAATCAGAATGAACTGCTTTGGGGCATAATTATGGCTGACACTCTTCAGTCTTTCCCTGTTGCTTTCCCTGTACAGACTTGCTTGGGCCTCAAGACTTCTGCTCCCTCAGAGGCTCAGTATGAGGCTCAGTATATGCTGGGGAAAGAACTCAAGTCCCCTTCCATTGACAGGTTTCCTTTTCTCTGGTGATTCAGACAGCTCCTTCCCAGAAACCTGAACTAACCAACAGATAGTATTGTTGGGATGGGCCTTACTTTCTGATAGTGGGGAAGTGACCCTTTTTTTGTATAACTGTGTTGAATGTGTATGAATCTGGAAGAAATTAGATTCTCTAGTTGTCTCAGTAAAACCCTGGTTGAAGAGTCCTTTTTTGGCCCCTTTGGAAGAAAGGAGCAATCTCTTTACAGAGTCCTTTAAAGGAGATTTGGTTTCATCTCCCAATGGGTTCCCCAAGGAGAGGGAGGTTTCAGTGGGTGGGCCAGAGAACACTGAGTAAATTGCAGTACAAGGAGGACCTCAGTATCAGTTTAGATCTCAGGGCAGGCTCTGTGCAAGAGATGTCACCTCTGTACCATTTTATTACAGATGATGCTTATGGGTGATGAAGAATTGAGAAGAGTACCAAAGGTATCACATCTGTACTTCTCTTGCTCAACGTCACTGCCTTACATCAGGGGGCCCACCTTGCCTATCACATGGACCAATCCTTTGGAAGAAGGGTGGTGACACCCAGGATTTTTATTTTTCATTCTCCTCTGTTTTTGGTCACTCCTTCATGGGGCTGTTAATTGTTTTGTTTCTGCTATGCTTTTTATTTAATACCCTCCCCCCTACCCCATGCCGGGCTTCTCATATCTGGAGGGTTAGGACTGTCCAGCAAAAACTCTAAACCATTTAAATGGTGAAGGGTCCTCTTAAAGCTCCTCCAGACTTTGCCACCAAGTTGGGATATGATAGCATCACCATCTGCCAGGTTTTTCACCCACAGGTTAGTATCAGTGGTGAAGCTGCTCTCCCCCACCTGATCAAGCTAAGTCAATGCTGATAATAGTTAGCCTCTGTCTATATTAACATGGTGTCCTGGTCATCTGTGGCACACAAGGCCCACCCACATAGAATCAGAATTCTTTAAACTTACCAGATATTTAAAGGCTCCCTTCCAAGAGTCAGTTCAAATATTCCCTTCTACAAGAAGCCTTTCCTTATCTCCCTTCTCCCTCTGCTAATGCCTCAGAGATTATCTCATGTTGACCTTTGATATGTCTTGTACCTCTGTAGTTGTAGAAAATGGAGCGCCTGGAGAGGGGCTGTTTTCCCTTTTATCCATTTCTCTAGCACTTAGTAGGCACTTGAGAAGTTTTTGTTGACTGATATCTTTGTCTGACTAGAACATTTTTTTTCCTACAGAATTCAGTAGGGGATTAATCTATTACCAAAGGTAAGTGCTAAAATATTCTTATTGAAAATCTTTTCTACCTTAGAGCTAAGTCAACTTTGTTAACTGTTGAATGACCTACAATGTCTCATTTCTTCCTAATAACGAGCCCATACGAATAAGGAACCTGCTTGATTTATTCCCACTCATGATAGTTGACATGGACGGGTTTGATCTGCATCTTTGGAGTGAAAATCTAGATAAATTAGATCACGTTTATTTGAATTGGAATAAAGATGCTTTTAGGAACAATGTGTTGTACTGTTGCCCAAATGCTTCATTTGATTATTTTCCTGCTTTTATTTAGAAATTCATTCAGTTTATGCAATTTTTACATTTGTTAAACATAGGCCCTCGGAAATACAGAAAAATTGAATCTCTGAACATGGTAAAGTTGATCTTTTAATTTAGTGAGCTCTTTGAGGGAGATGAGCCAACTGTTCTTTGAATCAGCAAAGCCCCAAGGCTCTCTTCTACTCTGCACAAGCTCAGACACAAATGAGGCTGCTTTGGATGTCCCACACATCCAGCATCTTTGAAAATCACAGTGCAGAAAGTCTGTGATTCTTCCCTACAAAAGTAACAAACCTAAATAAATCAAGCTGCTTTTTCCTTGATTTGAAGATTTTTAAAAATTCCTTCAATGTCTCCTGCAAGTAATACTATCAAGCAAAAATATCAATACTCAAAGACCTTCCCTTATTTGTAACCCAGACCTAGTTAAGAGGCCATAACTCATCCCCATCATTATGGAAAACATATGGTAGAAATAACAAGAAATGACTAGAAATAAGAAAACACTAGAAATGACTTTAAGAAATCATTATATTTATCTTGTAATGACATTTTAAAACATACAACAAACAGTTTCTTCTGCTAAAACATTTTAGAACAGATTCATACAAATTAAATGAGAAATTACACAGTGATGTGGTGTTGTGAAGCATTTCAGAAGTTTCTTTGTACTTTTACCAGTTAATATGAGCTTTACACATTTTCTCCAAAATGCTTTGCTCTTCTGGGAAAAAAATGTAAATTTCTTTCCCAGGTGCAAAGAGAGCTGGTATTTTTAATGGCACCAAATTGCTTTCCATTTAGGACATATGTTTTTGTTATTAAATGAATGCACAAAGGAGCATGTGATTTCATCAATTCAGGGAAATCATGGTCCCCTTTCCCCAACCTAGATCATAACCTCTATGATTTCAAGAGTTGCTTGAGTTGCAGAAAGATCAAGTTCACATGTCAGGTGGTCATATAGCTACAAAGTATCAGAAGTAAAATTTTAATCTAGGTTTTCCCTAGACCATAATACCCAGCATGGTCTTATTATTACGCATAGTGCCTTTATTTTTTCATTAAAAACCAGCCACTATTATTTATTGTTTCAAACAATTAGAAACTAAAAGACACATCAAAGGAACTGGTTTGTCTCCTGTGCAATTAAACAGAGCAATTTAATTTTTGGACATTTTCAACTGTGCCAATTGTGTTTCCTATCCATAATGTTCCATATTTCTCTGAGCCTCTGCGTAGATCATTACCTGGGTCTAGGAATGCATTCCCTTTTCACTGTGTCTTTTCAAGTCCTTAGCTTCTGCCAAGGCTCAGTTCAGGACACCTCTAAACATGAGGATTGTCCCTATTCCTGATTTGTTAACTGTCTCCACCCCACCAGACTACTTCATATTTATGTAGGGTGTTTTAGTATATTTTGTGTGGTCAGACTCTGGACTTAACTCTCCCAACTTACATTAGAACTAGAAGGTTGGGTTCCAGGAGAATGACTTCCTTTATTTCCCCCTGAGGTTCTAGGTGTATGTATGTTGAAGGGGCAGTAGAATTCTTTTCATGTGTCTACTTAAACCCCCACTCTGATGTGTTTCCTCCACCATCAATTGACCAGTTACTTATTTAATAACCTCTAAAAAGTGCAAGTTAATGTCTCCAGAGTGTTGTCATTGTTTGGTTGTTCAGTCATGTCTGGTTCTTTGTGACCCCATGGACTATGTTCATTGGGGTTTTCTTGGCAAAGAAATTGGAGTAGTATACTATCTCCTTCTCCAGTGTGTCCCCATTTTACAGATGAGGAACTGAGGCAAAAAGAGCTTAAGTGACTTACCACGGTCACACTGCCTATGAGTATCTGAGAATTTTCTGCTTCCAAGTACATTGCTGTAAGTGCTGCCCCACCAAGTTGTTCAGCCCAGCTGCTCCACCCATCTGCCCCTCGTGTCTCCTCAATATATTGATAACATTGATTAGAGCCCCACTATCAATTTAACCAGTTGATTTTTTTGCTTATTAGCAACCAACTAATATCAATTAGCTTTTACAAAGGGATGATTACTGAAAAGATGTAGCACAAAGCTGAAACATCCCTGTGAGCTGGGGGCACATTCCACCCTCTACCACCTTGGACCCCGGAAAGGTTGGCTCAGGGCTAAAGCCAGTGCTACAAGACACTTCTCCAGAGAGTCTGCTTCCAAACACGGCCTTGCCAGTTACTGCTGTTGCTTCCCTGCTTGCTGCCAGGTAGATTCACTGCTGTGTTGGATATAGCAGGTTCCTTCTCGGAGCTGCAGTGGCACCTCACCTGGCTTGGCTGTAGTGGCTACAACAGTCCGCCAGAGATGTCCACGATGGAACCTCCATGTCTCCTCCAGTCCCTTAAATCTCATCAGATTGTTCTGTCTCCAGTACTGCTTCATCTATGAACAGGAGAGAAGAGACAAAACAGGGGCAGAAGAGATATAGATGGCATGTAGCTTAAAAGCCACATGGCATCAAGGTAGGCATAGCTTTTCCCACCCAGTCTTATAGCATCTCTTCATTCAGACTGCCAGAAAAGAGGTTATTTGTCTGGTTAGTGCCTACTGTATACACAATTCTGGCTCAGCAGCCAATTGACCCTTTTTTCTCACCACTCAGTATGTGGACCAGAAAAAACTACAGAATGCCTGTGCATGCTCTGAAATGGAGAGCAGGGCCCCCATTCTATACCAACACCAACTTCCAAGGGAAGTCTCTCCAAGTAGTCGCAAGGGTCACCTGCGGGCAGATCTTTTTTCCAGAGCCCCCAGGACCAGGCCCTCAAGGCTCAGCCCCTGATCATCATTGTGGTTATTTATCTGAGTACATGTTGTTTCTCCCTAGTAGGATATAAGCTAGTTAGAGAAAAAGATTCGTTTTGTCTTCATTTCCTCAGTGCCAAGCCCATAGGATTTGCTTAACAAATACCTGCTAAATGAAGGAAGGAAACAATGAGCAGTTAAATAAGTTGGAGCAAAGTTTCTGCCACCAGAAAATGCAGTATTTTTAAAATTCCTGTATCAAAGAATTTATCTCATCATTCGTTCATTATATAAACAATTCTGGTCTGAATTTCCCTGAGGCTAAACCAACTCAAAATGTCCGACTTTGTCTTCATGTTGAAGTTGATCTAGTAAATCTTCCATATGTATTCTTTTTGTAATTACCATCAAATATTTATCAAGATCTATTCCAGAAGACTCATTTCTAAGACAGTATTTCTGGGCAAATTCATCTATTTGCTTCCAATCATCACTAGAAAACTATAAACCAAGTCAAGTCAGTGTGGTTCTTGGAGCATGTGTAGTTCCTGACGATTGATTTGACATGTTTCTTCAAGATCTTATTCATTCTCTCTACCTTGTGCCAAAGCCCTCATTTCTGCTCTCCGACATAGACGGGCTCTTTCATACACTTTTCCCATTTTCTGTAACATCTACTTGCCCAACAACCCATTTTTCTCAGGACCTCATTACCCAAATTTTCCTTTGTTGTCTTGTTTACGCGCCTCATCTTTGGGACCCCAAGTACCATTTTTTCTCATCACATCTTCAGTGGCACCATTATTTGGGTCAAGAATGTTAGTTGGCTTTGTTTGTGTGTGTGTGTTTTTAAAGATTTTCACAGCTTCTTCTGCAGCCTTTCTCTTGACATTCTATACTTGTCATCAACTGCTTCTGCAGTTAATTCTTTCTCCAGAATTACCTTATGTTTCTACTGGCAGTTTCCCAACTTTTCAAAGACATAGTGAAAAAGACTGCTGTTCAATTCAGCTGTGCCGCTCAGTAAACATACAGAATCTGAGGAATTCTTATAAAATACAAGATCACTGAAAACTACAATTCTTTCTAAAATCATTAGTCAAAGAGCCTACCAGCTTAACAAAGAAAATCTTCTTAGGAACAGCTGGAGTGTGTAATGGTGATTTTCTGAAGACTGTTCAGTGCCTCAGCATCAGCTGCATATTAATTTTTTTCTCTGTTGCAAGAACTTTCAGGTAAGCAGTGGTCTTGCAAAAAACAACAAAACAACAACAACAAAACAAGACTTGATAGCATCACATCACACTTGTGACCACACTCAATGACATTTTCATCTCATCGCCCGAACTGTTAAGGACACCAAGGATACCTCTTGCTTTTGCTTGAAGGATAAAGCCTGTCAATATGCAGTCTTGATGGACAAAAGGTCTCTGGAGCTTTTAGAAGAAAATCATATCAAGTTAGGCCTGCCAGGTATACCACTAGATCAATATAATAAGAATTTTTAAATTTCTGTCCTCAGTGCCTCACTTCAGCAGGTTTTTCTAAGGACCTTAATGGCCTGTTCAGTAGTTCAAACCTCAGACAAATCTCTTGCAGTGGCATAACTTGAATTAGATATATTCTTTGACATCTTTTCATCGTATTTATCTTTTTACAATATTTTTTATGTTTTGACATCTTAATTCACAAACAAGCTATTGGAAATTTCTAAATTTCTGGGATGTCAACAGTGGGGAGTACCCACAGAGGAAGGTATCATCTCCTATTTCTGAATACAACAACTTTCTATATACCGATAGTTAAATTTCCTCCATCTATCCCTGGATTAGAAAAGTTCTTCTAATAACATTTTGTTCCACAGGTAGCACTGCCTCTCTAGGGAAGAATCTGCAGCCTGCTAAAAAGGTGATCTTCTAGAGATTCGTGCTTGACAGTTTCCTTCATCCCCAAGTGTTTCTGCTGGTCATTCTTCAGAAATGCTTCCTCTTTCCACTGATGGCCTTTCAGATTTTCAGATACATGCTCAAGGGTCACTTTGCTGATCTACTCTGTGTTACTTAGCGTATGTACATAATGGAAAAAGTTGTCACATATAACAAGATTCCAATCCTGCTTCCAGATCTCCTAGGTGAAGAGCCCACGGCTCACCTTTGTAGCTGAAATACTACATTAGTTTTCTGCTGAATACTCAGGGCTCTCAGCTGCGTGTTTCTTTTCTGTTGTTGTTCCATAACTTTTAGTTAAGCAGTGATCAGGCAAAAACCACTGACAGGTTCATGAATTGTTTGTTATATTACGCTTGTGTTCGGTTGATATTTCACGAAGGGCGCCTATAGAAGAGTCACTTGCATTTTCTTTGAGGGCAGTTAGTCTACAGTTGGGAGTTGCAAACAGTAGAATTTGCCCAGATTTATTCTCGAGGGCTACAAGATGTTTTGAGAATTTTAGGGACAAAGGGTACTGATACGAAGGCGAACCATTTGAAAACACCACCACATCAGCATGATGAGTGTGTCTAAATTTCCCTCTGACAATTCTAACGTGAACAGGTTTTTTTAAGAGTTTAACAGCCTGTTCACTAGCTTGATCCCCAGATCTGTATTTACTGCCAGCATAAGCTGTTGTCAGATAGACACGGTGGCACCCCACTTCACAAGCGTAGCTGTCAATCGGGATTTCCTTCCTTTCGAAGGCACCGGCAGGGGGGATTTCTTGTAAAGAAGCATACTGAAACTCGGGACTTGTGTGACATTCCCGAAAGCAACAAGTTAAGATACATGTATAGTTAATTACTCCAGAGTCAGCTGGTATCTTGGGATTACTAAAGTATTCCTTGACTGCTTGAGAAAATCTTTGAATGACATTTTATTTTGCAGTTAGTAGTAACTCCTCAAATGTTGGTGCTGAGAAAGTTTCAGCAAGTAACTGAGAGGACAAACTTTGAGTGGCAGGCTCTGCCCTGTTTGACGATGCTGAGAAACACTCAGCCCTTGAATAAGAATCAGGAAACCACCATGCCTCATACCTGGCAGTATCCATACTGCCTGGTAACCTTCTCCTCTGGGGTGTGCTCTCTGTCAAAGCAAACCTACAGTAAGAACTATAAGAGGATGTAGTAGGCACGACACAAGCCATACTACCAAGTAACGTCTGGCTTGTTGCAGATTTGCTTTCTATGCAATGATATCTTTGATAAGGCAGAGAGGATATGGGATGTGTCCTAGGAACCCTACTATTTAACAGTATTTTCATTTTGGAAGACCTGTTCATGGTGGAAGCAAAACTCGTGCCAGAATATGGAGGGAGTGTGCTGCAGATGGCACGGCCCACTGAAGGTGAGAACATTTTGGTTATGGTACGCTTATTCTGTGTGGGGATAAGTCTTGCATCAAAACACAGGGAAGACATTCCAGCTGTGACAGGATCCACACTGCCTTAGACTATTCTGAAAAAGGTGGGCATGCTTTCTGTGGAAGCTGACCTCATGTTTGAATGGAAAGAAGTAAAGGAACTTGTGGAAGGATCCGTGCTCTTGGAGGTCATTCTAGTAACTGCAGGGTTGGGCTTTCTGAAAGCAAATCTTCGGTAAGAGTGCTGAGATGATGTGGCAGGTGTGGTGCTAGCCTTACTATTTGTAAGATTTTGGTTATTGGAGACCTTCTCGTCGTGGAAGGAAAACTGTCAGAATATGGAGAGAATGTGCTACAGATGACACAGCCCAGTGAAGGTGAGACTATTTTGGCTACAACACACTCTGTGTGGAAATAAATCTTGTGTCAGAACACAGAGGGGACACAAAACCTGTGGCAGGAGACATGCTGTCTGAGAACACTCTGGTTACTGCAGGCTTGCTCCCTGTGGAAGAAGCTCTTGTCTCAGAATACTGAGAGGACATGGTACCTGTGGTAGGACAGAGACTCTCTGAGAACACTCCCATTCCTGAAGGATCACTTTCAATTGAAACAGTTCTTGTCTCCGAACACACAGGGAATACAATACCTATGGCAGGAGACACGCTATCTGAAAACATTCTGGATAATGCAAGGCTTACTCTCTGTGGAAGCAAATATTATCATAAAACACAGAGAAGACATGTACCTGCTATAGGAGAGAGTCTCTCTGAGAACACTCCCATTCCTGCAGTATCACTGTCTGTCAGAGCAGTTTCTGTCTCTGAACATGGAGGGAATGAGATACCTGTGGAAGGACACACACTGTCTGAGAACATTCTGGATACTACAGGTTTACTCCCTTTAGCAGCAAATAGTATCACAAAACACAGAGAAGACACATACCTACTATAGGAGAGAGTCTCTCTGAGAACACTCCCATTCCTGCAGTATCACTGTCTGACAGAGCAGTTTCTGTCTCTGAACATGGAGGGAATGAGATACCTGTGGAAGGACACATACTGTCTGAGAACATTCTGGATACCACAGGTTTACTCTCTGTGGAAGCAAATATTATCACAAAACACAGAGAAGACACATACTTACTATAGGAGAGAGTCTGAGAACATTCTGGATACTACAGGTTTACTCCCTTTAGCAGCAAATATTATCACAAAACACAGAGAAGACACAGTACCTGCTGTAGGGGAGAGTCTGTCTGAGAACACTCCTATTCCGGCAGTATCAGTCTCTTTCAAAGCAGCTTCTGTCTCTGAACATGAAGGAAATGAGATACCTGTGGAAGGAGACACACTCTCTCAGAACATTCTGGATACTAGAGGTTTACTCTCTGTGGAAGCAAATATTATCACAAAAAGCAGAGAAGACACGTACCTACTATAGGAGAGAGCCTCTCTGAGAACACTCCCATTCCTGCAGTATCACTGTCTGTCAGAGCAGTATCTGTCTCTGAACATGGAGGGAATGAGATACCTGTAGAAGGAGACACACTCTCTCAGAACGTTCTGGATACTACAGGTTTACTCTCTGTGGAAGCAAATATCACAAAACACAGAGAAGACACGTACCTACTATAGGAGAGAGTCTCTCTGAGAACACTCCCATTCCTGCAGTGTCACTGTCTGAGAGGGCAGTTTCTGTCTCTGAACATGGAGGGAATGAGATACCTGTGGAAGGACACACACTGTCTGAGAACATTCTGGATACCACAGGTTTACTCTCTGTGGAAGCAAATATTATCACGAAACACAGAAAAGACACATACCTACTATAGGAGAGAGTCTATCTGAGAACACTCCTATTCCTGCAGTATCAGTCTCTTTCAAAGCAGCTTCTGTCTCTGAACATGAAGGGAATGAGATACCTGTGGAAGGAGACACACTCTCTCAGAACATTCTGGATACCACAGGTTTACTCTCTGTGGAAGCAAATATCACAAAACACAGAGAAGACACAATACCTACTATAGGAGAGAGTCTCTCTGAGAACATTCTGGATACTACAGGTTTACTCCCTTTAGCAGCAAATATTATCACAAAACACAGAGAAGACACATACCTACTATAGGAGAGAGTCTCTCTGAGAACACTCCCATCCCTTCAGTATCACTGTCTGACAGAGCAGTTTCTGCCTCTGAACATGGAGGGAATGAGATACCTGTGGAAGGACACACACTGTCTGAGAACATTCTGGATACCACAGGTTTACTCTCTGTGGAAGCAAATATTATCACAAAACACAAAGACGACACAATACCTGCTGTAGGGGAGAGTCTGTCTGAGAACACTCCCATTCCTGTAGGATCGTGCTCTCTCAAAACAACTTCTGCCTCTGAACATGAAGGGAATGTGATACCTGTGGAAGGAGACACACTCTCTGAGAACATTCTGGATACCACAGGTTTACTCTCTCTAGCAGCAAATGTTATCACAAAACACAAAGAAGACACAATACCTGCAGTAGGGGAGAGTCTGTCTGAGAACACTCCCATTCCTGTAGGATCGTGCTCTCTCAAAACAACTTCTGTCTCTGAACATGGAGGGAATGAGATACCTGTGGAAGGAGACACAGTCTCTAAGAACATTCTGGATACCACACATTTATTCTCTCTAGCAGCAAATGTTATCACAAAACACAGAGAATATACAATACCTGCTGTAGGAGAGAGTCTGTCTGAGAACACTCCCATTCCTGCAGGATCATGCTCTCTCAAAACAACTTCTGTCTCTGAACACGGAGGGAATGTGATACCTGTGGAAGGAGACACACTGTCTGAGAACATTCTGGATATCACAGGTTTACTCTCTCTAGCAATAAATATTATCACAAAACACAGAGAAGACACATACCTACGATAGGAGAAAGTCTATCTGAGAACACTCCTATTCCTGCAGTATCAGTCTCTTTCAAAGCAGCTTCTGTCTCTGAACATGGAGGGAATGAGATATCTGTGGAAGGAGACACACTCTCTAAGAACATTCTGGATACCACACATTTACTCTCTCTAGCAGCAAATATTATCACAAAACATAGAGAAGACACAATACCTGTTGTAGGAGAGAGTCTCTCTGACAGTATTTCTGTTCCTACAGGAACACCATCTGTTAAAGCAGCTTCTGTCTCTGAACATGGAGGGAATGTGATACCTGTGGAGGGAGACACACTCTCTGAAAACATTCTGGATACTACAGGTTTACTCTCTCTAGCAACAAATGTTATCATAAAACATATAGAAGACACAATACCTGCTGTAGGCGAGAGTGTCTTTGAGAACACTCCCATTCCTGTAGTATCAGTCTCTTTCAAAGCAGCTTCTGTCTCTGAACATGAAGGGAATGAGATATCTGTGGAAGGAGACACACTCTCTGAGAATATTCTGGATACTACAGGTTTTCTCTCTTTAACAGCAAATATTATCACAAAACACAGAGAAGACACAGTACCTGCTGTAGGGGAGAGTCTATCTGAGAACACTCCCATTCCTGCAGTATCAGTCTCTTTCAAAGCAGCTTCTGTCTCTGAACATGAAGGGAATGAGATACCTGTGGAAGGAGACACACTCTCTCAGAACATTCTAGATACCACAGGTTTACTCTCTCTAGCAACAAATATTATCACAAA
>CM053599.1:14345297-14384907 GCA_028646575.1 Pseudocheirus occidentalis | reverse complement strand
CTGTAGGGGAGAGTGTCTTTGAGAATACTCCCATTCCTGCAGTATCAGTCTCTTTCAAAGCAGCTTCTGTCTCTGAACATGAAGGGAATGAGATATCTGTGGAAGGAGACACACTCACTGAGAATATTCTGGATACTACAGGTTTTCTCTCTTTAACAGCAAATATTATCACAAAACACAGAGACGACACAGTACCTGCTGTAGGGGAGAGTCTATCTAAGAACACTCCCATTCCTGCAGTATCAGTCTCTTTCAAAGCAGCTTCTGTCTCTGAACATGAAGGAAATGAGATACCTGTGGAAGGAGTCACACTCTCTGAGAACATTCTGGATACCACAGCTTTACTCTCTGGGAGCAAATATTATCACAAAACATAGAGAAGACACAATACCTGTTGTAGGAGAGAGTCTCTCCGACAACACTTCTGTTCCTGCAGGAACACTATCTGTTAAAGCAGCTTCTGTTTCTGAACATGGAGGGAATGTGATACCTGTGGCAGGAGACACACTCTCTGAGAACTTTCTGCATACTATACAGGCTTACTCTCTGTAGAAGCAAGTATTTTCTCAAAACATAGAGAAGACATAATACCTGTTGGGGGTGACAGTCTTTCAGAGAACACTTCACCTACTGCAGGATCACCTTCTGTCACAGCTCTTGTCTCTGAACATGGAGGGAATCTAATGCCTATGGAAGGAGACAGTCTCTCTGAGAACACTCCAGTTACTGCAAGATTGCTCTCTGCGGAAGCAAATATTATCACAAAACATAGAAAAGACACAATACCCGTGGCAGGAGAGATGTTCTCTGAGAACATTCTGGATACTACAGACTTGTTCTCTGTGGAAGAAAATATTGTTACAAAACATAGAGAGAACACAATACCTGTTGTGGGAGATAGTCTTTCTGAGCACTCGCCGGATACTGCAGGATCACTTTCTACTGAAGCAGAACACGGATGGCACACAAAACCTGTGGCAGGAGACACACTCTCTGAGAATATTCTGGATACTACAGCCTTGCTCCCTGTGGAAGCAAGTATAGTCTCAAAACATAGGGAGGACACAATACCTGTTGTAGGAGACAATCTTCCCGAAAATGCTCCAGATACTTCAGGATCGTTCTCTCTCGAAGCAGCTCTTGTCTCAGAAGATGGAGTATACACAAAACCTGTCGTAGGTGACAGTCTTTCTTGGCTCAGGCCAGATGTTTCACAATTGTTCTCTGTGGAACCAAACCTTATGCCAGAACATTTGGCAGGATCCACAAGCTCTGATAATAGTCTGGTTACAGCAGGGAGCCTCTCAGTGGAAGCTTGTCTTGTCTCAGAACTCTGAGAAGAAAAGAGACTTGTAGATGGAGATAGTCCTCCAGTCTCTGTTCCCTTGCTTTCTGTAGAGTCACATGTGGTCTCAAAATACTCAGAAGGCAAGAGGCTTGTGGCAGAAGACGTGCTCTCTGGGCACAGTCTGGCCACTATAGGTTTTCTCTCAGGACTGGCACACTGTATGTCACAACATTTAGATGTAAAGAGACGGGTAGATGGAGGCATGTTTTCTAGAAGTAGTCCAATTTCTGAAGACTTGCTCTCTGTTGAGGCAAGTTTTGTTTCAGAAGACAAAGAAGGGACATTTTTGGTTGGAGATGATCTCTCAGAGCATAGTCCGGGTATTATGGGCTTCCTTTCAGGGGAAGCCCATTCAGTGTCAGAGTAGTCAGTGGATGAAATGCTAATAGGAGGGGAGAGTCTGTCTGAGGATATTCCTCGTACTGTTGGCTTCCTTTCTGGGGAAGCGGATTCAGTGTCGGAATACTCAGTAGATGAGATGCTGATAGGTGAAGATAGTCTCTCAAAGAACACGCCAGTTATTACTGGCTTGTACTCTGGAGAGATGCAGCGAGTGTCCGAACTTTCAGATGAAAAGATGTTTGTAGGTGGTGAGAGTGTTTCGGAGAACAGGCCAGTTACCACTGGCTTGTTCTCTGGTGAAATGTATCTGGTGTCCAAATGTTCGGAAGAAAAGATGTTGGGAGGTGGCGATGATGTCTCCGAGAACATGCCAGTTGGTACTGGCTTGTTCTCTGGGGAAACGCATCTAGCCTCTGATCCCTCAGAGGCCAAGATGCTTGGGGTTGGAAAGAGTGTGTCAGAGAACATCCCACTTACTGTGGGTTTGTTCTCTGGGGAGGTGCACCTAGACTCTGAACCCACAGAGGCCAAGATGCTTGTAGATGGAAACAAAGTATCAGAAAACATTCCTCCTTCTACCTGTTTGCTTTCAGGTGACACACATCTGGGATCTAAACATTCAGAAGACAAAACATCGGGGGGTAGAGACCCTGTTTCTGAGAACAACCCACTTACTGTGGGCTTGTTCTCTGGTGACGCACATCTGGACTCTGAATCCTCAGAGACCAAGATGCTTGTGGCTGAAAACAGAGTCTCAGAAAACACTCCACTTACTACAGGCTTACTTTCGGGAGAGTCACTTCTGGCATCCAAACACACAGTAGACAAGACAGGTGGGACAGAACGCACTCTTTCTAACAATTCACTTATTACCGGCTTCCTTTCAGGGGAAGCAGGACCTCCCATATCAGAATATTCCGTGGATGAAATACTAATGGGTGAAGATGGTCTCCTTGAGAAGAGTCCACTTACAATGGGCTTCCTTTCAGGGGAAGCACCACCATGATCAGAATACTCTGTAGATGAAATGCTGATGGGTGGTGATAGCCGTCCTGAGAATAGTCGCCTTATTACAGGCTTCCTCTCAATGGAAGCACAGCTCGTCTCCGAACCCTCTGAAGAATAACCACTCGCGTCTGATGACGGCCCTTCTCCAAATTCTCCTGCTACTACAAGTTTGGTTTCCGGGAAAAAACTGCTGTTCTCAGAACCTTCTGAGGATAACACAATTGTGGTTGGTGATAGTCTCCCTGCGAGCAGTTCAGATACTACAGGCTTCCTCTCTAGGGAAGCACTGCTAGTCTCTGAATACTCAGAGGACAGGACAATTGTGGTGGGTGATAGTATCCCTGAAACCATACCACTTACAACAGGCTTCCTCTCAGGGGAAGCACAGTTAGTCTCCGAACCCTCAGACGATGACATACTTGAGTTCGGAGACAGTCTTCCTGAGAACACTTCAGATAGTATGTGTTCTCCCTCAGGGCAAAAATAGCTACCCTCTGAATACTCAGAGGAGGGAAGACTTATGGCCGGTGATAGTACCTCTGAGAACATGCCAGTTACTACTGGCTTGTTCTCTGGAGAAGTACAGCTGGCTTCGGAATATTCGGTAGAAGAAATGCTGATAGGTGGAGATAGTCTCCCAGAGAGGAGTCCACTTACTATGGGCTTCCTCTCTGGGGAACCATATCCAGTATCAGAGTATTCTGTAGATGATATGCTTATTGGCGGAGATAGCCTCTCCGGGATGATTCTAACTACTACTGGTTTGATGTCTGGTGAAACACATTCAGTTTCTAGACATTCGGTAGATGAGACATTTGGGGCTAGAGACCCTGTCTCTGAGAGCAATCCAGTTACTACTGGCTTGGTCTCAGGAGAAAGGCATCTAGCCTCAAAACATTCAGTTGACGGCCCTGGGACTGGTGACACTGTCCCGGAGCATGTTCTATTTACAACAGGTTTTCTTTCTGGTGATTCACATTTAGTTTCTAAACATTCCACACACAAGACATCTGGGGCTAGGGACACTGTCTCTGAGAGCACTTTACCTACTAGAGGTTTGCTCTCAGAGGAAATGTGTCTAGCCTCAGAACATTTAGCAGTCACAACATCTGGGGTTGTGGATACTGTCTTTGAGAGCGTTTCACCTACTATAGGCTTGCTCTCAGGAGAGACACATGTAGCCTCTGAATCCTCAGAGGACAAGATGCTTGAGGTTGGAGACACTGCCTCTGAGAGCATTTCACCTACTATAGGCTTGCTCTCAGGGGAGACGCATCTAGTCTCTGAATCCTCAGAGGACAAGATGCTTGAAGTCGGAGATGCTGCCTCTGAGAGCAAGCCAGTTACTACAGGCTTGCTCTCAGGGGAAGTACATCTCGTCTCCGGACCCTCAGCGGATGAGACAGTTGGGTCAGTAGACACTGTCTCTGATAAGATTCCTGTCACCCCAGATTTGCTTTCAGGGGAAATACATTTAGTTTCACAACACTCTGACAAGACAGGGGGGGAGTCTGAGGATGCTGTCTCTGGCAAAACTTGGGTTACTAGAGGTTCCCTCTCTGGGGAAACACATCTAGTTTCCAAACATTCATCAGACAGTACATTTTGGGCTGCAGAAGCTTTCTCTGACAGTACTTCAGTTACTACAGCCTTTCTGTCAGAGGAACCAGGTCTAGTTTCACAACACTGGGAAGACAAAACACTTGTGACCGGAGCCACCTTTTCTGGCAATATTTTGGCTGCTTCAGCCTTAGCCTCTGAGCAAACACTTCCAGTGTCCGAAGGCTCAGAGGACAAGATATTTTTATCAGGAGACCCACGGTCAGAGACTCCACTAGTAACAGTAGCCTTTCCCTCTGTAGAATCCAATTTTGAGTCCCGACACTCAGAATCCGAGTTATCTGTGACAGGAGCTATGCTCTCTGACAGCATTCCCTTTCCTGCAAGCTCACTCTCTGTGGAAACAACCCCTGCATCAGTCTCCACATTCTCTCCTAATACTTCGGTTGCCACAGGCTTGCTCTCTACGGAAGCAAACCTTTTGTCAGAACACTGAGACGACAAGCGATCTGTGTCAACATCCACACTCTCAGAAAACACACCAGCTACTTTACACATGCTCTCCACTGTGGAAGCAAATTTTGTTTCCGAACACTGAGAAGACAAGATACTTGTAGCACTAGCCCCAGCATTTGATACCATTTCAGTTGCCGCAAGCTTGGTCTCGGTTAAAGCTAATCCTGTTTTCGAAAACTCAGACCTCTCATCATGGTCACCCAAACTGATGTGCACATACTTATTTTTCCTTTCTACCGGCCATCTGATAGAGCGAGCTTTTGAGGTTCCCCGCTCTAATCCAATGCCCGCATCATCTTTCTTTTTTTCCTCTTTCTTACTCTCATCTACACCTTGCACAGTCTCAGGCTGCTTTTCCTCCAACCTAGGGACAACTTTCCTTTTGGGAGCGCTCAGGCCAGCCTGTGGTGAGAGGGGACGCTTCTGAGCTCTGGGGGGCACCGGCTGGACCGTTTGGTGGGAATGCATCTCCTCTAGATGCATGCCTTCTACCAGCTGGAGGAGTTTCTCCATCATTCACGGTCTGTACTTACAGCCAAAGAAGACCAGGATAGAACAGCTGACGGAACGCCCGGGGCTGGTGTAGATTTACAGGTGCCGGCAGATGAATTCCAGTATACCGGATCCAGAGTCCAGCATCCAGCCAAAGATGAGTCTAGCTGCTGCTGAACTCAGTCGCGGAACCCAGCATCCAGCGGCAGATGAATTCTAGCAAGAGATCCAACATCCAGCGCAGCCACTGGTGGTTGGAAGGCGGCTCCGCCCAGCTCAGCAAAGACGCAGCTGCTCTAGAGGTGGGGGGGAGTAGGGGCGCAACCAAATGGCCGACCGACCCCCACTGCAGACCTCTCTCTAGCCTTCTGATTGTAGCCACCTTACTGATATGGGGATGGCGCACAGCCAGCCCAGCCCCCTCTCTGGCGGACACCTGACGCTGATGCTGTCTCGAGCCTCAAAATCTTCTTCCTTGGGACCTCTGCTGAGAGCCCAAGCGATGCTTTCAAATCACTTTCATCGTTCT
This sequence comes from Pseudocheirus occidentalis, assembly GCA_028646575.1. Taxonomy (NCBI): domain Eukaryota; kingdom Metazoa; phylum Chordata; class Mammalia; order Diprotodontia; family Pseudocheiridae; genus Pseudocheirus; species Pseudocheirus occidentalis. The sequence continues at coordinate 14,379,112 of CM053599.1, read as the reverse complement.
AGTGCATACAGTGTCCTTTGAAATGGCACCTTCCTGCCTTTTCGGGATACGCTCCAAGCACTTTGTGACGGAGAGGCAGAAGGGGAGCTGAAGAGCTGGGCGGTGTATGCAACGATATTGATATTTTGGATTTGGAGTCGGGAGACCTGGGTTCAAATCCTCTCTGTTAATTACGAGGAATGGATAGGTTATTTCTCCTCTGTGGGTTTCAGCTTCCTCAGTGAGGGGTTTGAAACAGATGACCTCTAAAGTCCATTCCAGTTCAAAATCTATGTTCCCTCAGGCAGAGTTTAAGGGAGTCAGATGCCCAGTTTTCAAAGTCCGCTAATTGATAGGTCACAATTCTTGAATCAAGGAAAACCATCTCACAACGGGGCTCCTTCCTACCTTTCCGGACTTCTTAAATCTTACTTTCCACACTTACTCAACATTTCAGAGACACTGGCCTCCTTGCCATTTCTTACTCAGTTTACTCACCTCCCAAATCCATTTTTTTTTTACCTGCCATCCCTGTCTGTGGAATAGTCCTCCTCCTCACCTTTGCCTCCTGGCTTCTTACAAGACCCAGATCAATACCCATCTCCTACAGGTCTTTCTAGTCCCACCTCCTCCCCCACAGCCAGTACCTTCCTTCTGAAATTCCATCCCAATTATCTTGCATGTGCATAGTTGTTTATCCCATTACCCCATGCTGTCTCGTCCATTAGAATGTGAATTCCTTGAAGGCAGAAACTTTTTTACCTTTCTTTGTATCCCCAAAGGTAAGAACTATGCCTGGTCTATAGTAGGTGCTTAATAAATGCTCATTGATTTAACAAAAGTTGTCACCATTTACCATAATGTTACCAAGTGTTAGAAGTGAAATAGGAAAGAAGAGAAATGTTATGTGACTAGAAGTTATTAAAACCTTTGATTTCAGAAAGGATGTCCATTCCACTGCATCACTGACCTCACCTGATGCAGACACACCCCAGAGAGTCCTAGGGGGCACTGTCACTAGAGGGCCAGGCCTGCAGTCCCAAAGACTTGAGTTTAAATATGACCTCAGACACCTATTATTATCTGTGTGACCCTGGGACCCCTCAAATGTAAAATGGGGATAATGATAGGACCTACTTCCCAGGGTTATTATGAAAATCAAGTGAGATATTTGTAAAGTATTCCACCTATGACAAGTGCTTAATAAGTGATATAAGTAATTACTGTAATGCACTTAGCCTAGTGCCTGGCACATAGTAAGGGCCATATATATGGCAGCTGTTATTATGAGTATTATTATTCCTGCAATTATATTTGAGAATGTTCAAGCTCTGCTAAAATTCCACCTTCTGCAAGCAGGCATTCCCAGTCCTTAATCCTAGTGCCGGTCTCTCTAAGATTTTATTTGTGTGTGTAGTGTTTGTAAATACTAGTTTGCATGTTGTTCCCTCCATCCTCAAGAGCAAGGCCTTTGTTTTGTAGGGGTGCCTTTTTTGTATCCCCAGTGCCTAGAATGTCTGGCACATAGTAGGTGATTGTTGAATTGATTTGAATAAGAATTGTAGACAGTATCCAGAAATTCAGGACATGTAGTAGACTGAACATTTGCAAAGGGAGAAGGTCGTATGTTATTTGATGTCATCCAAATATGATTAATTTCCAAGAGCTGGAGAATCATTCATGGTCTAGTCTGAAAGACATTCTATTTCACTTAAAGAATATCAAACAGTCCAATTTACTTACTGCTACCACAACAAAATACTAAAAGGTACTAATCGGTTCAGAAGACAACGTGAGTAATCCCACTCCCTCCCATCAAGGCTTCCCTCCTTTTTCCATTCAGCCCTTTCTCTGACCCCCTTTTCAGGGAAGACCAGGTTCAAAGTATGCAGTCAATTCTCAGACAGATACTGAGGTTCATGAATGTGCTCTTGGGTAAACACCAGGTACATCATGTAAGTTACAACTTCAGCTCGGTTATCAGGAAGTCTTGTATTTCTTCAAAAGGGGAAAATTCCAACGTTCCATTACTGCTGGGCTCAAGAATCCTGGAGAGAAGAATTAAAATGGGGCCGGGGTGGGGCAGGAAGAGGGAGTAGTAGACAGGAAAGGACCCAGTGAAGATTTCACAAAGCTCACCGGCTAGAATTTCAGAAAGCTGCCTCCTTACTCTGATTGGGACTTGTGAAGGGATGGTGTCAGCAGCCGGTTTAAGTCTAGATGGCACCAAAGAGACAGATGAAGCCCTACCAATCCCAAATCAGTGTGTCCAAAGGAACTATGCTGAATTGAGGAAAGAGGTAGATGGGTTCAGTTTGGATAACAAGTGAGCCCTTACCCCTACCCCAAGATTTAACCAGAAAAGTGCTATGGAGAGAGCTGTACTACTTATGCAATACAGACACACACACAGACTCTGATTAGAGGTGCTCCCCACCCCAATCCAGGAAGTAAGGAGCCAACAGTGCTTTCTAGTTTTCAAAACCTTCCTCCCTTCCCTCTCCTTTCCTGCCCCTTTCCCCTTTTCCTTTCTCTTCGGGGAGGGCCCACTGCTGGGTGATTTAATGGATGTAGAGGCAGTGGAAAGGAGGGAAGATGGAAGGGAGGAGAGGAAGAAAATGAGAGAAGAAGGGGGAGGAGAAGAGAACAAGAGAGAGAAGGTGGGGAGGAGGGCCAGCAGCTCCCCAGGTGCTAGCTTTGTAAGCATGAATGCACCTGTGGGTTTACTCATTCTTGCTACAAGATAAAGGCACCGATTAGCACAGAAACAACGAAATGTCACAGCTGGAGAGGATTTTAGAGTCTGTCTATTTCAACCAATGTCTGAGCAAGAATCCCTTCTGTAACATAACAGATCAACTGTCATCCTTCGATCGATCGAAAACTTGAAGGCACCTCCCCCCCCCCCAATTCCACTTTGGGCAGCTCTTATTGTTAGTTTTTCCTGAGATCCAGCTTAAATCAGTCTCTTGGCCACTTCTACCCCTTCCTTGCTCCTTGTCCTATATTTTGCAGTTTTAATTTTGTCCTTGAAAACAGCTTAAGAAGGAATTAACTTTTTTTTGACAGCCAGGTCACAATGTTAATTTATTTTTAGCTTTAGTCAATTAAATTTCTTGTCGTTTTTCAGCTGTTTGGTTAAGTTGGATCTCCTCCATCTTCCACTTGCCCAAATAAATTTTTAAACTTAAATGTACAATTGGGCATTTCACCCTATTATTATGCTTTTCTAGTTAAATTCAGCCTTTTATTTGCACCTGTCCAAACCTGTTCTGATCCTGATTCTGATTTACCCTGCTTGCTTCATGACATCCAAAAATCTGATAAGCGTTCATCTCTATGTTTATACTCACATAGAATGTAAGCTCTTAAGAGCACAGATCAGTTTGTGTTCATTTTCTTATTCCCACTGCTGGGCCTAGAGCAGGTTGAATCTAGGCTAGCTGAATGAATATGAATGAATGAGTGAAAGAATGCAAGGCATTGACAAAAATGCAGAATAAGCTCTCCACTGGAGTCTCCCCTCCAGGCTGACAATAACCTCCCCAATCTGGGTAAGGTCCTTGAAAGAGTTCGAAGTCTTCCTTTTGTTTGGCCCACATTTGTCTATCCTGTACGCACTGACTTCCTTAGAGACTCTGGCAAATGCCTGGATAAAATACAGATATGCTGTCTGTAGCTTTTCCTCATTCTGGTTAACCTCCTTCAAAACAGGGATGAGGTGGTGGCTCTTGTCACTTCCACAAACATTTAAGCGCCTTTTATATGCCAAGCACTGGTGGAGGCACCAAAGGAGATGCCCAGATGAATGATGAGGGCTACTTTGCCCAGACTCCAGTAGAGGAAATGAATGTGTCTCACACACCAATCAGTAGAATACAAAAGGAGATGCTGGGAGTTAGCTGAGAGCTGAATTGGACCTGCAGGTTCACATGCACCTGGGCTCAATTTAATATGGTTTATTCCATTCTGAATGACTAAAAGATTAGGTTGCCTGTTCCATTAGTTATTATCACTTTTTAAATGGAATGTTTTTATTGATGCTTCTGTTTTTGTATCACTGCCACTTTCCAATAATCCCTAAGTAGAATCTTGCCTTGTGTGTGGGGGGGGAACAGCAAAAAAACAGTGAAATAAATTATATTGAATTAGAGTTCTTATTCTAAGTGGTGGGCACTACTGGGGTGAGAACTATTGACAGAAAAGAACAGAGATGTAAAAGGGACAAAAGGTATCAATCAAACACTTTCCAAAACCAGTTGAGCAAGACAAATCTACAAACAGGTGGTATCCAAAAAGCTCTGGAGAGTTCCACTGCGAGACCATAGCTTCTCTTCCAAGGGAATGAAACTACGTCTCAGCACCAGTCTCCCAGAATCACTATCGATCACTCATATTAATCTGAATTCTGATGTCTTAGAATTGTTCTTCTTCACATTGGACATACTGTTCTCAATTCTATTGTTTTCATTCCATGTCAGTTCATATGTGTCTTTCCCTGTTTCTCTGAATTCCTCATAGTCACTGTTTCTTATAGTGCAATAATATTTTCTTTCCTTTCTTATGAACTTGACAAATATCAAACACGATCATTTCCATATACAAGGAACAGAATGTAGATGACACCATAAATCTGTACTGTATACAGCTTGCTTTATTTAGAGGACATATGATGTTGAATATGACAGACCAAATTCTGTCCTGCTTTCCTGGGGGCCCTTCTGAATGCCTTTCCTCTCTTCTTTTTTTGAAAGTAGATTTGTAGTGATATCTTTTGGCTTTGTCACCTAGATCTCTCCCTTTCCCTTCCCCTCTCCCTCCTACCTAGAAAGCCATGCCTTATAACAAAGAATGTTTTTAAAAGGAGGAAGAGAAGAAAAACCAGAATCAATACACCTAACAAATATGACAGTATATGCAATGTTCCACACCTGTGGATCTTCTATGTATTTTAAATGTTTCACTCATGCTGTTTTTCTTTCCTTTTTTCTTGGTACCACTATCACTACCTTCTCATTCCTCCCTATCATTCCCCAACTAATAAATAAAAGCCCTTTACCTCTAACAAATAAGCAGAATCAATCAAGCAAAACAAATTCACATACTGATCCTGTCTGGAAATATATCTCTCATTCTTTACCCCTAGTCTGTCACATCTCCAGGAGTTGGGAAGCCTTTCGAAGTCATGATTGGTCACTGCATTAATGAGAACTCTTGTCTCTTCACAGGTGTAGAAATTGTTTTCCTGATTCTGCTCCATTCATTCTGTACCAGTTCATATGAGTCTTCCCAGGTTAGTTTGGATCTGTCCATTTCTTGGTACAATACTATACCATTAAATTCATAAGCCATAATTTGTCAAGTCACCTAATTAATGGATACCCATTTTGTTCCTAATTGTGTTTTTTACCACAAAAACTGCTGATATGAATATTTTGGCATAGGAAGGACCTTTTCTTGTGTGTTTAACTTCTTTGAGATACATGCCCAGTAGTGGGAATGCAAGAACTAAAAGCACAAAGAATTCAGTGCCTTTTTCTAAATTTCAAATTGTTTTCCAGAACACTTATGTCAGTTTACCACTCATGAATCTACCAATAGTGGATTACTAGAACAATCACTTTGTGATATGTTATTTAACTCTTTTTGGGACTAAAGATTCAGGGGGAGGGGGAATAAAATGGGAGCGCGCTGAACATTTATATGATATGTTAAAACAAAATCAATTAAAAAATTTAATAGTCCATTTCAAATTCTTAGAAGAGATCAATAAATCTTTACCTCACTGGCTCATGGTTTCCAGAATCCATTTAACAATGAGGGTATGTGCCCATCTCCAGATCTTTGAAAGTCCGGGATCAGAGCTTTGGAGCTGAAGGGCCTTTAAAAGTTGCCAAGCCCAACTCTCAGATCTTAGAGGTGAAGAAACTGAGGCTCAGAGAGGTGAGGCAACTTGTCCAAGGTCACACTGACAATAAATGGCTGAGGCAGGATTCACACTCAAGTCTTCCTGATCCTAAGTCTAATGTTATCTCCCCTCCACAACCTTTTTTTTTTTTTTTTTTTAGAGTGGGGATGGCAAGGCAGTTGGGGTTAAGTGACTTGTCTAAGGTCACACAGCTAGTGTGTCAAGTGTCTAAGGCTGGATTTGAACTCAGGTTCATGGCGCCACCTGGCTGCCCAGCACTCTACAACTTTGATTAAACTGTTGTTATTCTAAACTCAAGTGCTGTTCTGCTTCAGAAAGGAATGAAGTCTCCTCCTGCTCTCAGACATTTCACTCGAACACAAGCCATCTTGCAGTGATATTTATAGGATTCTTGAACAAGAATATGTCTCAATATGATCAAACAGTCACACAAATCAGGTTACAGTTAAAGTGACCACTTTCCTTCATCAATTCAGAAGAATCCCCACTTAATCTTGGAGAATCACAGATTGTGTGGCTTAAGAAAATGATTCTTCAAGATTGTGGCTATTATTCTGAACGAACGAAGCAAAATGTTAACTTTTTAGACTGCCTACATATACTAGATGCTCTATAAACTCTTGCTGGTTGTTGATTGAGACTTGATGAAGAATTCACACTACAGCAGCCCTAAGATGTGGTCATTGTCTTTGCCTACAGACCTTTGATGAGGAAGATATGGCATCCAAAAGAAATATTTTTCCCTACATTGAGCTGAAATGTGCTTCTCTGCAATTTCCACCCCTTCACCCCATCTTCCTATCCTTGCCCCTGAGGCCAAGTAGAACAAGCTAAATCTCTTTTTCACATGACAGGAGTTTGGGGAATCTTTTTAGCATTCTGTCTGTCTCCTCACAAAACAACTGTGAGACCCCTAATCTCAAGTCACCTGGCACATTCTTAACCTCTTCCCTTTTCTCCCTTCATCTGAGTCTTAGAATAATAAACATTAGGACAGTATTTAGAGGAAATGGTTGTGCATGGAATGTTCATGTGGGTATGGTCAGAGAGAAGGGGAAAAAAGAGAGCTAATCATATTTCAGACTAAGAATATCTCTGATTTTTAAACACAGACTTCCAGGTTTTCTGTAGTTTGGCTTTTTTTTTAATGTTTATTCCCCTCTATTAAAACAGGTTAGCCAGACTAATTCAAGCAGACCAATTTTTATTGCCAGACTCCCCCTTAACCATGAAGAAGGTGAGGAGGTAGTTACCCCATGAGATAATTTCACTAGCATTTGCCACGTTTGCAACTAGGTGGGTACCATGCACTGATGGAAAAACGTCTTTTTTTTTTTTTTTTAATGGACACCTTTACCTAATCTAGTTAGAATTTTCCATTTTGGGGAAGTTGGAGTGATCAAAGAACAAAATGTACTTTAAGCTGTGAATGATGACTTTTTTTTTTTTGTTCTACCCAAGTCCAAATGGTTTATAGCAACATATGTATAAAGCATTTGCGTTTGTGCAGGAGAGAGCCAGTTCTCCTTTCCAGCCTCTAGTTTCCATCACTAATATCAGTTTAGGAACTTTATGGAAATAGCAATCTGAGGAAATGTGCCTGTAGCACCACTGGAAAATAGAATGAGATCATCTGGACTTTAGAGGAGAGAGGGTAAAACATGCCTCCCTTCTTCCTGTAAACACCTCTCAAGGAGACGACAAAAAAAAAAAATGGAAATGGCCAGAGGCAAGTGGGGAATCAACCATCACTGACCTCCAAAACCATTTTCATTAGAATGTGCAGATTCATGACTCAAGAAGGTTATTTGGAGTTGAAGTCAATTTCATTTCATTCACTTATGTTTCACGTGTTGTTTGCTCTTAGGAGAAAGTTAGCTCGGTCAGGGCAGAAACTGTTTCTCTTTTTGTCTTTGTATCACTAGCAAGCAGATGGTGAGTGTCCTGTCCCTGATAGGCTCTTAATGAATACTTGTGGAATTAAAACTGTAGGTGAAGAGAGCATGAGCCAGAGTGGAAACACCTGATCAGGCCAAGAAATTGCTTTGGAGTCTGTGTGAATGGAAAGAGGAATATATCAAAATAACAATGAAATTCACATGGAAGAACAAAAGGGCAAGAATCTCAGGATAATGAAAAAAAGGGGGCGGGGAGGAAGGAGATCTGTCCGCACGGATCTTAAACTACACTACACCGGAAAGAGTCATTAAAACAATTGAGGACTGTTCAAAAAAGAGAGTTCCGTCAGCGGAACAGATGAACACAATGTTGTAGTGTCTTGATAAAACCAAAGACCCTCATTACTGGGAGAGGTGCTTGAACACTTCTGAGCAAACAGGAAAGCAGTTTTCTGGAAATCGGGTATAGACCAACAATTCACCACATACCAAGATAAGCTTCCAAAAGATTGCATGACTTTGAGATAAAAGTGACCTTATAAAGCATTTGACACTGGATTACCTTCTTCTCTCTGAGTTTGAGACACCACTCATTCCTAGGTCTCCTATTACCTATCTAAAGGTTCCTTCTCAGTCTCCTTTGCTGGCTGCAATCCAGACCACAGTTCAAATTAGGATCTGGTGCTTACTGGGAGAGTCACTTCACTTTTGTCCGTCTGACTCAGTTTCCCCCGTTGTAAAATGAACTTAATAATCTGTATTACAGGGTTATTTGGAGGACTCTCCCAACATGCTGTACCAGGGTCCTCTTCTCCAACCTAAGCCCTCTCTCGGGTCACCTTTTACGGCCTGCCATTTATTCTCAGTCTCCTTTGCTGGCTCATCAGACACATCCTGATCTTGTGAGTTGCCCAAAGTTTCGTCCTGTGATCTTGTTGCCTCCACTCCCTACTCTCACCACAATCTCCTCAGCTTCTGTTCATCTCTCTGCAGGTTTAGATATATATTATTTCCAGAAATTCAGTCCGGCTTTACCAATTGTCTATTGGACATTCAGACTGTATGTCCTGTAGCCAGCATAAACTCAACATTTCTAAAACTTAAACTCATCTTTTCCCCTAAAGCATTGCCCTTTCCGTCAAAAGGCCCACCCTCCAGCCGGCGTCCCTGGTCCCTAAATCTGGGATCAGCCGGGTCTCTTCACTTTCCCCAAGCATTCGCCAATGTTGGCTTTTCTACGTTCATAATATATCTCTTATTGACATTTTCTACTTGTATTCTCTCAACTTCACGTGTTTCCTCATCTGTAAAAGGGGAGTAAGAAGAGCACCTTCTTCCCAGGATGGTGGTGAAGATAAAGTGAGATAGATGTTTGTAAAGTGCTTTGCAAACGTTCCAGTGCTACAGAAATGCTTGTTACCGTCTGCTCCTTGTCCCCGCGCCCAGGCTCCTGCAGCACCGCTTACTTCTGGTCTCGGCCCACTCCGGTCCACTCTGCGCTGCTGCCACAGGAGCGTGCCTCAAGCACAGACCTGACCAGGTCCTCCACTCCCCCTGCACCTCCCCCGCTAACGGCTTCCTGCAGCCTCGAGGCTCGAACCCCCGGGGAGCTTCTAAAGCCCTGGCCCTACTGGGAGGGCCGGAGCTGCTGCCCCCATCGCCCCTTTTCTTCGCTCCCGACCCTCCCGTCTCCGTGTCTTGGCCCTGGCCGGTGCCCCCTGCCTGGGAGTACGGGGTTCCGGGGCCCGAGCGCGAGCTTGGGATACAACGTTCCAATGGTCTGCGGGCCTGCGTGCGAAGGCCCGGGGGCAGGAACGCGAACTTTGTGCACATAACGGCTCGCGCTTCCCAGGCCTCCGGACATCACCCTTTACAACTGGGGAAACTGAGGCAGCCGGCCTGAGGCTGACCCGCCCAGGGCACGTGAGGGGCCTGCTCTGTTAGCCCCTGAGCCCCACCATGGGGACGGTGTGCTGGGCCCTCAGGGATCTGCATCGATATGGGGTTAACGTCCCTACGGAAAACTCTCGGCCCAGGGACCCCCGCCCCACCTAAACCCCGGTGGTCACCTTTCCCCCCTCCCGCCCCCAGCCTCGCAGAGGGAGAAGGAGGAGGGGAGAAGGGCGCGCGGCCCACATTGTGGCTGGGGGGGAGGGGCGGGAAGGTCAAGTCTTCTTCCCCCCACGCCTGGACCCGGCTGCCGGGGCCTGAGGGGAGGGACGGCCCCCGAGCAGGAGGGGGAAGGGAAGGCTTTCGAAGGGCACAGCTCATCGAAAAGCGCGGGCAGACTGGGGGAAGGGCTGACTCAAAGACGCATGCGCGGACCAGGGGCACTCAGCCCACAGGGATCACTGCCGCAGCGCCCAGGTCTTAGGAGCCCCCCCCCCCAGTCACGTGAGATGGGCGCCAACCGGGGCCGGGAGGGGCGCGGAGGCGGAGGGGAAAGAGAGGAGCAGGGCCGGAAGGAGGGGCGGGCGGACCGGTAGACGGACGGACGTGAGGGCGGAGCGTGGCTCGGCACCGCCCCTCCGCTCCCGCCCTCCCGGCGCGGCTCCTCTACGCGCTGCTCCTCTTGCCGCCCGCCCGGACCGCGGACCCTCCTCGGCGGCGCCGGCCTGCGGCCCGGGTGAGTGGGGGCCGGCGGGGCGGCGTGCTGCGGCCGAAGCGCTTCCTCCGGCGCGGGCCGAGGCCGGGGCGGGGGCGGCGGACAGGGACTCGGAGCCGAGCTGGGCCCGGGCCTGGGGGCGGCTCTGCCCGGTGCGGCCCTGCCCGGGGGCGTGGCATCAGCGCGCGCGTGCGCGGGCTTGCGGTCGGAACTGCGCATGCGCCCCAGCCCAGCCCGCGCTGCTCCGGGGAAGCGGGCGTCGGAGGGGGCGGGGCCCGCCGCCCACACTTGCATGTCCTCCAGGCCGGGGCTCTGGGACAGCCGCCCCCTCCCCCTCCGTCCGCCCTCTCTCTCCTAGGCCCAGCCGCCAGCATGGATTAGGCGCTTCCTGAGTGCCCAAATCCTTACCCTGTTAGACTGGAAGGCCCCCGAGGGCAGGAGTCTGTGTTCCAGAACTGCGCCCGCACATGGCCCGCGCCCGTTCGATGCTTCCTCGCAGGGACACTTGCGGTGGGAAGCCTGTTCGCCATCACCCTGGTGCTTGAAAGTGCGCAAGTTCGAGCGGGGAAACTGAGGCACATGGCGTCGAACTGAGGCAATGGCAAGAGGCCATTGCCGGCCCAGAACCGGGATTCGAGCTTAGTTCACCCCGAGACAGTCGCGGCTGGCCGTTAGGTCGGCCGAGCCTTTTGCATGTGTCAGCTACTGTTCACCACGGACCTCCTGGGAAACCGAGGCACAGAGAGGTCCCGTGATCTGCCCAGGCTCGAGGATCGCACGGCCAGGGAGGCTTTAGCGCAGGTAGAAGGTGAACGCAGGCTTCTTCTGTACCCGATTGTTTTATTCTTAGTCTTGTTTTAGAAGCAGGTTGAGTCCAGATGCTCCCTCCCCGGCCCCCTTCCCCACTCGCTGAAAAGGCGAGCAGTATGATGTAAGTTACGCACATAAAACCGTACAAAACGCTTTCATATTCGTTATGTTGCAAAACAATAAAAAGTAAGAAACATGGAGTGAAGAGTCTGCCTTGGACTGCCCTGCGGAGTTCACCCTTCCAGCCCCTTGGAGTCATTTTGGATCGGTGTATTGATCCGAGTAGGCAGGTTTGACCTGGGTCTTGAAGTAGAGAAGACGGTCTTTCTATTTTATTTTCAGTGTTAACATTTGTAGCTAAACATTAATGGTGTAAATGTCCAGTATTTCCAAAAAGCCAGTGGTACAATTCATGACAGGCTACCTGACTTGATAAGAAATCAGAGAGGGCCTAACAAAATTATTTTGGACAAATTCAGTAGGTTGTACCCCACCTCAGAGTGGGTTATTTCTTAGAGTATTTGGGAACTTTGTTTTCTCTTTAATATTATCGTTATCAATATCAATCTGCTTTTCCCTTAACTTTGACCTGTGGTTGAGTGGGTGTTGAGTGAAGCCAGTTAGATTTGAACCCTGTAAGTCAGCCTGCTTTACAATGTCCCCACATTTCAAACTACTTCCCTGTTTTTCTGTCTCTTCAGTGGAGAAGAGATTGAAACTCCTCAGTTTACAAAGTTCCCCTAGAATTTGTACCTCCTGGTTGCATTCAGGGTAGGAATCAGCTCTGGTACTGATCAAGCTGCCATCTTCATGTCCCAATTTTTTCCCTGTTGTACATTCCTCTGGAGAACAGAAGTGAGTTTGGTTTTATGCTGATAGTTCATAAAGTCCAAATCTCCGAGAGAATAGATTTAAACGTGGTGAGTGGCAAATTCCTGGAAGCTTCACATGAAGTAAAGCCAAAAGGGGCTTTGTCAGTGGTCAACAAACATTTATTAAAACTAAGATTAGGAGGGAAGCAGAAAACTGGGAAAGTTTTATAGCCAGTGCCTCTGACAAAGGCCTCATTTCTAAAATATATAGAGAACTGAACCAAATTTATAAGACTACAAGCCACTCCCCAATTGATAAATGGTCAAAGGATATGAATGGGCAGTTTTCAGATGAAGAAATTAAAGCTATCTTTAGTCAGATAAAAAAAATGGTCAAAGTCACTGTTGATTAGAAAAATGCAAATCAAAACAGTTCTGAAGTACCACATCATACCTATCACCTTAACATGACAAAACAGGAAAATGAAAAGTATTGGAGAGGATGTGGGCAAACTGGAATACTAGTGCATGGTTGGTGGAGTTGTGAACTCATCCAACCATTCTGGAGAACAATTTGGAACTATGTTAAAAAAGGCTACTAAAATGCACATATCCTTTGACCCAGCAATACCACGTCTAGGGCTGTATCCCAAAGAGATCATATAAATAGGAAGAGGACCCACACGTACAAAAATATTTATAGCAATTCCTTTTGTGGTGACAACTGGAAATTGAGGGGTTGCTCATTCGTTGCGGAATGGGATATTCAAAATTCTAAATCAGTCATTAGAAAGTATTAGGATGCCTTCCCTCCCCACCCCACCCCCTAAAACATTTGTAGGTAGCAAATTACTGTCAAAATCTATCTTGAAGTAGATGCCATTGAGACAGTTTAAATTTCTGGAACAGGACTTTAGCTGCCTGTGCAAACTGAGGTAGAGCCGCATTTAGGTTCTTAGAGACGGACGGCAGCTTCATGTGACCAATGACTTCCAGGCCTAGGTGTCTTGTTGCCAGGAATTAGGATTTCAGCATTTCCTAGGTACTTTTTGTGTGTATGTAGGAGCAGCTGTAATCTTTTAGTGGCATATGTGTTTCCTTGGTGCTTTTCGAGTGGTGTAATGGAGGTGGTAGGGTGCAGGGAAGGGGCCTAGCCTGGACATGAATCACGTAGGGGTTCCTAATCATTTAAATTCCCTTGTCTGCACTGTAAGGGCTTGTGTCTTTTCATAAAACAAAGTATGTGGTTCAATGGTCAGTTAGACTGCAGAACTGTAAGACAAACATTCCTCCTACTTTAAGGGTGACAAACTCAGGAAGGTGAAATATTGTTATTTGGCCTTGTGTTTGGAGACTGAAATGATGGCTTACAGTTTATTCATATTGCCTCATCATTCATGTTCTCACTGGAGATACAGATACACGTGAAAGGCAGTTCTTACTCTGGCATGGCCTTGTACCTCATACCAAAAACCGTAGAGTATATACTGAAATGGGTGTTGCCAAGTTGTGCAGATCAGAACCAAAGGGTGCCTGCTCATGCTGTCCCTACCTAGTCTATGTCTTTCCATAAGTCTGCCACAGGCGATCCATCTGAGACGTGGATATGGAGGGGCCTCCCTCCAATCATCCTGATGTTGAGGACACCAATGCAGCATGCCAGGTGTGGTCTCTCTGGACTCTTGCATTAGTGAGATGAGAGTCATTTCTGCTTGTGCCCCAAATCTCCCCTGGATGCCAGACATACATACCAAGCTTGAAATGTCGTTGTGTAGGCCTTTCAGAAGGCTGAGGAAGTAGGAAGCAGGCGGAACATCCTGTTCGATGCAGAGACAGTGTGCTGATGGATACAGGAAGCTTCCTCACAAGTGATGGTTCCCCATCCTGCTGCCCGGCCTTTTCATTTTCCTTTCGGACCTTTAACCATTCAGTAGTATTGGGCTTAATCTATATCACATTTTCCTCCTCTTCCCTTGCTTCTGGAAGAATGTGGAGAAATACTATTTTATTTCCCACAATACCTTAAAGAAACTATTAGTTGAATTAGAAGATAGCAGTTGGATTTTGATATCCAGGTACTTTTCTTTACAGAACTGTGATCTAGTGGAAATAATACAAGAAACATTTACTTTTCATCATTTAGCATGCAGTTTTCTACTCCACAAGCAAGGTACTGTGGTGTGACTTTCCCTGATATACCAGAAGTTGAACTTGTGCCTGAGAGCAGACATGTTTGCAGGATTCATTGTGAGCAGTGCATTCTGTGCCCTGGACTTATTTTACCCTTACACCACGAGGGGCTTACGACCCCACTTCGTAGGCCATTACTTCATTTTGGAAGAGCAGTATAGTCCCTCGACAACAGAGGGGTTCTGTAACTCTGCCTTGGAGGAATCCTTCCAACCCCAAGCCAAGCCATCCACATTAGGTCAAGGGTAAATGGGTAAAAGATAATCAAGGAGACTATATTTTGCTGCTGTAGACAATGAAATAATATAAACATTTTTTATAGCAAGTTTGTCTGATAAAAGCCTCATTTCTCAAATATTTAGGGAACTGACTCAAATTTATAAGAATAAAAGCCGTTCTCTAGTTGATCAACGGTCAGAGGATTTGAACAGGCAGTTTTTAGAAGAAGAAATCAAAAGATATCAATAGTGATATGAAAAGTGCTTTAAATCACTGATGATTAGAGAAATGAAATTAAAACAACTCTGAGGTACCACCTCACACCTATTAGATTGGCTGACCTGACAGAAAAGGAAAGTGACAGATACTGGACAGGGTTGGGAAGAATAAGGACACTAATGCGCTGTTGTAGAGTTGTCAGCTGGTCCAACAATTCTGGAGAACAATTTTAGAACTACACCCAAAGGGCTACAAAAGTGTGTGTACCCTTTGACCCATCAATAGTGCAGCGAGGTCTGTACCCCAAAGAGATCAAAGGAAAAGGAAAAGGAAAAGGACCTACTTGTACAGAAGTATTGATAGCAGGTTTTTTTGTGGTGGCACAAAATGGGAAATTGAGATGCCCGTCAGGTAGGGAGTGGCTGAACAGATTGTGTGGCATGGGATTGGGATAGAGGACTAGTACTGGTGTGCTGTAGGAAATGAGGAGGTGGGGGAGTTTCCAAAGGACGTGAGAAGACCTCTGTGAATGGATGGAGAGTGAAGTGAGTGGAATCAGGAAATGATTATACAGAGTAACAGTAGTGTATGGGGGGGTCAGTGGTGAAAGGCTTAACTACTTGGATCAGTACAATGATCCAGGGTCCCCGTGATGCAAAGGACTCCAGAGAGAACTGCTGAGCTGAGTGCAAACTGAAGCAGAAGTTACTAGTTATTTTTCTTGCCTTTTTTTTTTCCAGTAGGCCCAAGAGGGAAATATGTTCTGTGTGATTTAATATGTTTAAGTGACAACTATAGTGCCTGCCCTCTTGGTTAGTGGAGGAGGAGAGTGGGAAGCAGGGAAAGCATTTGGAACTGAAAAATTTTTTTAAAGTGAAAAATAAATAAATGAAATGTAAAATTCAGAAATCTGTTTTTCGTTTGGGTAACATCCTTCTGTTGACTGCAGTGTCCACAGACCCCTGTCCGTTTATGTAGACAGTGTTTTACAGTATATCATTGTGGTTTCCTTAGTAGCCCTGTGAGGTAGATAGAATTGTTCAATCTTACAGATAAGGAGACTGAGGCTTAAAGTGATTCCTCTCGCTTTGTGTCAGAAAAGTCCTTTTGCTCCAAATTCAGCATTCTTTTTTCTTCACCCCATGGCCCCTGACTTGTCTCTTCTGACCCCGACTAATGACTAATGTTGCTTTGAAGAATCATCAAGTTGGATTCTCATGGAGACTCCTTTTGTGAGCCACAGAGTATGTGAGGAAAGTCTGGGAGTGGATAGCCAGGTAAGGCTCCAGAAATAGCCTTTGTGAGAACATCTGTGATGATCTGGGGCTCTGCTGTTCCTCTGGGGAGGAAGCTCGTGGACAGGTGGCCCACTTTGAGAACCTTAAGTGCTCCCATGTCAAGAGACTACAGTGGGGACCCGGTTTGCATGCTTGTGTGGACTTGTGGTCCTCACCTTCCATGATGGTTGTCAGGGTTGCTTGTTTGGCAGTGGGTATCCGGGGCCCAGAGGAAGGAAGCCCTTGAATCAGGCACTGAGAAGTGATGGCTCCCACTGCCCCAGCTTCTCAGCACTCACTGACCGCTGAGGGGAAAAAGGAAGTTAGTGAGGAAATCTCTCTGTGAACATGTTGTGCCACCCCAGTGGAAGAGAAGCTCATCCAAGGCAGGGACTGTTTCATCTTGTGTTGGCGTCTCTTGCACATGTTCGGCCCTGAATCAGTCCCTGGAGATGGTGTCATGGGATCATAGACCATGAACCGGAAGGGACGTGGGAGGCCATCTGTCCCAGCCCTTCATTGTCCACAGGAGGAATTGAGGAGCCAGGGCAGGAAGGGCCTCAGCGGCTTCAGGCTCTTCTGCACCTCTAGGCTCCTGCATTGCCAGGCTTTGTTCAAGGGCAAGAACTTAGAATGTTCTTGCGCACGTGGCCTCCTAGACCCTCGCTTCCTTCACAGTGAGTGTTTGCTCTCCCCGGGTTATCTTGTATCAGATGACTGGTAGAATCTTGTTTGTTTGGGTGTCCAGATGCACAGCACCTGTCACCATGCCTCCCTCACACATATGTAGTTCTTAATTATTGCCTGCTAATTGGAGGTTGATAATCATTTTGTATTGGAACTTCTTTAAGGAAGCAAAGAAGGAAGGAAATGTTAAGCATCTTGTGTGTGCCAGACCCTGACCTCGTGAGGTAACTGAGGCAGACAGAGGCAAAGGGACTGCCCAGGGTCATGAAGCTAGTAAGTAACTGAGGCTCCAACCCTGGCCCCGGGGTCTTCTTCATCACCATAAAGAATGATTAGAGCTGAGGTATGGTAGGTGTGGGGTTTTGTGAAGCTTCCTAGTTTCTCCATATACTGGGGGTGGTCCTTCTCCCTTGACATTTTCTCCTTTCACACATTTGTTGCCTTTCAGAAGAGCCAAGTTGGAAGCTCATTGATTCAGCAGAGCACCTGGAGAAGGGCTAGGCCTAGAGTTTCCATGTCTTTCACAGTTTGCCCTGTTTTAGCCAGACTGAATTAGAAGCCTTCTCTTCCCCACCTGTAACGCACTGTTTACCCCTTCATCCATGTGGAATCTCCTTCTTTCAAGCCCTTCCTAGTTGCCTCCCCCCCCCCCCCCATAAGATTCTCTTCAGCTTTCCCCCTGCGTTTGGTGCCTTCATGGCTACGCTCTTGGAGCAGATTGTGCTTAAGGGTGTTGGTGTCTTCCCCTCGAAAGAGACTGGAAGTTGTTTGAGGGCTGAGGCTCTTGTTCTTCACATGGTCTCCTACAGTGTCCTCAGGGTCGCCTTTCACATCGGTAGTTTTGGAAAATGTTTGCTGAAGTTAATTTGCACGATCGATGTATTGTGTACAGCATTTCATATAATTTGACATTTCCTTATATCCTCCTTAAGGGGTTCTTTGAAATTTGTTGTCTGTGAACTTTGAAAACAAATTTTGGTGCTTTTGCTTTGTAGTCCTTTGTGTTATATTTTATGTATTTAAAATCTGATTCTGAGAGGGCTTCAGCAGACTGCCCAAGGGGCCAGGACACTGAAGGTAGAGAACACTTGTCCCACTTGGATCCCGTGTTGAATGATTTGGCCCCGTTCTGTATGGACAAAAAGTGATTCTGGAGGAAGTTCTGTTAATAGGCGAAATAGCAAAGATCAGCTTGAAAGAGGTGACTTCCCAGTTATTTTCAAACAACAGCATTGGGGAAATCAGGGCACATGCCTATGTTCCAAAGTTCTATGCTTCAAAACTGCCATGTAAAACCTTCAGACCTTCAAAGAAGACATTTCAGAAGTAGCTGAACGAAGGGTGAGGTAGCTACTGTGGAAATCTGAGGGTAACTGTATTTTGACCATGGCCAGTCCTCCCTCCAACCTCTCCCTTGTCCCCCGAGTTAAACTGATACCTGTAACTTCTTAAGAACTTAAGATTTGTGCCACTCCCTGAGGTTTTGATCTGAAAGGAGAAATAGGTCAGTCTTGAGAAGTCTAAATTTTAGACCTGACCATGAGAACCTAGAGATCTGGCCACGCCTGCTTTTTATAGGTGAGAATCCTGAGGCCTGGTTGAAATGGCTGGGAACTGGTTGGGGCTGTGGACTCGGGGATGGGAGTCAGAAGATTGGATGAGGCTTTGTGGGGTTGAGAATCAGCAGGCTTGGTGGGCTCGAGGTGGAGCTGGGATGGGGTCAGTGGACCAGCCTGTCAGCGAGCCTGGGTAGTTTGTCTTTTTCTTTGTGCTTTCTCAGGTCTTCATGCTCTATGCCCACTTCCCCAAACACCAGGATTTGAGTGCCAAGGTAATCCCACTTCCTTTTTCCCGGTGGTGGATTGTTTGCACCTGGGTGGTGGTTGGTGTGGTGATCAATTATGTTGATTAGCAACCCAATTGGGGTAGGGTGGTATGTAAGAGCCTGCACTTCCTGTGTTGGGTGCTGCTCTCTCTTCTAATTGGCACTGAGACAGCTCAGCTGAAAAATTTTAAATACTATTAAAGCTCCTTAAAGCTTTTTATTCCGACTCTATGGTCACTCTGTTAAAACTTGCCCTTTCATTGTGAGAAGGGGCCCGACGCCTGGGTTGGTTATCTGAACAGTGAAGGAACTGGCTTCTAGATTGACTCTCAGCAGCCTTTAGCCTCAGACCTTCTGTGAGATTCACTTTGGGGGAGTCTTTGATTTTCAGCTAAAAGCCACCTTCTCAGGAACAATATTTCTGCTTTCTATCTCTGCAGATTTATCTGAAGGGGAAAAGATAAACAGATGGGAAGCTGAGGGCCAGGGAAAGGAAATGACCTACCTGTGATCTTACAAGGATCACAATGGGTTTCACCAACCCTCAAAAAACCTAGTGCTCTTTCCCTTGGGCTACACTGTTGTTCATCCCGTCTTCTTAAAGTGGTTTACAACCAGTTCCCAAGTTTACAGTTGCAGAATTTGAGAATTGTAAGGGGTCTTAGTGGCCATAGTAACTAAGGTATGCCCTTTATAAGCATTAACTCTTGACTTGGGGATTCTGAACTTTTAAAAATATTTTGATAACTTTATTTCAATATAATTGGTTTCCCCCAGACTGTCAGAAGGGTCCATGGCACAAAAAGGTTAAGAACCCATGGATTCTCAGCAGAACGCAGCAGGTGGCCAATTGGCATCTGCTTGCGGACCTCCAGTGAAGGGAACCCACTCCTTCTTGTGGCAATTAAAACTGAGGTTGGTTTGTAAGTTGATTCAGAAATCAGCATGCAGTTCTTGAATCTCAGGCCAGCTCACAGGAGGCTCTTGAAGACTTTGACCTCTTGAAGTCAGTGCTCTCCTCTGGGATCTTTTCGAGGAACTAACACCTCGGCCCCCGCCCCTTCCCCCCCCCCCCAATCCCAGCCTCATCTTGGGGAATCATGCCTGTCAAATGTTGTTGTGCAGTCATTTCTGACTCTTCGTGATACCATTTGGGGATTTCTTGGCCAAGAGTGGTTTCCCATGTCCTTCTCCAGCTCATTTTACAGATGAGGAACTGAGGCAAACAGGGTTAGGTGGTTTGCCCAGGGTCACAGAGCTAGAAAGTGGCTAAGGCCAGATTTTTGGAGTCTTCCTGACTCCAGCCCTGATATTCTGTCCGTGCACCACCTAGCTGCCCAGCTACCTGTCAGCAGGTCTCTGTAACTAGTTCATATGCCATCTACCCAGTGGGCTTGGGGCCTTCCTCCGACTGTCTGAATGTTATCCATTATTCGCTTTTTTTGATCAGGCTGTCTCTTCTTTTGCTCCTACAGGTACTTAGGGATTTGTTACACTCTTTCTCATAACAAAATGATTTCGACCCCTTTTTCCATGGTTAGCAAATGCTATGATGATAGTATTACAATACAGCATCATGGAGCCTACCTACTGTAGAGAACATTCTGTGCAGAAAAGCATTTGCTATCATATCAAGATACTAGAAAATGATTGTTTCTCCTTCAGCATTGGAGGGAGAAAGAAAGGAGAAAATTTTCTGAGCCAGTTGATGTGATTCCTATGGCCTTGGATGAATGGAGTTAAAAAGCTGTGAGGACAAGAGTCTTCTGCCCAAAGTTGACTTCTTGGGGACTTGTAGCCTTATCTTCCTTATTTGGAAAATCCTCGGAATCGGTCCTCATGCCTCCTTCTTTATTGACACCATTTTTGTTTCCAGGAAGGATTTCATTCCTTTGACCCACTGCAGGGCAGAATCAGTTTGGTCCATGGTGCTCTTGATTTTTTCCTAAGGAATTTAATTCAGTCTGACTCCATCCTGGTTCAGATTCATTCTCTATTATTTCTCTTCATGAGCTGGATGAATATGGGGAGAAGAGAAAAGATGGGAACTCTGTTTTGGACCTGTTCCCCAAGGATGTTGCATTGCCTAGCAGATATTCTAGGAGAGGTGACTAGGAGGCAGCTGGTGGTGTGGGATTGGTGGGCAGAAGAGAGATTAGGAACGAATGGTCAGGCTATCCCCAAAGTCTTAGTGCAGTTTTAAGGTTTAATAGACTTTCATAGCTTAAAATTGCATTAGGAATTTGAGGTCACCAATTTTGAAAAGCTGGATCTCAGCATCGCACAGTTAAAAGACAACTCTACAAGTCTCAGGATGGAAGGAGATGTCTACACTCAGAGAAAGATCCAGAAAGACCAGAGTTTGAAAGGAGACTGAAGCAATGCATGCTATCATTCTTTTCTATGTTGTTACTGGTTTTTTATTCAGGTGAGGGTATCTTTTTGGGTCAGGATGTATAGGGCTTACCTATACCCACCTCAACAGGCCTCGGGCGTCCCCGGCTCCCGGTCCACTCCGGGAGAAACAGCTGCACAGAGAAACTCAGGACACAGGACTCGCTTGTAGCTTTTATTGAGAGTTCATCCTCTATCTTAGTGTGGCTGGACTGGACTGGCCTGGCTGGACTCAACTGGCCTGGTTCCACGGAACTGCCCCTGCCTCCGAGTAGCCTGTATTTAAGTCCTTTCTCCAGGGCCCCTTAGGGCCCCTCCCCTGGCCATGTCCTCGCCACAGCTAGCCAATGTGTCTCACCCCAAAGGCGGAGAGATTATCCTGCTTATTGTAAGCAGGTGCAGCCTTTTCATTCTGCCTCCAGGTGATCGACCACGTGCACTCCTCTCTCACGTGGAGTATCAACGACCCTCTTTAGGAGTCTCCTCCCCACGTGAGGTATCAGAGACCTAACACTATGTCTGGCTTTTGTTTCTCTTTTCTCATTGTTCACTCCCATTGGCTATAACACTGATATAACCAGACTATTGTACAGTGTGGAAGAGTTTGCAGATCCTCTACATGATTGTATGCCACCATGGCCGGGATGGGGGCTGGGGGGTGGGGAAGAAGGGGAGAAAAATCTGAAACTCAGGTGACTCTGGAACTGAATCTTGTAACCTAAAAGTAAACAAACCAGTCAATAAAAAAAAAAAAAGAATTTGAGGTCGCACTGTCTAGATTTAGGGGTCAGGCATAAAGATAATTGAGCCCAAGATCACCAAGAAAGGGTGTGAAGAAGGCCAAGGACAGAAGCTTGGAAGTACACAGTGGTTAGGGGTCATGTTGTGGCTAATGATTAAGCAAAAGAAACGACAAAGGGTCATACAGGTAGGAGGAGAGCAGAAGGGCAGCTCACTGGGTCACGGGAGTGGCCGAGGCCGCAAAAGGTGAAGACTCCTGGCCATCCCTGAGACCCCAGCTCTGTGGAGGTGAGCGGCATACCTCAGGGGCTCCTTCCCCTCTGCCTGTACTCTGCAGTTTTTCCTCACCTTTGCCTCTTGGCATCCTTGGATGCCTTCAAGACTTAATCTCAGGTACCACCTATTCTGGGAAATCTTCCCTGGACCATTGAGTTAGGAGTGTTCTCTCCTTAAATTCCCTTCCAGCTGGAATCATTTAATGGCCTTTTCTGTGTAAGTGTTGTAAATGGAAGCTTCTTGAAACTTTCTTTCTGAGCACATAGTAGGTGCTTAATAAAGGCTTGTTGAATGGAGAAGCATAGGGAGGCAGGATGTTTAGTGAGGGCAGTGGTTCTCAATCTTCCTAATGCTGCTATAGTCATATGTGGACATATCTGCATGTGGGCAGACCCGCCTGGAGACTGATAGACAAGAGGTGTCTCAGTTCCTAAGACCACTGGAAATATGTATTTTCTGGTAGTCTTAGGCAACCCCTGTGAAAAGGTCATTTGACCCCCAAAGGGGTCACGACCCACAGGTTGAGAACCACTGAGTTTTAGGGTGCTGTTGAGATAGATGAGGTAGGAAGAGCAGAGGACCTTCTGAAACAGGGTAGATTCAGGAGTCTGCAAAGGAGGGGATGGAGATGAGGTGGTACGGAAAGTAGGATTGACCTCATGAAAGAGGATGAAGTTTAGAGCCAGGGTGACTCAGTGGTTGGTGATATCATCAGCAGAAGCAGAGAAGGTAGTGGAGACCTGGTTTGGAGAGAAGAGGATGGGTTTGAGTTTGAGGGCCTTGAAGACATGACCTGCAGGTAGGGAGTTGGAAATACGGGAGACAGAACAGAACGTGTGGGAATTAAATGCTTAGAAATAATCATTGAAGCAGTGGGAACAGGTGAAATCCCCAAAGGAAAGAGCGTAGAGAGAGAAGAGGGCTAAGGAGAAGAGAGACAGACCGAGAAGAGGAGAGGAGAATGCAGCTCTTAGTGTGCCCAGGCAGGCCGGAGAGGGCAGCGCCAGGCCTAGAGATTCTCACTAGCTGGGTGATCAGAGACAAGGAAGTTAACTTCGTCTGTAAAGTGGGTAATAATAGTCCCTGCTTCCCAGGGTTGTTGAAAGGAGCACAGTGCTGGGCCCATAGAAAGCACCATGTGAATGCCACCATTATTGTCATTATCCTTAGTTATACTTCTTTGAGCCTCAGCTTCCTCATCCACAAAATGGAATAATAACAGCAGTTACCTTCAGAGGTTATTGTGATAGTTATTTTAAAGTGCTTTGCAAACCTTAGAGTTCTCTATAAATGTTAAAAGCTAAAGTTAATGGAAATTAAGGGGATGCCCATCCATTGGGGAATGGCTAAACAAGTTGTAGTATATGAATGCAATGGAATCCTATTGTGCTATAAGAAGTGAGGAGCAGATGGACTTCATAATTACCTGGAGAGGCTTATACAAACTGATGCAGAGTGAGAAGAGCAGAACCAGGAAAAACTTGTGCACAATCACAGACACATCGTATGTGTGACGACCAACCTTGATAAACTGGACTCTTCTCAACAACTCACAGTTAAAAGACAACTCTATAAGTCTCAGGATGGAAGGAGATATCTACATGCAGAAAAAGATCCAGAAAGAACAGAGTTTAAATGGAGACTGAAGCAAATCAGCATGCTAGTGTCGTTTTCCATGTTTGGTTTTGTTTCTTCTTTCCCACTGTTCACTCCATTGGTTACAACCCTTCTATGCATACAACCAGACTAATGTCCAGTGTGAAAGTATTTGCAGATCCTATACTTGATTGCAGGCTTCCATGGGGAGAAACCTGGGGGGGGGAGGGGAAAACATTTGAAACTCAAGGGATTGCGGAACTGAATCTTGTAAGCTAAAAGTAAATAAACGAATCAAATAATTAAAAAAAAAAGCTAAAGTTAAAATATTAACGGGCTATAATGTTAGCTGTTGTTCCTATGGTTATCATCCAGGACTCTGTTCTTCATAGTTTCACCAGGCTGTGTTAACAATTTATGCCCTAGTCATACCTCTGTGAGCCCTCTTGCCTTGTTCTGCAGTCTTGCAGTGTTCAGAATTCCCTCTTTCATTGTAACCTATCAGATTTCTTGCCTGGCCTTCATCACTGAATGGCAGTCCCAGACAAACTGAGACCAGGGACAGACTGTAGCTTAAAAAACCCAGATCTACACAGTAACCACAACATTGTATGATGAGTGACTTTGATAAACTTGGTTCTTCTCTGCGATCCAAGGAGCAAAGATAGCTCCCCAAGGCTCCTGATGGAAAGTACTGTCCACATCCAGAGAAAGAGCTGTTTACATCATGGCTAATGTGAAAATATGTTTAGTATGTATGTCTATATAGAGCCTATATCAGACTGCATGCTGCCTTGAGGAGGGGGGAAATGAGGGAGCAGGAAAAAATTTAAAACTCAAAATCTTATGGAAGTGAATGTTGAAAACTAAAAATAAATTCATTAATTTTTAAAAAGTGAATGAAAAAAGGCCAAGGTCTCTCACTGCATCCAAGGCCATTGCCCGTCTTCCTGATCTTCTTACCACTGTACCCAGCTGTCTCTAGAGGAAAAGGTGAGTCTGGTGGCTTTGCACAGCCCTGCCTCACCTAAATCCAATTCACTTGCAAGTTAGAACATCACCTTCCTGACGTCCTTGGTCCTGTTTGAGAAGGAATGACAAACAACAACAAACAATTGAATTACACACACACACACACACACACACACACACACACACACACACACCCTTCACCCCTGTAGGTCATGACCTTCCCTTCTGGATTTCACTTAACGCTTTGTTTCCTACCTCTCTCAAACTCTATCATGGTGTAATGAATATTTTTTTTTATCATCATTCTCTCTTTGACTTCTTCAGTAGGCTGCAGTCTCCATGATGGCAAGGGAACGCGTCTTAGACACATTTGATGTCTCACTCAGCATGTAGTCTAGTGCTCTGTATACAGCAGCCAGGCAATAAACATGGCATGAATTACTCATTTTATCTTTAAATTGGTGTTACTGTGGGAGAATAGCCAGCTTTTCTAGTGTATTGATTATCAAAAATGTTGTTAGCTTAAAAATTGCCTTTTTAACGTAGCCTAGTTGTTGCATGATTGGTTTTTGAATGAATGGAAGAGTCTGGTTATTTTATCATGTAATTCAAGTTCTGATAAAAGTTGTTACCTTAGGAGTGGCTAGGTGGCGCAGTGAGTAGAGCACTGGCCCTGGAGTCAGGAGTACCTGAGTTCAAATCCAGCCTCAGACACTTAACACACACAAAAAAGCTAGCCATGTGACCTTGGGCAAGTCACTTAACCCCAACTGCCCTCCAAAAAAGCGAAAAAAGAAAAAACAAAACAAAAAAAAAAAGTTGTTACCTTAAATGACCCACAGTTTGTTCTGTCTTTACACCTGTTTTGAATACTTCCATAGCTAATTTGTTGGAAATTTGACAGCCGATATCAGATTTATGTGATAGTATAGTTTGGCAGGAAGTACCGTTTGACCCTTGTATAGACATTCTTGCATAACTGACATTCTGTGAGCAAAATGTTAGCAGTATCAGCGACATCCTCACTTAGAGTTTTCATGTTGAAAAAGATTCCTCTATCCACTTTTCCTCCGTAATTACACCCATGGTTATTCAGTTGTTTCTACTGCAAGTAAGAAAAATTGGAAGGGTATAAATGATATTTAGTTGTTGTTTTTCTGTTAGCAAATGAAAATATCTTTTATTATTTACAGCTGCTCAATTGTTCATCTGTTCTGAAAGGAGCTGTTCCTGCTGATAGGTCACGTCCATCCCCAAACTTCGGTCCAGGTGAGAAACTGCTCTCAGACCCTGCTTTACCCTGAAAGAGCTGTGTCCGTTACCTCAGAAACACTCCCTTGTCCTCATTTCATCAGATCAGCCTCTGGGAAAAAAGTGGGAAGATATGCAAGTCAATATAGTTTGTGTTACTCACCAATAGAGACTCCCTAGCTTTCTCCAGTTCAGTCACTTGCTGTGGTTAGGCATTTGGCCCTGGATTGGGCTTAGAAGCCATTATCCTTCAGTGGATCCATTTCGTTATCCATATGAGTGTGCCCTGCTAAGTAGTATGTGCAGGAGTACGTCCTGTGCTCTTGTTCATGCTCCCCTGTAAGTCTTTTCCTTGGGATGGGAAAACTTGACAGTAAATGCTGTTGGGATTGCTTTTACACAGATGTCACTTGAACAATATGCCACTACTTTTAAAAGGCCGCTAAAGGACATATAGGCAGTGTGATTCTCATGAGTACTTAAATCATGTGGGGTGTGAGAGTAAGACCCTTGCTTCTGTTGTGGGAGATTCTTTAGTTGGTAGTCCAGTAGGTTAGTGGTGGGCAGGTACTGCAGATGGTCAGTCAGCCAGCCAGACCTAGCATTGACTCCAAAGAAGAGGGGGCTGGATTAAGAAGGGCTGCTTTTAAGGGAATTCACACTGCTTTCTGACAGACAAAATACATACTCTTCCTATTGTGCTACATGGTTGCAAATCAGGCAGTACCATTGCCATGGAAGAATCTTCATTATACATGAATAAAGAGGCAACAGAAATATTGGCTTTGATGAATGACCATTGATGACTTTCAAACAAGGAGTGGTATAAAAGATACCATCCAAGAAATAAATGGTTGATTGGGAAAGGAGGTGGCCCTGTCATGTAGCCGTTATGAGCAAAGGATAGCTCATGGGGGACCCAAGGGCTGTCTTAGGACCTTTATGGTGGTGGTTGTCCTGTCCTGTTGTCCTGTCTAGCTCTTGGTGAACACATAGTGCACAGCACACCAGGTCCTTCTGTCCTCTGCTATCTCTCGAAGTCTGTCCATACTCACATTTATTGCTTCCATGACATTATCTATCCATCTCGTGCTTGTTGTCCCCTTCTCCTTTTCTCTTCAATCTTTCCCAACCTCAGGGTCTCTTTGAGTTAGACCTGTTTTCTCATTACGTGGCCAAAGTATTTAAGCTTCAGCTTCAGTAGTTGAGCCACAGCATTTAAAAAGATCTTGCAGTGTATCACACAGATCTTCTGTGAAGGCTGACAGGAGGGAACGACCCCTCCTTCAGGAGGAGAGAGCCTCCCATGGAGTCCCGTGGCAGGCCTTGGGAGGAGAGCATGGGTGCTTGGAAGACTTTGTAGAGGAGTTGCACAATCCTTCCCATGGTTAGCAGCCAGTCAAGTAAGCTTGAATTGGTCATTTCAGATTGTGGCTTTCACAGGGCTCACGCACCATTTCGGTATATGGCACATTCCCAAAATTTGAGTATTATTTTACTGTCTTAAAACTTAGTGCAAGTTTAAGATCTTACACTGTCACCAAGCCTTTTTGGATCCCTTATATTTAAAGGTGCGTTGTCTTCTAGGTCCTTGTACAATTGCCTATTCAGTAACAGCCTACATCTATATAGCAATATTTAAGGTTTTCATAGACGATCTCATTCAGGCCTCACAACCCTGTAAATTTGTTGATAAAATAGATTAATGATGAGAAAATTTTTATCTCCCTCATCAGTTTCTATATCCTCTTAAAAAATACTGATCTCAGATGTTTAAAATGGAAAAGAAGCTTACATATTCAGTACAAAAGAAGAGTATGTGAAGTCGTGAACTCTTGGGTTATAGCTCTTAGAAGTACAAGCTCCCCCCCACCTCGTCCCCCCACCCAAGTTATCAGGTTGGTGAGGCAACCACGGGCTTGCTAAAGTCACCCATCAGGCAAATAGGCAAATTGGCAAATAGTACTCACGTCTCCCACCTCCTCCTCAGCCCTGGTCCATTATGCTTTTGGCCCTTAGTTTTGCAATAATTTGATCCTTATTTCTAAGAAATGGTATGTGAAAATATTGACCAAGAAATTTTAAGATGGTAGAAATTGGAATTGGGGAAAAGGGGGACTTTCTCCTGCATCTCTCTGTGAGTCTGAGTTCTAGAATCTTTCACCCCAGAAGAGAAGCCAAGATGTCTGAACACTTTGGTTATTGTTGTGAAATCTAGATAAAGGGTCAGCAGCGGAGCATTGAATGGAGTGCTGGGCCTGGAGTCAGAAAGATGAGTTCCAAAGTGAGCTCAGATACTCAGGGTGTGACTCTGTAAAATGGGGCTAATAACAGTACTTTCCTCCCAGGCTCGCTGTGAGGATCAGATGAGATAATAATTGTAAAAATAGTTAATTCGGTGCTTGGCGCACAGTAGGTGCAATGTCAGTGTTAGCTCTCAGTGTCACCATCGTCAGTATTCTCATTGGTGCCAGAGCTGGGAGGGGCCCGACTTTCTTTCTGTACAGATGAGGGAACTGAGGTTCCCAGAGAGGCAAAATCTTTCCCCAAGTCAGCAGGCAGCGAGCCTCAGAGGCAAGATCTGAACTCTGCCTCTGGTCCACTGTCTTTGGTTCATCTGGTCAAAAGTCATTGAATCAGGGGTGGCTAGGTGGCGCAGTGAATAGAGCACCGACCCTGGAGTCAGGAGGACATGAGTTCAAATCCGGCCTCGGACACTTGACACAAAAACTAGCTGTGTGACTTTGGGCAAGTCACTTAACCCCAATTGCCCTCCAAAAAAGCAAAAAAAAAAAAAAAAGTCATTGAATCAGATGGGCCTGATGTGACTCAGCCCCTGCTAGGCATGAGGCAGTGGGTCAAAAAGTCCAATCGTCTCTGCTAGTGTAGAGCTCTTCTTCCTCTCCAAGATTTAGTTCCACTCTGGTCCCCGGGGGACCAGGAGCCTCGCCTCACTCCCTGTGTGCTTCTTTTCCTACCTTCCTGATAGGATGGTAAAGATTTTTTTTTTTACATTTAGTTCTCTATGTACATGTTGTTTCTTCCCAGTAGAAGGTAAGCTCCTTGAGGGTAGGGAAGATTTTGTGTTTCCAGGGCCTGATACAGTGTAGGCATTTAGTAAATATGTGTATTGATTTGAATCCCACTGGGGAAGATAAAAGGTGGACAGACAGAATGGCAGAGTTTTGGTAAGAACCTGCTATTTCAGGTGCTGTACGAGGTTCTGCATGTGTGGACAAGAGATAGTGAAAGGGGCCAGTACCTTCCTCGAGATGAGTGAGCTCTTCCAGTGTGGGGCATCAGGAAAGCCTCCTCATAGGAGGTAGTTCACTCACTAGACCTTGAAGGAAGCCAGGGCTCCACATAGTGGGAGGCCCTTCCAGGTACTGAGTGGAACTTGTGCAAAGACATGGAGATGGGGGAAAGGGTGCAGAGAAACCCAAGGGGGACAGTTTGGGTGGAGTATGGGCTTTGTGAGCATGTTGTGCATATTTTGGGTGAGGTAAGTAAAAAAAAGCCCTGAGAAGGGAGTTTTACACTGTCAGTGGTGAACATGGGAGATGATGAAATTGAGCTTAATGTAGTACTTGAATGTATTAGATGACTGTATTGTCAAGAATATCCTCTAAGAAAGCGGGTTTTCCTTAAGGCAGCTTCCTTCCAAATGCCTAGAAAGCCTAGCTTGCTTTGCTGGACTTTTTACACATATTCCATATTCATCCAGAATCTCCAAAATAAGAATTAACAAGCATTTACATGTTGTTAACTGGCTTTCTGGCACCCTTGCTTTTGGAATGGGAAAGAAGATATCAAAGTTGTCCTTCTGTCTGTTATTTCTAAACTAAGGGCATGTTTATACTCAGATCTTAGTAGCATTTTTAGAATATCTACTTTCTTTTTAGGGTGGTGTCTAAAATTGTACTTCAGATAAATACAACTTACATCTAAATGTCATTTGAGGCAGTGCTTTCTAAAAATGTATTGGACTAGATTTCCTACTCAGTGCAATGTTTTTCATTTTCAGTTACTCAAGTGAATCCCAGGATGCTGCCACGAAACCTACCTCCTCTCTTAATTCCTCTCACTTCTGTGCAGTACCCTTGCAAACCTGAGCACCGTATCTACAGACTGTCTTGAAATCCTCTGAAGAAGAGTTTGGTGCATCTTTAATGTGGAATCATTTAGCTTTGTTCTAAATCTGCAACAAAATATGAATGAGTGAATCTGAGTGTCTCAGGTTCTGAATGCTACAAATAACCTCACTC
Organism: Pseudocheirus occidentalis; assembly: GCA_028646575.1. Taxonomy (NCBI): domain Eukaryota; kingdom Metazoa; phylum Chordata; class Mammalia; order Diprotodontia; family Pseudocheiridae; genus Pseudocheirus; species Pseudocheirus occidentalis. The sequence continues at coordinate 14,349,167 of CM053599.1, read as the reverse complement.
AGAGTGGTTTCTCTTTTGACTGAGGCATTCACCTGATCTTCCATCAGAAAGACTGCAGGCACCTTAATCTGGCCCTAGAGATATTAATGGAATACAGTCATGTCCGCTCAGGACGAGAGGCAGATCAATCCGGAATATGCTGTTTCCTTGTTGGAACAGTTAAGAGTGTTCTATGAACAGCAGCTGCTGACTGATATAGTGTTAATTGTGGAGGGCACTGAGTTCCCTTGTCATAAGATGGTCCTTGCAACATGTAGCTCTTATTTCAGGTAGGTATTTTACCTGTTCATGTCTCTCTGTAGAGATTGGAATTCTTTGTTTTAATATTGGTCCCTCAGAGCCCATTTTGAAAGGTGTCCCGTCCTGTATTACAAGTGTAATGATTGTGTGCAGACCTTCATTATATCAATGGGCTCAACTCCAGAAACTCCTTCCACCTGTGCCCATTGGTGAACATGGAGAGCCCCAGAGAGGAGCCTGAAAAGTGAAGGCTTGCTCAGGCTCCCACAGCCAGCACGCCTCAGCATGGTTCTTGAGTCCAAGGTTTCCTGACCCCAAGACCATCTCTTAGCCCACTCTACTTGATGAGGTGTAGGCTCTGAGATTTCCCACCCCCCCTCCTTTGGAGCTCTCCTTGAATCTTTGAGGTACTTACTCTGGGAAACCTCCTGAAGTCAAGATTCAAGAAGAGCTCCAAAGGAGGGGGGGTGGATCTCAGAGCCTACACCTCATCATGCTATTCTTTAGAGATGCTCTTACTCTGGTTGTATCATCTTATACTTAGGGAACTGATGAAAGAAGTTGAGGAAAAATTAAAGGGAAGAAAAACGGTGGATGAGAGCTGGGGACAGTAGACTTTAAATTGCATGTTTGAAAGCTCCGTTATTCTGACTAGCTCCACTTAAAAGGCCTGCACCTCGCTGTGTGTGGGCATGACTGAGTTTTCAAAATCTCTGTCAGTGGAGCTGACTTGGACAGACCCAGCCAAGCTGGAACGGTTCTGGATAAGTGCTCGGCTACACATTGTATGATTGAGAGTCATGGAGCAGATCTGGCTCTGCTGGGTCTTTATCAGAATGTTGGTTACTAAGTAATCGAGGCTTTGGGGCCAGAACAGTTTGTAAAAGCCTGCCACTGAGGAATGGAGGGGCCATGGGCTCTGCAATGGTAGAGGAAAGCTCCCCCTGGTATGGTGTTGGATGCTTGAGATATTTTATGTTTTGACAGATGTTTCCAACTAACAGAGACCTAACAGAAATCATCCCTTTATTTTCTTTCAATCTTTTAAAAGAAAAGACCCTCCATTCATAAATTTAGAATCTGGAAAAGGCTTAAACTTTTAAGTAGTATTTCTTGAATCATTGTTGATGGTTACAGGAGTAGTATTTTTGCTTAGGAGGAGAAAACAATCAGTTTGGATTTTTTCCCTCATTTCCTACTGTTATTTAGCATATTCTATTTTATCATATTTTATCTTTACCAGATTCCTTGCTGAAGGCAAAATTGCCTTCAGAGTTAGATTTTCAATTGGCTAGCTTACTTGAAAACTAATAAAGCCACACCCATTTAAAACCCTTTGAGGCCCTGGAATGATTGATTGCTGGACCTGGAATTGAGATCAGAGTCCAAGTCCCAACTTTTCCTGAGCACAAACTGAGAGCAGCCTGGCCTGGTGGGGGCTGGGCTGCTCAAGGCCTCTCAGGGCCCTGGTACCCACTCCTGATGGGCTTGGGTCTGAGATCCTGCTGATTGTTCCCATAGCGAGGGGGCCCTGTTAGCTATTCCCATAGCAACAGGGCACTGCTAGCTCTGCTCACTCCTCCAGGTCTTTCTCACATGAAGGATTATGGAGGCACACCTTTCACGTACCAGGCTGGTGCAGTTAGTTTTTTCAGCCCTAAATTCAGGACCTGGTTTGTTACTCTTCCATTTCATTTTCATAGTTTAGGCTCATTCTTCTGGTGGATTAGGGCCATTTGAATGTTGTTTTGGTCATCTATTACATTACTTATTCCTCTAAGCTTTGTGTCATCTGCAAATATGATTACCACACCTTCCACAGCTTTGTTCAGATTATTGATAAAATAGAAAATAGAACAGATTATCAAGAGTATATTATTGCCTTTATCTCAGTTGGAATTGATGTCAGTACTTTGGGTTTGATTATACAGTTGAGTGTAATTCTACTTAACTATACTGTTGTCCAGTCCACATTGCCTCATTTGGTCGACAAGAACATCATAAGAGATTTCTACCTTCTTTGCTTTCTAAGCTGGTGTTCCCCAGTCTATCAGTCTAATAAACTTGGGATGATGAAAACATCTAACATTTACCTATTATTCACTATATGCAAGGCACTGCGCTAAGTGCTCTACCATTGTTATTTAATATGATGCTCAACAGCCCTGAGAGGTACATATTATTATTAACATCCCCACCCAGTTGAGGAAACTGAGGTATGCTTCTCATAACAGTGCCATTCTGCTCTCTTATTTTTTTGGGTATTCATTTATTTATTTTCTTGTTTACATCATTCATTTCCACAAGATTTTGAGTTGCAAATTTTCTCCCCATCTTTCCCCTACTAGCCACCACCCCAAAACAGTGATCCTACTGTACAGCCCCTCCCCCAATCTGTTCTCTCCTATGTCTTCCCCTATCGCCCCTCTGACTTTCTGGTAGGGTAGGATGGGTCTCCCTACCCCAGTGCCTGTATATTCCCAGTTGCATGTAGTTAGTAATAATATATATGTATATATATATATATTTTTTTTTAACATTTGATTATAGAATTCTAGATTCTTTCCCTTCCTCCCTTGTCACCCACCCCCACTGGAAGGACAAGCAATTCAATACAGGCTGTGCATTTGTAGTTATGCAGAACATCTCCACAGTGGACATATTGTGAGAGACTAATTATATGTCCCTCCTTCCAAACTCCCCCCCCCATTCTATTCTCTACCCTGTCCCTTTACAGAAGTATGTACTTCTAGCAACCCTCCCCAGTACCCTGCCCTCCCCTCTGTCATCTGACCTCTCATCCCCATCCCCCCTACTCTCCTATATGGCAAGACACCCAGTTTAGAGTTTGTCATTTCTTCCCTAAGCCAGATTCAATAAGAGTAAGGTTGACCCTTTCCCTTTTGTCTTCCTGTTCTTTCCCTCCATTGTAACAGTTATCCCTTGCCTCTTCTACATGAGATGATTAACCCCATTCTGTCTCTCCCTGTCTCCTCTCATTCTAATCCTCTCCCACCTGAGAATTTCACTTTTTAGATTATTGTCTCTTCCTATTCAATTGATCCTATGCCCTCTATGTACTCATATAAATACATACTCAGATATGTGTTCGTATGCATATATAAACCCTCCTATATAGACATATGTATATGTATATATACATTTATATTCCCTTCACTTATCCTCATGCTGAGAAAAGTTTAATAAGTTACAATTGTCGTTTTTCCATGTTGGCATGTAAATATAGTTCAAGTTTGATAAGTTCCTTACTATTTCTTTTCCATGTTTACCTTCTCATGCTTCTTGAATTTGTGTGTCAAATTTTCTTTTCAGTTCTGGTTTTTTCAGCAGGAATGTTTGAAAGTCCTCCACCTTGTGTTTCTACAGTATTCAAATTGTTTCCTCTTGGCAGCCTGTAATATTTTCTCCTTGATCTGGGGACTCTGGAATCTGGCTATAATATTCCTAGGAGTTTTCTTTTGGGGATCTTTTTCAAGAGGTGATCAGTGAATTCTTTCAAGTTCTGTTTTGCTCTCTGCTTCTAAAATATCAGGGCAGTTTTCCTTGATAATTTCTTGAAGGATGCTTTCTAAGTTTTTTTTTTGATCATGGCTTTCAGGTAGTCCAATA
>CM053599.1:14238059-14344797 GCA_028646575.1 Pseudocheirus occidentalis | reverse complement strand
GGTGTTATTTTCTTCAGTCAGGTTGTTGACACCTTTTTCATGATTTTAATGCATCATTCTCATTTCTCTTCCCAATTTTTCCTCCACTTCTCTTATTTGATTTTCAAAATCCTTCTTAAGCTGCTCTATGGCTTGTAGGAAGTCTTCATGTTTCTTGGAAGCTTTTGGTGTGGGAGTTCTGACTGTGTTGCCTTCCTCCCGTTCCATGCTTTGATCCTTTTTGTCCCCCAAGAAGGAATCTAGAGTTTGATTGCTGTTCTTGCTTTGCTTCCTTTGCCTGCTCATGTTGCCAGTCAGTTACTTGATTTTTTTTTAGCTCTCTGGAACTCTGCTTCCAGGGGGAAAGCTCTGTTCTAAATAGCTGGGGTTTTTGCAGCTGCTGGGACTATTAGGAGGCTGCTGTAGCCCCCACCAGCTTTGGTTCACTGAAAACGCACCACAAGACCACCACCCAAGACCTCAATCTGGATCCAGGCTGCTCAACGCAAGAGCACTTAGCCTGTGAACAGTCACTTGGCCCCCCTGCAGTCTGCAGTCTGGGAGCTCTGAAGCAGCCATGTGGAGGCTGCTTCTGCTGCTTTCTTGTCCTGGAGGCTGTTTAGCCAGATGGCTTTTCTCCTCCAAATTCAGCTGAGTTCCACTGGCCTTTCACTTTGTCCTTGTTTCTTATGGCTTGATAATTCTGGAAACTGCCACAGCTGGCGCTGATCTAGCTGCGGCTCATCCTGGCCGCCCCAGGGTCAAGCCGCGATTTGGGGGCTGGGCTGGGCCCAGGCATGTGGCCATGAGCCGTTTCTGTCAAGCTACCTTCAGTAGGAGATGTGTTTTTCTGTATTTTTGTGTGAGTTTTGGAGCCCTAGAATTTTAGTCATATTTTATGGGTATTTGAGGTGGCTATGTGGGAGCTACAAAATTTTGCTGCTTCTAAGCCGCCATCTTGGCTCTATAACCCCATCCCCTCCAACCCTCCCTTACTATTGCTTGGGCTCATGAGAAGAGTGCTGGTCCAAGGCCTAGAAAGTCTTGTTGGGATTTCTTACTCTTGGCCCTAGCTTTTTGACTTTTATGAAGGCACTTTATAAACCTTAAAAGTACTATCTCAGTGTGAGTTATGATGAGAGGCCTGTGCCCTACCCCCAAAGTCTTAGTAATGTTCAGATTGAATGCCTCTTGGTGGTGGTTCATATCTCTTTTTCTCCCACACTGTTTCACCAATCACTTACTGGTTGTACCTTCTTTCCCTTGACATGCTCTATGTTGTGCTTAGGGCTTAGAACTGGAAAGGGCCTTTCTTGTCCTCTTTTACCCAGATTCTGGCTTTACCAAGGCATTTTCATCCCTTTCTCCTAAATTTAATTTTTATATCTGCTGGATCAGGTTGGTTAAATCTTCTGTCAAATTCCTTCACATAATGGATTGCACTCCATCTTTTGCAAAACACATCATTGCTTTTATAAACAGTTGTGGTTCAGAAAACCATCTCTAGCCAGTTTTTAACTTCCATGTTCTATTCCTCTTCCAAAGTCATTACCCTGAGTTAACAGAAGAAATGTAAACAATGCCTAGGTCTCTTCTGGCTCTGTCATTCCCAAATTAATATGCAAGTGCAAGGTAGTCATCAATGTCGTCACCTGACCTCTGGGGTCTGGAGAAGCCCAGTTTTGAATCTTGGTGATGGTGAGCAGCTCATTCTCTTTGAAATTTAGTTTCCCTATCTCATTTCTCCTCTCTCCAACCAGTTTTTAGTATTTTGTCAATCTCCCCCTTCCTCCCTCCCTCCCTCCCCAGAAGTTAGGCTTGAGTTTTTTATTCTCTTGGGTATATTAAGGGGTCTAGGATTTTATCAGTGTCAAGACTCCTTTCATCACTCCATATTCCTTCTCACCCTTCTGTGAGTTAATAGAGAATCCTAGAGGTTATGTGGCTTGAAAGGAGCTGAGTATCCGTCTTCCTGATTCTGAGAGATGCCCTCAGATGCTCTGCCCATGGCACTGTTCTCCCTCTGCATCCTCTCAGCTGCTCTTTCCTTTTTCACTACCACAGAGTAAGTAATTCCCAAATCACACTTGGATCTTAGGTCTTGAGTTCTAATCATGTGCCACTAATAATGTAGACATTTCCACTTGCTAGTCTGGGCCTGATATTTGAAACTGAGCTCCTGTTTCCCTCAAGGCTTCTTGGCTTTATTCTTTCTTTCAGTGATGTTACCAAGCTCCCAGGTATCCGTTTCTGAAGCCTTAATTCTTTCTTCTTCCCTTCTTTTGCTTACCTTTCCTCCCCCTATGTCTTAGCTTAGGTCAACATAGAGCTTTACAGTTTGGCCTCAGCTTTGCTTAGGGCTAGTTACCCTGGACCTAGGTCACCTTAAGAATTCCTGTCTTCATTTTACAGGTGGGGAAACAGGTCTAGACATTGTAAATTAGCTGCCCAAAGTCACATAGCTAATAAACATGAGAATTTGCCCTTGAATTTAAGTCTACTGCCCCTCAGGTCCTGTGTTCCGGTCTCATTGCCAGCACTGTCACACAGGCCTTCATGCAACACGTCCGAGTGGCCATAGTTAATATCCTGGCCTCCTCCTCAGGAACATTCCTCACTTTTATTTTTTAACTAAAATGTATTGTTACTTTTTGTTTCTGTGGCATCTGTGTCTTCCATTCTTGGAGAGCCATCCCTCAGGACAGAGAACCAAGCCACGCGTCCACACTGTCCTAGCCCCGGCTCACCCACCTCAGCAGGGAATCAGGGTGGGGCATCTTTTCCTGTAACTTGGTTTTTATTGTTTGTTCCTTTCCTCCCATTTTTGTGGCTCCCCTGGTTGGCTTACTTCATTTTGTGTCAGTTCACATCAGTTTCCCATGCTGAATTCATCATATTCCTCATTGCTTAGAACACAGTGATATTCCTTTCATGACAGCTTTTTTACGTCTAGCACATGGGCCTCTCTTTTGTGTTGGAGTTCTTTGCTACTATAAAACCATAGCTCATTCTCATCCAGATGAGGCAGAAACTCTTTTATCTATCCTCCAAGGTTCTCTGTGCTGTGGCCCCAGTTTGCCTTTCCAACCTTCTCTCCATCTAGCCAGGTTGGTCTGCTTACTGGCCTTGAACAAAGCGTCTACATCTCTATCTCATTATAGCCCCCACTGTTCCTCCATGAGCTGAAGTAGAGATTTGGGGGTGGGGAGGAGCAGCAGGTGCCAGGCATGTCAAGCCACCACCATCTAAACCACAGCATCCTTCCAAACACCATGGATACAGCCCCAAGAGCCCTAGGGAGATGAGGGTCCCCCAGACCACTGATCTGGCTTTCAACCTCACCCCTGTAGCCAACATCAAGGGAAATCCATTTGATGGAAATGAGACCTGAAAACCCTATGGGTACCACAGCCCCTGTCTCCTTAGCAGCTACAGACTTGGAAAAGAAATGTTCTTGGTTCTGTCAAATGGCTCAGCATCAGAAACAGAGAAGGTTCTATTGGTAGAAATGACAGAAGATGCTTCATTTGCTGCAGCTCCCTGAAAGGCAGGGGCCTTTCTGCCATCTGGTCTGCAGCTGAAACCTCTTCCATGTATGTTTGTGTTCTTTCTTCCTTTTAAAACACAAGCTCCTTAAGAACCCATTCCTTATTGTGTCCCTTGTGCTTTGCACATAGTAAGCAGTTCATAAGGATTTATTCATCCATCCATCCAGGGCCTGGCTCAAGGCTTGGCTCTTATTGGGAGCCTTCTCTGGCCGCCCCAGTTGAGGATCACTTACCCTTCTGGACCGCTTTAAAAACACTTTAAAAACAATCCCACACTTGATTCCTGAATACGGTCATGCAATGCCCAAAAACAAAGTAGGAGAGACTGTCTTCAGTCACAAGCATATTTATTTCTGCTTCTTAACAAGCACTATGTGTGCGGGGTAGGAAGGGAAGGCCCTTGAGTTTACCCAGCACGGGTAGGCACCTCTTTGTCACCCCATCTTTGTGCTTTTCCACAGTCTCGACCTCCGATTGTATCTAATAGTGTGACTCCAGGTTTTTATGACTTCACTGAGGGATGGGAGGATTTTTGCTCTTGTTTCTTGCCCAAGACATTCTTGATCCTGGAAGTCTTGTGAAGAGGTTCCAAAGCCCACTCAGAGAGTCTGAAAGAAATCCCCCTCCCTCATTCTCAATTTTCATTATGTGGCCTTGGGTTGTTTGATGTTTGGTATGTGTGTGAACTCATCTCTGCAGCTGCAGCACTTTGGGGGTGAATTCATGTTTTCTACAGTGTTGCCATCCCATGTGATAGGTATTGGATCCAGGAGATGTTCAGTGCATTTAGGTAGCTGTTGACAGTGAGAGAGGTGGCCTGGCCATCAGGCAGAAAGCAGAATGCCTTTGGGCTTCCTTTGGATCTCTAGTGATTTGAATTAGTCATTTGCCTTTGATCTAGTTTAGCTCTAATTTATGATATTTACAAATTTAGGCATCATTTCAAAACTTTCTGATATATGTTTTCTTGACTAGTGTATTTCAAACTCTGGATAACAATTGTCTTCATTAAGTTTTACTCATTTTTACTCTTATATTTGGACTATATTAAGACTTGTGGGTTCTCCCCTAGGGCCATGTTCATGATCGGACTCAGTGAAAGTAAACAGACCCACGTCAACTTGAGGAATGTTGACTCGGCTACTTTACAGCTCATCATAGCTTATGCATACACGGGGAACTTGGCAATAAATGACAGCACTGTGGAGCAGCTCTATGAAACAGCCTGCTTCCTCCAGGTGGGTGTTCTCTGATGGTCAGCTAAGCAGTGATCACTTCCTGTTGAGTTCAGGAAGTGTTCTTGGTGATTCCCTTTAGTGCTTTCCTCTACTGTTCTATTTAAAAATATCGTGATGTATGTTTTTTTTTAACATAAAAGAGGTGATTCTCCTTCCCTCCCTTCTCCTTTTGAATAAAATTAGAAAAAATTAGTAATTGATTTCCCTCATTTTGAATTATAAGACCTTTTTTAAACTGTTAAAAATGGCACATTAGTCTTACTACAGAAACTGACCTGGGCCCATTTTCTAAAATTTTAGTTGAAATTATATGTCATGTGATATTTACATTTATCTAAAATGTGTGATTTCACATAAAGGTCTTTGTGTTTGTTTACCGCCTTCATGTACTTCAGAGGCTTTCGTTTCAGGAGCGTTGGGAACTTAATATCCTAATTTCTCTTGGCATAACTTTATTCAAATGAATTTTTATAGCTAGCTTTTGTTTTTGAGTCATCCCCATTTCTATTGTATTCCTTCCCCTGATCCTAAGAGCAATTCCTTACAACAAAGAAAGGCAGGGGACAACTAGCAGAACCGAGCAGCACATCAGATATTGGGAATATCTGCCGGATTGCATGTCTTCAGCTGCTGCAAAGATGGGCAGAGAGAGGGTGGCCTTTCTTCTTTATTTGACAAGGTCTCGGAGTAGTGGATGAACTATAAATCTTTGCCTGCTACACTGAAGGCCATTTAACTGAAGGGTATGTGGCCAAGGCATCCTTGACCCAGAATAAAACTTGTTTAATGTCTATCTGGGATCATTTATTTATATTATGTGTTTTCTCTCATTTTACTCAGTAAACATTTTAGAAGATCAAGGATAACGTTTTCTCTGAACTCTGTTATCTTTGCCAGGGCAGACAGAAGGTTCTATTTCAGGAGTGGGTGACTTATTGCTGCTAAGGATTAGGTAGGAAGGAGGCAGTATTCACTTCTGTGTTGCTTTCCTTCCCCAAAGAGAGAGGGTGGCCGGAGTGCCAGGAAGATGAACTGATACAGGGCCCCAGCTTCTTTTGGAATCCAAAGTTTTTGAACCCAGACCTGAAATTTTTCACCCCCCACCCCACCTCCATTCCCCCCCCCAAAAAAAGAATACGAACTGTAAATACTGCCTTTCAATTACTGGTAAATTATCTCTTAGTAGGAAACCTACAGAATTCCCCCCCCCCTGCCCCCCAACACTTTTCTAAATTGCTGAAGAAGGGAGAACATTTTCAAACATGGAGACTCCAGTTAACTTTGCCACTCAGGAATTTTACATTAGTTCTTTTATAAACTTATTCTGGCCTAGTGAGGGTTATATCAGGGGTTTGCCTCATGGGAAGGTGCCTGGGGCAGGATCCTGATGTCCCAGCCTTCCCAGCTTGGGGACAAGAGCTCTGTGACTGTGATCCTCTTAGTTCTAGCTAGCTACTTAAAAGGCCACCAACTGAATAAACGCAACACATAACTCTCTTATCATCTTAAGCCGAGCTGTGCACCTCCTTCCTTTGTGAAGACAAACTATCCTCAGAAACTCAAGCTTCAGGTAGCGAAAATTGTAGATTTAAATGTTCATAATTTATAATGACTTAAGAGACTTGCTGCTTTTAGGAAGAATTTGTCGTTCCTGTGACTATGAAGTATTAGCAGTGCTGCGTGTTATAATTCTCTCTACACTAATAATTAATCAGTTCGTTGGGGTGTAAGTAGCGGAAAGCGTCGCTTCTGCCATTCACCAGCTCTGTGACCTCGGGAAGGACGCTGCTTGTCTGAAATGAAGGAGGTGTCAGCCTCACTCTGATCCAGGCCTGTGCCAGGCCTGTGCTCAGCACTGTTCCTGACACATGGGACACTGTTCACAGCTGAGTTTGGAGGTAACTTGTCCTAAGTAGGAAAGAGCTTAATTTTAGGAGTGTCTGAGGTATAACTGATAACAAATTAGGAGCTTAGACTGAGTGACCTCTGAGAAGCTCTTGACCGCAGCTTCTTCTTCTTGCGGCCTAGACTCTATGCAGCCGTCTGGGGAAAGCCTATGGACCCCTTTTTGAAATGGTGCTTTTAAATGCATGAAATAAAATACAGAGGCAACTTGTTTTATTGAAATATTATAAAAAATTAAAAAAAACCCAAGTTCATAGATAGACTCTAGGATAAAAACTTCCTGGATTAATTATTAAAGCTTCTTTTTCGACCTGGTGGTTTGTTAATAATCCGTGTCCTTGTGAGAGGGTCCAAGCCACAGTATCCATGATATATTAGTGTATTTGTACATGTTTTTTTTCTTCTTCTGCCCAGTTTCTCCATCTCTCTATCTATCCATTGATTTATTTATCTGATAATATGCCAATAGCACATACGGAGGGCACTTTGGTCCTTTGACCATGAGGGTCAGGCTTCACACTTTGTTTATGATCCCTAAAGGTAGGAGCACTCTAATGATGTGTGTAGAGTATCTGATGGTATGCACTTCTGTGAAAAAACGGACCAGTCTGTTCTACTCTCACTAGCCTTTTTTAAATTTTAGGTAGAAGATGTGTTACAGCGCTGTCGGGAATACTTAATTAAAAAAATTAACGCAGAGAACTGTGTTCGCTTATTGAGTTTTGCGGATCTCTTCAGCTGTGAGGAGCTGAAGCAAAGTGCCAAGCGGATGGTGGAGCACAAGTTCACTGCTGTCTATCACCAGGACGCATTCATGCAGCTCTCTCATGATCTGCTCATTGACATCCTAAGTAGTGACAACTTGAATGTGGAGAAGGAGGAGACGGTTCGAGAAGCTGCCATGTTGTGGCTCGAGTACAACCCAGAATCGAGGTCGCAGTATCTGTCCTCTGTCCTCAGCCAAATCAGAATTGATGCCCTTTCAGAAGTAACGCAGAGAGCCTGGTTTCAAGGTCTGCCACCCAATGATAAATCTGTTGTGGTCCAGGGTCTCTATAAGTCTATGCCCAAATTTTTCAAGCCAAGACTTGGCATGACTAAAGAGGAAATGATGATTTTCATCGAGGCCGCTTCTGAAAACCCTGGTAGTCTTTACTCATCTGTATGTTACAGCCCTCAAGCCGAAAAAGTTTACAAGATTTGTAGTCCACCTGCTGATTTGCATAAGGTTGGCACCCTTGTAACTCCTGATAATGATATCTACATAGCAGGGGGGCAGGTGCCCCTAAAAAACACAAAGATGAATTACAGTAAAACTAGCAAGCTTCAGGCTGCCTTCAGAACGGTCAATTGCTTTTACTGGTTTGATGCACAGCAGAATATGTGGTTCCCAAAGACCCCGATGCTCTTTGTCCGCATCAAGCCCTCTCTGGTTTGCTGTGAAGGCTACATCTATGCAATTGGAGGAGATAGCGTGGGGGGGGAGCTCAATCGAAGGACTGTGGAAAGGTATGACACTGAGAAGGACGAGTGGACCCTGGTGAGTCCCTTGCCCTGTGCCTGGCAGTGGAGTGCAGCAGTTGTGGTCCACGATTGCATCTATGTGATGACACTGAATCTCATGTACTGCTACTTCCCAAGGTCGGATTCCTGGGTGGAAATGGCCATGAGGCAAACGAGCAGATCCTTTGCTTCAGCTGCGGCTTTTGGTGATCAGATCTTCTACATTGGAGGCCTTCACATCGCCAGCAGCTCTGGCCTAAGACTGCCAACTAGCACCGTCGATGGGTCTTCGGTCACTGTGGAAGTGTATGATGTGAACAAGAATGAATGGAGGATGGCAGCCAACATCCCTGCCAAGCGGTACTCTGACCCTTGTGTGAGAGCTGTGGTGATATCGAATTCTTTGTGTGTCTTTATGCGAGAAACCCACTTAAATGAGAGAGCGAAATATGCCACCTACCAATACGATGTGGAGCTTGACCGCTGGTCTCTGCGGCAGCATATATCTGAGCGTGTGCTCTGGGACTTGGGGAGAGATTTCCGATGCACTGTGGGAAAGTTGTATCCATCTTGCCTCGAAGAATCTCCGTGGAAACCACCAACGTGTCTTTTTTCACCCGATGGGGCAGATGAGTTTGAATTGGACAGGGACATGGTGGCCTTGCCCCCTGTATAGTGGTGGGGCAGAGGACGTGCACACCTGCCTGTGCTCGAGAGAAGAGAGCTTCATGAAAGGACTAGAAGTGGGAGTGTTCAAGCCTGTCTTTCATAAATTGTATTTTTATGCCCTACTCAATATTTGCAGCACTATAATACATGTATCAGTGAGGCTTATGGAGAGATAGACTACCATAACCCAAAATAGTTTATCCAGTAATTGAGCTCAACTTCTGTGTATATCACAAGAGCCTAAGTGGCAGGAGTCTCTTATTTTTAGCCCTGTGAACTTATCGTTTGGGTCGTTTGCTTCATTAAGATAGTCAAATGTTCCTTGTATGTCACGTCCCAAGTCCTGAGAGACACTTCCCATGTATGTTCCTGATTCCTGTGCTTCTGTGGAAGTGCTGGAAGTGTTTTCTGTAGAAGTCTCAGGGGGGAGCTCCCAGCCGTCTCAGGTGAGTTGGACTGCCCAGTCCTGTTGTAGGCTCCCTGTTACAAGTGAGCTTCACCTTGTGTTTGATCGTGTTTCACAGGGCAGGTAGCCCCTGACTGCAGGATCGCTCACACCTGGCCCTTTGGAGGACACATCTTCCAAGCAGTGGGGTGGGGGTGGGGTGAACATAGGCAGCTGGACTTGCAGTCAGAATTGCTAGCCCCGCATAGTGGCAGGTCTGGATGGGGTTTGGATCAGTTAGTGCCTCCACATTCTGTGTTACAGGAACATTGGCTCATGCATATATGACTTCCTGCTGCTGTGGTATTTTTCCAATGTAAAAACCAAGATTTAGTGTGGGTTAACCAGGTCTTTTAATTTTGGTTAATTGAATAACAAGCATTACTATAGAGTAATTGTGTATGGCTATCCCTTTAGCTATCAGTTTGTTTTTTTCCTTTGGGAGTGGGGGGTGGGGTCAGGGTCAAGTTTGGGGGCGACAAAGCGTTCAGGAATCCTCTGCATGAGGTTGGCAGCAGGGCAGAAGCCATGGCCTCTCTGGAACTAATCCCAGGAACCACTAGAAGAGGTGGGGCTCCCCCTACTCTCCCAGAAACACAGGTGCTTCATGACCAATGTTACCAGCATGTGGAGCTGCATCATGTTTGGCATTGTATTTTGACTGGCGTTAATTTATTAAAGAAATTGTACCTTGAAAATGTTGGCTCCATGTGTGTTTGTGTATGTGTGCATGAATGTGCCAGGTGAGGTCATAGATTCATTGAGTTTTAGAGCTGGGGCCTACCTTGGAGAACTAGTACAATCCATTCTTACAGAGGAAAGAACTGAGGCCCAGAAATGTCCAGGTGAGCTGCTTCAACAATAGAACATTCATTGGAAAACATTTTAGGAGAAAAGAGGGCATGGGAACTTTGTTTGGGGCTTTGGATGGTGTGTGAATTAAAGAACTGCACACAGTTCCCGCCATGTTGGATTTTCTTGTCTGGTTATAAACATTGCAGTTGGAGAAGTCCATGGGAAAGGTCATCTCTCTGCATCTAGATCTTTTGGAGTAATAAGTGGCTTTAATGCCATTTCTTTCAGAGATTGGGCATAGCATTTTTCTCCAGTGAACAAAGTTTTGTTTATGCTTAAAGCTGATTTTTGCCCATGTTATCCTAAATGTAGTAGAATGGGCAACATCTATTACCTACTTTTCAGGGCTAGTTCTGTGATTGTGTAGATGAGGTCTCTCTTCTCTGTCTCTGTCTCTGTATCTCCCCTCCCTCTCCTCATCTCTCTACCTTTTCTCTTCCTCTCTTCTTCCTTCACCTCCCCCTCCCCCGTCCCCATCTCTCCTTCCCAGCAGCTCCTGGAGTTCATTAGACTTTACATTAGAGTGATTTGTTGTACATTGGTCTACATTTGGTCAGCTGCTGTACAGCAAAGAGCCCAGGATTTAGAACCAATAGGCTTTCATTTGAGGCCAGTTTGACTCCTGGCTGTGTGGCCATAGGGAGATCTCTTTCTCTCAGGGTGCTTCTCTGTAAAATGAGGGAGTTAAGTTGCTTGATTCTAAGTGGCCTTCAAGTTTTAACATTTTACCTACTTTAAAGAGTGTGTACTTATATGTTGTACAGTTTCATTTAACGCAGTGAAAAAAAGGAAGAGTTTAAATCAGTGCCTTCTGGAAATGGTCATTCAACTTAGCCTCGTCAGTTCATCAGCCACTGGGCTTTTTTATGAGACCCTTAGAAGCCCCTCTACATGGGAAGGAGCCCATGGAGAAATTCACTTTGGAATAGCCATTGGCTCTTTGAATATTCTCTTGTGGCTTTCTTTCCACTCTCATACTTCTTTTTAATGAATTGTATTTTCTGCTCTTTTGTTGAAGTGAATTATGTATAAGGTCACAAACAAAATTCTGGTGAGTCATTCCAGGAGGAACCTAGAAAAAACTCTGCCAAAGGTTAGAAAATGAGAAACTTGGGGACACAGGTGGGATTTCCATCATTTCTGCCCATGGAAATGAAAGGATCGAGAAGAGACAATAACTTGTCAAGGTGCCATCTCAAGGAAGGGATCTGGATTTCTGTTACATGCTGAAAACAAAGGAGTGTAGTGTACCTAATAAGAATTGATAAAGTCCTATCCTGGAACCTTACAAATCTAATCAAAAAGGCTTTAAAATGAAACAAGGGGGAGGGATCAAACTTGTGTGCCCATACACACCAGTCTCCATACCTTAGAGATATCACAAGTCATAAACTAGGCACTGGGGATTCTAGAAGAAAAGTAGAATGGCCCCTGACCTCGAGGAATCTGTTTTCTCACAGGACAATGTGTAAGATACGGGCTATAGGGAAAGGTTCATGTCCAAGATGGTGCTTGAATTGATCCTCAAATTGGTGATTCCAAGACTCGGGGGGTGAGAGGGAGTAAAGATGAGACCTAGGGAACCAGTACAGAGATAGGAGACTAATGTCATCTTTAAGGAGCAGCAAAAAGGGTCCTTTGGCTGCCTTCCCACCTGTGAAGGAGAGACATGGGTAATAAAGCTGGACAGGTGGGTAGGGGCCAAGTTGTTAGGGCCTTTAAAAAATGACAATGTTTTTATTTGATTTTAAAGGAGTTAAGGAAAGTTTTTAATAGGGAATAAAAATATTTCAAAGGCTACTACCTAGAGTTTCAGAGGGAACAAAGTCCATGAAAAGAACCGGTAATAAAATTCTCTAAGGTTTATATACAAATGCATGACGTAGGGCAGAACAAACAGAACTCGTGCCAACACAAGGCTATCTGGAAGACCTGGTGGTGTAAGCCCCATGACTGAAGTAAGGCTCTGGAAGAATATATTTTATTAAAAAGAAACGGTATAAACCAGGAATCAAGGAGAAAAGTATTTTGATTATACATTAAAAGGGTGTTTTCATGTGAAGAAATCTAGGAGCATGGGGATAGGGAGTGTGGACAAGATTGATGTTTGTATGTTGGTCCCCTCATTAGACAGTGAACTCCTTGAGAGCAGGGACTGGTTTTCCCCTTCTTTGTGTCCCCAGCACTTCAAACAGCGCCTGGCACCGAGTAGATGGTAAATGTTGGCTGAACTGACCCACATTTTAGTGGGGGAGACAACATGCAGACAGTGACTCTGTAGAGTGTGTGTGTGCTTGCGCAGTGTATATGGGAGACAGTCTCAGAAAGAAGGAAAGCACAAAAAGAGAAGGGAGGAGCGCCTGGGAAAGGCCTCCTCCAGAAGGTGGGGTTTGAGCTGGGCATGAAGGAAGTCCAGAGCCAGAGATGAGGAGGGAGAGCATTCCAGGCACAGACAGGAGACTGAGAGCAGGTAAGAGGAGGCCAGTGTCACTGAATCATTGAGTTCGTGGATGGGAGTAAAGGAAAAGAAGACTGGAAAGGTAGGATGGGGTGCCAGATGCCAAGCAGAATTGCATAGTTGATTCTGGAAGGACCAGGGAACCACTGGAATTAAGGGCAGGGGAGGGGTGTGTGTGGCATGGTTGGATCTGCCTTTTCTTTAACAGCTGGATGAAGGTGAGGTTGGAGGGGCAGGTAGACTAAATTAGCAGGCCTTGCAGAGTCCAGGTATGAGGTGATAGGGGCCTCAACCACATGGCTGTATAGGCAGAGAGGGATGTGTATGAGAAATACAATGAAGGTAGAAGCGAGGCTTGGCAAGACTGGTTGGGTCCGGGAGGGCACTGAGGTCATGAGCCAGGATACTGAGGAGGAGGCAATGCCCCCAGTAGGAACAGGGAAGTTGGGCGGGAGGTTGGGGAAAAGATAATGAGTTCAGTTGTGGACGCATTGCATTTAATTAAACTGGACAGCGATGTGCAGTAGGCAGCTGTAAGACAAGGTCAGAACAGTGGTCAGGGCTGGGTAAATAGATCTGAGAATAGATAACCATGGAACCTGTAGCAGCAGACGAGATCACGAAATGAGGTGGGGTAGAGCAAGAAGAGGCAAAGGCCAAGGGTTCTTAGGGAGCACCCACTCTTAGTGGGTGTGGTTTGTAGGGAAACGCAGCAAGGGAACCAGGAGTGGTCAGACAGGTGGAGGGTGTCCCAGGAGAGAGTGGGGTCACAAAAACCCAGAGAGAAAAGGGGATCACCGGCATGGAAGGCCACAGAGGAGGTCAGGAAAAGGCCACTGGTTTGGCAGTGAAGATGGCTCTAGGAGGGCCGTGGCTGGGGATAAAGGAAGATCCTCTTCCCCAAGTGTGGGCTCCTTCCCAGCAGCAGGAGCAAAGGCTGAGTATCAGAATTGTGCATTCCGACCCAGATGGCACCTCACCTCGCTCCAGGTCCAGTTGAATTTGCATTACAATGTCCTGACAAGCAAAACAAATCTAGCCACTAGGCTGTGTACTTGAGGACCACGGTCACACCCATCCTTCCCAAACCTCAGGTTCTAGATAAACACCCTCAGTTCCTTGCACATCACCCTCCTCCTGAGCACCTTAGAGGCTCTCTGGATCACCTTCCTAGGAAGTGGCCTTCCTAGTATGTCACACAGTGTGGTCTGACCAGGCTGGAGCACAGGGGAGCTTACCAATCAAGGTGTAGCCCAAGATCACAGCTCACTGACCTGGAGCTCTGATCCACTCAAACCTGTAGACTTTTTTTTTTGCCTTCTCCATACTTGAAAAATAAACTGTTTGAATTTGAATGTGAGACCACATTTTTTTCTCAGTAAATTTCGTTAAAATTGTAGCCCTTTGCTCAGCATTGAATGACTCTGCCACCCATCTTGGTGGTCCCACCCAGCCTTATGGCATCCTTCAGTTCTATTTACAAGTCACTGATTAAGATTGCCCTGCAGGGTTGAGTTGGAGGGACCAGCTAGATGGAAATAACAGACTGCAGCTCAGGGGAGAAATCGGGGCTGGCTCTTTATACATCAAGGAGTCATCTGCATGGAGTGGGTCATGGAAATAATGACAGGAACAAGATTTCCAAAGAAGACACTGTCCAGAGAGAAGGAAAAGCATTTAATTTCTGGACCTTGGTTTCTCTAATTGCAAAATAAAGGCATTTGGAATCAATGACCCCCGAGATGTGTCCTCACTCCAAGTCTTTGATTCTATGAGGTCAGAGCCTTGAAGGTAATACCCACACTTAGGGGATAGGAGAAGAAAAACTGAGAGGAGGAGGCTGAGGAGTAGGAAGGGAGCAGCCCACTGCTTCCCAAATGTCTGCTAAATGGGCATCATCAAGAGCCTAAATGTGGCTTCCTCTTCCCCATTCTTGCCCTGACACCAGCTCTATCAGGGTGTTTCGAGTCTCTGGATCCCTGGGTAATTGATGATTTATCTGGGCACAATCAACAATCTGTAAGTCAGGAGAGGCAGTATCAGTTTCCCACCTGCTAGCTGTGTGACTGTGGAAAAGTCACTTAACCTCTGCCTGCCTGTTTCCTGGCCTGTAAGATGGGGACTGGAATATTACCACCCACACATTGTATTTCACAAAAGACTGACGGTTGGGGGACAAAGGAGATGATTTAGTTCATCTCACGTTATTCGCTGGCTGCTGTTGTTCATTTTGACTCAAATCAATCCAGCATGGGCCATTTGGCCTCAGAAAAGATTCTGGTGATGTTGCTAACAGAGGTGTGCGTGGGGCAGTGTGGCTCACCATCCCTAAGCATGATGATGATGGAGAGAGAGCATTTACCAAGCATTTTACTAATTTTATTACATTGCTTTTTCCCTGACAACAACCCTGGCTATTATCCTAATTTCACATGCTGGGAAACTGAGGCAGACAGGTTGAGTTACAGAGCCAGCGTGCGGGAGGAATGAATTTGAACTCAAGTTTTCCTGACTCCAGGTGGAGTATCTCTTCACCCTGCCCCGTAGCCAAGTTCACCAGTGTGGGCACTGTCCACCATCGTGTTCCCAAAGGTGACAAGCCTTCCCAAACTCAATGAGCCTGGCCCTGTCACCCGCAGGACTGTTACCAAACACAGTCTTTCCAGCTTTGGAAGGCCCCCCCCTAAAGTGGTACTCCCTCCACTGGCACAACCTTTGAGGACCCAGGGCTACCTTCAGTGCAGGGGAACATTGGAGTAGGATGCTGACAGCAAGGGTGGGAAAATGTTGGGGGGCACTTATGAAATGAGGTGGCTTGCTCAAATGCGTCCAGCATTTCCGTAACTTCACTTTTATTTCTATCATAAAGGAATCTTTAAAAATCTCCTACTTGATACAAAGGCAGGGGTCCCTCTGAAGAGGCAACTTAGATGGCCCAGTGGACGTACTCTTGGACCTGGAGTGAAGAAGAGCCCCAAGTTCAAATCTTCGCAGAGACACTGAGTAACCCCAGGCAAATAACATAACTGCCCTCTGCCTCAGTTTCCTCATCTCCTCATCTCCAGGATTGTTGCGAGGCTCAAAATGAGAGAATATTTGTAAAGCACCGTGTAAGCCTTGGAGCACTATATAAATGCTAGCTGGTATTACATTGTTTGAAGATGGTGAGGCCCACTCCATCCATGGTGGTTGCCATGGGATCGGTGAGACTCATTCCTCCAAAGCAAATGCCAGGGGCAGGTTTGAGTCCCAGGCTAAGCTTGGAAGGAGGGAGGGGCCGTTAGGAAGGAGAAGGGCTTGTAGCCCCCCAGTCCTCTCGCTGAGTCTCTTAATAACAGCTAACATTTATAAAACGCTGGAACGTTTACAAAGAGCTTGACATTCGGTACCTTTCATTGGACCATCAAAATTGTTAATCAACATTGTCAGCTTTTGGGGATAGCCAGGGGAGAAGTGGGTGGGACCAGGTAAAGAGGCTTTTTAGAGGGACTCTTAAGAAGGATTTAGCATTCCCCTTCTCCAACTGGGGTTCCTTAAACCTTCTTTTGTCATGGACCTCCCAGGGCAGTCCCGTGAAGTCCAGGCATTCCTTCTTGGAATGTTTTCAAATGCATAAAATCAAAAACAGAATTACAAAGAAAACCAATTATATTGAAATGGAGTGTGTGTGTACCCCCAGTTGTGTATGTACCCCCAGTTCCTGGGCCCAAGGTGAGCAAGCCTCCTCCCCACATAGCAGCTCTGGCTTGGACAGAAGAGACTTTTTTTTCCCCTATAGATGAAACTAATTTTTATCCTTGGTAAAGCCTAGAAATGTAAAGAACCAGCTCTTTAGAAACCCAAACTGCAGCAAAACAAAGAGGAAAGTAACATCATGTCCATCCTTCCCTCTCCTTCTCCTGGGCCTGGAGGCAAGTCCCCAATATACAAGAACTGTAAGTTCTGGGGCGTGGAGTGGGGGGGAAGGCAGCCGGCCCCTCCCAGAGTCCAGTGGGCCTGGGGTCCTTTTGTCCTCAGGCTATGCCTCCAGAAGGGGAATTCCCTCCTCCACCCCCGCCACCTGGGGTTCTATAGGCTCCTCAGGAAGGGGGGATGGGCAGGGCTGGGAATCAAATTCGATTTTCAAAGGAGAGGCTCAGCTGAGGGGGAGGGCTCTGGTTTCTACCTCCTGGAACTCATCCCCAAAGCGAGCCCCGATCCCATTCCCCTCAGTTCCCCTCCCCTTCCCCATGCAGGCTTTTCCTCTCCAGCTAGACACAGCCTCCACCCCACCAAGCAGCCTTCCTCACCCACCCACCTCAGCCTGCTATCCCAGAGAGGGCCCCAGGCTCCCACTGCTCAGCCCACCCATCAACACTGCCCCCCAGAATCAGGAAGGGGTGACAGGAACCCACCACACCCGGGGGGGGGGGAGTTCAAAGCTAGGAGGAGGGATAGAAGGCTGAGGTCAGGCCCCAGAGGCTGCCAGGACAAGGAAAGGCAGTCGAGTGGTGGGAATGGGGGGCATGGGACACTCGGACAAATGCTTACTTTTGAACATGAGACAGCCCAGTTAACAAAGGCAGCAGGGTGGGGAGGGCAGGCAGAGGGTGAGAACAGCCGGCTGGCTGGCAAAGGGGGTGGGGGCAGGGAGCCTCCCCAAGTGCGGCATCCCAGTGCCTCCAAATGAGATGGAGTCTGGCTGGGGGAGAATGGGACAAAAGAGAGGGGCACCCAGCTCAGCACAGATCTGAATGGCCCCGAGATTCTTAATGCCATTACTTAGAACCCACCAAACTGAATGAAAAAACTGCATTCCCAGCAGCTCTGCTAGGACGGTCCTGCACAGTCACAAAAATGGGCATGAGCCACAGAAGGGGTGCTGGGCTGGGAGTGGGCTCTGCACCCCATTTGGGGCCTCACTCTTCTCAAAATTCTCTCCCTCCATCACACTGGCTGCCATCTGGCTGCTCCCCATGTTTGTCAGGCTTTTCTAGAAGTAACAGAAACACGAGTGAGCCCTTTGCCAGAAGCAGACAATGCAGGAAAAGTTCCCGGGCCCATTCACATATTCTCTCTGCTTGTCCCTATAAACAGGCTTGCCTTGAGGAAAGCCAATGCTGGAGAGGAAAGACAGACAGGCGAGGCAGAAATGAGGGAGGCAGGCCAGGTACACGAGTTTATTCTCATTTTTTCTTTTTGAAAGAATAGTGCTTTACAATTGAGCATAACTGGACAATAGGATTTACAGGCTGAAGGCGCTTTTTTACAATGATAAAGCTCCATACTTAGGGGACTTGGCCTCATACACTGGGCCCACCTGTGGCCTCCATACTGGCGACAGAGGCCAGTCTTTTTATTCTCCAATGTTAAAGTCGTCTTAAGATCACTAAAAGAATTCATTTTCTCTGTAATGAAATGCTCCCAGAATTTAGACACAGACAGCCGGGGTATCACAAACATTGACAGTCTATTGGTCCAACTGCAAAATGTTGAAATGTTTCAAGAAAGCAATGGAGAATGGCCCTTCCAACATGGAAACCTTCTGAGAAATTCAATCACATTTTTGCTAGCCCGATATCAGACTACAATGGATGAGGGTTGTCTTACAGTAGACAAATATTGCGAGGAGCTCATGATTCCTGTGAGTAGTCAGTGGACAATGAAAGGGGGAAAGGAACTAGGTAAACCATGCCCCACTGACATGATTTCAATACAGTCTCCCTTCTTTAACCAATAAGGAAAAAAGCAAATCTGAAAGTGGCTCTGTGAAGTACAAATGCGTTGGCATCTTAGAAAACAGACCAGTTTCTGGGCATGCACACGGTATCTTGTTGTGGAGCACTCAGGGGTGGAAACTCTGCCTCGTGATGCTACCTATCGGCTTGTAAAACACAGCTAGAGGTGTGTTGAGAAGCTCAGATCTTCATTTCTCTTCACTGTCCTGCAGGATTATTTACAGAAGGTTGGACAATGGGAAAAGAACCTTTCAAGATCATGTATGTCAGGAGATTCTGAAGGAGAAAACTCCCATCCCTACACTATGCTACACAGAGAGAGATTCCTCCAGAAGCTGGCTAGGGCGCTGGGGTTATGAGAGATTTAGAGGCTACATCTGCTGGTAGACACTTGCTCTACTCAAGTGTCCATCCCAAAAGGACTGGGGAGAAGGCAGAGTGTGGTGGACCAAAGGGTTAGGACACTTCCAAAACAGGCCCTCTGTCCTGGACCCACCAAGTGAGGGAGGAGAAGGGGCTGGCAGGGTACTGCTGCCCCCCCTGCCACTGCCCACTAATGAAGTCACTAGCTGCTCTGCTATATCAGCCCAACAAAGTCCAGTTTCCTTTCAAGCCTCCAGGACAAGAGATCCCCAAAGGCACAGGGCCAGTATGCAGAGCCCCCAACTCAACAGTGATTAAGTACTTACTTGGCTTACCAGCTCCAAAAACCTCAATAATGCAAGGCTACTGAAGAAGCAACTGGCTAAAAGCTCCAAGCCTTGGCCAGCACTTGTCCTGCTGAATACAAACCAGCTCCAAGAGCTCTCCTGACACTCTTCTCTGCTCCAAAGAACCAGATATCTTCATCTGAAACTTTAAACTCTCAGATCATTCGTTGATAATGCCCAGCTTCTTTCCAAAAGAATCCTGTTAAGACAATTCAATACTATTCTCAATAGACTTTAACCTAGGTATCTACAAACCCTGTTCTCCAAACTCACTCAACCTGTGGCCTCTTTCCTCCCCCCTTTGAGGTCACACAAGAGAAATAGCATAGGAATAGTACAATCACTGATTTTCTTGAGAAAATGCAGAATCCTGGGCTCAGTTTCCCCCCAAAGCACATCACAGAAGGTTGAGTTAGTCTGAGGGGCTGGCACGTCACTCACTGGGTGGGCTTGGGGAGAGCAGAGTTATACTGAATGTGCAGATATACAAACATGATGCTTATAGGATTTTTTTGGGGGTCGGGGGAGGGAAATCATGGATTCTACACAATTAGAATCAGCTTTGAGTGTCAAATATCTTCCTTTTGAAGGTGTGACACTCCCCTGGATGGGCTCTCCCAACACAAAGGCCAGTCAACTTAAATGTCTGCTACTTAGGGCTTTCTCCACACCGGGTCCTAGCAGCATCACCTATCTGGATAGCCTGCTTATGGAGAAAGTGCCCAGGGGTTGAATGGGGAGGCAAAGGCTATTTCACAAGCTCTCCTCAAAATCTATGTCTTCAACACATGCCCTTAAACCTCCCAACACGCAAAGTGCTTTGTCAAAGTGGCAGAGAGATGGCCAGAGAATGAGAAGAAAGCTCTGTGCTGGTGATCCCCTTGCAAGCTGGGCCTTGAGTTGGCTGCTGGACTCCAGCCACCAGGTGTGCCAGCTCCCTGCTGGATCTCCAGAGCCACAGGAAAAATGCCTTTTGAGCCTTTCTGAGCTAGGAGTGAAATGGATACAGGCAAGATCTTCACTTGAAACTAGATCCTGAGCTGTATCTATTTCTGTGCTAAAAGTCTTCTCTCTTAAGTTAGCACGTGAAAGCCTGACGAGGAAACAAGTCGTTTGAGAGCAAAGCTAATGTCTCCATTCGGCACAGACCCTCCTTCTCTGTTCACGGCTCATGTTCAGTCTATTATATCATGGTCTTTTCTTAAAAGACCTGAACTTTTCTTCACTGAAGTACTAACAGAAAGTTCCTTTGAGGTATATATATTCCAATCAAGAAGTCATACAATGGCAGAGCTAAGATTCATATCCATAAATACAAACACACATACATACATACACACACACAAGTCACTGCAGAAAAGAGAGGGTCCCTCAATGCAAGCTTTGCTCATCTACTCCAGCTCTTTGGACAAAACTGCTGCAGCTCCCCAACCTGTACCCCCTGGCCTGGGGTCAGCATACAGGGTTTGAGGAGTAATAGTAGGCTACTTCTTAAACTCCCAATGGGACTTGGCCGGCCCAGGAAAATGCTTTCAGGGCAAACACTTTAAGAGTCTCAGCTAGCTTCTTGGGAGAATTGGTGTGGTTTTCTCTTCACACGATAATCTATTTGGGGGAAAGAACATGGCCAAGTGGGTTGCTCCCTAACAGGAGATGAGAAGCAGCAGACACGCTGCCACTAATGGGACAGGGGGCCAGCAAGGGGGAGACAAGAGGGAGGCTGCCATGCCCTCATCAGTCATCATCCTCACGCCTATAGTCTCATCCTGTAATCAGGTATGTGACTGGCAGGAAGGATGCCCCTGGTCCTGATGGAACGTCCCTGAAGCAGTGTAGCCTCCACAGGAGCAGTCACCGTATGTCCGAGATGGCAACACGAGTCTTGCCTCCTTGAGTCTCCACACAATAGAAATCTCTCCACTGAGGAACTGAAAAATCCAATGCCTTTTTTTCAGCAGAGGGCTGGCTAGGAAAGCATGATCTCATGACACCTGTTGGCTTAGCACTACACAGAGGAGGGATGTTTTACTAAAATGTCGACATGAGAAAAGCAACTCGTTTACTAGATTCAGTCCCTAAAAACCCTTCTCCTAGAGCCCCTGCGGCCAGTCGGAAAGCTCAAGATGAGGTGATGTCAAAGGCCTTTAGGGGCAAACCTGGCATCCCTCTATGACTGTGCCTCTGCTCAAACCTGACAGCCGGCCCCATGTGTTTCATGAAGCTTCTCAGTGAGAGGCCAGGGAACCTTCCCTTTTATCCTCTGGCTTTGTTCATTTCCCTTAAACACCAAGACTATCCAAGGTTGCCCTGGGATGGTCTTCCTAGTCTACCTGGAGATTTTTGCTCTTCTAAAAATATATTAAGGAGGTAAAAGCTGAAAAGAAGAATGGCTTTTAGTTGGGAAAAAAGAAAGGCCAGGCACCTGTATGAAGAAATGCTGCATCAGGAACAAAAATCCTGGGAAAAAAATCTACAGGACAAAATGTGCGAAGGAAGAAAAGAGAAGGCAGAGAGGGCAGATAACATGACCAGGATTAGGAAGACATAAACAGCGGCCATCTTGAAAACCATCTCCCAAGGCAAAGGCTGGTTTCCAAGAGCATCGACACAGTTATGACCCATCAAATGTAGCCATGCCCTTCTTACTTTCTGGGACTGAACTAGGAAGAGGAAGCTGGACAGAGCCAGGCAGGGAAGGATGCCAAGGAGGGAACCGGTTTTCAAGGGTGAAATGATTAACTTTAAGAACCTCACCTTTTTCTACCATCATCTTTGAGCTGCAAATGGGACGGGGAAGGAGAGAACACGGAGGGTGGAAAACAACACATTTCTACCTTTGTCACATAATGATGAATCTCTAACTCTGCTTAAATTAATTTAGAATAGAAGAAAATAAGAAAACCAACAGCAAAGGGCTCCAAACTCATGAAGCCAAGGGCCAGGTGACATTTAAGGGCCCAATTGGAGAGGAATCAATATAGAATATTATTTTTAATGAACAAATTAGAATATGTATGTCTATCCAAAAAGTAAAACATAACTATAATTTACATAAACTTCTACAGACAAATAAATGTATAAAATCAGAGAATCAAAACCATCACATGGTCCAATGAGAAAGGCTCAGATTTAAACAAAAGTAGCCAATTCGGACAAACACTCCAGACAGCAGCCTCCTGATGGCCATGCTTTCAAGCTTCCAAGTTAGGCTACATCCATTCACACTCTCATGTATGTTATTTTTAAAAACACAGAGAGCAACCGTTTACGATATTTGGCCAGTAAACAGTAGCACGTGTTGGTTCCCGTGTGTGGACCGAGTGAGCCGAAGGCAGAAGAAAGATCCAGTCTCCCAGTGGGTTCTGACCACCGCACTCAGTGCTTCCCATCTGGTGGGTCTGTGAGACCTTGCGTGGTTGACTGGGTCAAAGTAGAGAGCCACAAGGACATGGCTGTCTTTGCACTGGACAGAGCTCCTCCAACAGACTGGCCTAGATATGGAAGGAGGGGAAAACAGTCTTAATTTTGTTCGGAGAGAAAGCATTCCCCAGCTGCCTGAATTTCAATAATTCAGGTCGACAGAGGTACTTGAGTAGTGGGAAAGGAAGAATCTTCATTTACTGGCCTACGTGAAATCAGGGCTTCCTACCCTTCTGTATAATGGGTCCCTTAGGTGGTCTGGTGAAATTCAAAGACCTCTTCTCAAAATGGTGTTTGCAAATAATTGAAGGCAACGTGAAATGAGATTTAAGATTTTGTTTAGAGATTAGTGAAATAAGGAGGCATTCTTTTCCCCATCCAGATTCTCAAGATTCCCCAGAAAAGCAGGTGAAGGTATCATCTGTTAAATGACTAGGAATGTCATTTATCAATAATAATTATGACAAAATACCAATAATATCAATAAAACGATGAAAAAATATAAGGTACATTATGGACAAGTAACTGCTTAACTCACTTCTCAGCAAAAGACTTGGAGCAGAATCGACCATAGTAAGGATTCAACTACAGATCCACAAGGTACTGAACATCCAAGGGCACAAAGCACCTCAGCAGGCACTCAGAACGCAAGGACAGTCACCACGTTTGGGGCATGAAATGGCTCTTGGCACACACTGGATGTGGCCAATTCTAAGCAGAAAGCAGGTCCCTAATGAAACACCTGAGCTCATTGCCACGTTGAGTCCTTGGAGACAATGGCCTCCCAGGGTAAGCAGAACAGGCCCCATGCTGTGAAGGCTAAGCATGGCAGCACCCGAGCCAGTGCTCAGCTCTCCTGCCTTTCTCATCATTAACTCAAAGAGGGAGGGGGTAGCTGCCACCGGCAGGCCAGGACACTGACCTGGTGCCGTAGGGAGAGGACGGTGCTCCAACTGTGGGAGCAGTGAATTTGCCCTGACCTGCTAACTCTGCATGGGATGTTCCAGGAAGCATGGCTGCCCACCATGGGCTCCCTAAACAGTTTTCTCCTGAAGCTGGGAGTTGGCTCCAGGGCATGTTGGTGATGGAGCTGTCCATGACACACAATGAAGCCAGGGGACGGGAGAGCTCTAGCCAGAGGTCAGTGATGCAGCAGGAGAAGTTTAAGTAAAGGGGCACATTTTCGGGAACAACACTGACAACCTGTAAAAGCAAACTGCCTCCCTTTCTCTAAAAACAATATGAAAACATAAGAAATTTAAGAAGAGTGAGACAAGGGGTGGCTAGGTGGTACAGTGAATAGAGCACCAGCCCTAGAGTCAGGAGGACCAGAGTTCAAATGTGACCTCAGACACTTAACACTTGGGCAAGTCACTTAACCCCAATTGCCCTGCCTTTCCACCTCCAAAAAGAAAAAAAAAGAAGAGTGAAATGACATCGGCTCCCACAACAAACCTCTTTTCTGTCAGTTTGCTGACCTGCCTCCAGGAGATGAACATTGTGGGGGTTTTGTTTGGCTTAGTCCCAACACAAAGAAAGAAAATCTGTCGATGAAAACAACTTTTACAACTTTGTGGCCATGGACCAGAGGGGCACCTTACCCACGGCTTTTCCGGTTTGTACGACATTCCGGCTTGTCGTGACCATGGCATTTCCAATCTTTTTGCCGCGTTCGCTATTCTGGACAGAGCTGGACAGAAGAAACTAGAGCTGTTAAGCACTCCCAGAAAGCCATCACCCACCCGCTACAACCGCCGGACGTCATCGGTGCATGAACAACAGAAACCGAAGGGGAGAAGACTGAGCAGATGTGGCCATGGATGAAGACGGCACAGGATGAGCCCCAACTGTGAGCAGAGCCAAGTAACAAGCAAAAGGGCAGACCAGGTCTGCTGCCTCAGGGCCCTGTGTCAATGGGAACATTCACCCCCCCAGCTAAAGGTACCTCTACAAAAGAGGCAGCTTTCACCTCATCTGCTGGGGACCAGGGCAGGGGCAATGGAGAATGGGCTCCAACACCCACCCTGCCTCCACGGGATGAAGCCCAACACACTTCTACAACCCGGGACCCAGGCCTGCCCAGTATCATTCAGACACAATACTCACTGTGAGAATCTCAACTTCACGTCTGACACTGAATACTGGCCCTGGAAGGGATGACTGCAAAACAAAGTGGCACAATTTTGATCGTTCCCTCCACGAGGCACCTGCTGGGTGCAAGGGGCCATAGCCAGGCCTATGGGCATATCTGCTGGGATCCGATCAGCTAATGGCTGATATGGCATGGGGGACTGAGCACAGGTCCCCAGGAAGGGGCCAAAGGGCAGCACTACTAGAGACCCGGGGAATGAGCAAAGTTCACTCAGGAAGGGTCCCAGAGCAGGGAGGGCCACAGACCAAGAGGGCCCTCCAGGCCAGGCGGGAACACGCACTTAATGCAGCACCGTGTTTCAGGCACTACGCTAACTCTTTTTACAAATATTATTTTATTTGATCTTTGCAACGACCTGGGGAGGTTGGTAATTTGATGATCACTGTTTTACAGCTGAGGAACCTGAAGGAAATAGAGGTAAAGTGACTTGCCCAGAGTCACCTGGCTTGGAAGTGTCTGAGGCTAGATTTGAACTTGGGTTTTCCTGACTCCAGGCCCAGCACTGGATGGTAAAGGGTCCCGAGTGCCAGTGTCTGGGACTGAAGATGAGAAATGACAATTGCTCAAAGCTTTTGAACAAGGTGAGTGACTGTCAGGAGTGGCCCCAGTGGTGCAGAAGGGGATGGAAGGCAGGTGGGCAGAGCAGAAGGCTTTTGCACCAGCCTTAAGGCTGCACATGAGAGGTCACGCAGCAAGAGTGCTGCATCTAATCATGAAGCCCGTGGGCAGGGCAGGACATCGAGTCACTGCCTTCCATCCTGGCCACAGACCTTGCAGATCTGAAGACAGACTAACAGAGGAGCTCTGGCCCAGAGTCCTAAGGAGAGCAAGCTCCCCTGTGGAGGGGAAGGGCCTCCAACACTCCTGGCTGTGATGCCACAGAATAATACAAGGGCTTCTAGGCAGAGGCATGGGCCTAACTATCCACACAGAAAGCTGAATGGATGAAGACTGCCAACTGCCCAGTTCTGACACGCGCTTGCCCACTGGTGTGTGTTCATACACACATACCCTTGGAGACTACAAATGGAAGAGTTGGCCCCAGAATTAAACAAAATGCGGAGAGCAAGATCGGTTATTTTGGGGAAATTGCAAAACTTTTACTGATTCCAGGTTTGTCCCAGGAAAAAGGGTCTGCTTTTAATGCCAATATTTACTGGTGGTGTATGACTACTGCATCACCACTGCTTCAGTCCAGAAAGATTTACAAAGTACTTCCCATATGCCACCAGTGGGCCAGTCCCTGCCTTTGGGGAACTTACATTCTTACTAGAAAGCCAGCATGCAGAGAAGGAGACCTGTATGAGACAAATGCAGCCTACATGGGTGGTGATCTCAGAGGGGAAGGTACTAACAGCTACAGGGAGGAGGGCAGGCTTCTGCAGAAAGCAGGACTCCAGCTCAGGCTTGAAGGAAACCAGGGATTTTAAGAGGTGCAGGCAAGGAGGGAGAGGCTCCTACACATGGAGGACAGCCCCAGCAAAGGCTTAGAGAGGAACAGCCCGTGAAGTCCTAGTCCTATGTCACTAGCATGAGGAAGAATCCCAGAGCAAGGACAGGCATGCTAGGTATGAACAAGCTACTGCCCAACTACAAAAAGAAGAGCAGGAGGGAGTCAGTTAGGGATCAAGACATGCCTGACCCAGACAGAGCCACTGAGGAGGAGCCCACAGAGAGCCCAGGCATTTCCCTGCACCGCACCAGGAGTCCACTGGGGCAAAACCCATGAGCCAACATGGACAAGAGCAGACCCAGAAGGAGGACAGACAGCCATGGGTGAGGAGACCGCAGAACCCCCTGAATGATTCTGGGACATTCCCTCCTGGTCTCACGCCCCCCCCCCCGCCCCCACTCCCAGTCTCCTTACTTGGGGTTTATTTCTGCCAGAGCCGGATGGCGATTGCTGTTCCAGATCCTGTAATTGTGTGTGTTCTTCCAGGCTGCGACAAAGGTTGTCCCATAGTCTGATAGCATCTTTTCATTATCTGCCAAGGGAGCAATGGATGTAGGCTGAAGGGCTTCCAGCCAGGGAGGAGGCAAACACCACCCAAAAAACCGCTCTCCCCTACCCCTCAAGGCCTCCCTCTCAAAGGAGAGAGTTTTATTAAAAGTCAGTTCAGTTAGAATGGAGGAACAACTGAGCTCTCTGACTAATAGTCTGGACTGGCCTTCCCCTCCTCACACCCTCTTTAGTAATCTGAGGCTGACCAGTGGTTCCCACACGTAGGAGCCAACAAGGCTAAAACTCAGGAAGTTTCTCACATTTCGGGCCTAGAATCCCTGGTTCCATTTTCTTGGTGGCCCCCCTCTGACGGGAAGCCAGGAAGGGCCACCTTTTACTGAAGGAACATGGGAACGGGACCCTTGTAAGAGCTGTGAGGAGAGAGGCTGACCTCTGCCAGGCTGACCTCTGCAATTCACTCGCTAGGATGAATGTCCTCTTTTAATCTAATTCCACCGCCAACAGCCCAAATGTGAGAACAATGAATTATTAAGAAAAGGCCATGGTTCCTCATGAGGCTATGTGGTCAGAACGGGGTCTGAGGTTGCACAGCTCACTCTCTGTCAGACACTTATTGATTCCAGGACACTCAATTCACCCTTTGGTGCCTCAGTTTTCTTGACTAGAAAGTTGGGTAAGAAGTACCCATTTCACAGAGATAGAGGCCGGGCTTGCCCAGAATCACAGGTGCCAACCCACCACTCTCGGCTCACCTCCACCCACTCACAAAGACCATGGCAATGGCGGTTCCCTATCACTCAGCTTTCTCACTAGGAAGACACCTGAGAAAACCTAAAAAGGTCTGAGAGGCAGGCCAAGTGGGTCCTGAAGAATGCCAAGGATACCCATCTCAGGAGCAGGAAATGGCCCAGAAAACCTCTGGGAGCCCCCAATATTCACCTAGGGGTACATGAGGCGGCCGGCCTGTCTCTTGTATGCTGAGACTTCACTGCCCAGAGAAGAATGACTGAACTATGGTTTAGTTTTTTCTTTCAAAGTTTTTGATTTTTGTCATGTATGTGTGTGTGTGTATAATTCTACACATTAATGAAATAAGAGGTACCCTGGGTTATACAGTCAAGCTCAGTTTCCCAGGGTTACTTTCTGCCCCCTCTGTGAAGGGGCTTCAACCTAGGCCTCCAACTGGTCGGACTCTTACCTAACTGCAGTGAAGCAGCAAGCAGGGCATGTACATACACTGCAAACTGTGCTCGGATCCACTCATCGCCTCCCTCCCAACCTGTCCCGTCCAGGAACACATCGTCCCTATTCTCGGTCACATGCTTCACCAGATCGTCAGCAAACCTCAGGTCGGCTGTGGTCGGGCTCAGAATCTTCCTCAGCTCTGGGTCATGGATGTGAATAACTGCTTCTTCTACCTATGAGGAATGGGCACGTGTATCACCATTGGGGATGTCATGCATGGTAGAACCAAAGTGAAAATCTAATATAGGAATTCTTTTTTGGGGGCCCAGGGATTTCAGAGGGTCCATGAACTCCAACAGGGAAAAACTGCAAGTGTATTTTCATGACCCTCTAAGTGAAACTGGGCATTTCCTTCAGTTACTCAAACTCCTGCTTCTGAGGAGGGGGCCACAGGAGGGTCTCTGGCACAGAAAAGTTGAGCAACTCCTGATTGAAAAGAAGAGTTTGCAGGCCCACGGATTTGGAGCTGGAAGGGCTCCAGAGAGCCAGAGAGGTTATATGACCAGACTGAACTTGGGGCCTAGGGCTCCAAGGTCCCTTAGCACCATATTGCCTCCCAAACAAGGGAGGCCATCCTTTAAATAAAAATTCAGAATCTCTCTACCTTAAATTTTAAAAACTTTTCTGTCACTTCTGAACTCAGCAGAACTCCACTGAGGTCTAATTCTCTATTACCTTTCCGAACCCCAAACTGTGCATCTCACAGCAGGCCCAAACAAGCTCTCCACAACTATTTCAATGTAAACAAATGAGTTATATCTTATCACTGGGGCACACACAAAAAATAGATTTATTTCTGGCTTCTACCTTTTTTAAACCATAAGAGAACCAGTATTTCAAACTAGAAATGTGGGGAAATGACCCTGACCTTTGCTGAAAGCAAATTTTAAAAATGAGACAAGCATGGGAGACATTCTGGGGGTGATCATCCACATTCCATGCCCACTCTGGGGGTGGGGGAATTTACCTTCACCGCAAACCCCTTTGAGTCACAAGGACATCTGTCTTCTGCCCATACAACCCCCCATCTGTTCTGCCCCCCACACTCAAGACGTACTTCTACAATGGCATCACTGAGGTGTTTCTGTTGCCGAAAAAGAATGTTGGTCGCCCCAGCAACAAATCCTCGGACGGTCACATCAGAGAGAAGGTGATGCTGCTGCAACGCCATGTACGGCAAACAGAGATAGCCCTGGGAAGGACAGGAAACAAGAAGAACACAACTTGAGGGAATGAAGAGAAGAGACATCTTCCTTCTTCATCACTGAGCCCCTGAGGAGCCACCTGAGACCTCCTGAACTGCTCTGCTGGGAACACAACTTCAGTGTTTGGCTTCCTCTCGTAGTACTGGCCGTGACCTCCACCCTGGGCCCTGGTGGAAAGGGAGGCCCACAGATGTGTCCGACTCTCCCAATATGGTGGTTCCATTGTCTGTTCTTTGTTTTAAAGGAAAGAGGGGCCGGGGGAAGAGAGACACTGAGAAATGTAGGTGATGTCAAAATAAAAGGAATCAATCACATTTTGAGAAGTGCCGGGAATGATGGGAAGTCTATTTGAACTGGTCCCACTGGCCTTCTGCCTTGTTGGAGAGCCTTGGCCTGCTGGAGGCCAAACCCACTCTTTATTATCTCTGGCCACTGAGTTTAGGCTGTTTTCTAGCAAGCCCTTGGCCCTTTCAGTGACTGGAGCTACAAGGAAAGAGCTGGTACAGTCAGGCAGGCAGCAAACACATATCACACACCGACTACATGCCAGGCACTTAGGGCAGAAAAGGAGGCAAAAGACAGTCCCCACCCTTGAGGAGTTCGAATCTAGGGGGACAACAAACGACTTTTTATTTTAAATTAAATTTTATGTTTATTTTTAGGTTACATCATTTATTTCAACAAGATTTTGAGTTACAAATTTTCTCCCCATCTTTCCCCTGCCTACGCTCCCAAAACAGCGACCCCACTGAATATCCCCTCCCCCAATCTGCTCTTTCCTATATCCTCAGCCCTCTCCCCTCCCCCTTTCCAGTAGGGCAGGAAGGGTCTCCACAGCCCAGTGCCTGTAGATCTTATCTCCCAGTTCCATGTAAATAATAATAATAATAATAATAATAATAATAATAATGATAATAACGATAATAATAACAATAATATTTTTTAAACATTTGATTTTAAAACTTTGAATTCCAGATTCTTTCCCTTCCTCCCTCATCACCCACCCTTACTGGGAAGATAAGTAATTCAATATAGGTTGTATGTGTAGTTATGCAAAACATTTCCACAGTGGACATATTGCGAAAGACTGACTATATTTCCCTCCATCCTATCCTGTCCCCCACTTTTTCTATTCTCTGCTTTGTCCCTCTCCCTTTACAGACATGTGTGCTTCTAACTACCCTCCCCCCAACCTACCTTCTCCTCCATCCTCCCCCTCTCATCCCCTTTCCTCCTACTCTCCTGTCACACACCCCAGGATCTCTATCCAAGACAGCAATCCAGATCCAAGAGCAATTACCCCTCAGAGTGGTCACATGGTCTCCCGATGATCTGCAGGCCAGGAGCTCTAAAGCAGCCACGTGGAAACAGCTGCACAGCCACAGTGCCTGAGCTGCTTCTCCCTTCCGTGGGCAGAGGGTGGACCGTACTCTTGGTCCCCCTGTTACCAAAGTCCACACTAACCTTTTACTTTGTTTTTGGCATTTATGGGTTGATAATTCTGAAAACAGCCACAGCTGTTGGTGACCCACTCTCCCGAAGTTCTTCCAGCCCCGGCCAATGGAGGCTGCCCTAGGGCAGGCTGGGTGCTCCTGTGAGGCTTGGCTTGGCTCCCAGTGCACCACGATGGACCCTTCCTGCCAGCGTGCCAGGCTGTTTCAGCGGGAGCTTTGTTTCTCTCTGTCACTTTGTGGGTTCTGTAGCTCTAAAGTTTGTTTAGAGTCATATTTTATAGGCATTTGAGGTGGTTGGCTCCCCCTCCCAAGCAAATAACTCTTTACATATAAGACACACCCACAGATCTGATGAATAGGAAATAATTAAGAGACAGAAAGAACTGGCTTTAAGAAGGGTTGGGAAAGGTTTACTACACAAAGTGGGATTTTAGAATTTGAAGGTGGTCAGGAGACAGAGGAGAGGGAGAGCCTTCTAGGCTTGGAAGATGCATAGAGTCACTGGGGGAAGCAAGGTCTAAGAGAACTGGAGAGGGAAGAGGGAGCTGGATTGTGAAGGGCTTGGCTGCCAAACAGAGCATTTTTTATTTGACCCCAGACATGACTGGGACCCACTGGGGTTTGTTAAATAGGGGCACAACGTGGCTGACTAGAGAATGGCATGGAGTGAAGGGAGACTTGTGGCAGGTATGCCTGCCAACAGCTACCACAATGGTCCAGGTATGAGGTGATGAGGGGTGTGTGTGTGCATGTGCGTGTGCACGTGTGCATGCGGGCGCGCATCATAGGACAGAAGGGAATGTATTCAAGAGATGTTGCAAAAGTGAAATCAGCAGGCCTTGTCAATAGGGTGGACATGGGGGAATCCTGGTGACTCCCGGGGGGAAGATGGTGCTGCCCTCTTCAGTAACTGGGAAGACGGGAGGAAGGCAGGGTTTAGAGGGAAAGACAGTGAGTTCAGTTCTGGAAGTGTTGAGTTTGAGATGCCTAATGGACATCTAATTGGAGATGTCTGAAGTGCAGCAGATGAGAGGCTTTAGGTCAGCAGAGAAATCAGGGTGGGAGAGGCCGATCTGAGAATCCCCAGCTTAGAGATGATGGAATTCACGGAGCTGATGAGCTAACTGAGTGAAACGGTCTGCAGGGAAAAGAAGGCCCAAGACAGTTGTGAAGAATATCCCAAGGTAGCGGGTAGATACAGCAAAGCAGATGGAGAAGCAAAACTGGGAAAAGGCTGATCAGCAGTGTCAGAGGCTGCAGAAAAGCCAAGAGGACTAAGGACTGAGAAAAAGCCATTGGATCTGGTGGCTTTGGAAAGAATGAAGCCAGAAACTGAGCTGCAGAGGCATCTCCCATAGCTGGCCTTCTCAAGACATTCAGTCACAAAAGGCAGAAGAGCTACTGGGGACAGGGGAATTGAGTGGAGGAGCCATGTGTGCGTTTGTAATGGTCAGTAGGGAAGCAGCCAGGAGTTAGAGGTGACAGAGCAGACGTAGCGGAGGGACAATCTACTGGAGAGGACGGGCTGGGATGGGATGGCTCATGCAGGTCGAAGGATTAGACTCGGCAAAAAGAAAAGTCACCTCTTCCTGTGAGACAAGAGTAAAGGAGGAAATTGGCATTTCCCTGTGAATTCTAAGGAAAGGTTTTCAGCTAAGGTGGTTTGAGGGGGTAGTGGAAGGTTTGTGGAGGGAGGACGACGGAGGTGCCAAAGGGCAGCTGAGCAGCAGCGAGGGTCCAGCTGAGGCTGTGCAGGCCTCAGGTGGGAGAGATCCAGAGCTGAGGGGGGAGAGCTGAAAACACCAGAAGGGAAGGGATTCTCTTTGGGGGGTTGGGGAGGGAAATGAGACAGACAAAAGAAGAAAGAAGAGAGGGTTACTGGAGCATTTTTAACAAATGCACAGGACAGAAGGAAGGAAAGAAGGCATCAGACAAGCAGGACAGTTTTTGAAAGGTGTATGTTAAAGTGATTATAAACTTAAAAAGAAAATCCAGCTTTATAATAGAGATCTGTAATCTGATATACAATCTTTGCTTTCTGCTCTCCTACATATATGGGCGCATCTTCAGTCTAGAATGAAAAAAGTAAAACAAGCCAGAATGTATTATTACTGAGGGAGACTGCAGAGTCATTGGTGGATGTCTCCAACATAACACGCGTTCACCTTGTGGGCTATTTTATTTGCCTGAAGGAAAGGGAATGAGCAAGGGTTCTTCTGGCTTTTCAGTCTCTGAAACCCAGAACCCCCTGATTCCAAAGCTGGCTCCCATCCACCACACATACAAGGATGCATGGGATTTCTCAATGACTATATTTACACCAAACAGTTTAGAGGATTAGAGGGAGGTGGCATAGTGTGGTGGATAGGGCGCTCGAAGACCTATGGCACTGATCAGTTGTGTGACCCTGGACCAGTTACTTCATTTGTGGAGGGGGGGGGGAGATTGTATACGATGACTTCTAATGCCTCTTCTATCATCCTTTGGACTAAGATACTAATGGAAGATAAGATGATCTTAAAAGGAAGCAAGAAAGGGAACAAATGGGCTGATTAAGTACCTACTTTGTCCCAGGCAAGGCGCTAGATCTGATGCTCACCACAGCCCTGGGAGGGAGGTTGCTGTAATTCTACCCTTTTTACAGAGAAGGAAAAGGGGCAAACAAAGCTAAACAGATTTACCCAGGTAGGACCAGAGACTGGATTTGAACTCAGGTCCTCCTGACTCCAGGCCCAGGGCTCTATCTAGCTGTCTAGTCATGCCCTGTGTAAGTAAACAATTTACACTGTCTTGTAAAAGGGCCCTGAGGGACTCTTCTTGTAGCCATAGAGATTGAACCTGGGATTCCATCTGGAAAATCCCTCCCCTGTCATGATGGCCATGGGCCTGGCACTGCCTGAGCCGAGAAAGGCTACAGGTTGAGTCTTAAGGCCAGGAAAACACGAGCTCAGGGCCTGCTTCTGACATGGCCTGGCTATGTGACCCAGGGCATGTCACTTAACCTCCGAGCACTCCTTGTGAGGCTCTAAGACTGGATTCCGGAGCAGGCCCTGACTTGCCTCCAGGAACAGAGCTCCCCAGGACACTGGAATCCCAAGGTCAGTGCCACCCCCTATTCCTGGCACCTCGAATGGTATTTTGTATGCAGCAGACACTTAATAGAAGTTTGCTGAGCTGAATAAGCTGGGAAGCAGGGTGACCACTCTGAGATTTAGAGGCCCGAGTGAGTGGGGTAGGATGGATCTGAGGAGGGATGAGCATTGCTCTGACCAGCTTCTCTTCTCCCGAGGCTGCCAGGCAGCCCTGGGCCCTCATTCAGCCAGCTCCAGCCGGAATCAATCCTCTGACACACACCCAGAGAGGCGTGTTTCCAACAGAGACAGATTCTCTTATGATGAGTAAACTACAAATTCATTTAAAAACCTCCCTGAGATCCCAGAAGCCTTCTGAGGGAGGAGGGAGGTTGTGATTATTTCTTCTTTAATGCTAAAAAGATTCACAGTTGGGGAAAGGTTGGGAACCACTGGTTTACCAAACACAACTTCCCTACTCTTGGGTATTAAGATATGTAGCTAGGGGGCGAAAACCCAGCATGAGCAAGCCCTCCATCTCCGCATGCCTTAGAATGGTCTGATGCACCCAGAGGATGAATGACTGGCATAGGGTCATGCAACTAAGTTCACAGATTCAAGCTAGAAGGAACCTCAAAGGTCATCAAGTCCAGAAACAGTTAAATGACTCATACAGGGTCACACAGCCAAGTGAGCATGAAGTCCACTTGCATCCAGGCTTTCCCTCTGGTAAGTCAGTCCCCAAGTACTCATTAAATGCCTCCCATATGCCAGGAACTGTGCTAAGTACTGGGGGTACAAAATAGGCCAAGGACAGTCTGATGGAGGAGACAACAAGCAAACACACACACACATACACATGTGATCAACAGGAAACAAGGAGGCCGGGCAAAGGCTTCCTGCAGGAGGGTGAGATCTCAGCGGGGACTTGAAAGGTGCCAGGGAAGGCTGGAGTCCAGGCCGGGGGCAGCCCGTGAGACTCACCGGAGCCTGGAGATGAGCACCATGTTCACCCAGAGCCATGGATCAAAGCGCTGGGGGATGGCGGGTAGGGGCAGGAGGTGTAAGACAACTGGCAGAGGAGGGGAGGTCATGCAGGGCCAGGGACATGAAACAGGGTTTTGTGTTTGATTCTGAAGATAATGGGGAGTCACTGGAGTGTATTGAGTAGGAAGGTGACGTCTTTGGGGATAACGGGACACAATGAAATTGCAGTTAGAACCTGTTTGCAAACTTCCCCTCATTTTAAACAGTCATCTCAAGCTAGAAGTAAAAACTTCCACATCTGCTTCTAATTAACGAGCCTCTCATCTTCTCCTTTTCCATGGGCTAGGTTTCCACTGACATCAGTAAACAGGACAAATCTGCCCTGGGCCCACTCTGAACTCTCAGCTCCCCTTGTGTTCCCTTCTCCGTTCCCTTCTCCTCTTGCATGGTCTGGGACGAAGAAGCTAACTTGGTTGGGACGAAGAAGCTAACTTGGTTGGTCACTTTATCTGGGCAAAGTAAGGTTCCCCCCAGCAAAGAGAACTGGAGTTACTGAAAAACACCCAGAGACTCTTAAATACCTGGCCTGCTGTTTAGCCAAAAAGAGATCCAGTAGCACCATTAGACATCCACAGGAAATCCAGTGCTCCTCTAGCTATTAACTAAAAATGAAAGAGCAGAAATACTGACAACTTCAGCCAGAAAGGTGAGGACACAAAGAGCCAACGGAAAAGCTAACCTAGCATGGACACCTGCTCTCTGCAATGGGGACCAAGCTGGAGAAGTTACACGTCATGAGTGAAAACCAGCATGCCCACTCAAGTTAAAAGAGGTCTGCCAACTCACTCCACACTCTCCTGCTTCATCCAACCAAGCCCTTTGCTTAGGCCATAAACCAAAGGAGCTGGGCTCCTCCGGCAGACACACATCACTGTCTGGGGCTTTGACCGGATGATCACGAGGAAGGCTATCCTTGGAGGTGCCGGTCATGAGAAGGGATCTGTGTTCAATCAATAGTAAGTAAAAGACTGTTGAGATCATTTTTAGTAACCCATATTTTTTTTTCTGAACTGATTTTGTTAGAAAGGAAAGAAGCTATTTGTTAAGGCAGTAATATTTAGTTAAGCGCTCCATCAGCTTAAAACCAAATGAATGCAGTATCTTAAAAAAACATGTCTGGAAATAGCTTTTAGTTTTTGCAACCAAATGAAATGCAGATAAATCTGGCTGATTTTAAAAATACATGAAATTGCAGCCAACTTGTGTGTGAGCCATTGCTATAAAACTAGGTGTTTTGAGTCCCGGCAGCCACGAGGTCCTTATGGCCATGCTTTGCTTTCTTCTGACACTGGGGCACACAAACAACGTGAACTCTGCCAAGGATGAGAATCTCCTACCACTCCTATCCACAGTGCTGTAGGAGGAGACCTGAAGGCTACATTCAGTCTGTCCAACAAAGACACCACTGGAGCAGTCCCCACTTTTAAGGAGCTTACTTTCTAACAGAGGAGACAACACGTGCCTGAGCCTGAGCTGAATTCGGAAGGAAAATGAGAATTCTCAAGGTGAAGGGAAGGAGGAAGTAGGATCCAAGCAGGAAGAGCTGGGGCGAAGGCACAGAGGGGTGCAGGAGGTGCAGCGAGGGCTCCAGGGGGGCTGGACCCCGCAGCGCACCACGTGGAGTGACGGAATGTGGCTGGAAAGGTAGGAAGGGCCCGCTTGGGAAGGGCTGCGTGAATGCCAAGCAAAGGAACTGACATGTGCTCCTAAACATCCCAGGTGGCCCCTGGAGTTTATGGAGTGTGAGGGATGTGGTCGGATATGCTCTTTAGGAAAATCACTCTGTGGCCGTGTGAAGGGTACACTGGAAAAGGGAACGACTCGAAGAAGGGAAATCAGTTAGGCGGCTGTCCCAGCAGTCCAGGCAGGGGATGGGGGAGGCTCCGGTCTGTGACGGGAGAAACGGCAGGACCTGGCAAGAGCTCGGCATGTGGAGGAAGGGCTGGTGAGACACTGAGGCACATGGGAAGGGCACAGAGGGACAGAAGGAGGACCCAGGGAGCTGTTTTAGGCACGGTGATGTGCCCACAGTACGGCTGGTCTGAGAAGTGATGTGGGGCTGAGGCGTCACCTGCACAGACATGCTAATTGGGGCAGCGGGAATGGCACTGATGGCACAGGGTACAGAATCTCATGTGATTCTACCAGCCCTGAGAGGGGGAGTGACAGTATTACCATACCCATTTTGCAGATGAAGAAAGTGAGGTTCAGGCACATGACTTGTGACTTACAGAGTGCTGCCTGGGGAGGAATTCCAGGCCAAGTCCTGGCCTCCCTCCAGGACATCTCAGCACCTCTCCCAGAAGCAGTTCTGAGCTTCTTGGCACTTACGAGAAGAGAGGAACATGGATCTGAAAGTGTCAGCCAACAGAGCTAACTGTGCTGAGCATCACGGCAATTTATAACCAACAGTTAAAAAACCCATCATCCAATTGTCCTGTGGTTTACAGGGCCTGATCTCCCCGCCCCCTTCAGGCTCATTCTCCTCCTCTCACCCCCAGTGCCCAGCTCTGAGATGAAGTGGGGGCTACCTTGCACTTGGGCTCCCACCATGGCAGGCTGACCACTGATGCCTGGCTCTGTCTGTGTGGTCGTGGACCACTGGCCTGCCCCAAATAAGCCAGTGGCTGTCTCCCTGATTCCCAACCTTCTGGCCTGTTCGGGCATCTGGTGGGTGTCTGTGACCTCCTGGTGGTCCTGGACCTTGCCTCAGGATCCTTGCCCACACAATGAGCCAAGCAGATATGGCGTTACAAAACGGAATGTCCAAGGGGAATAAATGCTTGTGAACTCAATGCCAAACTAGTTTGCAAATGACTTCTTGTTGACTAGGAAGCATCCGAGGTTTTTCTTCCCTTTCAATAAGAGCAAAACAGAGCAGAAGAAACCTTGGGCTTGTGCCTCCTGGTCACTGCCCCTGTCCTGGCTATAATCGGCTTTTATAGTCCCTCCTAAACGCACATTGGTCTTAGAGGGTAACAGACACATGGTGAATGAGTACAATAAGGATTCTGGTTCAAAACACAAGTAGTTCTTCATCTTTCCCTCATCTTTCCCTGCAGTGGGGGGGAAAAGGAGCCAACGTTTTGTCTTATTTGGGGTGGGCTGGATAGGAGGGGGCAGGGAATGAGCCAGGTGCCCAACCAAAGGCTGTACCCTAGCACCTGAGCAGATGCACATGGTGACCTTGGACTTGGAAGTTCTTTCATGGCTGAAGGTCTTCACTTAGTTTATTCAGAGGATTAATAAGAGCCAGCATTTACATGGAGTTTTAAGTTTTAAGTTTCATTCGATCTTATTAACTCAAAAGCCAGAAAGCAGTCAGGGAGCTGATGAGAAAATCTAAGCTCTGAAGAAAATAAATCCTCATGTGTACCTTACTGTAAACCAGCAAAGTTTACAAATTCCTCTTGGGAATTTGGGTCATTAAAACCCCATGAGAGGCACCAGGCCTATCATTAATCACGCCCTTTCTCCAAGGCCACAGAAACAATGCTATAGACTGTATAACTAGCTAGAGGCAAATACAGCAGTCCTCTCAGACTTTCCAAAAGCCAATGTAGCAACCTGTGGCTTGGCCCTATCGGCTCACAGCTTTTTGAATGAACGGCATGCCAAAAAGAGAAAGACACCAATGGACGTGGTAGGTGTGCTATCGATGCTGAAAGGGACAATGCTAAGTCAAGTATTTGTCTGAAAACTTCTCATAGGTCCAAAAGAACTGCCCAGCCCAGGCTGGGGCGGACCTTTTGTTTACTTCTCTGCTTTTAAGCACCTGATCCCTCGTTTCAATGTTTAAAACCATGACTTCCTAGGAACCCCACTGAAAACATCAACAACACAAGGCAGCCTGTTTTTTGAGGTGCCTCAAGCAGGCCTCAGACCGTGCTTCCCACCCCATCTGGTCAGCCAACCTTGCTGCCCCAATGCCCCACCCTTCTGCCTCTTGCTCAGGGCTCCAACCTGTTTAATACTCTTGGAAAGGGCCTGTCAACTGACTGTCTTTTGGACCAACTCCTCCTTCCCATGACTACACAGACACACACACACACACACACACATACATGCTACTCTCTGGCTACCACTCCCATATATCCCGGTAATATGGAAGCCTCAAGTAGCTTGAGGCAGAGGGGCTGTCTTACAATGTATCTGGACTCCCCTCCTCTTCCTGGAGTGCCTGGGATACAGCAAGTGCTTACTACATTCCTTTTGATTCGTCCATACTTCATCTTCATGGGATAAAACAAAATTTTTCACAAGCCAGTTCAGACGCTGCCTGTGGGGTGGAAAGCTCTCGAGCCCCAGCCCTTCCAATGCTCTCACGGTGCCTTCTTGGCTTCCGATGCTCTCTGCTATACTCACTGCCATGTGGATCCCACCTCCTGTTTCAGGAAGTTCTCTGCGTGCAGGGACAGCTGGTTTTCGTTTCTCTATCACAAGTGTCCAGCACACTCCTGACACACAGCCCTTTGATCTGCCCTAAGGCCATGGTGCCGGACACATCGTATAAATGCTCGGTAAATGTCTGTGGCTTTACCTTAAGACATGTGGCTGAATGACACTGGGATTTCACATAACACTGCTACAACAGCTATAACAT
Source organism: Pseudocheirus occidentalis (assembly GCA_028646575.1). Taxonomy (NCBI): domain Eukaryota; kingdom Metazoa; phylum Chordata; class Mammalia; order Diprotodontia; family Pseudocheiridae; genus Pseudocheirus; species Pseudocheirus occidentalis. The sequence continues at coordinate 14,305,610 of CM053599.1, read as the reverse complement.
ATTCCAAGTCTAGTAATGTACACAGTACATAATGTATGAGTATGTACGTACACATGTGTTTGCACGTATGCATATATATATATACACACACACATACATACATGAAAATATCAGTATCTTTGCTTAGATGGGGCTTTTTATTTTCTCAATTTTAGTTTTCTGAAGAAAAATAGAGCTTTTTTTCTCCTAAAATGCCTCAAAGCCAAGTTCTTTGGGGGTAGGCGATGGGTGGGCAGTACAGCAAACAGACCAATTTGGTGCTCGGCCCTACCCAAGGTGCTGTGATGGGGTCACCCCAGGCTGCAGGCCGCCTCCACAAAGTTCCACGGGGAGACCAGGCAGAGAAGACTAGCCACCGTCCCATATGCCTCCATCAGCAGAATGCCTCCCTGCCACTGTCTAGACCAATGTCTCCAATCTCCTTGTCCCTCAGCCTTGTTTAGCCCCTGTGGCCCACAATCCCTGCCTGCCTAAGAGCAGAGCTGTCTCCCCACCCCCTGCTGTCTGCTCTCGCCTCCTCACAGGTCACACCAGATTCACCAACCTCTTCCACCTGTGCTCCTGGGGATCTGGCCTGTAATCAGGAAGCTAATGGCCTTCATCTGGCTCTCACTGACACCAGCTTTCCCTGAAAACAATCCTCTCCAGGCTCAGTGCCTTCTCTCGGGAGAGAGATTCACTGCTCCCAGGGAAGGAGGGAGAGAACACTAGTTCCTTCACTACTCCTCAGTCATGGAGGGTCCCTTTGCCCACCTAGATCCTGGAGGCTGGCCAGCCTCCACTGACCACCGTCTGGTCACTGGTGGTCACTGGACCACCCTCTCTCCTTTCTCATGAAGCTTAGTGCCTGACTCTGACACTCAGTCTCCTTCTCCAGCCTTCCACATCAAGGCAGATATTCTCTCCTAATCACTGAGGCCCAGGTCAGGGACAGACCATGGTGGAGCAGGGGCTTCACACATGCTGGCTCAATGATTACCAAGAGTTAGTTCTTCTGGAGCACAGTCAGGAGGCACCTGGTCCCACGGGGACCATGGCACGGAGCAGAGACTGCAGGCGAGGGTCACTGGGCACCTTCACAAGTGGCAATGACACTTCCTAGGTGTGCCACTAAAAGCCAGCCGGCTCTGTTTTCTCGGAGGCTACCACAGGTATCCTTCCCCGAGCCCTGTCTCTTGGGCCAAGAATCCATTTGTCTTTTATTCCATCAAATACAAAATGAAACCTTAGCCTACTTCCATTTGGATGTTCCATTCTGAATGCCCTTTAATTGTCAATGCTGGCATTTTTGATTGTGAAAAGCTCTTACAATGGTTAGGCTTGCAAAATCAGCCTTTGCTGTGCTTTGTATTTTTTAAAGAGCAAGTAGACTTGGCAGCACCCCTACCCTCACCCCCAATGCCTGATACACAGGTCACTGAAAATGAAAGCCAGCAGACCCTATAATATTTCTACAGAGGGAATTAAAAAAGCAAAACCAAACAATATTGAGCCCAAAATTTCTAAAGTGGCTGGAGAGTTGTGGAGCCAAGACCAAAACATTAAGTCAGCTGCTACAGCCCCCCAGAGCCAAGACTCCCTAAGCAAGCATCGCCCGAGGCCCGTCAGGGGGCCTTCCCCAGGCTGCCCCAGGGACACAGCACCTGAGACCAGGGAAGAGGGGAGAGTGGCCTGCGCCAGAGGTCTGGTCTACGCCAAAGGCCGCTCCAGAGAAGCCAAGGCCGAAGCAGGGGGGGCAGTTTCTGCTCCTGTTCTTCCTGGCCCAATGGGAACTTCCCAGGGTTTCGCCTCTCCTGGGCTCCTACGGCCTCTCTCCTTGACCACTAAGCCTTCTTCCAGACCATTATTCAGCAGAGAGCTGAAGGTCAGGAAATACTTGACAAGGGCAGTTTGGAAGAGTGTTAACCTCTTTCCACGGTTACTGTTCCCACTGGAATGACTGCCCCAAAGAGCATTTCCAGGGGCTGCTCAGTTGGTAGTTACTGACTCTGGGCAGGGATTTACTTACTGGCCTAGTGGGAATGAAGCAGCAAGAGGAGAATCCAGGGAGTGAGGAAGAGAACCAAGGTGCCAAGGTCAATGCCCCCACTTCAGGCCCCCCACACAGCTTTGCTTTTTGCAGAGTAAACAGGCAGTGTGTACACAGAGAAGAGCCATAATAAGCTGAGACATATGGATACAAGAGAACCTTTCCCAAAGTCATTCCTATCCTCAGAGGGCCCAGAGCACTGGACAGCTTCAATTCAGGGGAATCTAAGTCACTGTACATGGAACAAGTGCTTCTGAGGGGGCAGAACTGGACCCTGCCCTCCACACGCTCCCAGACAAGTCGGCTTTCTCTGAGTCTGTTCCAAGGCCCTGCCATGGGCAGCTGAACTTGGGATGCCACCATGCACATGACTCCTTAGCATGGGTAGGACCTCCCCAAAGCAGCACTCCCACTGTCCCTACAAAATGCAGAAGGCTGCATGTGCTCACCGGCTAACTACTAAATGCTAATGCTAACGGATCTCAGTGGCCAATGCCTTACCATTTCTCTCTAGCCATGGTACCCGGCGACTGAGTACTGGTGGGCACCGGGAGGTCCTGAGGTTCAGCTTTCAGGGTGGCTGATGCTGATGCGGCTCTCAAAAGTCTGCTGACCACTTTACAAACGGGGTCTCATGGGACCCTCCCAACAACCCTGGGCGGGAGGTGCTGTCAATAATCCCATCTTACAGGTGATGAAACGGAGTCTGGGAGGCACTGAGTCACCTGCCCAGAGTCACACACCTACTAAGAGTCTGAAACAGACTGTAAACTTGGGTCTTCTCGACTCCATGTCTCACACCGTCCATTGTGTCCCTTCACTGCCATTCATCCAAACCCAGAGCAGGGTAGCTGGAGCCTGGAGGCTACTTGTTGCCTTCCTGTCTGAATTCCTATTATGTAGGGTCACAAGAGCTCTTGGTCTGCTAGCCAGGCCAAGCTTTGGCTATGGAGACCAGGCCGGCGATCACTGCCTTCTATGTAACAATTCATGATTTTCCATAGTTCCCTGGATACATAAAGTTGGCCTGAAACCAAAGGGCTGAGGCCATACCTGCCTTTCTGATGATGGTCTCACACCAGAAAAAGCTCGCTCAAGGGACTGGACTATGAATACTGGGAACCTTACCTTGGTGAAGATGGCCAATGGCATGCCATATTGGTCCTCTTCCAAACCAGAGATGAGTCCTGGCACGAACACCACCTGTCCCAGGTTGGCTTGAGGCTGCACAGTAATTGGAGGGCTTTCAGAGGGCACGTGGTCCCTTGGGAGGAAGTGTATCTGTTTAGGTGCCACCTGTCCCCTTTCTTTCATGCTGGTACCCTCTAGGATGGCAGGGTCCAGGGTTTCCCATTCATTTTCGGATGTCTCGGGGGTCATATGCACAGGAAGTTTCGCAGGCTGGCTAGAGCCATTGGATGCTTGTGTGTTGCTGGCATCTTTTGCTGTTTGGGACAGGATCCCATCTGCCTTTGGGGCATCCCCTCCGTGGTTCCCAGATACATTTTTCATGCACATTCCTGAATCTGTATTTGAAATGTCAGAAGCAGACTCAGAAATGCAGTCATCTGCAGGAGGGGTAGTTTGGTGGAGCCCAGCATCCTCAGACAGGCTCTTTCGAGGCCTGTACTGGGAGCAGTCCCGGAGGCCATGTTCTATCATGCCTACAGGGTTCAAGAGGAAAAAAAAAAGAGGCACAGAAAGGGCAAGATGAAATGGTGCTTTTTAAGGCAATAACTGTGAACATTTCAGCCTTTTAAAAACACAGGCTAGAAAAAGTTTGGTTTGAAAATAGAAACAATCTCACAAGGGAAATGTTACATTAAAATGACATTTCCAAAGTAACTAAGTCTTAATCTCAACAATTTTATACTAATATTACACGAGAGTCTCAGTTTTAGAAGTAAATAAAAAAGAAGACAAAACAACTCTCTTACCTGGAAAAAGGGACAGCACTGTCATCAGTGTGCCTACCAATCTACTCACTGGAGAAATATAAAAGAGAACCTGAAAGGGATTCACAAGTGCTCAAATGAGAAACAAAGATTCAATTAGAAAACAAACTTAAAACAAAGCTGGCTAATGAGGAATCCGCTCCGGAAAAAGCCAGAAACCCAAACAAAGCAGAAAATCTGCTCGGCTGCCCTAGTTTCCTCTCTAATTAAATCACATTACTGGGGAGAACCAGCCCAGGGGACAGGCTGGCTCTGTAACTTTGACTCCCTTGGGGGAACAAGTTTTCCAGCTCAGTTTCCTGCAGAGAGCCTGGGAAAACCTGTCACTCGTCGCACTGGTTTGGTGGACAGAGATACTCGGCTGATCCCAGGCGGTGACCGGGGTACCGGCCCCGAGTGGCTCGTGGCTAAAGCCCAGCACCCAGTGCCCTCAGCAGACAGGGACCCAAAGACACCAAGTTAGGTTATCTTCTGTCTACAGAACCGCGTCACCAGTGAGTGGCCACAGTTGTGACGGTTGCTGCCGGAGTTGGCAGCTTCACGCGGCCTTCCCCCAAAGCTTTTGTTTCCTTTTCAGAAGAAGAATAAATGGGTATCATATGGACAGAAAGATGGAAAGCATCACCACTGACTTGAGTTACCGCACACACACACATACATACACAGAGTCCCTACTCAGCCTCCATCACACTGGTCTCTGGAGTCAGTGTGCTTATATCTTAAATGATTTTCTTTTCAATCTTGGAGGCTCCATTGGATCATTTGGCTTAGCTCCAGAGTTGAAAGCCACTCCTTGCTGAGACGATAAGTATCCATTTATATCAGGTAAGACAAACACTTGCATTTAGAACACACACCAAAGGAGTCCTAGTTCTGTAAGGAACAGGTTGCATATGGTGGCCCAGGCCTGTGTGTCCCCTGATGCTGGGGAAGCTGAGGCTGGCAGATGGCTTGAGCTCAGAAACTCTGAGCCACAGTCAAGGAAAGCCAATCAGAGGCCCCAGTGAAACCCATATGGTAAGCCCCAGAGAGCTGGAGTCACCAAAGTATCTTAGGAAGGATGAACTGGCCCATGCTGGAAACAGAGATGTTCAATGTGACCATGCGGGAGGGCTGGTTCCTCCAGAGTCTGTCACATTTTCAGTCTGGTTGAGGTAGGGAGAGCCAATCTCAAAGAAAAAGAAAGGCCTGAATAGAGAGATGGCAGTGGAGAAGAAACATGGCTCCTTTAAGGGAAAAATGAGCCCCTCTCTCTCCAGCCTTTGCTAATGGTGAGGTGGTACTTAGTAATCAAGCCTGAGTGAGGAAAGTCAGTCTACCAAAACAGAAGGGGCATACTGACATCAGCATCAATGGGCATTTAATTAAAAAAAAACCTCCTGTGTTGTGGCATAAAATACAACTGCATGGAACTGGCCAGGGCCCTGCAAGAGCCCGCTCCCCTCAAAGATCAAAAAGCCCTGATTTTCTGCACTAAATCTACAAACAAAGGGCACCCATGCACTTCTGCAGGCCCCTTCCATTGCCAGGTGTTAGGCTCATTCCAGTGAAGCTATTTAATAGGCAAAGAATAAACTTTAAGTACTCTCCCATGCCCTGCCCTTCAAATCCCACCTTTTTCTCCAGAAGAATCAGCTTAAATAGGATTAAGACCTGCCCAGAGAAAGAAAAGAAGAAGCCATAAGATGATTACAAATGAACCCAACCTCAATATTCCCACTCCTAGGGGTTATTTTTCAATTGCTATGAAACACCCCATTTTTATATAACTTCTGTTGCTAAGCAAATAAAGTCCTAAGGAAATTATGCTGAAAGAAAGATTAAATCTAACCTAGACGCTAACCTAACGCTACAAAGGTTATTTGTGCCTCTAAAAATGTGGTACATTATTCAGTGCTCTTGCCTTTTATCAAAATGATATGTCCCAGCCATGGGGAAGAAGCTACAGACTGGCTGGGGAACAGGCCGGTCAACATTCACGTCCTCAAAATGGAGAGAGGGTGGCTGGAAAATGCCCGACATCTATACCAGTGACAGAAGACAAAAACCATCGCGGTCATTTCAAACTTCCCCACCAACTCCAGTCTTTAGGCCCCCTTCTTAGGGGGGGCACTTCAAATTCCACAGATGTTCGGCTGAAGGCCAAAAACAAAACAAAATAGTGCCCTACACTGTGAGATCTAGACAACTGGGCATAACCCTAGGGAGAAACGAAAGGTGGTGGCGCTCTTCCTACTCTCCTTAGAGCATATCCTCTCATCCCATTTTTCCTCTTTTTTTGGTATTTACAAACAAAACTAAGAATGAAATCTGCCTTATAAAATCTTACTTAATAGAAGGTCTCTGATTAACAAAACTTTGAGAAAAATGGTTGCTAGTCATGATAGGAATATAAAAAAAAAACCATGAAAGAAATGACTCAGGCTAAACTGGAAATAGGACAGAGTTCCCTTTTATCCGGGGTGGGGTGGGGGCTAGAATTTTAGACCCATATCTGAAGAAAGCAAGTTTTAAAGGAAATACTACATTCTGTCCATGCATGCCAGGACAGTGCGTCCTACATTTGTACTTTCTGAGCTCAACAGAGAATCCTACCTTGTGTCGAAACTGAAGGACCAGATCTCGTGGGGAAAGACCTGCGGTGAAAAGAAGCCAATCTGTGAGGGTCTTCTTCCCCAGCCGCCATGCAGAGGGGAAAGGGGGCAAAGAGGCATGAACATCCCAAGAGGAAATACATGTGACTGTGACGCAAGGCTGCATGGGAGCCAAACAACTAGACACATCCTGGGATCTGTGGGGCAGGGTCTCTAGAACCATTTTTCCAGTTGGCAAATGATTGTATTTCTGGGACAAAGAACCAACACAATTAACGTATAGCTAAGCACCCCATTCTGATCTGTCTTGAGGCCTTACTCATGGCTGTTGCTACCTTTTCTGAACCACTCTGGTCTTTCAACATTTTCTAGTGATAACTTTTCACGATCATTTAAAGGCAGAGGTTGGAGAAAATCTGTTTTCATTAAATGTGTCATTGTAAATTTGCTTATGATTTACATAAGCGATGGCTTTAGTGACTGCGTGAGACCGCTTTTTATCATTATCAACGGAGAACTCAATAAGTATTTGCTGATAATAAGTATTTACTGAACAGCCACTGGGGCCCAGACTGTGCGGAGACAGTCCCCAATCTCCTTGAAGGAGGGTAATTGGCTGGAGAGGGTAATACGGACATATGTACCTAGACCCTATCTACACCTACCGTCGATGCAGTTCTGTCTACACTAGGCCTGCAAAGATTATACACACACAACATAGGTAACAATGAACCACACTGAATTGGGGAGGCTTCCCTTTGACAGCAAATCCTCAGACAACAAAAGTGAGGGGGTGTGTGATGTAACTACGCTGCAGGCGGTTCAAGCGTCTCAACAGGTCTCCGCTGCAGATACAGGGTAGAGACGCACATCTGAGGAAAGTCTGTCCAAAGCCAGATACATGTGAAGGCCATACAAGGTGGGAACCCCAGGCCCAGCTGATCAGAGCCCGAGGATAAGATGGAATGAATAAACCAGAACGTCCAACAAGAATCATGAGGGTCAGGAGGCAGACAGGTGGTGCAGCCGATAGAACCCTGGAGTCAGGAGGACCTGAATTCAAATCCGGCCTCAGATACTTAACACACACACAAAAAAAAAACTAGCCATGTGACCTTGGGCAAGTCACTTAACCCCAACCACCCTACCTTCCCCGCTCCAAAAAAAGCAAATAAATAAGTGGATGAATAAAAACAAACAAAAGCATCATGAGGGTCTCTTCTGTCCAGCAGAGTGTGACTTACCAAGGTATACTTGGGACCCTTCTATGGAAGCTCCTCCCAAGGAACTATTCATATGTTCATAAAGTTCCTAGGAAATGCAGATTTGAAGAGAGAGTGATTATGACACTTTGGACATTAGGAACTGGAAATATTGTAGAATCCGGGAGAGACAAGGAGAAAAGAGGTATTCAGTACGGCAGGAGCTGAATGTACTAGGCAGCCCCCTGGAGACAACACAGGTTCCTTGCTTTACAGTCTCCCTTCCCCCCTTTCCTCTCACTAAGAGTACAGGTTCTGTTTTTATTTCTTAAACCAGAATCAAGAAAGAGCTCAGAGTCCCAGAGCAAGGCAAAGAGAAGGCAGCCCCTCTCCTGGCCCAGTGCTAGCTCCTAATTCATATTCTGCTCCCTTCTCCTCTGCAGGATGGAGGCTGGCGGCCGGCAGCACAATCACCACTATGCAGTAAGTCAGGCACAGGCTCGAAGACGGGAGCTGGAGCTCAACGCCACAGCCAGGCTCTGCTCCCAGAAAACTGATGGCTCATTCTCCAGGAAGTAGCTGCACCATGCCTGGTTTTGGACTATGGGGGATGGGAGTTGAACCTGAGATCCAGAGAAGCTGCCCAGTACCTTCACTTACGAAAGGACAGAGCACAGCAGAGATAGCTGATCGTTTCAGGGATCCACTATAATCATAGGTTTCTTCAAACTGAATTCTCTTTTACTTTACTGAATGATTCCTAATTAGGAGCTAACAGGGCTCGGCTTTCAGGAACACAGGGGAGCTGCACACCGCAGAGGGGGTCCAGCTTCACCCATCAGCCAGCGGTCAGTCACTTCTCTTTTGGGCCAGGGCCTTGGCTAACAAATTAATTCTTTCACAAACACACCTCCACTTAATTTAATGTTTTTAATAGAACACATCTACAGAGGTACATAGACACACATTATAAAATTACCTTCAGAATTGAAATTTGGGAGAAATCCTTCTCTTCAAAATAGGCATGTGTGATGAGCTGAAGTTTTGCTTGGAGTAAACCATAGAGAGGCTTGTAGGAGAAACAACATATTGTTAGGGAGCAATTAGCAAAGTGGAGGAAAAATGAAGAGGAGGGAAAACAGGAGATTTCAAATGAACTACATTTTTCCCACAGAGTCACAAGCTAAAAGGGACCTCATGAGGTCATCCAGGGGCCCAGGCCCTTCTTTCTGCAAAACCTCAACTAGCCAAGGGTGACGGTAAGAATACAGGCAATGCGTCATCAAGTACAAGCTGCCTTAGCTGAGCTGAGCTACCAGAGCCTCTTCCCAGGACGTGGCCAACATCTCTCTTGGTATCATTTCATGTGATTTTCCAATCAGTGCATTGGAACTAAATGAAGGCCTGCAGACTGTGTCTTCCACTTCATAAATGCTCATGAATTTCTTGGAGACAGTCAGTCAACTAGCATTCCTTAAACATCTTCTATGAGCCGGGTGCTCAGAGTACAAAAGAAGGCATGAGCCAGTCCCTGTCTTCTAGGAAGTCCCAGGAGCTTGGAGGAGACAAGCAAACAACTGTGGTGTGCTGGAGGTGATCAACAGAGGGGAAGTGTCAGAATTAAGGGGGGCTGGGATCTTAGCTGGGACCTGAAGGAAGCCAGAAAGCAGAGATGAGGAGGGAGAGAACTCCAAGCACTGGAAATAGTCAGGCAGTCAGCGAGAAGTTACAAGATGGAGTGTCCCATGGGAGGGTCAGTGAACGACGCCCTCCTTCCTCTGCTTAGAGCCAACAGCTCAGTGTTGGACCCTCCTCGGTGCTTCCTTGCAGCACGGGGAGAATCTGTGATGTCATCTATGTGGGCATTTTCTTAGGGATGCAGACGATCAGCCATCTGCTAAGATGTGGAAGATACTACAGCCAAAGCACCTCGGGCCCTGGGGGACAACAGGTCAGTGACCAGCTATGTCCAATGTGGCTACCCTGGATTTCAGCTGATGGCTGCAGTCTCTGCCTGAGCCTGCTCCTGGAAGGCTTAGCCTGGTGGGACCTGTCTGAATTCGCTCTCTGCTCTGTCATCATGAACCTAGGCTCCAACCCAACTCCATGAAGAAGTAAGAAGGGAAAGGTTTCATGTAGAAGATCGTTTCAGAGAAACTTGGGAAACCTGCATGCATGGAAGCTTACTTCACTCAAGTGAGCAGAATCAGGAGAACCATTTATCCCTAACAAAGAACTCTGCCCAACCATGACTTTGGAGGAGCCATGACGAGAAAGGCAACTCGCCTCCTGGCAGAGAGGGAATGGACTCGGCGCAGGTAGAGATTTATGTTTGTTAGTCACGGTCAGCGTGGGAACTTGTTTCACTTGACTAGCATATTTGCTACAAGGGTTTTGTTTTTGTTCAGTAATTATTTTTTTAAAGAAAAAGACTTCACGGTAGGCCACTTTTTATATGCAAAGATCCAAACTGCCGCAATGCTGTGTTTGTTACAAAGGGGGAAATGATTACTTCTTGGCTTTTACGTGTAATTTTCCTTCAAGCTTCATTTTGGCTGTTTGTTGTTTGAAAATGCTACCTTTCTAATGCTTATTTCTAGTAAGCTACAGTCCACAATGAACATTGAGAACTTTTTTTTCCCCAGACCACCCTATGCCTAGTTGTTCCATTCCACACTTAATTGTAGTTCCCTTCTTATAACAAGACATAACAAATGTTGTTCCACGACAGTTAGTCCTTGAACTAATATTACTTAATATTTTTGTCAGTGATGGAATTCAGAGATTGATAAACATGACAGAAGAATTCAAAGTTATCCTGAAAGAACAGGGGTATGTTCTCTCAGTAACTGGCTCAAATCCAACAAAGACAACAAACTGGTGACTAATGTGGGGGAGTCATGGAGAGGGCAAACACAATTCCTTAGTTTCCAAGGTGAAGTGACAGGTAGGGAAGAAGGGAGATCTCATCATGGGGGAGGCACAGTTAGAGATCCCATTTGTCTGAAAAAGATCTGGGTGTTCTGGTAAACTCTGGCCTCAATATGAACCAAAATGGTGCTATGGTAGCCCCCAAAGCAGCAAAACCTTGGGCTGCATTGGGAAAGGCTCAGTTCTGGGAAGGAGGTAATCAGTGGACTCTGATATGGTCAGATCTCCCCCTCCCTTGCCCCCACGTTTTAGGAAAGATGCTAACAAGTGAGAACTCTCAGAGGAAGATGTGGGGGAGGTAATGGGTCACCTAAGGATGGGCCACAAGACCTTTGGAGGCTTAGCCTCAGCACAAGAAGGCCCAGAGGGACATGAGAGCTATCTTTAAGTATCTGAAGGTTTGTCACAGAGAAGAAGACTTATGATGTTTGGCCTCAGAAGGAAAAAAAAAAGGGTGAAAGTGGAAAAGAAATGCAGATTTAAGCTCGAGAGGAAGAAAACCTTCTAAACAGAGCTGTCCCAAAGCATGGGACTGCCTCAGGAAGTGACGGATGGCCCCTCACTGGAGATTTCTAAACAAAGGCTGGGGGACCCCTGGTCAGGTGGGTTCCAACATGGATTCTTCTGGGGGTGAGTCTGACTGAATGGCCACTGAGGTCCCCTGAACCCCAAGTTCTGGTGTTCTCTCCAGCCCCTGGATCACTTTAGGAACACTCTTCCTGGAGTGTTCCTGTGTCTTTCTTGAGGTGTGATCAGGATGTAATCAGAACTGCACATAGTGTGGTCACACTAAGGTGTCTCATGTTGTCAAGCTGTCTCCTCTATACTTTCTCTGAACATTCTGTTGGTCTCTGTCCACAAGCCAGCACAGGGATGCCCAACAGCTCCTCATTTACAGGCCTCCGTGCTAAGCATGGGGTGGTCTACACAAAGGCCCAGATCCCTTCCTAAGCAGGGTCCACCAAGCTCTCAGCATAGCTCCCCCAGGCTGCATGACTTTCAGCCGGCTCACTCTGAAGTTCCTTGGTCACGCCCACATCCACTGAGAATTTTCTGAAGTTTCTTTCTACTAAGGCCTTTTAGTACCCCCAGTGGTCTTGGCAAATAAACCTGAGCCTGATCAAGCATAACAATGCCAACTAAGACCAGTCCTACTCCCATCTTGGGGAAATCCTGACACTTGCCTAACTAAAGAAATGCCCATTAATTCATACTTTTCACCTTTAGCCTCTAAGTCAGCTTCCTATCCACACAGGATAAAGCATTCATTGTGACAGTTTGTTTAAAACAACAACAAAGAAACTCTGATGCAGAATCTCCTAAGGTTTTGAGAATGTTAGTAAAACTAGTTCCTCTCCATTTACCCAAGGAAGGAGAACACTGCAAGGGAAACTAGTATTCACTGAGCATGGACCTAGGTGCGAGGACTGGCCCTAGTGCTGCCCTGACGCTGGGCATCGCCTGCAGATGACTGCAACAGTAGAGAAGATTATAAGCTATATACAAAGTATGGGGTTGGGGTGGGCTTGATCGGGGAGACCCAGAAAAGCCCACAGAAGGCAGCTCTACCCTGTGCTGGGAGGGGAGACAGAGATGCCGAGGTGCCGCAACCCCAGTAGGCCCCTTTCCAGCCCTGCTGATTCTATCTTGGTCCCTAGAACATCCCTCTGCCTCCAGCACTGCCCCTTACTATCCAGCACTCCACCTTCCACACGACTGCCAAAGCTATCTCCAGAGGTGCAGGTCTGACCCGTCACCCACTGCTCTCCATCTGACAAATTCCAACAGCTCAGGGGATCAGGCAGGAGCTCTGGTTTGGTTTCTGAAGGTCTTCACCAGTTGACTCCTTGCCACCTCCCCAATGTTCTCAGCCTGCCTTCCCTTCCAGTACCACTGCTCTGTACCGAGGATGTGCAAAGGCTGTCCTCCCTGCCTGGACCTTTCCCTCCTCCCCGCGGCCTTCCAGTGGAGCTTGGTGGAGTTCCTGCTTGCCACAAGAAGCATTTCCTAGACCTCCTTACCTCTTCATCTTCTCCCTTTCCTCAGGATGGATCTCCCACTCATCCTATCTCTCCCTTGCTGGTACACAGTTGCTTACATGTTGTCTCTTCTATTAGACTGGGAGTCTCTGGAGAGCAGGGACTTTTTCTGCCTCTCTTTGTATCCCCAGAGCTTAGCCCAGTGACTGGCATACAGGAGGCACTTCATAAATGCTCGTTGCTTTGACCTGCCCTGAGAGGGGGAACAGGCAGAAGGCCTGAGTAACAGGAGCTCAGTCCAGAAAAAGCGGGTGGAGTCCAAAGGAGAACGGAGTCTGCATTTTCTCTCGTGGCAGCAGCTGTACGTAAGCCTGATTCTGGGGTCAGTATTGCACGTGAGGTGTGTGAAGGATGGTCTGCAGAAGGTGTCAGAGAGCAGGGGGCTGAGTGGTCACCTGGCTCGGTCACTGACCGCCTGCTCCCCCTGGGCCTCCACAGATGCAGCTCCAAAATAAGGGGGTGGCTATCAAACACGTGAAAAACGATCTTGGCCCAAAAAGAAACAGATGAGTAAGGCCTCTTCTGCTGTAGGATGCGGCCTAATTGTCAGATTGTTTTTCCAATGTGTGGCTCGGTTTTCCTGTTGTTGTTTTCCCTCTTACTCATTTTGTTTCTTTTAAAATTCTTCCTTAGAGGGGATGGCTCCCTGAGAGGGAGGAAGGAGAGAGACAAACAAGAACATCCAGGTGATGTGAAGACTGAAGATGCCAATAAAAATCTACTAGAAAAACATAAGAGGGTTGAACTCGAAGACACCTGAAATCCCTTCCAGGCCATTGTGATCCTGGGAGTCTTTATGCAACAATATAGAAACACACCTCCTATCTAAATCAGATTGTCTTCTAGTTTCTGGTAAACCTATCCTTTATTAGAGGATTCCATCATCTCCTCCAAAATGGAGTGCAGGCCTCTCTGAGGTGTGACCCTGCGTGTGTGTGCATGTGTGCGTGTGCATGTGTGCGTGTGTGCATGCACATGCGCTTTGGGTTCATTTCCCTACAGTCTTGGTCCAGAGGCTCACTAACGGAAAACAGCACACTTCTCCATTTCTCTTACTGGTTTGACTGACAGCCTCAAAGGAGGAGACCTGAGCCTACAGTTTAGGGCTTTAGGAAACAGTAATAAGACAGAGTATATGTGCATGATCCTTAATATGTGAAGGGGACTCACTGTAAGCCCTGGGGATACCTCTCCCCATTCCAACCAAACCCTAACCCTGTTAGGCTTTGCTGAAGAGTCGTCAGCTGAACCTAACAGCACAGTGTGAGGTAAACCCATGGATTCCACCTCCTGGATTAAAGATTCACTCTTCCACAATAACTGCTGAGAAAAATAGAAAGCAGTCTTGCAGAAAGGTCTGGATCAGCATCTCAGACAATATACTACAAGAAGTTCCCAAGAGACAGGAGCCATAGACACAAATATCGTATCACAAATAAATTAGAGGAGCGAGGAAGGAGAAACCTTTTACAACCAGAGATAAATGTTCTTGATCAAATTGGAAATAGAGAGGATCACAGGAGAAAAAAACGGACAATTGTGATTGAAGTTTTGTACAAACAAAATCAATGCTGTGAGAATTACAAGGAAAACAGTTAACTGGGAAAACTGTCTTTGTAGCACATTAAATATCTGATGTGCAAAATATGTGTAGGGGAATTCATACAAATATAGAAAAGCAATAGTGGGGCAGCTAGGTGGCACAGTGAAGAGAGTATTGGCCCTGGAGTCAGGAGGACCTGAGTGCAAATACGGCCTCAGAAACTTAGCTGTGTGACCTTGGGCAAGTCATTTCACCCTAATTGCCTTGCCCTACCCCCTCCAAAAAAAAAAAAAAAAGAAAAAACCCCAGCAATTCCCTAAAAGATAAATGGTCCAAAGATATGAACAGATAGTTTCAAGGAGAAAGGCAAGTCATCAACCATCATGTGAAAGACTCCAAATCAGTAACAGAGAAATGCAAATTAAAACAACTGCAAGGTTTCACCAAACACCCATCAGATTGGCAAAAAAGGGAGATGACATCTCTTAGGAGGGGTTGTAAGTGGACAGACACATGGATGTGATATTACTGGAGCTGCAGACTGATCCAAAAACTGCTGGAAAGCAAAAGAGAATCAAGTGTATCCCCAAATCACTGGTCTGTGCACACCTTCTGATCCAGTAACACCACTGCTAAGCATATACTCCAAAGACATCAAATAAAAGGAGAAAGGTACCATATGGACAAAAACATCTGTAGCAGCACTTTTTTGTTCTAGCAAAGACCTAGAAACAAAGTGGGTGCCACTAACTGGGCAATGGTATGTGAATATGATGAAATACTAGTATGCTACGAGAAATGATGAAAGGAGCAGATTCAGAGAAACCTGGGCAACCTGATAGCGAGTGGGAAGAGCAAAGCCTGGGCTGGACAAGACACTGTTAAGGAACATTCATTTTTATCAAATGAATGCACTGACCAAGCATAAGACTGCTCAGAGGGCCACTACAGTGAATCCCACCTCCCACCTGCAAGAAGAAGGTTAATGGATGCAGAGAGGGCCAATGTGCGGGTCTGTTTGGCTGAACCCTATTTGGGACAAGGGGAGCTTTGGGAAGAGTTATAGAGGGGTCAGGGGATTGTATTGGGGAGCCAGAAAGGGAAGGGAAGAGAATGTGAATGAATCATTAGAAAAACCACACAAACCACACAGCCACCCAAGAGAGTAGAAGGAAGTTCAGAAGCAGACACAAGTAGGGAGGGCAGTGCTGGAAAGACACTGTTAAATCTGAACTAGACTTAAAAGACCAGCTGGACCTAGTGATAATTCTTGGTTTCACACGCTGTTCTATTGTTCTGGTTTTCTGTACATGGGGAAATGTTCAAGTTCATTCATCATTGTCAGGTTCGTGATATTAAAAAGGGATACAAAATAAGCCAGGCATTGGACTTTGATAAGTAAAAAGAAACAAAAACCCACAATGGGAAATACCAAAAACTTCCTCCTCCTCCAACAGAGAACAAAATCTTCATCCACCACACTGGTCATGGTGCAAACAAAATGAGGTAGTCAATAAGGAAATGTGTATGAAGGCCAAGTCGGGCCCTCCAGCTCCCTCCCAGCTGTGAAAGCCTGTGATGAGACAGGGTGTCTGTGGGTGGACAACCAGCACCTGGAGGGATCACTCCCAATTCAGTCTTGCTGCACCTACTGAGTGAGGTAGGCAGATATGCATCCAATGAATGGTCCACCCAACTGACCATGGCTCACATTAATTCTCACAATCTTGAGTCCAGGTTGTGGATATGATGGACTTGGGCACTAGGAGTGTACCAGAGATCCTGGGCTGCCTTAGAAGTGATGGACAATGGTCCACTCCAGCCTCCAGAGGTCATCCAAAAGATGAAGGCCCATGGGTCTGAGTGGGGAAACCATGTGGTCTGCTCAGATCTTTGCCTGGGTCCTGGGGAAGGTGCCCATTCCCAGCTGGATCCTAAGCTAGGCTATCTCTCTAGCACCCAGGATTACTGGGATGTACCTAGTATAGTAGATACTGGCAAGCTGCACCTAGGATAATAGCTTGATAAACCTGGCCCAATTCTGGTCTGGGACCTACTTCTGGACCAGACCTGAGACTGTGACTGAGGAAGTAGCCTTTCCCGTCCTGACTCTACCCCTTCCTGCCCTTTCCCCAAGGCCTCCAGCTCTGCCTCTGGAGTCTCTGGCTTCCTTCTCAGGCGCTACCTCCTCCAGGGGGCCTTACCTGACCCCCCCCTTAGGAGCACACTTTCCCCTCTGAAGTGCACTTTCTTGCATAGGGGAAAGCCTTGTCTACAGGCTTTCCCCTGGTGCCCTCCTCCTCTGATGGTCATGAATTCACTCAGCAGTTTCCAGGAGAACAAGGAACCCTTTTCATCCTTGACCTTGTATGTTCTACACTTTAAACAGCACCTTGTACCCAGAAGGTTCTTGAAAAAGATTGCAAAATGAAGTGGCTCTGTCCTTCTGTACTAAGTGCCTAGCACAGTGCTTGGAATACTTAGAAATAAATGAGTAAAAATCAAGGATAAAAATCAAACACACCAAACCCCCCTTTTTAGCTAAATTTACCCATAAGACTTTAACTCCTCCTCCTACACCTTGTACTAAATCTGTTAATTGCTAGGAAAACCATTGATAATTTTCACCCTATGGTAAAAAGGTGGTAGAGGTGTTAATTATGAGTGTGAAGCTGCTAGATGAAAGTTGGGGAAACATAATCATCAGACCCTGGCAAATACAGTGACTGACCCAAGTCTTGACCTCTCTCAAGGATTCCCTTTTTCAAGGATTTCGAGGATTTTACAAGTTCTCTTACCAGCTGGCTCAGAACACAGACACTTTTCTGGACAGTTTCTCTGGTTACATCCGCTTGCCTTACTTTGAGTGCCTATTAAAAAAACAAAATCATAAGACTCTTACTAGAAAGTCAAGGAGCAGCAAAGTGTAGCAGCAGGAGCACTGACCTGGAACATCTCAAGGCACAGCCTCCAATCCTTGTCCTCACCTTGGATGTCCAGGCAGCCATGAGTAAGTCCTTACCAGAGGTGGGGAACCTAGGCCTCAAGGCCACATGGGGCCCTCTGCGTCCTGGGGTGAGGCCTTCTGACTAAGTCCAAGTTTTACACGAGTCCTTCTATGAAGGGAGGTGCTTTGAGAAGTTTGGATCAAGCCAAGGGCCGCACTTGAGGACCTAGAGGGCCATGTGGAGTCTTGAAGCTACAGGTTCCCCAGCCCTACGACTTTTCTGGCCTCAGTTTTCTCAGCAATAAAACAGGGAGGGTGAAACTTGTTCTCATACTACAAAGGTTCTAAAAAAGGCATTTTGTAAAGACCAGAGATAGAGAATTGTGAGTTGTTATCTCAGCAATCCTGTGAGAATTGCATAAATCTCTGATGGGGATTCTGACTGAAGTTAAAAGGCATCACAGAGTAAGTGGCAGAGCACTGACCAAAAGTTTGGGCCTTTCAGATTCAGTCCAGCACAATTTCCATTACGTTACCCCGGGCACAGACACCAACCTGCCTCTCCTCTCTGCTCCACGGCAATGCAATCCAAAGTCAATCCATCAATAAAGTGCCTACTGTGCGCCCAGCACTGTGGGAAGCACTGCTCCTTTCCACCCCAATGCTGAGAGACCCCACACGGCCCTTTCTCTCCTGGGATGAGATCCATTTTTTTCCACATTCACTCCTAGTGACTCCCTCCCTAGATTTCTGTTGTCTTGGCCATTCACAGACTAACCACCAGGAAGACCTCCACCAATGTTCAGACCACGACCAGCGTGTGGCTGTGTGGCTGTCAAAGCCAACAGGGCCAGAGTTTTCTTGGGGGATCTCTTAGGAGTAGCACACCCTGAGGCCATCAAGGAGAATCATGCTCTTACTATTGCTCCTCCCTGCTTCTCTCCTTAGTAAATGTTCACTTCTGGAAAGGGTTCCTCAAATGAAAACCCTTTCCCCTTCCATACATACCCTCTCTCACTCCAACAGTAAGTCCCAGGCTCCTGGCTCTTGCACCCTGACCTAGGGAAGTTTCTCTTCCCCATCAGGGCTGTAGCCTGAAGGAAGGATCACTGGTCTCTGCTTCCCCAGTGTAGAGTGAGAGCTTAAGGTTCATTGCCTTGACTGACTTTCTATCCAAGCTAAAGAGATCCTTCATCCACAGCTTAGGGACAAAATCTGTTTAGGTATCTCCCCAAGGCAAGTTCAAGTTCTCTGCCCTGCTTGGGGGGATCTCCTTAACAATCACTGTGGGCCAGAAGGGATCATACTTTTAGTTCTCCTTTGGACTCTGGGAGCCTGTGAGCACAAGGTTCATGGACGGCCAGAGCCTGGCTACTCGGGGCAAACCAATAGTGCCCCTTCTGCTTCATGCACCACTTTCACAGCCCACCTTCTCCCAATGATCACTTGACCCACGTAATCCCATGGATTCTCTTCTTAAATGCTTTTCCATCATTCCCACCACCCTAACCAGAAAACCCTCCCTTAGGAACAAAAACTGAAAAAGAGAGGGGAAAGAACAGCAAAGCCAGCCACAGCGTGTCTCTGGGGTGTGAAAGCGTACACAGTGCTCCACACCTCCGGCCCCCACATTCATGAGGAGGGAGCGGTCAGATCTGGCCGCCCAGGTGGCACAGCACGGCTTCCCTTTTTGTTCGTTCCAATATTAGAAGCTTCATCTGAAGCTCTCCTCACTTCCTGGTGGCCCAGTCACAGAATCCCATGAATGGAATGGCAGACAGAGAGATCCTTTGCATTGCTGGAGAACTTGAAATTATTTATTGGTAAGACAGTAGCTGATGAGGAACTTCTCCCTCCTGGTCATTACAGATTTCTTTTCCCTTCCAGAAAAGGGGTCCCAGAGGAGCTGAGGAAAAATGGAGTCAAGGGTACAGACAGACTCTTGAGTCAGCAGGGACCATCACTAAGGATACCCCTGAGGCCGAGGCTGACCACCCTCCTGTCAAGGCTCCAAGCCTCTAAGTTACATGGGAGCAGTAAATGAACTCCCAGGACAATTTGTCTTTGTGAAACCAGTCTCATACGCATGTGGGCGTAAATGGAGGAAGATGCATCAAAAGGTACAGAGTTCATTTGACTTTGACCAGATTTCTCTAAACAGTCTCCTTCTCTGTAAAATGGAGGTCACATCTCATTAATGGTATCCTGTTCCCCCCTCCACCTCCCGAGAACAGCTACACAGCAGAGGTAGAGCATGAAGGTGAAGCAAATACAGCATTCTGCACACTTTAGAGTCCTACAGACCTGCCAGATGGGACTGTTAGTAGTGGCACTTTTAAAAGAAGCATCTTTATAAGCATACACAGGGAAAAGCCACTGGGTAATGCCTGACAGGTCAGATTCCTTTTCACATCGAGGCCACCAATGAACCTGAATTTGATTCCTGACCAAATTCTAAAACATTTCATAAAAAGATTGGCTGTGAGCACTTAGAGAGCTGAAACCAGCATGGCGTGTGTGTATACGTGTGTTTGGCATGGGGGGTGGGCACCGCGTTAGGTCATCCTGTTAGGTCAAAGGTTATGAGCAGGCAGTTTTCAGAGGCAGCAATCCAAAGTACTAAAATGGCCATATAAAAAAAAATACTCTAATTCAAGAAGAATTAGAGAAATGCAAACTGAAACCATGCTGAGGTCCTATCTCATGCCTATAAGACTGGCAAAGGTAAAAAAGAGAAAATGACAAATGCTGGCGAGACTGCAGAAAACAGGTAAGCCTGCTGGTCCAGTCATCGTGGAAGACAATCTGAAGCACGCCCCCAAAGCCATGAAACTGTACACCCTCTGACTTAGCAGTATCACCCTTAGCTCTATAGCCCCCAAAGAAATGAGAGAAGGAGGAAAAGGGCCCCATGTACACAAACATTCATAGCAGCTCCTTTGGTGCTGGCAAAGAAGTAGAAAGGGAGGGGACATCCATTAACTGGGGAATGGCTCAGGAAGCCAGGGCAGATGACTGTGACAGAATGCTGAGGTGATGACGGGTAAGACTTCAGAGACCACTAGGAAGACCTGTATGAGCTGATGCAGAACCAGGAGAATGATTTATACAGTCCAGCGACACTGTAAAGACAAACATCTCTGATGAAAGACTCAGAGCTCTGAGTGGTGAAGGACCAGCCACCACTCCAGAGGGCTTCCAGATGGAACTCTTACCTACTTCCTACAAGAAGGTTGACGGTGATGGTCTCAGAGGAGAGTTGGAAACATTTTTTTTGGACTTGACTAATGTGAGAATTTGTTTTGTATTTATTTTAATTTGTATTTATAGCAGGGGCTCTGTTTTTGTGGCTTTCTCAACTAGAGGTTGAGGGAGACAGAAGAGAAGAATGAGAGAGAAAATGTGGATCTGAAAATAAAATCAAATTTAATTTAAAAATACATCATGTCAGACTAAACGTACTTCCTCTTTCATAGGTTTTTCATAGGGTTATAAACAGTTCATGCTATTTATCATAACAATAGACCAGGGTTACTTCATAGATACAGTATGTGTGAATTTCAGGAAAACCCCTGAAATGCCTTTTCAGGCTAACATTTTGGACAAGGCGGTGACACGTGGGCTTGAGGAGAGTATGCTTAGGTGGATTTTGAAACTGGCAAAACGACTGAACGCAGAGAGTAGCTATTCATGGGCCACTGTGAAATTGGGAAAAAGCCTCTGATGAAAAAGCCAAGGGATCTGTCCTTGGGGCTAGGACAGTGACCATTTTTAGTATGACTTGGGTCAAGGCATGGTTGGTATTGCTCATCAGCTTTGCCTTGGTCACAAAATCAGGATAGATGGTTAATATGAGTGATGACAGTGTAGGAGCTACAGAGTCCCAAGAGGCTGAACATGGGATCAACTCTAGTAAGACAAAATTGTAAAAGGGATAAATAAATGTAAATTCATATACTTGGGTTCAAAGAATAACTACATAATTATAGAATAGGAGAAGTATGACTAGGGTCAATAGGAAATAACACCTTCACAAAACTTACATGAAAACTAGGTTTATTACAAGAGAAATGAACATGCATGTGGAACCCAAAGTCTGGGCAAAGAATTCATAGTCCTTACAGAAGTTTGCATATTTATGACAGCAAGAAAAAAGAAGGAGGTGATTCCAGAATCTCCACCTAAAAGGGCAGTAAAGGTGGGAAAAAGACAAAACTCAAAGGGGAGGAGCAAGGCGAGGGCAAAAGCCACATTCTTTTCCCTCAGAAACTGCTGGACCACGAAGAGATGGTCTCCTTATCTACAAGACCAAGCTGCACAAGCCTAGCGCAGACTGTCTGGCACCTCACTTGACTCCCAAGGAATCACAGGGAGTTCAGTTTGAGATGCAAACAACAAATTACGTTGGGGGGGGCAGAGCGAAATGGGGGGAAATGGGAGGGAAGGGCGCCTTCCTAACTTAACCTAACCCACAGGTAGGAAGAGGAAGGGCCTTCATCCTTTTCACATTCAGGGTCTCCCACATGCTCTGAAAGTAGAGCAATTCAAAAGGACAAGTTCAGGGGATCCCTTAACAGTCTTTAACATCCTTCCTCACTCCACTGGACTAGACAACACTTGTTAAAAAAAAAAAATACTTAGGTGCTTTAGTGGCCTGCAAGCTCAACATGGAGGGAGAAAATTGCTTACATATATTTGCCAGGTTAGATGCCATAGAAGGTGGTTAAAAATATAAGAAGAATAAGCAGTAGGAATGCCCCCAAAGTCACAGAATCCAAGAAAAGAGATAGCGGTAAGACCCCAGCAACTGCGCAACGTATGGGGAACAAACAGGATGACCTGGAAATCCTGTCAAGAAATGAATGTGATCTCACAGGATCAGGCACAATGAGACTCCTCCCTAAAGAGATACTCTTTATCTGAAAAGGTAAGGATCAGTAAACAGACAAGACAAGGGAGATGAATGGTGCTATAGTCATGTGAGGAGATCTAAGGAACAGCAGGGAACATCTGGGTGAATATTCTTAGTGGCAGAGCCAATGCTCCTTAGAGGAGACCACAGGCCATTTGGACAGAAGGGGAATGGAGGAGGAGGGAAGCAGCCTGAGAGCCTGGCATGAAAACACACTGGAATAGTGAAGGGGGGGGACTGTATCCAGATGGCAACTGGACTACCATTACTGCCAAAAAGCAGACCTGCTGATCATTTCTGGGCTTGCCTTGAGGAAGCCAAGGTGGAAATCGCCACTCTGAACCCAACACTCAGCCACCTGGAAGAAGTGGTGGTTAAAGCAGAAAGGACAAAAATTTTAGGGGAAAGCGACCTTCCTACCCCTCCCCATCTAAGAATTTGTGAAAGGAAACTCAGGCAGAGTCTCCCAGGTACCCCAGCAGATTTCAAAAGAAGCAGAGAAAGGACATGTAGCATCCCATGGACCAGAATTCCATGGGTGAAATCATCCTAGGTGGAACAGGAGGCTCTTGAGAATGAAATTTCGAAGCTAGAGAGTAACCATTCCAGTCAGAAGAAAAAGAGAAGCATCTAAAGCAGCCAACCGATGCAGATTCAAGACCAGATAAAATTTGTTAATGATACAGTCTGTAAGATGTGACTATAAGATGAACACAAAAGTGTGCCACAGGCTGATAAGAAGAGAGTCAAGAGAGCCCAAATGAAGGACAGCCCCAGCTCCTGTGGAGAGGCTGCAGACAACAGAAACCATGCTGAGGAAAGGGACAGAAGAGAAGGCCCTAGGATGAGCAAGGACAGAGAGAAGGATAAGCTTCTCAATCTATCTCTATTGCCTCTTTCAAGAAGAATCCACGTGGGACAGGAATGGCTAATGCAGAAACAGCCATGGGGGCCGAAACTGAAGGAAAGCAAGGAGAGGCTCCATGGCTTGCTGTGCCAGGTACCCAGATGGCTCCAAGGAGAACTGGGAGAGATACTGTCAGTGATCTTCCAGGAACTCAGGAGAATGGGAAGAGCAGCTGAGAACTGAAAAAGGGCAAATAACTAACTTTCCCCAAGAGGGAAAACCTTGGGATTAGAGGTCCAGGTCAATAGATTTAGACTTTAGTCCCCAGCATAATCCCAGAAGACGTGAAGTGTTTGAGAAAGTCAGGAAAAAGAAAGAAGCCAACTCGGCTCCATAAAGAGTAGATCGTGCCAGACTTGCCACATTTCTGTTTTTTAGACAAAGTTACCAGACTGCCAGAATAAGGGAAAGGGGGCAGAGAGAGTAGGTCTTAATTTCAGCTAAGCATTTTACAAAACCTCTCACACGATTCTCATGGAAAAGGTGCAACTGTGGCCATGAGAATAGCAGATTCGGGAGGATTCAGAGCAGGCCAGACTCAAGGAGGAATCATTCATGGTTCCATGTCAACCTGGAAGGACGTCTACAGTGGAATGCCCTGGGAATCTGTTTTGGGTCCTATGATGTCTAACATTTTTATCAAAGGCTTGGCTGAAGGCATAAATGGTTTGCTTATTAAATTAGCAAATGGCACAAAGCTAGAAAGGACAGCTAACATTAGATAACAGACTCAGAATGAAGATGGATTCTGACAGATTGGAACATTGGGCTCAATACAATAAGAGGAAATTGCTGAGGGACAAATGGTAGTTCTTACATTTGGGTCACAAAAACAATCCAATTCACAAGTATGAGCTAGGGGAGAAGAAGCTGGACAGCAGCTTCTCCAAAAGGCCCTGGGGCTTTGGCAGCCTGCAGACTCCATACGAAATAACAGCGTAAAAAGAAAGTTAATTCAATCTCGGGTCACGTCAGGAGAGGCCCAGTCTTCTGTACCAGGGAGGGGGAAAGCTTCACTGAGCTCTGTCCAAGTCAGAGTGTGTCTCAAATGGCCAAAGCAGCCAAAGATGACAATGGTAAAAGGGCGAGGAGGTGCAGCTGTGGGCACCATATTTGAAAAGCTAAACTCTACAGGGAAGGACAAACAGGATGATAAGAGGTCTCAGGATCAGGTGAAGGAAAGAACTGGCCACATTTGGCGTGCAGAAGAGAAGACTGGGAGACATGAGAGCTGCATGAAAGCCTGCCCTCAGAGGGAGGAACTAGAATGGGAAATGAGGCCAGAAGGCAGGCTGGAGCCAGACACCAAACTAAGGAGCCTGTGTTCTAGCCTATAGGCAACGTAGTGATGTCAGGGAGCAGGAAGGAAATGATGTGGTAGTTGTGTGGCTGGGGGGGGGGGGGGTAGGGGAGAGAGCTCAGGAAAGCCTAGTGGTTTTGTAAATGAAGAAGAAGGGGAAGGATTTGGAGGTAGAACCAGCAAGAATCTTGGAAACCCTGGTGTGAGGACTGTGAGGGAGAGGGAGCATCAAAAACGGAGGACAGCCAGGCATTTAATGCAGGAGTTACACTAGCAGGCAAACTGAAAGTCAACTCTCGGCTTAGGAAATGAATGAGAAGATACTGAAACTTTAAAATGGTTCTTTAAAAAGATGCATCCACTCAATCTTTCTGATTACAAACCAAATCCCAGAAATGGAAAAATCCAAGGAAACAGCAATCACACAGCAGGGAGTTACTTTGGACATATTTTGGATGGAAATAAAGCATCCTATAAAATATACATTATAATACAAAGATATTCAGGGTGTCCCAAAAAGCTTAGTGCAGTCTGAAGCAACTAAAGCCCAGGATGCACTGAGATTTTTGGGTCACCCTGTATAATACACATAATTTGTATCATTCTGAACTAAAGTTAATGCTACACCTCATAAACTTGGAAAGATGCCTCCAATGGCCTGCATATGGGCAACCTTATTTTTAGACAGATTTCTTTTTTCTATCAATATACATACCTTGAGGGGCGGCTAGGTGGCGCAGTGAATAGAGCACCGGCCCTGGAGTCAGGAGTACCTGAGTTCAAATCCGGCCTCGGACACTTAACACACACAAAAAAAACTAGCCATGTGACCTTGGGCAAGTCACTTAACCCCAACTGCCCTCCAAAAAAAAAGCAAAAAAACAAACAAACAAACAAAAAATATACATACCTTGGCTTCAATCTGTCTGTAGCAAGAGACACCATATACTGTCATTCCATTCCCATTTCTGGGGGGCAGGTGGAAAAACACAGTATCTAAGAGATATGAAGATACATTTGCTTAGACAAATTGTCTTTAATTTCAAAGGATTTATGATGAAAAATGCTATCTACCTCCACAGAAAGAACTAATGGAATCTGAATGCAGACTGAAGAATACTTTTTAAACTTTATTATTCTTGGGTGGCTATTTTGTTCTGAGTTGTCTTTTGCAACATGGCTAATGTGGAAATATGTTTTGCATGATTGCACACGTATAATCTATATCAAACTGGCTGCCTTCTCAAGGAGGGGGAGAGAGTAAAGTAAAACTCAAAAATTAAAAAAAAAGAAGGCTAAAATTTTTTATTTACATGCAATTGAGGAAAAATAAAATAAAAATTGAATGCAGATAAGCTGTCTTCAATAACATGAGATAATGGTGTTATATGTCTTTTTCCAAACCCCTGATCCTCAACACTGTTGGTCGGGCATTTCTAGCATCGTTATGGTAACTGCATTTCTCACTACAGCATAAGTGAATAGACCATTCCCCATAGCCCTTTGTGGGCTGAATTACCACAGATGAAAGATTTGGCACAATTTGGAAATAATTTTCCACATTTAATAACATTGTTTTAATGTAAACAAAAGGAGATTGAAATTCAGTCTTTTGAAAATGGAATCTGCTGTGCAAACTGCTCATTAGGTTGGGAAAGGGCGTGGAGCTGGAGTGGCATGATTATCGTCAGCTTCACGTTCACGGCCTTTTTCATTTCCCAGTACAATGATGGCGCTTGGCAGGAGCCACTCAACGAGGCTGTGATTACAGCCCTCCCCACCGTGACCTCGGGCTTCAAAGAAAGGAAAAATCGCTTTTCCTCACAAAAAGGTTGGGGCCCCTGACAGGAGAAGGTGGGAGGCAGAAGGGGAGTGGAGGAAAGCCAGCCAGCATGGGAGTTCATTTCTGACTTGAAGTGGGGGGGGGGGGGGAGTTTAAGCCAGAATATTGACTTCTTCACACACACACACACACACACACACACACACACACACATCCCCACCCCGCCCCCATACCAGCTCTGTGAAGGGACTAGAACTATAGGACAAAAGTGACTGTCAGGAAAGGCAATGAGATGGCCACTCATGGACCCCCCCCCCCCATCCCAATCTGGAAACAATCTCTTCTTAAAAAGATGGTGACTCTCAATTTTGGCAGCAATGCTTTTACCTCAGACCAATTAAGAGAAAATAGATTTGTGTTCCAAGAAAATCATTTCTCTTTGGTCTAGAAAGAACAAAACTAAAGCAAAACATCCCCAATGTCTCCCAGGACAGGGACTGCCTGCTCAGGAGCCTCGGTAGGTTTGATTTCCCCAGGGTGAGTGAGATGGACAAGGCCTCCAGACCTCAGCAGATGCCCTTCCTAATCTTTGCGGCCAAAAGACCCATGCCCACCATCTAGGCCTGGGCTCAAACCTGCTCCAAGCCTTTCCACCTGGTCAGCCAGCCTGGTCAGAGCCAGCACAGAGAGGGCTTGGCCTCTAAGAAGCCAGAGCCATCTTGAATGTCCCACTGGACAAGGCTTCAGTGGTGACCTAACCAGCACACTCTCCCAAGGCATACGACTGACTCTCTTTCATCCACACCAGGCAAGTGGAAAATGGACACTGAGGCACAGCACCATACCCATGAGAGGCACCACGGTCTACGGCCAGGAGTGCTGGGCTTACAGTCAGAAGGCCGGGCTCTGGAGGCCTCCTTTGTCCCTCTATCTCCTCCCTACCTAAGATTATCGGACCAGCTCTGGGTCAGGAGGGGCAGGGGCCGGCTGGGTAATCTGTCCTCTGTATCCCAGCACCTGACACACTTCCTTGCACACAGCAGCTATTTAACAAATGTCATCTGAA
Source organism: Pseudocheirus occidentalis (assembly GCA_028646575.1). Lineage (NCBI taxonomy): Eukaryota > Metazoa > Chordata > Mammalia > Diprotodontia > Pseudocheiridae > Pseudocheirus > Pseudocheirus occidentalis. The sequence goes on along the minus strand of CM053599.1, from coordinate 14,278,402 downwards.
CTGAATCAAACTCATTTAGGGGGCTGTGATTAGGCCCAGCAGAGTCATAGAAGGCAGGTGAGGACTATTTGAAAAACTTATCATATGGTTCAAGAGCAATTACAAGTAAACTGGAATAAAACATAAACATCTTTCTTAGGTAGGCATAGAAATTTTGCCCAGCATGCTCCCTGGATGCTGTGTGCAGCAGAACCTTAAAAGGAAGGAGAAAATAATGACTCGGGAAATGGCTTAGCCACCCTGCGGCTGCCTCCCCGCCTCCCACATTCACAACAGCCGCAGGGACCAGGGGCATAGCAGTGGTTCCAATCCGGAGGCCTCAGAAGCACAAATCAGGGCATGGCTACTCCCCGCTTAGGTGGATTAACACTTGGCCCAGGTTGTGCTCCGATCCCTAGAGGAGTCCACAGGCTCCTGTGCCAGCCATAGAACTTATTAAGAAATATCTGAGTGTTGCGGGTATCTCAGCCAAGCCTCACAGTAGTGTCTGACTCTTTACCGCTCTGGCGCAGGACAGCCCAGCTCCCTCTCCTACCTTCCTGATAGTTGTGAGCTCCATCAGGCAAGGCGAGGAAAGGCAAATACTTCCACTCTTCAGGTAAAGCATGGCTGTTGTGGCCTTCTCCTGTGATGAGGGGAGGGTATGAGAACTCGACCTAAAAGAGAAGAGAACGTGTTAGCCAGAAAATTGGTGATCAAAAGGCAAACCCTGCAGACTGACTGTTATTCCGGTGTGTCCCACTCTCCATGACTCCATTTAGGGTTTTCTTTGGGTCTGCCATTTCCTTCTCCAGCTCATTTGACAAATGAGGGAAGTGACTTGCCCAGAGTCATGCAGCTAGGAAGTGTCTAAGGCTGGATCTGAACTCAGGGGGATGAGCTCCTAGCTCAGTGTTCTATGCACGGGGCCACCTAGGTGCCCCACTACTGACAGAGAGCACGGACAGACAGACAGACAGAACACTTGTTAAGTGCTTCCTACGCGCTGGGTAGAAGCAGGGACGTGGCACAGTGGGTAGCGTCAGGTAAGGAGGACGTAAGTTCAAATCTGGTCCCAGACATTTTCTAGACTGCCTGCCTCAGTTTCCTTAACTGTGAAAAGAGCTGGAGAAAGAAATGGCGAACCCAAAGAAACCTCTCAATGAGGTCATGGAGAGTCGGAGTCAGACATGAGTAAGTGGCACAGTAGCATAGGCCAGGCAGAAAGAACAAAGGCTAACGGTCCGGGAGGAAAGAGTGACCAGAAAGGTGAGATCTAGGAAAGGAAGGGGAGCAGTGGAGAAGGGCCCCCCAGCCCACCTGGGCCTGGTATTTCCGTCCAGACTCTCTGTGGTGGGATGCCAGCTCTTTGCTAGGTGAGTATTTTGTGCTAAAAGAGAAGATAAAATGGATCAGAGATCATCTTGGCCCAAAAGCTCATGATTTAGTGGAGAGATAAGATCATGCCCATTTGGCCAATGCTGCAGCTCCGGCTTTCTCTTGCTCCCCCCACCCTAATTTAATGAGGCAGCCAGGAAGATGTTAAGCAGCATGTTAAGAGGAGGGAGTCCCTGCCCTTGTAGAGCAAAACAGGTGGCCATTAGTCCTGGGACTGTCAAGAGACAGGGACAGAGAGAGACGGATGGGGAAAGGGAGAGAGAGCCATCCTAGTGCTGATACTTTTACAGGACTATTTTCTCCTCATGGATGGATGGATGCTTATGATACCATAATGAGTGTTTAGGGATGTCAGGATGTATAAGCAGGTGGGGGAAGGGGATGCCAGTCTGGGCACAGGGCTGCCAGCTCAGAAGGAACAGCAGCAGAGAGGGACTGGCAGGCCTAGGTCACCTGGGAGCCAGGGGTACTGCTGGCCCTTATCCTGGGAGGGACCTCCGGATGTGGAGGTGAAGGTTAGCCCCCTCGCCTTCCAAGAGGACACAGAGATGGGAGGTCACACAGTCTGGTTCAGCTTAACTGAATTAGGAGCAGGACTAAGCTTGTCTCCAGGCTCCTGTAGCCAAGAGTGACAGAAAACAGGGGCCCTTCTGGGTCAAATGAGCAGAGGGAATGGGAGTCACCAAAACAATCATGCTGTCTGACCCAAAAGTATTATTTTTCCTCTTCCAATGAGCTTCTGTGGCTCCTCTGATCGGGGAACTGTGGAGAGCTGCCTGGCACTGCTCAGGGTCACTCAGCTAGCATGGGTCAGAGGTGGGACTCCAGCCAGCTCTCCAGTCACCAAGGTTATCATGAAGAAGGAACAAGAAAACATTGGCAGGAAGGTGAACAAGCAAAGGTCACAAGCAGGCCAGGAACTCCCTCAAAAACAAGGCATCGACCAGACAGAAGCAGGACACATTTTTTTAAATGATACAAAACTTCCATTGAAAGTGACCACATTCTGAGGCAGAAAATTAAAAATAAATGTCCCAAAGGCAAAACCTTAGCTGTGAAGTTTTTTAACTGTCATAGAATACAAATTAATGAACAAGAAGGGGATAGAAAGCTGCAGGCTTGCCCAAATGACGGTGAGGGGCCACGAGACTCCTTTGGCTGCAGCAGAGAGGGGAGTGCTGGTGAGTTGCCTTCCCTGGACAGAAGGGATGTGGAGCTAACAGGAGCTCCCAAAGCTGGAGACACTAAGGATAAGCTGCCAACTCCCGGGAGCCTTGGCCCATCTCGCCTTCACCTTCACACAGTCCATGCTCCAAACTGGCCACCGGGCACTGCTTCCCTCCCCTGTGGGCCTGGTACCCCTGACGCCTCACCTCCTTCCTCACTGCTGCCCCCAACAAAGCCCTCACTTACCTGAGAGCTCAGTTCGGGCGCTGTCTATGACGGAGGCCTAATCTGCTGTGCTCCCCCTCCCACCAGCGGTAACGCCCCACTCCAGGAAATCACTCGGCATGCATTTTGTGTTTAATTTTCTAGACATATGCTGCTCTGTCCCAGTGGAATATAAAGTTCCTTGATCAAGGGTGGGGGTTGCTTTCTATTCCCAGAACCTGGCACAAAGCCTGGCATAAGGCAGCCACCTTAAGCAATGGACACCTCTTTGAATAAATATTACACTTTCTATTCTTAAGTCCTGCATCAGAGGCCAGTCAATAAACACTGGTTAAGACCCTACTATGTGCCAGGCACTGGACTAAGCATTAGAGATGCAAAGAAAGGCAAAAGACAGGCCCTGTCCTCAAGGAGCTCCCAGTCCAATGGCAGAGCCAGCATGCAAATAAAAACAGTCTGCACACAGCAGACAGACGCTCTGAGAGAACCACACAAGGAAGGTAAGAGGTGAGGGGGAGCAGGAAAGGTTTCCTGATGAACAGAGGGCTCAAACAGGCACGTGACCTAAAACAGTTTAAAATGCTATGGGAAATGTTTAACACATTTATAAATAAAAATGCCACAGAACACAGGTAACACCGTGAGGCCCACAGATGCCCTGTTTGACTCTGTGTGAGGCAGACACCCATGCAACGCAAGATGGGCTTTGGCTGGGAACTGAGGGAAACCTGGAGGGTCAAGATGAGGAGCCAGGTGCTCCAGCCCCAAAGGCAGCCAGGGAAAATGGCCAGAGCCTAGAGTCTGAACAGCCAAGAGGCCAGGGTCAGTGGACTAAGGAGTACACAGGAGGAGAAAGAGGGGAAGGGGTGTATGTGGGACCTGGGGGGGGGGTCTTCAACCCCAATGGCCCAACCCCTATATCTATATTCTCTGTATCTATTCACTGCCTCTCCCTATGGAAATACAGCATACCCCAAACTCAGTTGTAGGCAAAGCAGCAGCCAGAGGCAAACTGGATCATTAATCACTTATATTAACAAGGACAGTGGAAAAAAGAAAATCAATGAGGTGAGTTGCCAGTTAAGGATGTTGGGAAATGAACAAATTAAAGAACCAAAGGCAAATGAGAAATTGGCAGAATTAAAGGAGAAATTAATAAGATGGGAACTAAACTAATCAAAGAGCTGGGTAATTTTTTTAAAAAAAGATCAATAAAATTAATAAGGCCTTAGCAAATTTAATCGAAAAGGGAAGAAAATCAAATGACTGAAATCCAAAATAAGGCAGGGCAGATTACAACAAATGCAGATTTTTTTCTTAAGCTGATAAAAAATATTTATCTGAAACCAAGACCATTGTCTGTTTGGGGAAACATTCGAAGTTGTCCTGTTAAGGAAACAGGGCTGTTGATTCTTATTATTTACTATTTAAGCATATATATATACACATATATTTTTTAAATGGTAACTTATTACAAAAGAAGAAATTTAAGAAGTAACCTTGAAGAGCTTTTTAAAAAATATCTCGCTGTGAATGGTGGGATGGTTTATTTAATCTCAGTAAATAACAGCAACAGAGCAGAGCCTGGATTTGACCCCACATTTTCTTTCCATTTCACAACCCTGATAAACAGCTTCATCAGCATATTTTGGTAGAAGAGAACCCACAAAACCCACCAGCATTTCTGTGTGTCGCTCAAAAGGAGAAACCTCTAAAAAGTGCAATATCATTAACAATCGCGCCAAGGTAGGTCACATTGTTAGACGTTAACTTGACTCACCTGAAGACATACTATGGCAGCCAACTACATAAAGATCACTATCAACAAATTCACACATGAACAGGAAAAGTTAGACTGGAAAGAAAAAGAACGAGCATGACTAAGGAAAGCCAACAGAATAAAGAAGGCGACCCGACATGTGTCCATCTGCAGCTTGGAAGCAATTCCACCCCCATCACTGGCTGGATGGTTCTTCAGAAAGCCCCCACCCACTGCCCTCCCGAGTGCCCAGCGCCCCAATCCGGGTGTCATCCTCCTTGCCGTGTGGGCACCTGGATGCGATGGCCCTGTAACATTCCAAGAGAAGACTTCTACAGTCTCCCTGCTTGAAGTCTCTACAGGTGCCAACATGATTTCCCTAAAGCTGAGAATGGATCCCATCGGGCCCACCACCTTCAGTAAACTCTTTAGGGTCAAAGGGTCAAAGCTATCTTCTCAACAGCTTTGGCAATACTAACCCACAAAAATCACATCATTTTGACATGATAAAACCCAGGAGACAATAACAGAAAGGTGAGTCCCATTCAAAAGAACTTCAAATGTATAAGACCTTTAGGAGTGAATCTATCAAAGGATACCCCATATGTGAAGAGATTAATCTGTAAATATCCTTTAAAAAATAAAGAACAATTTAAATGGATGGAGGAATGGGCATGCCAATGTGGACAAATTAAAAAACTACCAATGCTAATTTACACATTTAGTGCTACAGTCTAACTACCAAAGAGAGACTATTCAAAGTCAAATAAAATAATACCAAATTCATCTGGAAGAGCAAAGGACCTAGAATATCAAGGGAAATCTAGGAAAAAGAGTAGAAATGCGGGGGGAAATTGGGGTTAGATCTTAAAGTATATTAAAAAGCATTCATCATCAAAACCATTCAATACTGGCTAAAAATGAAAAGGAGATCATTGGAACAGCCCAGACAAAGAAAGATCAGAAATCATGGAACTCAATAACTTGGTGTCTGATAAAGCTGAAAACAAATAACCTAGGAAAGAACTCGCTATCTGATAAGAACTGCTGGGAAAATTAGAAAGCAGGATGGCATAAATGGAAAACTAAGAAAAAATTGGTTAAAAAAAAAGTGATTCCCCAAGTGATTGGTCCATATGAACAAGTAATTTTCAAAGATAAAGAGGAATCTATCAAAATCACACCAAAGAATGCTCTAAGTCATGAAAAAGGAGAGAAAGGTAAATCAAAACAACTCCAATATTTCACCTCAGACTAAGCAACTTAGTAAAGATGGCAGAAGAGTCAATGCAGGAAGTCAGTGCAGGAAGGCTTGTGGAGAAACGGGCACAGTAACATACACTGTTAGTGTTGTGAGCTGGTACAGCTACTTGGGAATTAGGCAAAGTGCCTAAAATGTCCATGCCCTTTGACCCAGTTTACTGTTCTACAGACACCAACATATTTGCAGCAGGCTTTTGGGGGGCAGCAAAGAATGAGAAACAAAGCAGATGCCTGCTTACTGGTGGAAAAACTGTGGTGCAGGAAGGCAATGGAAGTGAACGTAGGCTACGCTGCACAAGACAACAGAGGTGAGGACTGCCAAGAAGCACGAGAAGACATTCGTGAAGAGGTGCAAAGTAAGCAATAAGCACCAGGATGCTGAGGATGTGAATGGAAACTGATGGGTCTCCACATGGCAAAGCAATTGCTCCCTACTTCCCGAGCCGAGAGGGAGAGGCAGCCTGAGCCCGCCGCCAGACCTTGGCGTCACATCCGTCCAAATGCGTTGATTGGTTTTATGATTCTTTCCCACTTTTTATTCTTAGATGATTACAGATTAATGTTCTCTCCAAGCAAGTGCGGGCAGCACTTGGGTCTGTGGCAAGGCTAGAGTCTAGCAGCATCCCAGTTTAATGGATCAGTTCCTGAGGAAATTCTGATGTCTATACAGGGATTTGTCATCTGTTAACTGATGAAAAATAGGGAGCTTCTAATGCTTCGTTCCATCTTGGTAGGCCTTAATGAAACGATGGCCAGCACTTGCACGGTACTCTAAGGTCTACAGTGCGCTTCACAATCATGACAACTCTGGAAGGTAGGTGCAGTTATTCTATCCACTTTACAGACGAGGGAAATGAAGCAGGAAGCAAGGGAAGGTGAGAAGCAGGATCGGAACCAGGCCTTCCTGACTTTAGGGCAACATGATGCACAACTTGTACCGTCTCTGTGTATGATCTTCACTCACTAAGTCTGTGCTCCTTCAAGGCAGCCCTTCTGTAAGTTCTGGTGATAATGACCTGGTCCCAAACCATCATTATAAATCTGTCACACAGAAGAAGAATTCATTGTGTTCTGTTCAGCTCTAGTGGGGAAAAGTAGGAGCAATGGGTGAAAGTGCCAAAGAGACAGATTTAAGCTAGGTGACTTAAGGACCTCCCCTCCAAAAAAGATTGAGTCAGATTGGGAAGGGAATGCCTTGGGTGGTTGGGATTTCCCTCTTCTTGGAGGTCTTCAAGCAAAAGCATGGGTTGGATTTGACAGTCACAGAGGTTCCTTCAAACACTGACTTTCCAAATGAACAAATTTTTCAGAAATCCAAGGTCACAGGACCTTGGGGGAGAAAGTTCTTAATTTTAAAAACGTCAGATGCTTTGGCCCAACAATATGTCTATTCCCCCAAAAGATTAAAGATGAAAAGGACCATAATACAAAAATATTCATAGAAAGTCTTTCTGTAGTGGCAACAAACTGAAAATTGAGGGGTTATCCATTCTGTGGGGAGAGGCTGACCCAACTATGGCATGTAAATGTAATGTACTATTACTGGGCAGCAAGGGACGGTTTCAGAAAAACCCAAAAACTTGCACAAACTGGAACAAAGCAGAGAGTAGAACCAGAACAATTTCCACAATAACAACACCACTGGAAAGAGTTTGATAAACTCAAGAATTCAGGTCAACTCTGTGACCAACTATGATTTAGAGAGAACCAACGATGAAACGTTCTACCCAGAGGGGTGATGGACTTAAGTCGCAGAATGACATGGACAATGCAAGAATCTGTTTTGCTTGACTTGGCATATTTGTTACAAGAGTTTTATTTTTCTTGGTTGGGGAAGGTGAGGAGAGAAAATAAGTGCTTATTAATTGACAAAAAATTTTAGTTGCTGAAAACTATAGTAGTATAGCAAAAAGGGGGGGATTTAGATTCATCTCTCACTATATACTATAAAAAATTCCAAATGGACCAATGATTTAAATATTTTTAAAAGTTCATTGGAAATTTATTGAATGACAAAGCTGCTTCAAACGTGGGAAGGAGAAAAATTCTAAACAGAAGAAATTACAGGACACAAAAGGGAGGCAATTACATGAAAAAATATTTTTGGGGGTGTGTGTGTGTGTGAATTGTATAAATCCAAACTGCCTATGCATGAATAAGAAAGGCTTATTAAATTCTGATGATTATCTCCTGTGATTCCAACATGACTGTAGAATCTCTCCTATACTGGTTTGGGTCAAATTTGGAAGCAAAGGTAGATCTCGGATGGGGCCAATCCCCCCAAACAGATATATGAAAAGCCCTTCCCACTTCGATATGGTACATTATGAAAGCTTATTTTAAAAAGAGAAACATGTTGAAATGTTTTGCTCAAATCTAGGTAAACTCTATTAAGAGTGATCCTCAAGACCAAAACAGGGAGGTAAGAGCATCCTAGGACCCTCTATTGCGAGGGAGTCAGTGATGCAGGTGACTGGCTACACCGTTTCCCTTTTCCAGAGGTTCCCTTGAGCCCCTTTAATAATTTGTTTTGACTTTTTTTCTGGAAACTGAAGCCAAAGTCCATGGTCCACAGTCTAGGGATGGCTCCTGTACATTTTCTGAACATTCTCCTGCTGTGTGACATTTCTTCCATTTTCCCTGACCTTTGAAGGAGAAGCGTCCCAGAGGATTAGCAGTCAACTTGGCCAGCGCCTTCAGGCCCCAGGATGCAGTGTTCTGGGACTGGAGACTTGAACTTATCAAGGACGGATCGATGCTCTCTAATTATGGCCTTGTTTAACTTGAATTTAAGCTACCAATTAGCCATTTTTATTCTGTCCCTGACAATCCAAATGTCATCTCCTTGGCAGAGGTAACAAGCCAAAGAAAGTTTTCTCTGGCATTTACCTCCTCCTCATCTCATTATCCTTCCTGGATTCTCTTTCTTTTCTTCTTTTCTATCTTGTTTAAGATATCAGTTTTTGAAAGAAAGAATAACAATAATTTTCATTTCTAAAGGGCCTTTAGGGCAAGACTTCTTGCCGCTCTGTTCCTCTTTCCACTGAAACTTAGTTGCGTATCACATGACTCGTTAGCTCCTTAGTCTCTTCTGAGATGACAAAGGCTCTGATCTAATGTGCCCCAGACAGGGGCTCTCCCCCAATCCCAGGAACGTATATGCCCGTTTTAATGGGGCTGCTGAGGATGGACATGTGCTCCTGCCTCTCAATGCCAAACAGTGCAGATCTGGGGCCAAACGGGAAAGAGAGGCAATGCCCCGAATACTGTGGGCTTTATGGGACCCAGCTCCTAGATCATACAGTGCTGGTGGGCACCTACTTTGCCTTCTATGGAAATGCCTGCTCTAAAAGAAACGCCAGACTGTAGATATAGATATAGACATATATGTGTATGATTGTAAAGCCAGCCTTCAGCACAGGCAGCAATCAATGTTTTTGGGCAACTTCTTGGGAAGAAACAAAAAGACAAATTGAAAAGCAACAGCTCAAAGACGACAAAATTTTCAGAAACATGAACTCTCCTATAAGGGCCTCCTTCCATACCCACAGGTCCCTGTTTCCTCCTACCCTCGTCCTAGAAAAGACAGCTACAAGATGTAAGAAACGTGAAGCCCGGTGGATTCGATCAGAAGACACCTGAGGTTAAATCCAAGAAGCTGATCACCTACTGCTAATACTACCACAAGCAACTAACTGAACCCCAAATCTGTACAACAGAGATACATATGTAACACTTTCACTACAGACCACCCACACACTGAGCAGGGGGGTCAAAAGGACCGGCTGCCTACAAAAACTCTGTAAAACAAAGTGGGGACATTGTGCGTGTGCGTGTGTGTGTATGTGTGACTACCACAGATACAGAACAGGCTGAAAGCTATAGGTTATGTTTTATATGAAAAAAAGAGAAGCAGATTACATATAATGGAGGTCTACAATCTTTTCCTGTTCTATATATTTGGAAATGCTCATTTTATTTGATGTTTAAGTTTAGAAAAAGATAAACTTTTAAAAACGCTACATAAATCTAAGTGATTATAAACTTAGTGACACTATAGAATAAATCACTTCAAAGGCTGGAAGTCTCTCTTCTTCCTTAGTATTTCAGATCAGAGTCTTGAGACAAAAGGCAAGAAGATCTAGTCTAGGGGTTCTTACCATTTTTTGTGTCCTGGCCCGCTGCCACCCCTCTTTGGGAGTCTGGTGAGGCCTATGGGTGCCTTTCTAGAATTACCTTTTTAAATGCATAAAACAATATATAACTATGTACTACTGAAACCAATTACATTGCTGAAATATAGGTATCAAAATATTTTTTAAAAAACCTCTAAAACCCCCCAGGGCCGGTAGGGTCTTTTCTGGTGTCCTACAACAAGCATTCTGTGCCTACGAGGAAAGGTAGCAATGTCAGGATCCTTTCCATCATTATATGTTGGTGGTGACTCAGGCACCTTCTCAACTTGACACCTCTTGCTTATATCCTGCCACAGCTTCTACCTCACATTCAGGAGGCCTTCCTCGAACCCAGTGCTCTTAACTTCTTTTATGTCATAAAAACCCTCAGGCAAAGAGGGCAAAGCTCATGGACCCTTTCTCAGAACTTTTTGAATGCACAAAACCAAATACATAGGATTTCAAAAAGAAAACCAATTATCCAGAAAGGCAGTTTAGAAAATATTTTTTAAAACAAGTTCTCAGAGCCCAGGTTGAAATGAGGACGTCCCCCTCATTCCTTGGGGTCCTTGTCAACAAGATCCCATTTTCTCTGACCCCACATCTTCTAACTTCTGGTGGGTACCACTACAGCACCCGGGCTAGCCACATGGCTTCCTTGCTCTGACTTCATGACCCATTTCTTTTTCCAAGCCTGTATTTTTAATTTATCCCCCTACTTCTTGAAACCACTGCTGGTAAGAGGTCACGGAATACTGACACTTCTTCGCCCTCTGAACCACCCATGACTGTGACTCTTTGGAGACTGCAGCTTCCATGACTCACAGTCACATAGAGCAACCAGAATATTGTCTAAGTATTACAAACTCTTCTAATATTAAATCTGTAATAACCCTGGAGATCACAGGATCCCAGTTTGAGTCATCAATCATGCTTTTCCAGTAGAGAATTCTAGAGCCAGAGAGCTGAATGCACCATGTGAAGTCGACAAACATGGCCAATCTTTGTCACATGACTCAGCAAACCAACAAGTTGACAAGTTCCTACACTTGACAGAACTGGTTCTGGTCCACAAACCAAACAGCCTTGCTTTGACCCACTGTCCTTCTAAAAGCAGCCAACAAGAACCCATCCATCATCTATTGTTTCCCTATCCCCACATATCTAGAAATACAAACACCTCTCCAAGCCCTGACTGAATTCCTTCTATTGCAAGGGTGAAGGAACATCACTGACTCTTCCACAAAGTAGGAAAAAAAGTGAACTAGTAAGTGAATTAGTAAGTTACTTGATACATGAGGTGAACATTTTTTGCAGTAGTTACAAATACCAAAAAGATATTTACTCTCACCAGCCTGACCCAAATACAAAATCCCGAGATGTTGGTAACACCCAATCATTTCCTCTGTTTATAACACATCAAAATACTGCTGCACCAAGTTACATCTTGACAAAATTATGCCCCAAATGACCTAATATCCTTCCTCTAGTTTCTGAGACTCATAAAAGATGCCTCGATTGGACGACACGCTCACCTGCTGATCCTTATAAAAGCATATGGGCTTCTTTATTATGGCCTGGGAAAATGTGTTCTTAACATAGAAAATTCTGCGATGGTCCTTCCTGTGCCTCTGTGAGGTATCATACTAACTTATGCAAATTATATGAAAGAAACGATTTGAACAGAAAAGCTGAAAGGTTTCAGTTCCATTTATTACATAAAAGAGGGAAAGACCTGTTAAGCACCTACTATGGGCTAAGCACTGGTCAATTAACACTCACTGGATCCTCACAACAACCCTGGGAGGGAGGTGCCTTATCATCTCCAGTTTACAGATGAGGAACCTGAGGCAGTGACTTGCCAGGGGCCACCCAGGAGCAGTATGTGATTGCCATCTGAAGCCTAGTTTTCCTAACTCCAGCCCGGTGGGCTATTCACTGCATCACCTAGAGGCCTTAGGCAACTGCACGGCCCGGTGAAGGTAAATCATCAACATTTTGGAAATAAGTATCAATCAAAGAATAACCTCTGTGTCTGAAAAGGACACGTGGTCTTTCCTGCCCCCTCCACATACACTGATTGTGATCATTACTGACCCAGTCATCCAACTCCAAATCCCCTCACAGAGTCCTTACGGTGGCAATCCAGAGAAGGACCTGAACTCAAATAAGCCCTAATTCCTACAGGCTATGGGAAAATCTCAACAGCCAATACTTCCAATACACTTCATTCATATCAACAAGAGGAAGCAGTCGCTCTGATGGAGGCAGACAGCACAACACACACAACACAAAACCACACATGCATACATGCAAACCGCATGATACAGAAACCATACACACGTACAATGTGTACAACACACACGATAGCTTATACTACTTAACAGACCCAGACCATGTTTTCACGGAGGCTGCTCTGAGCGAGCATTTTCCAAATAAACAATCTGGCACTTTGTAAAAGTGAATGGTAGAAAGAGTCCATCAATCATCACCTGAAAGTGATCCCCCCCAAAAAACCCCAAGAATATGATGGCCAAATTCCAGAGCTTCTAGGTCAAAGAGAAAATACTTTAAGCTGTCAGAAAAAAACCAAAAAACAAAACCACATTCAAATCTCATTAGAGCCACAGTCAAGATCACACAAGATTTAGCAGCTACCACGTGAAAGGGGCAGAGGGTTTGGAATGATACTCCAGAAAGCAAAAGAGGTTGGACTACGACCAAGAATAACCTACTCAGCAAAATGAAGTCTAATCCTAATCCTTCAAGGGGAGAAAAAACTATATTTAATGAAATAGAGGACTTTCAAATACTCCTAATAAAAAGACCAGAGCTGAAGAGAAAAATCTGACTTTCAAATACAAGACTCAAGAGAAGGATAAAAAGGTCAACAAGAAAGAGAAATTGTAAGGGACTCGAGGTTAAATTGCTTATCTTTCTACATGGGAAGGTGACCTGTGACTTCTCAGAACTTCATTATTTGAGCAATCAAGAGGAGCTGACATATAAAGAGTTGACTAAATCGGGATGATTATTTTAAAAATGGAAAGGTAAGAAAGAGGGAAGGGGAAGAGGAAGAAGGGGAAAAGGAGAAGACTGGGGAGATAATCTCAGAAAAAGAGGTAGCAAGGAAGAACCGCTACAGAGGAAAGGAAAATGAGACATGTGGGGACAGGGGAGAGAGAGGTGCTGGCAATGCCTGAACCTCACTCACCATCTAAACTGGTTTAAAGAAGGAACATACATTCTGTACATATTCAACTGGTGATAGAAATCTATCTTATCCAATAAGGAAGTAGGAAGAAAATGGGATTAGGGAAAAGGTGAAGGGGAAGAATAAAGAGGAAGGCAGATTAAAAAAAAAAAGGCACTGTCAGAAGCAAAACAGACTTTGGAGGAGGGAAAGAATAAAATGAGAAAGAGAATGCTAAAAAGAAGAGAAGAGGGTGGAGGGAAATACACAGTAATCATAACTATGAATGTGAATGGGAGGAACTCACCCATAAAACAGAAGTAGACAGCAGAATGCATTAGAAACCACACTCCAACAATATGTTGTTTACAAGAAACATAAGAAACAGAGAGACACACAGAGCTAAAATAAGAGGCTGGGGCAGAATGTATTATATGCTTCAGCTAAAGTAAAAAGGTAGGGGCAGCAACCATGATCTCAGACAAAGCCACAACCAAAACAGCCCTGATCAAAAGGATGAGCAGGACAACCAAATCTTCTTAAAGGAACGACATACAATGAAGAATATGAATATTGCCACACACGTGCACCAAACAGCACAGCGTCCAAATTCTGAAAGGAGAAGTAAAACGAATTACAGGAGGAAATAGGATAGTAAAACTACGAGTAGGGGACGACCTCAACTTTCCCCTCTCAGAACTAGACATCACAAAATAGATAAGAAGTCAAGGAGAGGAACAGAATCTTATTACAATTAGATATTCTAGGCCTCTGGAAAAAAATGAATGGGAAAAGAAAGGAGTATACCTTTTCCTCAGCTTGGCATGGCATTGTCACAAAAACTGACCATGTATTAGGGCATAAAAGCCTCAAAACCAAATGCAAAAAAGCAGAAATATCAAATGCAACCCCTTCAGACCATAAGGCAATAAAAATTACATTCAGTGAAGGGCTACGGAAGTACAGATTAAAAATTAATTGGAAATTAAATAATCTAATACCAAAGAATGAGTGGGTCAAAGAACAAATCACCAAAATACAATCAATAATGTCATTAAAAAGACTGACAATAGGGGCAGCTAGGTGGTGCAGCCGGCCCTGGAGTCAGGAGGAGCTGAGTTCAAATCCAGCCTCAGACACTTGACATACTAACTAGCCGTGTGACTTTGGGCAAGTCACTTAACCCCAACTGCCCTCCAAAAAGCAACCAAAAAAAAAAAAAAAGACTGACAATAGTGAGACAACTTCCAAAATTTGTGGAATGCTGTCAAATTAGTATCTTAAGGGAAATTTTAAATCACTAAAAGTATATATATATCAATAACACAGAGAAAGAGCAGATCAATGAATTGGATATGCAACTAAAAAAAAAACTAGGAAAAAAATTTAAAATCCCCAATTAAACACCAAAATGGAAATCCTAAAAACCAAAGGAGAAATTAATAAAACCAAAAGTTAAAAAAACCCCAATAAAATGGATAAGCTATTGGTTACTTTTATTTAAAAAAGGAATGAAGAAAACCAAATTACTAGTATCAAAAAATATAAAAGTTGAACGCACCGCCAATGAAGATGAAATTGAAGAAATTATTAGGAGTTATTCTGCCCAACTATATGGCAGCAAAACTGACAATCTAAGCGAAATGAATACTTGCAAAAATATAAGCTACCCAGATTAACAGAAGAAATAGAATATTGATTTTTTTTGTGCTTTTTTGGGGGGGGGAGGGCAACTGGGGTTAAGTGAGTTGCCCAAAGTCACACAGCTGCTTTTTTTGTATTAAGTGTCTGAGTCCACTGAGCCACCCCAGAAATAGAATATTTAAATAACCCAATCTTAGAAAAAGAAATTGAACAGGCTGTAAATAAGCTCCCTAAGGAAAGTTCCCAACATCAGATGATTTACAAGTGAATTCTACCAAACATTTAACTAACAATTAATCCCAATACTATACTAAGTACTGGAAAAAACTGATAAAGGAGTCCTCCCAAATTCCTAACATACTACAAATATGGTTTTGATACCTAAATCAAGGAGAACAAATACAGAAAAAGAAAACCACAGACCAATTTCCTGAATGAATATCAACACAAAGTTCTAAACAGAAGAGCAGCAAGGAGATGACAGCGATATCTAACAAAGACTGTACCCTAGGACCAGGTGCGATTTCTACCTGGAATCCAGGGCTGGTTCAATATTGGGAAATCCATCAGCACTAACTGACCATTATCAACAACACAAACAACAAAAAATCATATGTACGTCAATCAACCAGAAAAAGTCTTTGACAAAATACATCCATCCCTGCTAAAAGCACTAGAAAGTTCAGGGAAATGGAATCTCTCTTACCAAGATAAGGAGTATCTATGGGAAATCCAGAGCAAACACTATCTAGAATGAGGGTAAGCTTCCCAATAAGAGTGGGGTGAAGCAAAGATGTCCATTAGCGCCGCTATTGTTCAACACTGATCTGGAAATGCAGACTATAGCACGAAGACAAGAAAGAGAAAATGAAGGAATAAAACCGGCAAACCATCACTCTGCAGATAGGATGCTATACTTCGAGAACGGCAGAGAATCAACCAACAACCAGCTGAAACAATGAACTTCAGCAAAGTCGCAGGATGTAAAATAAACCCACACAAATCATCAGCATTTCTATGTACTATCAACAAAACCCTGTGCCAAGAGATAGAAAGAGAAATTCCATTTAAAATAACTGCAGACAATATAAAATACCTGGGAGTCTACCTGCCAAGTCAAACCCAGGGACTATTATGAACACAAAATACTTTCACACAAAGAAAGAAAAATCTAACCTGGACAGATATTAATTACTCATGAGTAGACAGACCCAAGATAATAAAACTGACAATTCCACCTGAGTTAATTTACTTATTCAATACCATACCAATCAAATCACTATTTTAAAGAGCTAGAAAAAATAAAAACAAAATTCATCTGGAAGAATAAATGGCCAAGAATATCAAGGGAATGAATGGGAAACATGTGAAGGCAGCCTTGGTAGTTCCAGATCTCAAACTATGTTACAAAGCAGTCATGATCAAAAACACTCTGGTGCTGACAAAGAAGCAGAGCGGTGGGTGGATGGAATGGATTAGCTCAATAATGCACAGTAGCAAATGGCCCTCATCATCTAGGGTTTGATCTATCAAAGATAAATACACTCAAGGATGGAGGTAAGGACTTGCCATAGACAAAAACTGATGGGAAAACCAAAAAGCAGTTTGGCAGAACATAGACAGTGACCAACAACTCCCACTGTATACCACGATAAAGTCAAAATGGAAATGATTTAGACACAGTGAGAGCCTAAGTAAATTAGAGGAGCATGCAAAAATGTACTCAGATCTACGGCAAAGGGAAGACTTTGTGACCACACAAGACAGAGAGGATAGTGGGAAGTAAAATACTTTTGGTTACAGGAAATTAAAAAGCCTTTGCACAAACAAAATGAATGCAACCAAAATGAGAAGGAAAACAGGAAACAAAGATTTACAGCAAGTTTCTCTGATAAAGACCTCCTTTTTCAAATATACAAATAACAGAGCCAATATATATTAAGCACCCACTATGCCTGGACACCGTGCTCAACACTGATGACACTAGGAAGGCCTTGAAGTAGCTGACAGTCAAATGGGGGGAGATCTCTTGCAAACAATGATGCACAAACAAGACACATGCAGGATACTCTGGAGCTAATCTTAGAGGGAGGCAATAGCATTAACAGAAGAGCTAACTAACAGAAAAGCTTCTTAGAGATGGGTTTGAGGGAAGCCAGGGGGTAGAGATGAGGACAGGAAATCTTCAAGGTATGGGAGACAGCTAGAGAAAAGGCCAAGAGCTGGGAGATGGAGCAGAGGGATGAAGGAATAGGGAGGAGATCAGCGTCACTGGACTGCAGAGTATGAGGGAAGAGTAAGGTGTAAGACTGGAAAGGTGGAAAGGTGGAAAGGGGACAGGCTTGAAGAGTAAAGCCCACAAGTTCCTTTCTGACCCTGGAGATAACAGAGGTAACATTATCAGAACTCAGCTTTCAAGAAGATCCATCTGACAGCTGAATGGTGGGCGGACTGGAGTGAGAAGAGACCCACCAGGTTTTTGCAAGAATCCAGGCATGAGATGACATGGGACTGTACCAGAGGACAACAGTGTCAAAGGAGAGAAGAGGACTCGTGGGAGGGAGGCTGAAAAAGAAGCCACCAGATTTGATGGTTGACTGGATACAGGGCAGTGCATGACAGTGAGAAGTCATAGACTGACTAGGCAGGATGGTGGCCATAGGGAAGGAAGGAAGAGGGGAAGGCTGGGCCTGGGGGGTGTGTGTGGGGAGGAAAGAGACCATGTTCAGTCTGGGACATCCAGCTCTGAAGTCCCTTCCAGCTCTCCACAGCTGTTCTATCCATGATCTTCTCACATCCTTGCTAGTTGTACTTGGTTGAAGGATTTGTTTGTTTGGGGGCCTCTATCTTTTGCATCAAGACAAAATAGTAATAAATTCAAAATAAATGGGGGGAGGGGTTAAGTATGGGGAGTGTGATCATTCAATCATAGGCCTTTTCCTAACACTAGTTTTAACAACCCCACCCATCCTTTCTCTCCCCATCAAAACAGATAAGCAAAGCCTTTAGCAATCTAAATCTTAGTATTTTAAGTTAAGAAACCATAGGTTAGCTAGATAACACATCATATCCCATGTATTTTAAGCAATAAATTGCATGGGTGTGCATGAGTGTGTTTGGTGTGGTGTCAACCAATATAACTGACTTATATGATTCTAGTTAGCAACCCCCCAAGAGTGTTGGGGCCTGGGCCTGGGGGTGCAGATCCCCGGTAAATCAGATGATTTACTCAAGAGGCAGTATGGTATGGCAGAAAGACAGCTGGACTTGGAGTCAAGAAGGCCATTCCCCTGCCTCCGGCCCAGTAACCATGGGCTGCTAGTGTAGGCCCTTAACAGGATCCCTCCCAGCAGCTCTGGTTTATCATCAGTAAAATAAGAGATAACAAGGGTGGTTGTGAGGTTCCAATAGGATCATCCATAAAGCTTGGCGAGCTTTAAAAAGCTACTCAGGTCAGTTACAACACATGATTTTCCAACTTATACCCAGGAAGGAAAGACACAGTTGATGTCCTGCCCAACATGCTCATCCAAGCAGTGGGGGCGGTGTCCGAGGCCCCCCCTTCCCTCCCCACCATCCTTTCAATCTCACCCTGTAACTTTCTTCCTTTTCTCAGGCAATCCCTGTGGGGATGAGTCCCAGAGGACGGTGGACTCACTACCTGTGCGGCCCGGGCCCATCAATGGTTGGACTACGTGGCCAAGAACGCAGTCCCCCAACGAGGGGGTTCTCCAAGGGGGAAGTGTTCTAAGAAAGGGTGAGCGGAACCAGACCAACGCTCCCCTCCAATACACCCCCCCCAACACGCGCTCACTCAAAAGCAGAAGGTTAGGGAACCTCCAGCTCCAGAGACTGGGAAGGGGGCGCAGCCCACGTAACCTCCTCAATGTCGTGTGTGCTCCTGGGGTTCCTTTTCCTATTGGTGGTCATCGAGTCTACCATGTAGACAAGGACTGGGCTGAAAAGGGGGCGTCCCAAGGCTATCCCCGGTCCTCATCACTGCCCGGGGGGGCCCCTTCCTTGGGCAGCAGTCTTCCAGAGGAGAGTGAGGGGCTGGGGGGGGGGTCTCTCTACACCCCCCGGCCTCTCCGTCCTCTCCCCTCCAAACGCCAGCGCCGGTTCCCCGGAGCCTTTCTCAGACTTCCCCTTTAGTGGCTCACAGGTGCCCACCACCCGTCCTCAAATGACCGCCAGGCCATGTGCTGGGCACGCTGGGGAGAGGCCTGGGCAGCACCGGCACTGAGGAGGCTCCCACATGGCCACTCTGGGTGGCCCCGGGATCCGCACTCCTAGGCCCCAACACTCTGGGGGGGAGGTGTTGCTAACTAGAATCGCTCTGGAACGTGCTTCACTATGTGGCGCGGAGGCTTCTGGAGACCAGCGGCCTTCATCTTTCTCTCTGGGTCCCAGCCCCTGGCCCCAAAGAGAACACAGTGGGCAGCTACTAAATGCTGCGGGATGGACCCGGACAACCGCAGCCTCGGGGCGGCCACCCCTGGGGTGTCCGAGGGTGCTCCCGGCCAAGGCGCTTTCAAACTCGGGGACCCTGGGGCCCGGGGGGAGGGAAGGGGAGAGCCTTGGGCAGCCGCTAGGGACCCCGGGAGGCTTCTCAGCCGAACCCACTGAGGGCTCCTGCCTCTGGGCCCGTGCTTATCCCGCACGCCCCGCATCAGGGCCAGGGGCTTCCACTTGGTGCACGGCCCCACGGGGCAGAGGGTAATGGCCAGGCCCCGAGCAAGGCAGGCCGCCAAGGCCCTGAAGCCACGCGGTAGCAGGGCCAGGCTGGGTCTCCTCGAGGTCCGGCCCCCCGCAGGGGCCCCCCCGGGTCCTCCCCACGGCCCCAGGCCTCCCCCAGGCCTGGCACTCGATGCCTCCCCCCAGGGGCCAGGCCCGGGGAAGGGGGGACAGGAGTCTGCTCACGCCTGGGGGCTCAGTGTACACAGAAGGGGCTTCATATATGCGCGCTGGTACAAGCCGAGGGGAGGAGACGTGGGGGGCGGGGCGGACCAGGCCCCGGGGGGGGGGGGCGCAACAGGGAAACAGACGAGAGGGGGGTGGGGAGACACGTGGGGCCGGGAGACACGTGGCGCCGGGCGCACGTGGGGGGGTGGGGGCCGCAGCCCCCCGCCACACCCCTCCCCCGCTCACCTGGCAGCCCTTCTTGTGGTGGAAGCCCACCACCACGATGTGCAGCACGGGCCCCCGCGGGCCGCCGCGCCCCCCGGCCTTCTCCATGGGCCACCCGCCCCGGGGCTCAGGACCACCGGGGACGCCGAGGCAGCCCCCGCTAGGCCCGCCCGCCGCAGTCGCCTCGCCGCTTCCGCCTCCGCGTCACCTGATCCCGCCCCGCCCCGCCCCGCCCGGCCCGCCCGGCCCCGCCCCGCCCGGCCCCCGCCGCCGGGGAGGACGAGGGGGCGGGGCCTGCTGGGGGGAGGTCCTGCGCTGCCTGGGAGGAGCGGAGCCGAGGCCGAAGGGGCGGGGCCTGCGCTGCCCTGGAGACCTGGCCTCGGAGGAGACGCCAGGGTGGGGCGGGGCCTCCTGCTGTGGTCCCTCCTTCTCCATCCTCCGGCCCTTGCCCTAGAACCGCAACGTCTGGGTTCAGGTCCCAGTTATGCCCTTTGCTCTGGGTGCCCGGGGTGCTTAAGGGCTCTAACAACAACAAAGTTTACATGACGCTTTAAAGTTTCCAGGTTGCCGTTCGGTGGTTTCGGTCTTAGCCGACTCTTCATGGGCACGTTTGGGGTCTTCTTGGCAGGGCTACTGGAGAGGGTGGCCGTTTTCTTCTCATCTTACAAATGAGGAAACTGAGGCAGAGAGGGTGAAGTGACTTCGGATTTGAGCTGAAGTCCTCCTGACTCCAGGCCCTGCGCCCCCCACTTGTGAAGGGGAACAGCCCTGGGAGGGAGGTCCTGTTATCACTCTCATTCTTGAGGCCATGGCCATCATTGCACAGAAAATGTTGACTGGACTCAGGAATTCCTGAATTCAGATCCAGCCCCAGACACTTACCCTTGGCCAGTCATTCAACCTCAGTGTCCTCAACTGTAAGATGGGGTGAACAATATCTCCCACCTATCTCCCAGGGCTGTTGTGAGAATCAAATAAGGTATTTGTAAATCACTTAGCTGGGTGCCTGGCACTTCCCTTCAACTATGTGTGGCTGCAGTGTCATGTGCAAAATGATGGAAGAAAGTGTTTTGGATTAAATCAGTTTTTAGGCCTTCTGTAAATATGAATTGTTGATGTTTTACATGTGAAACATTTGTCCAGTGGATACTAAAAGAACATTCCCATCATAAAGTAAACCAGAACACAAAAAGACATTTAATTTCAACAGAGAAATTGTTCACAGGTTCTCCTTGAAGAGAAAAGGGAGGATTCTTCTCAACTTGAAGATAAAGGCAACATGTCCTGGCCACTTCAAAGTCAACCCTAGAAACTTACTTACTTCATCATTTGAGCATCTGATGAACTTAAGACTACTTGGAGATATCTCCATTTGGGAGGCGAAAGGGATAAAAGTTGTTGCCAAGAGTTTTAAACAACACTTGATACCAAGCAAATGTGTTTTAATAATCAGGTCACTTCCCATGCAAATTGCAGCGTTAGTGGCCCCAGGACATGAGATTGAAAGATAGGTTTAAAAGGCAGGCTCAGATTTCAAATCTGAAAGAAATGAAAGGCCTATAGATCCAGAAGCTTCATGACAAATAGCAAGAAGATCAGAAAGCGTTGGTCAGGCCAAGCAACACATCCTACTAAAAAATGAAATAGGCTATATTTGAACAAATAGGAAATTACAGTAAAAATAACTTCAACCCGATATTGAAGACTCATCATCAGTGAGTGATGTCCAACATATTTAACAATGACCACAAAATGTTTCAAGAATTTGGTACTTGACTGACATGGAACAAACCTATTTTTCCTCCATATTCCATTAATTTCTTCCCTTACAATTAAACAGGAAAACATAATTTCTTCTTCTCAGTTCTCTCCTTACTCTAAAGAAAGGCAGGATAGCTTGGTGGTGGCAGATAATGACTTTGAGTCAGATCTTCCTTTGCACAATAGAATATAAGCCTCTTGCAGACACAAGGAGTTTACTTTTCACCTTTGTTTTCCCAACACTGTGCCTTGTAAAAATCAAATCCAACCCAACCCAACCTAAAACATTTGTTAGCTTGACACAACCTAGTGATACCACCAGGAGCGACTCTTTGGCCAACTCTTAAAACTATAAGTTGTAAACCAATCTGCATCTGCAGAGTAAATTTCCACATAAGAAATTCCATATATTGGTGAAATTACAGGTCTAGACCAAATAAAATAATGCCCCAAATTTCATAAACAAAATGACTTTAAATTCATGGCTCCACATTTCATTTTGTACATATATTCCAGGTTCTTCAGATGCCCCTTGTCCTTGAAAAGCTAACTGTGATCCTGATTGATTCTCAGTAACTGATTTCCACACCCCTGTGGGCTTGGTTTTTCCCTTCCCGTTGGAGTACGGCGTGCCTAGGCAGGTCCCATTCTGAGCTGTTTTGTGCTCTGTTGAAGTAGGACTTCCATTTTAATTTTACTAGTTTTTCCAATTCATAGAACCTTTCCTTAAGAGTTTCTAGAATAGAGTCTTTGTCTCCCCCAAGCTAGGAATGTGCTCCTGCCTCACCTCCACCAATGACATCCCTGGCTGGTACCCTTTAAGCCAGGTTAAAATCCCATCTTCTACAGGAAACATTTCCAAGTTGTCTTGATCCTACTAATGATTTCTTATTTGTCCTGTATACAGCTTGTTTGTTGGCTTGTTGACTTGTTAGATTGTGAGTGTCTTGAGGCAAGGTACTGCCTTTTAGGTCATTTTTGTGCCACCAGGGCTTAATACTGCCTGGTGCTTAATAAATATTTATTGACGGACAAACTTGAAAGTTTTGGATTGGGAGGCAGATTGCCTGATTAGTGATTTGTCTGTGGTCCCAGAGCCAGAAAGAGTCTGAAGGTGAATCTGAACTCAGGTTTTCCTGACCACTGGTCCATTGACACATCTAGCAGCTTGTCTCTGGCCTTGGCTTCCTCCTGGTTGAAATGAAGATCTTAGAATAGATAGGTGATAAGGTCTCTTCCAAATCTGTTTGTGGTCCCATGATACTTGCTCTGTTCTCCCTTCATTCCAGCCCCCCAGATAACAGCTTTAGGACTTCTGAGTGAAGGAGAGATGACTGTGAGCTGGTTTCACTTCTTGAAGAAGCTGCATCTTGATAGGTTTCAGGAAAAGGAACAGAGGAAAGGGGAAGTTTTGGAAGGAAGAATGAGTGAGATTCCTGTAAAGGTTACTCAAGAGCAAGATTTAGTCTAAGACATTGGAAGAGTTGGGCTGTAGTAATTGGGGGAGAGAGAGAGAAAGTTCTGAATCATAGGTTCATAGATAATGGGAACATAATTTAGAGCTGGGAGGGAACTTGGAAGTCAACAGATCCATTTCCTTCATTTTATAGATGAGGAAACTGAGCCTCAGAGAAGTGATTGCCCTCAGAATAAATGACTAACTTCTGGTCCAGTAATCTAGCCAGTCAGCTGCTTCTCCTTGGCCTCAGCTTCCTCATGGTTGAAATAAGAGTCTTGGACTAGGTAGATGGTAATGTTGCTTCTAGATCTAAGTGTATGTGTGATGCTTGCTCCTCTCCTCCATCCATTCCAGTCCCCTTGACAACACCTGACAGACATCATTACCAGGGCTAAATGAAAACTTTGACCTATTGAGAGTCTTTTGTGTACAAAAAAATATTTATAAGAGCTCCTTGCATTGTAGTAAAAAAAATCCTGGGAACTAAAGGGGTGCTATCTACTGGGGAATGGCTGAACAGCTCCTGGTGTATGGAAGGTTCACCCTATTATGGTGCCTTAAGAAATGACAAAATGGACATTTTTAGAGGACAAGAGAAGACCTCAGTGCCATGACACAGAGCAGAGCAGTGACAACAGCCTTATCAAGAAGGACATCTCATCTGTACCCCTTGCTGCCAACTTCCCTATTACTGTCCAGGGCACACCTCCTCCTGACCATTCAGGCCCCCAGCTTCAGTGTCCCCTGGGTGGGACTCCTCCCTCCTTCCCATCCTTCTCTTTTCTGTGTCTCATTGAGGCTTGTCCATTTTAATTTTGTAACATCTTTCTCATGTGACCCTTTTCCTTCCTCTGTCACCCCCCAAGCCCCAAGGCCCAAATTGTGATCAGCCCATTTAATGGCTATTGAACTGGTCTGATGTAGTGGGAGTCTGCCTCCTCCATTGACTCCCCACTCCAGTCTGTCCTTTACTCAGTTGTCAAAGGGATCTTCCTAAAGTGAAATTCTCACGGACCATGTCACACACACCCCTCCCCTTCAATAATCTTCAGTGGCTCCCTATCACCTCCAGTGTCAAATATGGCATCCTCTGCTTGGCTTTCAAAGTCTTTCATGACCTAACCTTGCCTTGCCTCCACACCTACACCTTTCCAATATTCTTACACCTACGCCCTCCTCCTCCCATGTGCACTACCAGCCAGTAACACTGGTCTTGCTGTTCCTCAAACAAGACCCCCCCTACCCTCACCCCGCCACCTTTCAGCTCTAGGCTTTCTCTCTGCCTGCTCCTCCTGCCTCCTGCCTCTCCCTCCTCCTCTCTGTCTCCTGCCTTCTCTGCCTTCTTCCAGACAAATCCCCCCTTCTCCAGGAAGCCTCCCCCGATCTCCCTTAATGATTCTGGAGGGAAATCCTTCGTCTGTTAATATTTTCCAAGGTATCCTGTATATACTGTGTCTTTCTTTGTACCCCTAGCACTTAGTGCTTGGCACATAGTAGGAACTCAGGAAGTGTTCATGGACTCACTGACTGACTGAACACTCTGAAAGACTTGCAGCTCTGCTCAGTGGGCTGGAAAGCCATGATTGCAGAGGAGTAAGTAGGAAGCAGGGTCCTCACCTCTCTGGCAGGAGGACATGAATTCAGGAGGCAGACGGAGACATTTTTGGAAGGGGCCAATGTAGACATTTGTTTTGCTGACTTATTTACTGTAAGAATTTTTGTTTTGTTTTTTATTGTTCAATAAGGGAACAGGAGAAATGGAGGTGGACTGATAAAAATGTGACAAAAATAAATGGATAAATAAATGGCAAGACCCCAAAGTAGGATCCTTTCCCAGCCACAAGGGGAGATGAGAGTAAGAGGTTTATTAATGATTATACAGCAGCATTTATGGGTCAGTACACCTGAACACCTGAAAAGAAGAACTACAATTGATTTGGGAGGAAGAGGACATTAATACTTACCTGGTACTAATCTCAATTTAATTGCAATTAATAAATCAACCTGAATTTATTAAGTACTTGGTGCCTTCCCTTAGAGATTCTCTCCGGTCTATCCTGTCTCTACCTTGGTGGTACTTGGTTCTTTGCCTGTTTTCTCTCCCATTAGACTGGAAGCTCCTTGAGAGAAGAAACTGTTCTTCAGCCTTTCTTTGTGTCACCCACATTAAGGGCACATAGTAGGCCCTCAATGACTGACTGACCCATAGAGTGAGTATTTAGGAAGGGCTTACTGTGTACTAAGCTCTGAGCTGGATGAGGGACTGAAAGCAAAAGACCTAACTATGTTGAGATCCCCACTAAATTTCACTGTCCACACTAGCTACTTGGCCCTTCCTACAATGATTTCCTCTCATTTTTCTGCTATAAGCCCCCAAAAGTCATGTCTCTCTCCTCAGGTTTCTCATAGTATTTTGCCTGGTCCTTTTCCTGACACTGAATATGACCCTTCTTGTTTCACATTTATGTGTGCACAGGCTCTCTCTATGCTTCCTCCATTAGATTAGAAGTACTTTGAAGGCAGAGGCTACACCTTCTTTTAACTTTGTATCATCAAGGTTTACTGTAGTAGGGATTCTTAAATTTTGGTTGGTGTCATGGTCCCCTTGGCCATCTAGGGAAGCATTTGGATCCCTTCTCAGAAAATATGCTTTTAAATAATTGAAGAAAATGCTACATACTGTATCTGTTTGAGGCTTGGGAAAGAAAGATATAATAGTTTTTGCATATAATTTTATTGACTGACCCCCTGAAATATATACAGGAGCCACAGGTTAAGACCCCCAAATACAGTCTATTACACATGTGGTACAAGATCTTTAAGTAGGAATACCAGGTGACTTTTTCTTAACTCCCTTTCCCTGATCTCATAAATCTCAAGTATCTACCTGGGACTATTAGGGGAAGGAGGAAGGATATGTGGAATTTTAGACCTAAGTGGTAAATTGGGTGTATGGGGCATGAGAGTGTATCTCTTAAGGAAGGTTCTGAAAAGCCAGGCTTATACCTGTGAGGAGAGAAGATGGCAGAATTATAGTACCAAAGAGACATGTCTATGAGAGTCCTTGTTTCACTCTATGCTGGGCTAGCTGGGGTAGGGGAGAAGGGTCTGGAATAGACAATAAAGCTCCATGATTCTCCCCACCCCCACACTCCCTGGCCACCCTTGACTTGGAGGAAGATGTTGCTAGGCAACGTTGGAGCAGGTTTATAGAAATGCCAACCAATGAGAAGCCAGAAATGATCTGCAGATACCTTCGCCAGAGACCGTTCAAGTGGCTCATTATACAGACCAGAAGAGAAGGGATGTATTGTTAACTCTTTGGGTTCTGAGAAAGATTTGGTTTTCATTGGATTTTCAGGGCAAGCACGCAAAAAATTTATGGAAACTGTTGTGTTCTCTGCCCTGTGCAGATCCCTGGGGATACCAATACATATGTGTATATAAACACGTATCTCTATGCACACCTAAATGTGTATTATGTATGTTTATGGATATGTAAGCATATGTATAATCTATCATTCTTTCAATCTATCTATATATGTAAAAAACCTAAAAGAAAAGGGAATAGTCACATTCTCATCTCCCCCTCTCTCTTGATACAGGGACCCCCAGGTGAGCAACCTTTCTCTTTGGGTGCTACATTTGGACACCTTCTCTGCAATTTATCATCTCAGGGAGATTCTTAGAGCAAAGAAGTAAAGGGGCTATGCCAAGGGAAGGGTGACTAGCCATTGAACCAAACTGGCTTTGAGACTGGGTTGCCATGCATCCTTGGGCTGTGGATAAAGGCATAAAGAGAAAGAAAATGTAAGAAAGTTAAACATGAGGGAGTTAGGGCAGGATAGCATTAGCAGGCATGGGCTCAGGAAAGAAGGCTTCATGTAGAAATGGTGCTTGGGTTGAGACTTGAAGGAAAAGATGGGTTGTGTGAGCAGAGGTGATGAGAGAGAGCATTCTAGGCACAGCAATGCTCAGTGCAGATTCAGGGAGATAGGAGGGAAAAGATTGTGAGGAGCAAAAGGTGAGTTTGTACTGCAGAGTTCAAGATGGGGAGCAATGAACAGTGAGGTGGGGAAGATAGGTTGTGACAAGGTTGTATAAGGCTTTAAAAGCCAACTGCGGAAGTTTGTACTTGATCTTAAAAGCCATAGGGAGCCACTGGACATAATTGAGCAGGAGAGTGACAAGGTCAGATCTGAGCTTAAGGAAATCCCTTTGGCAGCTGTTGTGTTGATGGTGAACTGAATGGAAAAGACTGGAGGCAGGGACACCAATGAGGAGGTCATTGCCATGATCTCCGTGAGAGGTAACTAGGGTAGGAACTAGGGTGAAGGCAGTATGAGGAGGGGTGATCAGATGGGAGAGACATAGTAGAGAGATGGATGGCCAGAATGGGTACTGATTGGACACGTGAAGTGAGGGGTGTGAGGAACCGGGGAGAATACTCAAGTTATGAAATTGGAAGAATGGTGGTGCTTTCAATAGAAATGGAGCAATTTGGGAGAGAGGTGAGGTCAGTGGGAAAGATAATATATGGGTTCTGTTTTGGATCTTACAGCATCAAAGAATTTTCAGGTTGGTGGGATCCAGCAGCGATTGATTGAAATTCATATCCTAGAGGAATCTCCACCATAACATAACTAATAAGTGATCTTCTGGAAGCCCTCCAAGATGGTGCCTCCTCCCTTGTCCCTCCTCTTTGGGTAGCACACTCACCTTTGGCTTTCTGGACAGCTCTCACTGTTAGGAAGTTGGGCAGTTTTTACTGACATTGAGCCTTGTTGAGCCTCTTTGTAACCTCCACCCCATCCTGCTGCTTCTGTCTTCTGAGTTCTCAGACCAAAAAGAACAGATCTAATCTCTTCTCTCTATGACATCCTTGCCTATACTTGAAGATGGCTCTCATGTCCCCCCAACGCTTCCTTACTCTAAGCGAAGCATCCCAATCTCCTTCAGTTGAGCCACATGCATCATGAATGACTGACCCTTCACCCTCCTGGCTGCTATTCTCTGGACACTGTCCATATTATCAATGTCCTTAGTTAACTATGATGTTAGAGCTGAACATAATCCCCAAGATAAGCTATGAGAAGGGCAGAGAAAAGTGTGAGTACCACCCACATCCTTATTCACTGAAGCTGTACCCATATTAATGTACCATGAGATTGAATAAGGTCTGTTGGCTGCCAAAGCAGACTATTCACCCATATTACTCATTACTCACAGTGTACAAAACCCCTAGATCTGAACAACTGTTGATCCAGTCCTCTATAGTCTTACTCTTGTAAAGCTGATTTTTTGGTACCCAATTAGAAAATTTAACATTGATCCCTATTGAATGTCATCTTATTGATTTTGAGATGTTTCTGAAACATTACACTTTGAAATATCTAAATAGGCAGTTAGCGAATGGACCTAAAGTTCAGCAGAGAGACTGGGGCTGGAGGTAGAGATCTGGGAGTCATGTACAGAGAGAGAATAGTTAACCCAGGGTGCTGGTGCAGTCAGAGTGATAAAAGGAAGAGACAGTCAGAGAAAGAGAGAGACAGAGAAAAGGAGAAAATTAGAGGAGAAACATAGAGATAAAGGGGAGAGAAAGAGAGAGGGAGAGGGAGGGGGGGCAGGGGAAGCAAAAGAGAAGCTCAGAGAAGACTCACATTTAGAGGATAAGATCTAGCCAATGGTTGAGCCAGGAAGACTGAGATGAGGGCAGGCAGACAGGAGAAGAATCGGGAGAGAACAAGTCCAAAGAGAGGATGGTCAGAGGTGTCAAATACAGTGGAGGGGAAGAAGAATGGAAACAGATAAAAGACAATGGGATTTATGAATTAAGTGATAATTGGTAGCTTTAGGATAGAACAACTTTAGTGTGGTGGTAGAAGCCTTCTCCAGCATGTCCTTTGTGTGAGAGCCTAGACAAGAAGTGAAAATTTGGAGGACCTTCTATGGGGAGAGAGAAAGAGAATCAACTAAGTTCAATAAATAAACTTCTCCTTTTTCAAAATTTTGTGAACCAGGTACCTGAAACTAAAGTTGTTGTCAACATACTAGATGATGTCAGACAGGATTTTCCTGTTATCTGGAGAAGGACCGATCTAGAGAAATGCGAAATCCCTCCAGATAAACTCTGCCTTCCTAGTTAAGGGGGAGCCCCTGACATATACACTCAGTAGGAGTCAAATAGCTTTTCTAAAAGTACAAGTGACCTGAATGAGCCTCAGGGAGCCTGGAGGCTAAAGAAGGTTCTTCCATTCTGGGACCTGCCCATCCTGGGAATCACATGGTCTAGGAGAAGCAGAAGAGCTGAACTCTAGAAGTCAGGGGACCTTGGGTCCAGTCCTGTCTCTTCCACTATGTATGTTCTTGGGCAAGTCATTGCGCTGGGGAAGAAGAGAGGGGCTGTAGTTTCTAGTAGAAATCTCTAGAAGTATGAAAGAGAGGCCCCAAGGTAGTAAACTGTAGTCTAGGACCTTCTGTAGTGAGGGTCCTGATATAATAGAAAGAATAAGATGGGCTTCTAAATTTTGCAATCAGTTAGGGCTTATGTTAGGAAAGATATTGAATTGACCACTGAGAATGAATTCAGCCACCATTCAATAAGCACTTACTGTATCCCTGGCACTGAAAGGAAGATGTAACAATCAGTGTCATTAAGAAGCTTAGAATCTTGTTAGAATCACTGTAAATTTAGAATCTAGGGCAGAGACACAGTGAACAGAGTATTGAATTTGGAGACAGGAAGATATGATGTCAAGCATTCAGATTCCTACAAGTTGTAAGACCTTGGTCAAGTCACTTTGCTGTCTTTGCCATCATTTGTAGAGTGATGCCTTGCAGAGTTGTGAGGATCCATGAAGAAATATTTATAAAGTGCTTGCAAACCTTACAGTTCTAGCTCTTCTTAGCTGAAATGAGACCAAACATGCAAGTGGTAGGAGAACAGCTGAAGGCCATCTAATTGCTCTTGGCCTTCTGAGCCAAGGGGAGACCACTGTGGGCTGGGGTCACTTCATGAAAGACAGAATCTTGAATTAGATCTCAGCGGAAGGAAGAGGGGAAAGGGGAAGGTTTGGAAGTAGGGATGAGTCACATTGATCAGAGTATTGCTCATGAGTTTGAAGAATAGATGTGTGGCAATTGGGAGAGAGAAAGAAAGAAAGGTCTGAATTGTAGGTTCAGAGGTAATGACATAAATTTAGATCTGGCAGGAAATTTGGAGGTCAACAAATTCATTTTTGTGGTTTTGTAGATTGGGAAACTGAGCCTCAGAGAAGTTAGTGACTGACCTCAGACTAAGCAGCCACTAAGTGTCTGAGGTGGGATTTCAAAGCAGGTCTTCCTGACTCCTGTTTCAGTGCTCTGATCACTGACCCACCCAGCTGCTTTTCTCTGGTCTCAGTTTCCTTATGGTTGAAATGATTAGGCAGATGTTAGTGTCCTTTCCAGATCTAAGTGTATGGTCCCATGATCCTTGCTCTTATCCTTCATCCAGTTCAGTTCCCGTGACAACACCAGATAGACACATAGTCCATTACCAAGACAAATGGAAAGCTTTGTCCTCTCTAGGGTCCTATATGTACAGAAATATTTACAACGGCTTTTTGCGTTGTAGTAAAAAAAACCCTGGGAACTAAAGGGTGATGACCTACTGGGGAATGACTGAACAGCTCCTAGTGTGTGAATGGGACACAATGTTTTAATGCCTCAAGAAATGACACAATGGGCAGTTTCAGGGGACACGAGAAGACTTCAGTACCATGATGCAGAGCAGAGCAGTGACAATAGTCTTATCAAGAAGGACATCTCATCTGTACCCCCAGAGCCCCTGCCCCCATCTTCCCTATTACTGTCCAGGGCCCCACCATCCTCCTGATCACTCAGACCCCCAACTCCAGTGTCCCTGGGCTCACCAGCTGGTGCCCCTGTGGACTCCTCCCACCCTCTCACTTTTCTCTATTCTATCTCCCACCAAGGCTTGTCTGTTTTACTTTGGTAATATCTTTCACATGTGACCCCTTTACCTACTCTGTCACCCCACCAGCCCCATGGTGCTAGGCCTCATCACCTCCTGCCTGGGCTATTGCAGTGGTCTGCTGGAGAGGGGGTCTGCCTGACTCAGCTGACCCCACTCCTGTCTGCCCTTGATCCAGCCATCACAGGGGTCTTTTTTACCTCAATTTTTTGTTGCATTTTAAGTACCAAACTCCCTCCCTCTTCATGTTGCACTAGAAAAACAGATGTGTATAGAAATACATATGTATGTGTAGATCTAGATCGATCTATTTGAAAACCCATACTACGCTTGCTTCTGCTTCTCAGTTCTGTCCCATCTCCCTCCATGGCTCCTTTGGAGGTGATAGGAATGTTGCTCATTCCCAGGATGGCTTAGTCTTTCCCAGTTATTCTTTGAACAATGTTGTTGTTACTGTAGCCACCATTCTCTTGGTTCTGCTCATTTCACTCTTCCTTATTTCATACAAGTCTCTCCATGTTTTTAGAACATTGTCCTGCTCCTCCTTTCTTACAGCACAGTAGGTCTTCCAGTACAACCACAGACCACAGTTTGCTCAACCATTCCTCAGCTGATGGCCATCCCCTCAATGGCCAGTTCTTGGCTCCCACAAAGACAGCTGCTCTAAGGAATCTTAAAGTCAAATTCTCACTATGTCCCTCCTATCACCTCCAGGGCCAAATACAAAATTCTCTGTTGGGTTTTCAAAGCCCTTCATCACATTACCTTGCTTCCCTTACACACACACACACACACACACACACACACACACGCGCGCACACACACACACACACACGCCTTTCCAGTGTTCTTTTCTTTTTTTTTACACCCTAGTACTCTCCATTCACCCTATTATGCCCTGACACTAGCCTTGCTGTTTCTTGAACAAGACCCCCTCCCTCAGTTCCAGGCTTTCTCTCTGCTTGTCCCCCATGTCTCCTGGCATTCTCTCCCTCCTCCTCTCTGCCTCCTGTCTTCCTCCAACTCCCACCCACAATCCCACCTTTTCTGAGAAGCCTTTCTGATCACTCCTAATAACTCTGGAGGAATATCCTTCTTTCTGCTCATCTGCTCCAAGTTATCACATCTGTCTATTGTTTGTACATCATTGTTGCTACGCTTTCTCCCCCCCCCCCCCCACTAGACTGTAAGTTTCTCATGGAAAGGGACTAATTTTGTCTCTCTTAGTATCCCCACCACTTAGTGCTTTGCCCATAGTAGGGCCCCCCCCAAATATGTATTGAGTAACTAACTCACATCTCTGGAAGATTTTGACCTCTCCTCTCTGGACTGTGAAACCTTAAAGCCAGAGAATGTGAGGATGAAGCAGGACCCCACCTCTCTGGCAGGAGAAAATGAATTCAAGAGAAGGAGACATTTTTGGAAGGGCCCAATGTGGGAGTTTGTTTAGCCGATCTATGTATATTTATTGTGAGAATTTTTCTTTTCTTTTTTAATTACTCAGTTGGGGGAAAGGAGAAATGACTGAGGGTAAATGTGGCAAGCAGAAATGAATGGCTAAAGAAATGCAAAAAACCCAAATTAGGGCTCTCTCATGGCCACAGTGAGTTATTAGAGTGATAGCTTTGTTCCTGATCATGTAGCAGGTTTAGGGGTCAATGCACCTGAAAAGAAGAATTACAATTGCTTTTTGGGAAGGAGATTTTAACAATAACTTGGGGCCCACCTCAACTTAATTGCAATTAATAAATCCACAAGCATTTATGAAGTACTCAGTGCCTTCCCTTGGAGATTCTCTCCAGTCTCTCCTAACTGTTCCTTGTCTGTATGTGGTTCTTTCCTTGCTGTCTCCACAACTAGGTTGGGAGCTCTTTGAGAGAAGGAGCTGTCCCTTTGCCTTTCTTTATGTCACCAGCAGTGGTTGGCCCTTTGTATGCCTTTAATTCATGTTCAATTTAATTTACAATAATTGACTGACCCATAGAGTGAACATTTGTGAAGGGCTAACTGTACCCTAAGCTCTGGTCTTGATGAGGGCATAACAAAGGCAGAAAATTAAAAAAAAACCCCAGGATCCTGAATATTTGCTTATCGACTCTAGCTGCCTGGTGTGTGTCTTCTGCCCTCCCCACCGTAGTTTCCTCCCTTCTTTTTTCTATAAACCCCAGAAAAACCTTCTGTCCTTCCTTACTCAGAGTTACTTCCTTACTCAGGGTTACTCGGAGCACTTTGCCTGGGACTTTTCTTTACATTGAACATATCTCCTCTTGTTTCACATTTCTGTGTGTACATTCTTTCTATGCCTTTCTCCCATTAGACTGGAAGGTGAGGACTCTGAGGGCAAGGATTATGTCTTCTTTAAATTTTGTATCATCAAGGCTTAGTGTAGTAGGGATTCTTAAACTTTTTTGTGTCATGGCCCCTTGGCCATCTAGGGGAGAGTCTAGACCCATTTTTAGAAAAAATGCTTTTAAGTAATTGAAGAAAATGCTACGTTTTTGTTTGAGGTTAGGGAAAAATTAATTTGTAATGGCTTTTGCATCTGATTTTATTGACTAACCACTTTAAATGTATATAGGAGACACAGGTTAAGACCCCTAAGTCTGTTGCACATGTGGGGAAAGCTCTTTCAGTAGCAAGACCAGGTCACTTTTTTTTTTTTAACAATTTCCCTGATCTTATAAATCCCAGGCATGTACCTGAGATGGTGTATGAAAGAATGAAAGATATGTGGGATTTTAGACCACGGTAGTGGATTGGGTGTATGGGGCATGAGAATTTATCCCTGAAGGAGGGTTCTGAAAAGCGAGGCTTGTACCTGTGAGGAGAGAAGATGGCAGAATTATAGTACCAAGGAGACATGTCTATGAGAGTCCTTGTTTCATTCTATGCTGGGCTAGCTGGGGTAGGGGAGAAGGGTCTGGAATAGACAATAAAGCTCCATGATTCTCCCCACCCCCACACTCCCTGGCCACCCTTGACTTGGAGGAAGAGTGTTGCTAGGAAACCTTGGAGCAGGTTTTTAGAAACTTCAGCCAATGAGAAGCCAGGAATGATCTGCAGATGCTTTAGCCCCAGACTGTTCAAGTGGCTTATTATACAGACCAGCAGAGAAGAGATATGTTGTTAACTCTTGGGGTTCTGAGAAAGATTTGGTTTTCATTGGCTTGTCAGGGCAAGGAAGCAAAAATTTATGGAAACTGTTATCTTCTCTGCCCTGTGCTGGGCCCTGGGGACATAAATATGTCTGTCTGTCTGTCTATCTGTCTATCTCTTTACAGAGGTATAATATAAATATAAATATATAATATGTATACGTATACATGCACACACAAACATATCTATATCTACCTATCTATACACACATACATAAGTATGCACATACATAAGTAAAAAACCTAAATAAAAAGGGAATAGCCACATTATCAACTCCACGTATGATTTCACATATACAAGGTATCCCAAGGTGAGGAACCTTTCTCTATGGATGCTGCATTTGGGCACCTTCTCTGCTCTTTATCATCCCAAGGAGATGTTCAGAGCACAGAGGTAAAGGGACTGACCCAGAGGCATGGACACTAGACACTGAGCCAAACTGGCTTTGAGACCGGCTCCCCATTTCCTGGGCTATGGATGAAGGCACAAAGAGAAAAAAATGTAAGAAAGTCAAAAACAAGGGAGTCATTAGCAAGCATGGGCTCAGGAAAGGAAGGCTTCATATAGAAATGGGGCTTGGGGTGAATCTTTAAGGTAAAGAAGGATTGCATGAGTTAGAGGTGAGGAGGGAGACTGTTCTAGACTTGGGAACATCCAGTACAGGTTCAGGGAGAAAGGAGGGGAAAGGTTTGTGAGGAAAAGAGAGAAGGTGAGTTTGTACTGCAGAGTTCAAGATGGGGAGCAATGTCCAATGAGGTGGGGAAGATAGTTTGGGATCAGGTTGTATAGGGCTTTAAAAGCTCACTGCAGAAGTTTGTACTTGATCCTAAAGGCTTTTAAGTAATTGAAGGGAGCCATTGGATATCATTGAGCAGGAGACTGACAAGGTCAGCTCTGAGCTTAAGGAAATTCCTTTGGCAGCTGCTGAGTTGAGGATAGACTAGAAGGAAAAGACTGGAGGCAGCGACAACAATGAGGAGGTTATTGCCATGATCTTAGTGAGAGGTGACTGGGGTAGGAACTGAGGTGAAAGCTGTGTAAGGAGAGAGCAGGGGTCAGATGGGAGAGACATGGTGGAGAGATGGATGACCAGATTGGGGACTGATTGGACATGTGGAATGAGAGAACGTCCAAGTTATGCAATTGGGAGACAGGAAGAATGGTGGTGCTTTCAACAGAAATGGAGCAATTTGGGAGAGAGGTGAGGTCAGTGGGAGAGATAATATATGGGTTTTGTTTTGGATCTTACAGCATCAAAGAATTTTCAAGTTGGTAGGGATCCAGCAGCCATTGAGTTCAATTCATAGCCTGAAGGAATCTCCACCATAACATAACTAATAAGTGATCTTCTGGAAGCCCTCCAAGACGGTGCCTCCTCCCTTGTCCCTCCTCTCTGGGCAGCACATTCACCTTTGGCACTCTGGACAGCTCTCACTGTTAGGAAGTTGGGCAGTTTTTACTAACACTGAGCCTTGTTGATCCTCTTTGTAACTTCCACCGCATCCTGCTGCTTCTTAGAACTGATCTAATCTCTTCTCTCTGTGACATCCCTGCCTACACTTGAAGATGGCTCTCATATCTCTCCCCCACCCCTAACATGCTTCCTTACTCTAGGATAAACATCCCAAGCACCTTTAGTCAATCCACAGTGCCATTAACTGATGACCCTTCACCATCCTGGCTGCTATTCTCTGGACACTGTCCATATTATCAATGTCCTTAGTTAACTATGATGTTAGAGCTGAACATAATCCCCAAGATGAGCTATGAGAAGGGCAGAGAAAAGTGTGAGTACCACCCACGTCCTTACTCACTGAAGCTGTACCCATATTAATGTACCATGAGATTGAATAAGGTCTGTTAGCTGCCAAAGCAGACTACTCACCCATATTACTCATTACTCACAGTGCACAAAACCCCTAGATCTGAACAATTATTGATCTAATCCTCCATAGTCTTACTCTTGTAAAGTTGATTTTTTGGTACCCAATTAGAAGATTTAACATTGGTCCCTATTAAATGTCATCTTATTGATTTTGAGATGTTTCTGAAACATTACACTTTGAAATATCTAAATAGGCAGTTAATGAATGAACCTAAAGTTCAGCAGAGAGACTGGGGCTGGAGGTAGAGATCTGGGAGTCATGTACAGAGAGAGAAAAGTTAACCCAAGGTGCTGGTGCAGTCAGAGTGATAAAAGGAAGAGACAGAGAAAGAGAGAGACAGAGAAAAGGAGAAAATTAGAGGAGGAACATAGAGCTAAAGGGATGGAGAGAGATGAGGGTTGGGAGAGAGAGAGACAGAGAGAAGAAGAAGGGGAGGAGGAGGAAGAGAAGAAGAAGAAGAAGAGGAAGAAGAAGAAACAGAAGCAGAAGAAGCAGAAGCAGAGGAAGCAAAAGAAGAAGAAGAAGAAGAAGAATAAGAAGAAGAAGAAGAAGTAGAAGAAGAAGAACAAACACTCACATTAGGAGGACATGATTTAGCTGATGATGTAGCCCAGAGAACTGAGAAGGTGTCAATCATGGAGGAAGAGAACCAGGAGAGAATAGGATCATGAGAGACCAGAGAGCCTCCAAGAGGAGAAGAGCTTAGAAGTATCAAATACAGGAGAGAAGACAAGAAGAAAGAGAACTGGGGAAAGATTATTGGATTTGTCAATTATTAGGTAGCCTAAAGCTTTAGTATAGAAGAATTTCACTTGAGAGATGAGGTTATAAAGTGGATTATAAAAGAGTAAGGACTAAGGGAGAAGACTGGATACAGAGACCATCAAAGCAGTATTTTTTCCTAGAGGTTTCACAGGGAAATAGAGGAGGGATAGAGGATGTTAGCTTGAGGGACTTGAGTTTCCTGGAAGTTCTTTAAAGATAGGGGACATTTGAGCATCTTTGAAGGGAGAATGGAAGGCCAAATATATAGGTATATGGCGAGAAAGAGTATTATAGAGAATTTAAGGGTGAATTGGGGCAATCTGTTGGAATAAGGAGAGGACATGAGCTGAAGGACACAGGTAAAGATGTTGGCCTTGGCAAGGAGCAAGGCTAGCTGACTATCAGAGGAAAAAAAACAGAATATGAGATAATGCCAATGGGTTTTGGGATGAGAAAAAAGACCGAGAAAGGGCCCCAATGAGTGGCTTTCATTTTCTTACTGAAGAGGCCAAGCCCTTGAATGGCATGAGGGAGGGCTGTATCAGCAGAGGTCTGCTGTTAAATGTTTAACAACTAGTTCTCTGAGAAAAAAAGTATGTATAGCAAATTTTAAAATTTCATTTCTATTATTAACATTTTCTACATGGTTTTTTAAAGTCTAAAGAATCAACAAAACAATAAATTGGGCCCCAATTTGAAGCATTTGCTTATTTCCAAGGTATAAATGCTCACACTGAAAATTTAACAATGGACTTTAGTGGACTGGTATAAGCTGCTCCAGTGTAATCTTTTATGTGAGTGTGGAGGAGACCTGAAGGTCTGGAATAGGTTCTATGGAATAGGTGAGGGGTTAGGGGGTGGGAGGTGGAGAAAAGGAATCAATTAAATTTATTAAATAAGCTTGTCCTTTTTTTGAATTTTGTGAACCAGGTGATACAAAGAATCTTATTGTCAACATACTAGATGATGTTAGAGAAGGCTTTTGTGGGTTATCTGGGCAAGGAAAGACTCAGAGAAATGAGACATGCCCAAGGTAAATCCTGCCATCCCTGTTAAGGGGGAACCCCTGAGATATGCACTCTGTAGTTGTGAAACAGTTTTTGTAAAAATGGAAGTGAAGTGAATTAGCCTCAGGGAGCCTGGAGGCTAAACTAGGCTCTTCCATTCTGGGACCTACCCAACCTGGGAGTCACGTGGACCAGGAGGAGCCCAAGAGCTGGACTCCAGAAGTCAGTGGATCTTGAGTCTAGTCTAGGCTCTTTCGCAATCTGTTTGTGTGACTCTGGGCAAGTCAATGCAATGGGGCTGTTGTTCGGCCTTCATTCTCAAAGAGGACCACAACATCAGGAAGTTGATGACATGATTTACAAGTGAATTGGATTTGAGGGAGGCAGGGCTGTGCTAAGTTACCAGCCTCACTTTCTGCTTCGGAGCCATCTGGGTCCAGTGACCAGATGTAGCTCAGGATGACTGGTGATGGCCCAGGATGCAGTGGGGAGGAGGAGAGGGGCTGCAATTTCCCACAGAAATCTCTAGAAGTGTGAGAGGCCCCAAGGAAGGGCCTTCTGTGATGAGTGAGGGGTCTTCTACATCAGTAACAATCACATGGGCTTCTTAGGGCCTATGTTAGCAAGGACAGAAAACTGGCCACTGAGAACTAATTCAGTGAGCACCTGCCATACCCCTGGCACTGGATGGAAGATGCAACAATTTCTGTCATTAAGAACCTTAGAATCTCATTAGAATCTTTAGAATTTTAGAATCAGAGATGGTGACACAGTGAGCAGAGAACTGAATTTGGAGTCAGGAAGACAGGAATTCAAATGCCACGTTGGTCCCTTACGAGCTGTGTGACCTTGTACAGCTTCACCTCTATTTGTCTCAGTTTCATTATCTACAAAATGGGAACAATAATAGCACTTGCTGCCCAGGGTTTTCATGAAGATATATGAGAAAATATTTATCAGGTGCTTTGCAAACCTTACAGTTCCAGCTCTTCTTAGTTGGGAGGAGGCAAGACATCCAAGTGGTAATGAGAGAACGGCTGAAAGCCATTCAATGGCTCTTGGATTTCTGAGCCAAGGGGAGACAACTGTGGGCTGAGGTCAGCTCATGAAAGAAAGAATCAGGGGAAGGAAGAGGGGAAAGGGGAAGGCTTGGAAGGAGGGATGAGTCTGATTCCTATAAGGGTTACTCAAGAGCAGGCTTTAGTCTAAGACATTGGAAGAGTTGGTTTGCAGTAACTGGGGGAGAGAGAGAAACAGAGAGACACACACAGAGAGAAAGAGGGACACAGAGAGAGACAGAGAGACAGAGATGGACACAGAGAGACACACAGAGAGAGAAAGGGAGGGAGAGAGGCAGAGAGAAAGAAAGAGAAAGGGAGAGAAACAGAGAGAGAGATAGACAGAGAGAAAGAGAGACAGAGAGGTAAAGGGAGGGAGGGAGAGAGAGACACAGAGAGAGAGAAAGGGAGGGAGAGACAGAGAGGCAGACAGAGGGAGAAAGAGAGAGACAGATACAGACAGAGAGAAAGGGGAAGAGAAGAGAGGGAGTTAGAGAGATGGAGAGAGGGAGGGAAAGGGAGAGTGCAATGTTAATGAAATCAGATCTTCCATGCCCCTTTCTATTGGTACCTAGTAAAGGCACTTAGCTCCTTACTTCAAGTTAACTCCTTGGGAGTAGTTAACAGCTTAACAGGAAGGGGCTAAACAGGGAGGAGCTATACTGTACATGTGGAAGAGAACCAGGAGGACCTTCAGATTTTCTCTCAGTCACCACCTGGAGACTGCACCTTTTGCTGAGATCCTCCTTCTGCAGCTTCTACTGAGAACTTCCAAGGACCAGGCTGAGGAACTGTCGTGAGTCTGAGAGGGATCCCTGCTTGAGGGAACCTGTTTTATTTGTGAAGGCTTGGGAATGTGGGTGTCCACTGCATTAATTATATCTATCAACTTTGTGACCGCTATAATGACTTTGGCTTCCTGGTTTTGGAACTTGTCCTTCTGGTTTTGGGACTCAGTGTTCTGGTTTCTGAATAAAGACCTTGGTTCTGCCTACCATGTGGAGAGTTTGCTACATTTTGTGATCCAAAACTATACCAGCATATTCATAACCATCGTGGGTGTTGTGAATATCTCATTATTGATACATTTGGCGATGAGGATGGGATCACAAAATGTCAGGCCTCTACTTGGAATCAGGAATGCTTTAGAGGAAGAAATATCTATCCCAGGATGGGAGGATTTGCCTTATTCCTCTCTAGCAAGAGAATGGGCCAAAAGCACAGGACCCTGTGAAAACTGGGAACCGAGGCTACAGAAGGGAGAACCTGGAGATTTGAAAAGATGTTTGCAAGGCATACCTGTAAAACCAGGCAAAGAACTGCAGGAGTGTGCAGGAGAGGCTGGG
>CM053599.1:14216071-14237559 GCA_028646575.1 Pseudocheirus occidentalis | reverse complement strand
GAAAAGAAATAAGAAAAATCCCCACTGGAATATGCCTAAGAATCCCTAAAAATCACTTTGGACAGATTTTACCCAAATCAGGATTAGCTGCTTGAGGAATACATGTATTGGCTGGAGTAATAGATTCTAATTATCAAGGAGAAAGAGGAGCCCATACAGTTTTGTAAACATGAGAGAATAGTTCAAGTGAAGCAATACAACTTGTAAAAACTGACCCTCCTTCCAAAATAACTATCAGAGGAACTGAAGGATTTTGTTCTACTGATAAAATAAAATTGGGAGCTAAAGTATGGGTAAAACGGAAACCAGATGATGTTCCAAAGGCTGCAGAGATTATAGCACATGAGAAGGATAACACTGTAACTATTGTTTATTCAGGAGAAAATGATTACAAAATTGTACCCTTAACTCATATATTCTACCGTGAATAAGTGAACTCTTGGACTCCAGAAGTGTGGTTGATCCTATGTGTACCTTGTTTCTGGTTATTGTCTCATTGTTTCTTGTCTGTTCACCTGGTTTGCTAGATTTGTTTCTGCAGGCTTTATACCTTCCGCCTGTGAATGCCTGATAGTTGAAGATGGATGTTACCCACTGTCCACAACTGTGACGTGTCACCCCTGGACCTGGCATCAAGTACATTCCAAATACTTGCTAAGGAGCTGACCTCTCAAATGGGACCTCTTGGGACAGGGACAGCTCTATGTCCAATTTCAGCATGAAGTAGCCATGGACGAAGAGACCTTCACCCCTTATCCCAAGAGTTTGGCATCCGTTTGTTGGAGGGGGAATGATGGGGAGCTTGTGCTCAAGCCCCATCCTAAAATATTGTTTTCTGTGTGCTACCCTTGTTATATTGTAAAACTGTTGACAGTAGTTATCCTTAAAAAACTCCCATTATCCCATATAATGAAATGTATTCTTAATGTATTTTTGCCATATAAGGGACATGAAATATTTTGGGGTGGAATGTAATGTTAATGAAATCAGAAGATCTTTCATGCCCCTTTCTATTGGCACCTAGTAAAGGCACTTAGCACCTAGTAAAGGCACTTAGCTCCTTACTTCCAGTTAACTTTAATGTTAATGAAATCAGAAGATCTTCCATGCCCCTTTCTATTGGCACCTAGTAAAGGCACTTAGCTCCTTACTTCAAGTTAACTCCTTGGGAGTAGTTAACAGCGTAACAGGAAGGGGCTGAACACGGAGAAGCTATACTGTATATATGGAAGAGAACCAGGAGGACATTCATATTTTCTCTCAGTCACCACCTGGAGATTGCACCTTTTCCTGAGATCCTCCTTCTGCAGCTTCTGCTGAGAACTTCCAAGGACCAGGCTGAGGAACTGTCGTGAGTCTGAGAGGGATCCCTGCTTGAGGGAGCCTGTTTTATTTGTGAAGGCTTGGGAATGTGGGTGTCCACTGCAGTAATTATGTGTATCAACTATGTGACCACTATAATGACTTTGGCTTCTTGGTTTTGAGACCTGTCCTTCTGGTTTTGGGACTCAGTGTTCTGGTTTCTGAATAAAGACCTTGGTTCTGCCTTCCACGTGGAGAGTTTGCTACATTTTGTGATCCAAAACTATACCAGCATATTCATAACCATCATGGGTGTTGTGAATATCTCATTATTGATAGAGAGAGAGAAAGAGAAAGATACAGAGAAACAACAACACACACAGACAGGAGGAGAGAAACACACACAGAGATGGGGGGAGAGACACATACAGAGACAGAGAGAAAAAGGAAGAAAAATAGAGTGAGACAGAGAGAGAGAGGGAGAAAGAGACAGAGAGACAGAGAGAAACACACACAGACACAGAGAGAAAGAGATGCAGAAAGACAGAGACAGAGAGAGACAGAGAGAAAGGGAGAGACAGAGACAGAGAGAAAGGGACAGAGAGAGACAGAGTGAGAGAAAAAGAGACAGAGAGACACATACAGAGAGAGAGAAAGAAAGAGATAGAGAGAAAGGGAGAGAGACAGAGACATGCACACACAGAGACAGGTAGAGAGAGAGAGAGAAAGATAGAGAAGGAGAGGAGAGAAGAGGAGAGGAGAGGAGAAAGAAAGAGAGAGAGAGAGAGAGAGAGAGAGAGAGAGAGAGAGAGAGAGAGAGAGAGAGAGAGAGAGAGAGAGAGAGAGAGAGAGAGAGAGAGAGAGGAAATTAAAGCTGACAGGAAACTTGCAGGTCAAGAAATCTATTTCCTTCATTTTACAGATGGGGAAACTGAGCCTCAGAGAAGTTAAGTGACTTGCCTCAGAGTAAACAGCTGGTAAGTATCTAAGGTGAGATTTCAAACCAAGTCTTCCTGATTCCTGACTCAGTGTTCTAACCATTGACCTAACTAGCTTCCTTTCCCTGGCCTCAGCTTCTGATTAGGCAGTAGCTGTCTTTTTGAGATCTAAGTCTATGGTCCCATGATCCTTGCTCCTGTCCTCCATCCATTCCAGGCTCCCTGACAACATCTGATAGATACACAGTCCAGTACCAGGACACACTGAAAGCTTTGACCTATCAAAGGTCTTATATGTACAGAAGTATCTACAGCAGCTCTTTTCATAGTAGTAAAAATCCCTGCAAACTAGTGTTGCCAACTTACTGGGGAAGGTCTGAACAGCTCCTGCTGTATGAATGGGACACCATATTATGGTGCCCTAAGAAATGCCAAAATAGACAGTTTCAGAGGACATGAGAAGACCTCAGTGCCATGATGCAGAACAGGACAGTGACAACAGCCTTATCAAGAAGGACATCTCATCTGTACCCCCAGAGCCCCTGCCCCCATCTTGCCTATTACTGTCCAGGGCCCCACCTCCCTGATTGCTCAGGCCCCCAACTTCAGTGTCCCTGGGCTCACCAGCTGGTGCCCCTGTGGACTCCTGCCTCCCTCTCACTGCTCTCTAGT
The DNA here is from genome assembly GCA_028646575.1 of Pseudocheirus occidentalis. Classification (NCBI taxonomy): domain Eukaryota; kingdom Metazoa; phylum Chordata; class Mammalia; order Diprotodontia; family Pseudocheiridae; genus Pseudocheirus; species Pseudocheirus occidentalis. The sequence continues at coordinate 14,234,647 of CM053599.1, read as the reverse complement.
CTGTCTCCCACCGAGGCTTGTTCATTTTACTTTTGTAATATCTTTCATATGTGACCCCTTTCCTTGCTCTCTCACACCCCGCCCCAAGCCCTGTGTGCCAGCTGTTATCACCTCCTGCCTTGGCTATTGCGATGGCCTGCTGGGGAGGGGGGGTGGTCCTGTTTCCTCAACTGACTCCCCACCCTGGTCTACCCTCCACTCAGCTGTCAACGGCATCTTCTTACATTTTTTTTTTTGCATTTTAAGTTCCCAAATATTTCCTTTCCTACTTTCCCAGCCCACAGTCTGACGCAGATCTGTACAGCCAGATTTGCATGTTTATATTTTAATGTATATACATAGACCCATACTACACTTGCTTCTGCTTCTCAGTTCTGTCCCATTTCCCTCCATGGCTCCTTTGTAGTTGAATGTTGCTCATTCCCAGGATGGCTTAGTCTTTCCCAGTTATTCTTTGAACAATGTTGCTGTTACTGTAGCCACCATTCTCTTGGTTCTGCTCATTTCACTCTTCCTTCATACAAGTCTCTCCATTTTTTTTAAAGAAAACCATCCTGCTCCTTCTTTCTTGCAGTACAGTAGGTCTTCTAGCACGATCACAGACTGCAACTTGCTCAGCCTTTCCCTAGCTGAGGCCATTCCCTCAATGGCCAGTTCTTGGCTATCACAAGTGGTGCTGCTCAGAGGGATCTTCCTAAAGTTAAATTCTCACTGTCACTCCCCTTCTCAATAACCTTCAGTGACTCCCTATCACTCCCAGGGTCAAACATAAAATTCTCTGTTTGGTTTTCAAAACTCTTCAAGTCCTAACCTTGCTTCACTGAAACACACACAGACAGATAGACACAGGCATAGACACAGACATACACAAACACACACGCTTACTTTTCTAGTCTTCTCACAACTTTCACCCTCTTGCAGTACCATGTGCCCTACCAGCCAGTGACACTAGTCATACTGTTCCTCAAACAAGATCCCCCATCTCAGTTCTAGGCTCTCTCTCTGGCTGTCCATCATGCCTCCTGCCATTCACTCTGTCTCCTTCATTCCCTGCCTTCTCCAAGTGGAAGCTAAAACCCCACCTTCTCCAGGAAACCCCTCCTGATTTCCCTTAATGATTCAGGAGGAAAATCCTGTCCTCAGTTTCTCACTAACAAGTTATCTCATGTATATATTGTTTGCATGTTTTCTGATCAGTTCGATTCTCAGATCCTCAAAGGCCATTTTTGCCTTTCTTTGAATCCCCAGTACTCATACCCCAAGTATGTGCTTGGCACATAGTAGGAGCTCAAAAAGTGTTTACTGACTCACTGCCTGAGGACTCTGAAAGACTTCTTGCTGTGCTCAGTGGGTTGGGAAGCCATGATGGCAGAGGAGTGAGGAGGAAGCAGGGTCCCCACCTCTCTGGCAGGAGGACATGAACTCAGGAGACAGAATGGGACAGATGTATGGAAGTGACCCATGTGGGAATTAGCTTTGCTGACCTATGTATATTTGTCGTGAGGATTTTTATTTTTTATTGTTCAGTAAGGAGACAGGAGAAGTACAAGGGGACTGATAATAAATGTGGCAAATATAAACAAATCAATAAATTAATAAATGCAAAAAAGCCCCAAACTGAGTCCTCTCCCTGGCACCCTGTGGGATTAGAGCAGTAGCTTTATTGCTTTTCATGCAGCAGGATTTGGGGGGTCAATACCCCTGAAGACAAGTCTTACAGTTGATTTTGGGGAAGGGGATTTTAATAATAAACTGGTGCTAATCTCAATTTAAATACAATCAATAAATCAACATGTACTTATTAAGTACTCAGTGCCTTCCCTTGGAGATTGCTCCAGTCTGGCCCTTCTGTATCATTAATCCATAGTTCTTTGCTTTTTTCTCTCCCATTAGACTGAGAGCTCCCTGAAAGAAGGAAGTGTCTGTTTGGCTTTCTTTATGTCAGCAGCAGTTCCTGGCACATAGTAGGACCTTAATTAATGCTAGTTGATTGACTGAAGGGCTTACTATGTACCAAGCTCTGGGCTGGATGAGGGAATCACAAAGGCAGAAAAAAAGAACAGGATCCTAAATATTTAATTATTGACTCTAGCTGCCTGGTGTGTGTCCTCTGCCCTCCCCACTATGCTTCCCTCTCTTCTTTTTGCTATGAGTCCCAGAAAATTCATCTCCCTCCTCAGGTTTCTCATAGCACTTTCCCTGGGACTTTACACTGAATGCATCTCCTCTTGTATCACAGTTATTATTATTTTTTATATATGTAGGATGGGAAAGGAAGTCTCCCTTTATTAGCGCATCAATATTTTGCTTATCACAAAACAACAACCATGAATAATACCTAATGGTAGAAAGACATTCAACTCTAATGATATTATCTGGGACTATATCACCTAGCATTAAATATGTCACATAAAGAATGGTGCCAAATGGCAAATATTAAGAATGGTCTCAAAGAAAAGAAATGAAGATACCCTCACGCCGATCCTTTGTGCGTGTGGGAAATCCATGGGTGGGAAACAGTGGCTGTATTTGCTAACTTTTTCAATATATTGCAGCTTCACTGATTTTTTTTCCTTGTATACTTCTTTTTTCCTTCCTTCCTTCCTTCTTTCCTTCCTTCCTTCCTTCCTTCCTTCCTTCCTTCCTTCCTTCCTTCCTTCCTTCCTTCCTTCCTTCCTTCCTTCCTTCCTTCCTTCCTTTCTTCCTTTCTCCCATGTCACAGTTATTTTTGTAAATACTTTCTATCCATTTGCCTTTCCTCCATTTGACTAGGAGTACTTTGGAAGGCAGAGGCTATGTCTTGTCTCAGCTCTGCATCATTAAGGCTTAATGTAGTAGGGATTCTTAACTTTTTTTGAGTCATGACCACCTTGGCCATTTGGGGAAACTTTGGATGCCTTCCTGGAAGAATACTTCTAAATAATTGAAGGAAATGTTACATTTCAGTTTGAGGTTGGGGAAAATAAAGATGTAATGTTTTCCCCCCACTTTTAATAGACTGACACCTTGAAATCTATCTGTGGGACACAGGTTACGACCCCTGCTTTAGTCCCTTGCCACAAGTAGGGAAAGATATTTCAATATCAAGATCAGGGTCATTTTCCCCCACATATTTTTTGGCCTCTCAAGACCCAGGAATGTACCTGGGACTGTGTGGAGAAGGATGAAAGATATCTGGAATTTTGACCTAAGTGGTAGATTGGGTTGAAGTGACATAAGAATGTGCTGTAGAAGGAGGGTTATGAAAGGCCCAGCTTGTACCTGTGAGGGGGAGAAGATGGCAGAATTATGGTACCAAGGAGACATCATTGTTTGATTCTGTGCTGTGATAGCTTGGCTAGGGGAGAGTCAGGGCCTGGAAGAGACAATGAAACTCCATGATTTTCCTCCCCACCCCCACTCTCTCTGTTCCCCCTCATTTGGAGGAAGACTGTTGCTAGGGAACATTGGAGCAGGTTTTTAGAAACTCCAGCCAATGAGAGCCCTAGAAAGATCTGCAGACACCTTTGCCAGAGACTGTTCAAGTGGCTCATTATACAGACCAGCAGAGAAGGACTGGTTTTTGTTAACTCTATGGGTTCTGAGAAAGATTTGGTTTTCATTGTCTTCTCAAGGAAAAAAAACAAAATTTATGGAACCTGTTATGTCCCTTGTCCTGTGCTAGGCTCTGGGAATACAAATGTGTACCTATGTGGATATGTATATATGCACACGTATACTTAGGAAGTTCAGAATATATACATATATGTCATATATGCTTATATGTATATATGTGGTTGTGTATATGCACATAAATAAACACATATATGTAAAAAACCTACTCAACTTGTGATTTCAATGACATAGGGATTCCTCAGGTGAGGAACCTTTCTCTCTGGATGCTGCATTTGGGCACCTTCTCTGTGATTTAACATCCCAGGGAGATGCTTACAGCACAGAGGTGAAGGGACTGCTCCAGGGGAAGGTGGAGGTGACACTGAGTCAAGCTACCTTTGATATTAGCTCCCCAACTGCTCCTATGCTTTGGATAATGGCATAAGGAGAAAAAAGACAAGGGAGTCAAATGCAAGGTCGATAGAGAAGGCTGCCATTAACAGGTATAGGCTCAGGAAAAGAAGGCTTCATGTAGAAATGGTGCTTGGGTTGAATCTTTAAGGTAAAGAAGAGTTGTGTGAGGAGAAGTGAAGAGGGAGAGCATTATAGGCATGGAAATGTCCGGTACAGATTTAGGGAGACAGGAGGGAAAAGGTGTGTGAAGAACAGAGAGGAGGTGAGTTTGTACTGCAAAGTTAAAAATTGGGAGTCATGTCCAATGAGATGAAGAAGATAGGTTGAGAACAGGCTGTGTAGGTGCTTCAAAGCCAACCGAAGACATTTTTCTTTGATCCTAGAGGCCATAGGGAGCCACTGGACATCATTGGGAAGAAGAGTGACAAGGTCAGATCTGAGCTTAAGGAAATCCTTTGGGCAGCTGCTGGGTTGATGATGGACTGGATGGAAAAGACTGGAGGCAGGGACACCAATGAGGGGGCCATTGCCATGATCTCAGTGAGAGGTGACTGGGGCAGGAATTGAGGTGAAGGCTGTGTGAGGAGAGGGGAGTCAGATGGGAAAGATGGTGGAGAGATGAATGGTCAGATTGGCGACTGATTAGACGTGGAGTGAGGAGTGTGAAGAACTGAGAAGAATTCCCAGGTGATCAAATTGGGAGACAGGAAGCATGGTGGTGCTTTCAACAGAAATAGGGCATTTTGGAAAACAGGTGGGGTCAGTGGGAAAGATAATATATGGGTTCTGCTTTGGATCTCGCACATCAAAGTTTTCAAACTGGTAGGATCCAGCAGCTATTGAGTGCAATTCATATCCTAAAAGAATCCTTACCCTAACATAACTAATAAGTGATCTTATGGAAGTCCTTGCAGATGATGCCTCCTCCCTTCTCCTTCCTCTCTGGGCAGAACACTCTCCTTTGGCACTCTGGACAGCTCTCATTGGTAGGAAGCTGAGCAGTTTTTACTGACTTTGTGCCTTGTTGAGCCTTTTTTATAACCTCCACCCCATCCTCCTGCTTCTGTCTTCTGGGGGGGGGGTAAAGTAGAACAGAGCTAATCTCTTCTCTCTGTGACGTCCCCACTTCTCTCATGTACCCCAGTGCTTCCTTACTCTAGGCTAAACATCCTAAGCTCATTCAATCAAGCCATGTGTCATTAATGGCTGATCTTTCACCCTCCTGGCTATTCTTCTCAGGACACTGTCCATGTTATCGATGTCCTTAGTCAACCATGATGCCCAGAGCTGAACATAGTCCCCAACATGAGTGATGAGAGAGGCAAAGAAAAGTGGGACTATCCCCCACTTTTTTGTCCATTGGAACTGTGCCTCTATTAATGTAGCATGAGATTAAATGAAGTTAATTGACTGTCACCACACTGTTCATCCATATTGGACCTACAGTACACTAAAATCCTCCGGTCTTTTCAGAAAAACTATTGATCCATGCCTCCCTCATATTACATTTGTAGACTTTACTTTTCTTGGTCCCCTATTAGAAGTTTAATATTTTTTCCATACTCAATGTCATTTGGTGGACTTGGGGTTGTCTCTGGGACATTCCAATTTAAAATACTCAATAGGGAGTTGGTGAGGTGGGCCTGAAACTCAGGAGAAACTGGACTGGAAATACAGAGCTAAGCACCATCTGCTGATAAGTGATAATTAAACCTAGGAAGCTGGTGAGATCAAAGAGAGAGTGAATGAAGAGACAGAGTCAGAAATAAAGACAAAAGGAAGAACTCTGAGAGGAAGAGAGAGAGAGAGAGAGAGAGAGAGAGAGAGAGAGAGAGAGAGAGGGAGAGAAGGAGGAGGAGGAGGAGGAAGAGGAAGAGAAGTCTAGGGAACACCCATATTTAGAGGTCATAATACAGTTGATGATCCAGCTAACCATCAGAAGACTAAAAGGGGGTGAGGGAGCAGGAGGAGAACCAGGAGAGAACAGGATCCTGAAATGTCAGAGGGAGGCTCCAGGAGGAGAGGATGATCAGAAGTGTCAAACATAGCAGAGGGCAAGAAAAAAGAGAACTGAGAAGAAACTATGGGACTTGTCAATTAATAGGTCGTTGGTAGCTTTAGGATGGAACAGTTGCAGGTGAGGGATTTCAAAAGTTTAAGGACTAAGGGAGAAGATTGGATGGGGAGTCAGGGGCAGCAGACAGTCTTTATTCCTAGAGGTTCCACTGGGAAATGGAGGAGAGATAAAGGATCTCAGCTTGAGGGGTTGTTAGAGTCTCCTGAAAATGGGGTGCTTTGAACATCTCTAAAGACATTATGGAGGGTTACAATATAAAAGTAGGGTGAAGGAGACAAAGAGGATTTTAAAGAGATGAAAGGGTTGGTCAGGGGGCAAACTGTTGAAACAAAGGAGCAGGCATGAGCTGAAGGGCACATGTAAAGGGCTTGGCCTTGGCAAGGAGCAAGGCTAGCTGACCATCAGATAGTGGGGAATGCCACCAGGCTTTTAGATGGTAAGAAAAGCTCAAAAGGGAGTTCATAGTGAGAGGTTTCAATTTTCTTACTGAAGGAAGAAGCCAAGTCCTTGGCCATAGGATGGGATGAGAATGAAGCTCTGAGCAGGAGTGTGCTGGTAAATGTTTAACAACCAGTTCCGTGGAAGAAAAGGAAAATGCATTCAGAGCATTTTTAAATTTTAATTTCCATTATTAGCATTTTCTTGATGACATTCTTAAATCTAGAAAATCAACAAGACAGTAAAATGATTTTTAGCATTCACTCATTCCCAAGGTATAAATACTCACTCTCAAAATTTAACACCAGGCTTCAGTCAACTGGTCCAAGCTGCCTCCAGCATATCCTTTGTGTGAGAGTACAGGTGAGAAGCGAAGGTTTGGAATAGCTTGTGTATGGTGTGTGGAGGAAAGAGGGAATGAACTAAATGCATTAAATAAACTTATTTTTTCTTTAAATTTTGTGAACCACATACCTTCTAGGGAAGTTACTATTAACATACTAGATGATGTCAGACAGGACTTTCCTAGAAAGTCTAGAGATAGAATGATCCAGAAAAGTCCCTCTAGGTAAACCATCACCTACCTGGTAAGGGGAAGACCCTGACATATACACACAGTAATTGCCATTTTTTGGGTAAAAATGGAAGTGACCTGAATTAGCCTCAGAGAGCCTGGAGGCCAAAGAAGGTTCTCCCATTCTGGGATCTGCCCATTCAGGAAGACCTCACATGGTCTAGGAGGAGCAGAAGAGCTGGACTCTAGAAGTCAGTAGACCTTGGATCCAGTCCTATCTCTTCTACTCTGTGTGACCCTGGGCAAGTCACTACAGTGGGGAGGAGGAGAGGGGCTGCACTTTCCAGCAGAAATCTCTAGATGTCTGAAAGGGAGACCCCGAGGATATAAACTGTAGTCTAGGACCTTCTGTAATGAGGGTCCTGATCCTCAGAATCAGAAACAATCACACAGGCTTTGAAATTTTACCATGACTTAAGGCCCATGTTAAGAAGCATATAAAATTGACCACTGAGAACTAATTCAACTGCCATTCAGTAAACACCTATTATAGTATATCCCTGGCACTGGATGGAAGATATAACAATTAGTGTCATTAAGAAGCTTAGAATCTTGTTAGAATTGTTAGAATTTTAGAATCAGAGGCAGGGACACAGTAAATAGAATGTTGAATTTGGAGTCAGGAAGATATGATGTCAAATGCTGTCTCAGACCCTTACTAGCTGTGTGACCTTGGACAAGTCACTTCATCTTTGTTGCTTCAGTTTCACCATCTATAAAATGGGGATAATAATAGTACTTGCCTCCCAGAGTTGTTGTGATGCCACATAAGTAAATATTTATCGAGTGCTTGGTAGACCTTAATGTTCTAGCTCTTATTCTTAATTGAGAGGAGACAAGATATTTGAGTGAGAAGAAAAGAACAGTTGAAGGTCATATTTAATTGCTCTAAGACTTCTGAGTCAAGGAGAGACCACTGTGGGCTGGGATCACCTCCTAAAGAAGCTGTATCTTGAATTAGGTCTCAGGAGAAGGAACAGAGGAAAGGTGAAGTTTTGGAAGGAGAAATGACTGTGATTCCTATGAGGGCTACTCAAGAGCAAGATTTATTCTAAGGCATTGGAAGACTTGGTTTGTAGTAAGGGGGGAGAGAGAGACAAAGAAAAAGTTGTGTATCATGTGTTCCTAGATAATTGGGACAATGATTTAGAGCTGGCAGGGAACTTGGAGGTTAACAGATCCATTTCCTTCATTTTACAGATGGGGAAACCAAGTCTCAGAGGTTAAGTGACTTGCCTCAGATTAAACAGCTGGTAAGTGTCTGAGGGGGGATTCCAAAGAAGGTCTTCCCGACTCCTGGGTCAGGGCTCACTGATCCATCCAGCTGCATTTCTCTGGCCTTAGCTCCCTCATGGCTGAAATGATGCTCTTGGACCAGGTAGGTGCTAACGTCCCTTCTAGATCTATGTTGATGGTGCCATGATCCATGTTCCTGTCCTCCATCCATTCTAGTTCCCCTGACAGCACCTGACAGACTCATAGTCCATTACCAGGACACACTGAAAGCTTTGACCTATTGAGGGTCTCATACATACAGAAATATTCATAGTAGCTTTCTTCATAGTAACAAACCCCCTGGGAGCTAAAGGGGGCTGATCTACTGGAGAATGACTGAACAGCTCCTGGTGTGTGAATGGGACACAATATTATGATGCCCCAAGAAATGACAAAATGGGCAGTTAGTTTCAGGGGACTCGAGAAGACCTCAGGGACAAGTTTTGGAGCAGAGCAGTGACAACAGCCTTATCAAGAAGGACATCTCATCTGTACCAGACCCCCTGCTGCCATCTTCTCGGCTATTGTCCAGGGCACCCCCTCCTTCTGATAGCTCAGGCCCCCAGCTTCAATGTCCCTGGGCTCACCAGCTGGCCATCTTCCTTCCTGGACTCTTCACTCTCACTTTATTCTATGTCCTACCAATCCCTTTTCCTACTCTTTCTCCTTCAGATCCCAAGGCCCAAATCCTAATTGCTTCATGCCTTGTTCACTGCAGTGAGCAGAGGGGTCTGCCTGCCTTGACTCTCCTCACTCATCTATCTTCCACTTAGGTGTCCAAGGATCTTCTTCTTTTCTTAAAATTTCATTTATTTTCTTTGTTACATTTTAAGTGCTGAACTGTTTCTTTCCCTACATCCCCATGTGGCGCTAGAGAAGGTTACCATCTGAAACAGATAGGTGCAGATATGTATGTTTGTATGTACATATATATATACATATATATATATGTATATGTGTATATATATATATATATGTGTATATATGAGAAGCCATACTATGCTTGCTTTTGTTTCTCAGTTCTGTCCCATTTCCCTCCATGGCTCCTTTGTAGTTGATACAAATGTTGCTCATTCCCAGGATGGCTTAGTCTTTCCCAGTTATTCTTTGAACAATGTTGCTGTTACTGCATCCACCATTCTCTCAGTTTTGCTCATTTCACTCTTCCTTATTTCACCTAAGTCTCACCATGTTGTTCTAAAATCATCCTGATCTTCATTTCTTCCAGCCCAGTCACAAACCACACCTTGATCAGCCATTTCCCTGCTGATGGGCATCCTCTCAGTTTCTAGTTCTTGGCTACCACAAGTGGTGCTGCTCAGAGGGATTTTCTTAAAATAAAATTGTCACTGACTATGTTATCCCCATAACCTTCAGTAGCTCCCCATCACCTCCAGGGTCAAAGGAGAAATGCTCTGCTTAGCTTTCAAAACTCTTCATAACCTTATTTTGTGTCCCCTCTACACATATACCCACACCTTTCCAGTCTTCTACTTTACACCCTACAGGGACTGTTTTTGTCTTTTTTTTTTGTACCCCTAGCACTTAGCACTCAGTACTTGGCACATAGTAGGAGCTCAAAAATGTTTATTGACTCACTGACTGAGGATTCTGAAGGACTTCCAGCTGTTCTCAGTGGGCTGGGAAGCCATGATGGCAGAGGACCCCAGGAGGAAGCAGGATCCCCACCTCTCTGGCAGGAGGAAATGGACTCAGGATGCAGAGGGAGGCATGTTTTTGGAAGGGGCCAATGTGGGATTTTGTTTTACTAATTTTTCTGATCTAATCTATCTGTCTGTCTGTCTATCCATCATCTATCTACCTTTCCATCTATCTATCTACCTTTCCATCCATCCATCTATCTATCTATCCATCTATCTATCCATCCATCCACCCATCCATCCACCCACCCACTCATCAACCCACTCATCCATCCATCCATCCACCCACCCACCCACCCGTCCGTCCGTCCGTCCGTCTATCATCTATCTGTCTGTCTATGTATCATCTCTCTGTCTGTCTGTCTGTCTATGTATCTATCTCATCTATTGTGAGGATTTTTCTTTTCTTTTTAAACTTTGCTATAGGGGAAAGGAGAAGTGTGGGAGGGGACTGGTAATGAATGTGGCAAATAAAAATAAATGAATAGAGAAATAAATGCACAAAAAGACAACTGGGTCTTCTCCCTGCCATGGGGGGGGGTCAGTATAAAAACTATTGCTTTTCATGCAGCAGGATTTGGGGGTCAATAGCCCTGAAGACAAGCATTGCAATTGCTTTTGGGGAAGGGTATTTTCATGATAACCTGGTGCTAATCTCAGTGGAAATGCAATCAATAAATCACCAGGCACATATTAAGTTCTCAAAGGCTTGCCTGGCAGTCTCTCCAATGTAGCCTGTCTGTACCTTGTTTTTCATGGCTGTTCTCTTGTTTCCTCTCCCATTAAGCTGGGGCTTCCTGAGGAAAGGAGTGCTACTTTTGCTTTCTTTATATCACCAGCAGTACTGGCACACAGTAGGCCCTTAATTAATGCTCATGGAGTGACTGGCCCGTAGAACTGGCATTTATGAGGGGCTTGCTGTGTATTAAGTTCTGGCCTGGATGAGGGGATTACAAAGGCAGAAAACAAAAGAACAGGACCTTAAATATTTAATTATTACCTCTGGCTGCCTGCCTTTCCACGACTGTTCCTTTTCCTCATTTTGCCTTGAACCCGGAAAAGGCATCTGGCCCTCCTTAGATTTCTCATAGCCCTTTGTCTGGTCCTTTTCTTTACACTGGACATATCCCCACTTTAACCATAATTATGTGTGTCCATGCTTCCTACACTCTTCCTCCATTACACTGGAAATACTTTAAGGGCTGGGACTATGTCTTGTTTCAACTCTGTATCATCAAGGCTTAGTGTAGTAGGGATTCTTAACTTTTTTTTCCCATGGTCCCATTGGTCATCTAGGGGACTCTCTGAGCCCCTTCCTAGAAGAATGGGCTTTTTTAATTGAAGGAAATGCCACATTTCAGTTTGAGGTTAGGGAAAATAAATTTGTAATGGGTTTTTGCATTTAATTTCATTGACTAATCCCTTGAAATGTATGCATGAGCCACAGGTTAAGACCCCAAAGTCCAGTTCATTGCATATGTGGGGCAAGATCTTTCAGTAGCAAGACTTGATTGTTTTTTCCCCCACTCTTTTCCTGACCTTATAAATCTTTGGTATGTGCCTGGGACTTTGTGGAAGGTTGAAAGATATGTGGAATTTTAGACCCCAGTGATGCATTGGGTGGATGGGACATGAGCACATAGCCAAGAAGGAGGCTTCTGAAAGGCCAGACTTGTACTTGGGAGGAGAGAAAATGGCAGAATTATAGCACCAAGGAGACAGATCCTTTTTCCATTCTGTGCTGGGCTTGCTGGATTGGGGAGAGGAAGGGTCTGGAATAGACAATGAAGCTCCATGATTCCCCACCCTACCCCCACATTCTCTGTTCCCCCCTGACTTGGAGGAAGAGTGTTGCTAGGGAACATCAATGCAGGTTTTTAGAAACACCAGCCAATGAGAGCCCTAGAAAGATCTGCAGACACCTTCGCCAGAGACTGTTCAAGTGGCTCATTATACAGACCAGCAGAGAAGGGATGTATTGTTAACTCTATGGGTTCTGAGAAAGATTTGGTTTTCATTGGCTTTTCAGGGAAAACAAGCAAACAGTTATGAAACCTACTAAGTTCTTAGTCCTGCGCTGAGTACTGGGGATATAAATGTATGTGTGTGTATACTCATGCATATGCACACACACATAAATATGTATATATCTATAGAGAGGTATATATTTATATTTATTTGTGCGTCTATCCACATACATATAGATGTAAAGAAACCTAGAAGAAAAGGAAATAAACATATTTTCAACTTCACCACTTCTTTCATTGATAGAGGGACTCCTAGGTGAGGAATCTTTCTCTATAGATGCTACATCTGGGCACCTTCTCTGCTCTTTATCATCCCAGGAAGAGGCTTAGAGCACAGAGGTGAAGGGACTGACCCAGAGTCATGGACACTAGACACTGAGCTAAACTGACTTTGAGATTGGCTCCCCAACCACTCCTGGGCTGAGGATAAAGGCATAAAGAAAAAAAAATACAAGAAAGATACAAGAAAGATAGGAAAGGCCACCATGACTAAGTGTGGGCTCAGGAAAGGAGGCTTCATGTAGAAAGGTGCTTGGGTTGAATCTTGAAGGAAAAAAAGGGTTGTGTGAGGCAAAGGTGAGGAGAGAAAGCATTCTAGGTATGGAAATGCCCAGTGCCAATCCAGGGAGACAGGAAGAGGAAGGTTTGTGAGGAACAGAGAGAAGGTGAATTTGTACTGAAGAGTTCAAGATGGGGAGCAGTGTCCAGCAAGGTGCTGAAGATAAGTTGGGACCAGGTTGTATAGGGCTTTAAAAGCCAACTGCAGAAGTTTGTATTTGATTCTAAAGACCATAGGGAGCCACTGAACATCATTGAGCAGGAGACCAACAAGGTCAGATCTGAGCTTAAGGAAATCCCTTTGACAGCTGCTGGATTGAGGATGGACTAAAAAGGAGAAGACTGGGGGCAGGGACAACAACGAGTAGGTCATTGCCATGATCTCAGTGAGAGATGACTGGGGTAGGAACTAAGGTGAAGACTGTGTAAAGACAGAGAGCAGGGGTCAGATGGGAGAGACATGGTGGAGAGATGGATGATCAGATTAGGGACTGATTGGACATGAGGAATGAGAGAATGGGATGAAATGAGGAGAATTCCCAGGTTATGAAACTGGGAGAAAAGAAGAATGGTAGTGCTTTCAATAGAAACAGGACAATTTGGGAGATAGGTGGGGTCAATGAGAAAGATAATATATGGGTTCTGTTTTGGATCTCACGGGATCAAAGAATTTTCAAGTTGGTAGGGATCCAGCAGCAACTGATTGCAATTCATATCCTAAAGAAACCCCCATCCTTACACAACTAATAAGTGATCTTCTGGAAGTCCTCCAAGATGGTGCCTCCCCCCCTCCTCTCTGGGTAGCCCATTCCCCTTTGGCACTCTGGACAGCTCTCAACGTTAGGAGGTTGGGCAATTTTTACTGACATTGAACCTTGTTGAGCCTCTTTCCCATCAGTACCCCATCTTGCTGGTTCTGTCTTTTCCCCTATGTCATCCCTACCTACACTTGAAGGTGATTCTCCCCCTTATGCTTCCTTACTCTAGTCTAAACATCCCAAGCTCCTTCAGTCAATTCACAGTGTTATGAACTGATTATCCTTCACCTTCTTGGTTGTTCTTCTCTGGACACTGTCCAGCTTAGCAATGTCCTCAGTCAGTCACAACGGTCAGAGCTCAACATAACCCTTAAGATGAGCTATGAGGAGGGCAGAGAAAATTGGGACTATCCCCCACCTCCCTGTCCATTGAAGCTATGCCCCTATTAAGGTAGTATGAGATTGAGTAAAGTCTCCTAGCTGCCACACCTCACTGCTTATTCTTTTGGGGCTCGCAGTGCACTTAAATTCCCAGATCTTTTCAGAAGACCTGTTGATCCATGCCTCCCTCAACTTAAACTTGAAAAGATAACTTTTTTATGCTCAAGGAGATTCAACATTTATCACTACTGAATGTGATCTTATTGATTTTGTGATATCTGTATTGGTGAAGTGAACCTGAAACTCAGGAGAGGCTGAGGTTGGACATATAGTTGTGGGTGTCATGTGCAGAGAGCTGTCAATTAAATCCAGCAAACTGGTGAGGTCAGCAAGAGAGGAAGAAGAGATAGGAAGTGAGAGAACATAGAAGAAAATGTAGAGGAGAAAGAGAAAAAAGGGAGAATTAATGAGAAAGAGAAATTAGGAGGATGAGAGAGATGGAAGAGAGAGACAGAAAGATAGAAACAGAGAGAAACTGAGAGAGAGAGAGAGGGAAAGAGAGAGAGGGAGAGAGAGAGAGAGAGAAACATTCTGGATCTTAGGTTCAGAGATAATGGGGACATAGATATAGAGCTGGCAGGGAATTGGGAGGTTAGCAATTCTATTGCTTTCATTTTGCAGGTGGGTGAACTGAGCCTCAGAGAAGTTAAGTTACTGACCTTACTAAACAACTGAGAAGCATCTGAGGTGGGATTTCCAAGCAGATCTTTCTGACTCCTGGCTCAGTGGTCATTGGCCACCTAGCAGCCTCTCTCTGGCCTTGGCTTCCTCATGGCTAAAATGAGGGTCTTGGACCAGGGAGGTGCTAATTTCCCTTCTAGATCTATGTCTATGGTCCTGTCTTCCTTGCTCCTGTCCTCCCTCCATTCCAGTTCCCCTGACATCACCTGTCAGACACACAGTCCATTACCAGGATAAACTGAAAGCTTTGATCTATGGAGGGTCTTATACATAGAGAAATATTCATAATAGCTTTCTTCAAAGTAGCAAAAATCCCTGTGAACTAAAGGGTCCTGACCTACTGGGGAATGACCGAACAGTTCCTGGTGTATAGAAGGGACACCATATTATGATTCCCTAAGAAATGACAAAATGGACATTTTCAGAGGACACAAGAAGACCTCAGTGCCATGATACAGAACAGGACAGTGACAACAGCCTTATCAAGGACATCTCATCTGTACCCCCAGAGCCCCTGACCCCATCTTCTCTATTACTGCCCAGGGCATAACTCCTTCTCCTGATCACTCAGGCCCCCAACTTCAGTGTCCCTGGAGTCACCAACTTGGTGCTACACTGAACTTCTCCCTTTCTCTCACCCCTCTCTACTCTATGTCCCACTGAGGCTTGTCCATTTTACTTTGCAACATCTCTCACATGTGACTTCTTTCCTTGCTCTGTCACCCTCCTCCAAGCCCCCAGGTGCCAGTCCTTGTCAGCTCATACCTTGGTTACTGCAATGGCCTGCTTGAGGGTGGGGGCTATCTGTTTCAACTGTCTCCCTATGGGAGCCTAACTTCCACTCAGTTGTCAAATTGTTCTTTTTAAAGGAATTTAAATTTGTTTTTACATTTTAAGTACTAAACTATTTATCCCCTTCCCCCCAATTTTGCACTATAGAAGACTACCATTTGAAACAGATATGTATACCTTTTAGTTTGAGATTAGAGAAAGTAAAGAAGTGATTTTTGCCCTCTGATTTTATAGACCCTCCCTTGAAATCTCTCAGACACAGGTTAAGACCTCTGCTCAAGTCCCTTTCATAATGTGGGGCAAGATCTTTCAGTAGTAAGACCAGGTCATTCCCCACCCCCTTTCCCTGACCTCCTAAATCTCAGGCATGTACGTGAAGGATATGTGGAATTTTAGACCTAAATGGTAGATTGGGTGGAAGGGACATAAGGGTGAGCTCCTGAAGGAGGGTTTGGAAAGGCCAAGCTTCTACCCACGAGGAGAGAAGGTGGCAGAATTAAAGTACCAAGGAGACATGTCTATGAGAGCCATTTTTTGATTCTGTTCTATGATAGCTGGGCCAGAAAGGCTATAAGGGCTTTTGAGAGACAATGAAGCGCCATGATTCCCCACCCCACCCCCACATTCTCTCTTCCCCCTTGACTTGGAGGAAGAGTGTTGCTAGGGAACATCAGAGCAGGTTTTTTGAAACTCCAGCCAATGAGAAGCCAGGAACGATCTGCAGATACCTTACGCCAGAGACTGTTCAAGTGTCTCATCATACAGACCAGCAGAGAAGGGATGTATTGTTAACTCTACAGGTTCTGAGATAGGTTTAGTTTTCTTTACTTATCAAGTAAATTAGGTAAGCATTAATGGAAACTGCTATGTTCCCTGCCCTGTGCCAGAACTGGGGATACACATATGTATGCATCTTTATACATACATATACAGATACATACATACATGAATATACACTCAGACACAGGTGTATATGCATATAGCCGAGTATATATGTGTATATGCATATACCTCTGTGTGTGTATATATACATAGCTATATACATATATATGTTTAAAAAAACCTAAATAAAAAGGAAACAGATACATTTTGAGCTCTACCTGTGATTTCACATATACATGGACCCCAAAGTGAGGAGCCTTTCCCTGTGGATGCTGCCTTTGGGCACCTTCTCAGCTACTTATCATCACAGGAGAGGCCCAGAGTACAGAGGTGAAGGGCAACTTGATACTGAGGCAAAATGCCTTTGAGACTGGCTCCTCATCCACCCCTGGGCTGTGGATAAAGGCATAAAAGAAAAAAGACAAGAAAGTCCAATGCAAGAGAATTAGGGAAGGATGCCTCGTAATGAATGTTGAGCAGTAAGAATAATTAAAAGTCATGGTAAAACAGTTGTTCAACCCAAGACAGCTTGGGAAGACCTTAGGAAAGATCTGCCTTCCAGGTGTGGTGGTCTGTCCCTATTGAAGGGCAGAGATGTCCGGGGAGATAATGCTACATCAATAAACAAGAAGCCTTGGGGGCAGCTATGAAGGGGACAGGCACTTTAGAGCTTCAGGAACATTCAGTCCATGGACAATGTACAGCTTAGGTGGCTGATCAGGGAAAGATTGCAGGACCTTCTGTTGTTGCTGGATGCAGGGCCCAGGTATGCTGACCAGAGAGCATCTGGGTTATGGCTGTAGGCAAGGAGGAGTATAGTGGCAGAGGGGATGCAGGGGCCCTGCTGACTGGGATCACCGAAAGGAGAGCTGAGTCCCCGGTTTTGTTTCCAGAGCAGAGGAGTGAGCTGAAGTTTGCAACCATAGGGGGGACTATAGGGACTAGGGACATTTGTGGTGACAGCATTGCTGGTGGCCCTGGTCATGGTTCAGTGGCACAGAGGAATACTGAGGTCAGGCTTCCAGATAGAGCTCAGAAAATGACAGCACCAAAAACCTGAAGCTTGAAACATTAATCTCCACACTTCAGGACTATAGCCTGATTCTACCACAAAGTTAATAGTTAAGAAATAAACCTCTAAAAAGTGAGTAAGCATGGGGTGGCTAGGTGTCACAGTGAATAGAGCACTGGCCCTGGAGTTAGGAGCACCTGAGTTCAAATTTGGCCTCAGGCGCTTAACACTTCCTTGCCCTGTGACCTTGGGCAAGTCACTTAACCCCAATTGTCCTGCTTTCCCCCCTCCAAAAAGCAAAAAAGAAGTGAATAAGCAAAAGTGAAAGAAACCTGACAATAGCCAGCTATTATGGTAATAGAAAAGATTTGGGTTCAAACTTGGAAAGATAATATATGGATCTATTTTGGATCTCACAGCATCAAAGAATTTTCAAGTTGGTAGGATACAGCAGCCATTGAGTGCAATTCATATCCTAAAGGAATTCCCACCCTAACATAACTAACAACTAATCTTCTGGAAGCCTCCAAGGTGGTGCCTCCACCCCTGTCCCTCCTCTCTGGTCAGCCTACTCACCTTTGGCACTCTGGACAGTTCTCAATGTTAGGAAGTTGGGCGGTTTTTACTGTCATTGAGCCTTGTTGAGCTTCTTTGTAACTGTAACTTTCACCCCATCCTGCTGCTTCTGTCTTCTGGGGCCAAACAGAACTGATCTAATCCCTTTTCCCTGTGACATCACTGCTTGCGCTTGAAGATGTCCCCCAATGCTTCCTTACTCTAAGCTAAGTATTCCAAGCTCCTTCATTTTACCCACATGTATCATGAACTGATGACCCTTCATCCTTCCAGCTGCTCTTCTCTGACACTCTACAGCTTTTCAACATCCTTAGTCAACCATGATGTCCAGAGCTGAGCATAACCCTCCAGATGAGCTCTGAGAAGGGAAGAGAAAAGTGGGATTATCCCTCACTTCCTCGTTCATGGAATCTGTACCCCTATTAATGCAGCAGGAGATTGGATAAGGTCTATTGGTTACCACATTACACTTCTCACCCATATTGGGCTCATAGTGCACTAAGACCCCCAGATCTTTTCAGAAAAACTGCTGAAACATGTCTCCCTCAACTTACACTTGTAAAGTTGATTTTTTTGTACCCGATTGGAAGATTTAACATTGATCCCTATTGAATGTCATTTTACTGATTTTGAAATGTCTCTTGAAGATTGAAGTTTGAAATATCAAAGTAAGCAGTTAATAAGGTGGGCTCAGGAGAGAGCCTGAAACCAGAGATAAAGACGTAGGAGTCATCTGCAGAGAGGGGATAGTTAAACTCAGGGAACTGGAGAGGTCAGAGAGAGAGAGAGAGAGACAGAGAGACAGAGAGAGACAGA
>CM053599.1:14157827-14215571 GCA_028646575.1 Pseudocheirus occidentalis | reverse complement strand
AGAGAGACAGAGAGAGAGACAGAGAGAGACAGAGAGACAGAGACAGAGAGAGAAGGAGGAAGAGATAGAGAAAAAGAGAGACAGAGACAGAGTTAGTGAGAAAAAGTAAGGGAGAAGAAAGGGGGAGAGAGAGAGACAGAGAGACAGAGACAGAGAGAAACAGAGAGAGACAGGGAGAGAGATAGAGAGAAACAGAGACAGAGAGAGACAGAGAAGGAGAGAGGGGGAGAGAATCATAGACTCATAGATAATGGGGACATTGATTAGAGCTGGCAGGGAACTTGGAGGTCAACAAATCCATTTCCTTCATTTTACTGGTGGGGAAAGTGAGCCTCAGAGAAGTTCAATCACTGACCTCAGACTAAACAGCTGATACGTATCTGAAGTGGGATTTCAAAGCAGGTCTTCCTGACTCCTGTTGCAGTGCTCTAACCATTGACCCACCCAGTTTTCTTTTCCCGGCCTCAGTTTCCTCATGGTTGAAATGAGGGTCTTAGTCTCAGGAGGTGCTAATGTCATTTTCAGATGTAATTCTATGGTTCCAAGATCCTTGCTTCTGTCCTCCCTCCATTCCAGTCCCTCTGACAACATCTGAGAGACACAGAGTCCATTACTAAGGAAAACTATGGAGGGTCTTATACATACAGAAATACTTATGGCAGCTTTTTTCATAGTATCAAAAAACCGTGGGAACTAAAGGGTGTTAACCTACTGGGTCCTAGTGTATGAAAGGGACACCATATTATGGTGCCTTAAGAAATGCCAAAATGGACAGTTTCAGAGGACGTGAGAAGACCTCAGTGCCATGATGCAGAACAGGACAGTGACAACAGCCTTATCAAGAAGGACATCTCATCTGTACCCCCAGAGCCCCTGACCCCATCTTACCTATTACTGTCCAGGGCCCCACCATCCTCCTGATCATTCAGACCCCCAACTTCAGTGTCCTTGGGGTCACCAACAGGTGCCATTGTGGACTCCTCCCTCCCTCCCACTCCCCTCTATTCTGTCTCCCATCAAGGCTTGTCCATTTTAATTTTGTAACATCTTTCACTTATGACCCCTTTCCCTGCTCTGTCACACCTCCCACCAAACCCAGGTGCCAGCTGTCATCACCCCCTGTCTTGGCCATGGGGTCTGCTTCCTCAACTGACTCCCCACTCCAGTCCATCCTTTACTCAGCTGTCAAAGGGATCTTCCTAAAGTAAAATTCTTTTTAAAAAAATTGATTTGTTTATTTACTTTTAGTTTACAAGATTCAGTTCGACAATCCCTTGAGTTTCAGATTTTCTTCCCTCCTTCTCCCCCTTTCCTTGCCCATGGTGGCATGCAACCAAGTATAGAATCTGCAAATACTTTCACGTTGGACATCAATCTGGTTGTATTGAAGGGTTGTAACCAATGGAGTGAGCAATGGGAAAAAAGAAAGAAAACCAAACATGAAAAAGAATGATAGCATGTAGATTACTTCAGTCTCCATTTAAACTCTGTTCTTTCTAGATCTCTAAAGTAAAATTCTCATTGACTATATCACCCCTCCCCTCGCCCCCCAATAACCTTCAGTGGCTCCTAGATCACCTCTAGGGTCAAATATTAAATTCTTTGCTTGGCTTTCAAAGCCCTTCATGACCTAACCTTGTCTTCTCTCCACAATACGCTTTTCCAGTCTTTTCATACCTACCCCCTCCTCCTCCCATGTACTCTACCAGCCAGTGATACTAGCCTTGCCATTCCTCAAAGAAGACCCCCCCAAGTTCTAGGGTTTCTCTCTGGCTGTCCCCCATAGCTCCTGCCATTCTCTCCCTCCTCTGCCTCCTGCCTTCCCTGCCTTCCTCCAACTGCCAGCCAAGATCCCACGTTCTCCAGGTAGTTTTTCTTGTTTTCCCTTAATGAGCCAGGAAGGAAATCCTTCTATCTGTTTATCCTCACCAAGTTATCTCCTGTATATAGTGCTTGGACATTAGTGTTTGCATGTTTTCTGGCTCGTTGGACTCCCCAAGGTCAAGGATTGTTTTTGTCTTTATATCTTCAGCACTTAGTACTCAATACTTGGCACATAGTAGGAGCACAGAAGTGTTCATTGACTTACTGACTGAGGACTCTGAAAAACTTCTAGCTCTGCTCAGTGTGTTGGGAAGCCATGATGGCAGAGGAGTGAGGGAGAAGCAGGGTCCCCACCTCTTTGGCAAGAGGACATGGACTCAGGAGGCAGAAGGAGACGTGTTTTTGGAAGGGGCCAATGTGGACATTTGTTTTGCTGGTCTATCATATTTATTGTGATGATTTTACTTTTCTTTTGTTAATTTTTTTATTGATGAAAAGGGGCAAAGGTGAAGTGGTGGTAGACTGATAATAAATGTGGTAATTATAAATAAATGCAAAAACCTAAAACTAGATTCATCTCTCAGCCCCAATAAGGGATTAGAGTAATAGGTTTATTAATCATTAGATAGCAGTATTTAGGGCCAATACACCTGAAAACAAGTATTACAATATCTATTGGGATTTTAATAATAACCTGGTTCTAATCTCAATTTAGATGCAATCAATAAATCAACAGATCTTTATTACATATTCGGTGCCTTTCCTTGGAGATTCTCTCCAGTCTATTCTGTCTATTTCTTGTTTGTATATATTTCTTTACTTGCTTTCTCTCCCATTAGACTTGGAACTCCTTGAGAGAAGGAGCTGTCCTTTTGCCATTCTTTATGTCACCAGCAATGCCTGGCACATAGTAGGGTGATTAAGTAATGTTAGTGGCTGACGGACCCATAGAGTGAGAATGTATGAAGGGCTTGCTGTGTGCTACGCTCTGGATGAAGGAATTACTAAGACACAAAACAAAAGAGCACAACTGTAAATATATTGAGATTGCCGCTGAATTTAACTATCGATCCATGCTGCCGGGTGTGTGTCCTCTGCCCTTTCCACGACTGTTCCTTTACCTCATTTTGCTTTGAACCCGGAAAAGGCATCTGTCCTTCCTTAGATTTCTCATGGCCCTTTGTCTGGTCTTTTTCTTTACACTGGACATATCCCCACTTTAATCACAATTATTCATGTCCATGCTTCCTATGCCCTTCCCCAATGAGATAGGAAGCACTTTAAGGGAAGGGACTGTCTTGTTTCAACTTTGTAACATCACTTAATGTAGTGCAGGGATTATGAACTTTGTGCCATGCCCCTTTGGCCATCTAGGGGAGCCTTTGAACACCTTGTAAAAATTGCTTTTAAACAACTGAAGGAAATGCTACATTTCAGTTTGAGATATAATTACAAAGATGCAATTTTTTCCAGTCTAATTTTACCTCACATCTATCTATGAGCCAGAAGTTAAAATCCCTAGGTCTGTAGGTCTGGTGCATTGAGTATGTGTAGTGAGCTCTTGTTGTCCCCCCAACCCCTTCCCCTGATCTCATTAATCCTGAGTATGTGCCTGAAATTGAGTGTGGAAGAATGACAGATACATGGATTTGTAGACTAATTGAAGTATGGTGTGAATAGGATGGGGAGGGGGAAAGGGGGAGTGCTTTTGGAGGATGATTCTGAAAAGCTAGGCTTATTCTTCTGAGGAGAGAAGATGGCCGAATTATACAAAGGAGAAGTATCTATAAGAGTCCTTGCTTGATTATTCTGTGTTGCAGTAGCTGGGCTAGGGGAGTGTAAGGGCCTGAATAGATAATGAAGCTCCATGATTCTCCCAACCCCCCTCTCCCTTCTCCTCCCTCCCCCTGCGCCCCAAGTCCACCCCTGACTTGGAGGAAGAGTGTTGCTAGGGAACGTTGGAGCAGGTTTATAGAAACTTCAGCCAATGAGAGCCCTAGAAATATCTGCAGACACCTTCGCCAGAGACTGTTCAAGTGACTCATTATACAGACCAGCAGAGAAGGGATGTATTGTTAACTCTTTGGGTTCTGAGAGAGGTTTGATTTTTAATGGTTTGCCAAGGAAAACCTGCAAGAAAGCATTGATGGAAATTGCTATGTTCTCTGACCTTTGCTAGACTCTGGGGATGCGATTGCATACATCTATATATATTTATATATACATATACACATATATACATATATAAATATATATGTGTCTTTGTGAGTGTATATGCATATAAAACCTAAATGAAAAGCGAACAGCCATATTCTCAACTCCATCCATGATTTCACATATACATAGTACCCCAAGGTGAGGAACCTTTCTCTATGGATGCTGCATTTGGGCACCTTCTCAGCTACTTCTCTTCTTAGGGAGATGCTCAGAATACAGAAGTGAAGGGACTGTTCAGGGCAAGGGGAACTTAATACTGAGCCAATTAAACCGACTTTAAGACTGACTCCCCAACCACTCCTGGACTGTGGATAAAGGCATGAAGAGGAAAAATACAAGAAAGTCAAACACAAGGGAGTTAGGGAAGGACCCCATTAACAGGCATGGACTCAGGAAAGGAAGGCTTTATATAGAAAATGGTGCTTGGGTTGAGACTTGAAGGAAAAGAAGGGTTGTGTGAGACAGAGGTGAGGAGGGAGAGCATTTGATGCATGAGAATGTCCAGTACAGATTCAGGAAGACAGGAGGGGAAAGATTGTTTGGGAGGATCAGAGAGAAGACCAGTTTGTATTGCAGAGTTCAAGATGGGGAGCAATGTCCAATGAGGTTAGGAAGATAGCTTGGGAGCAGGTTGGGCAGGTCCTTCAAAGCCAACTGGAGAAGTTTGTACTTGATCCTAGAGGCCAAAAGGAGCCACAGGACATCATTGAGTAGGAGAGTGACAAGGTTAGACTTGAGCTTAAGGAAATCCCTTTGGTAGCTGCTGGGTTGAGGATGGACTGGAAGGAAAAGACTGGAGTCAGGGACTCCAACTAGAAGGTCATAGCCATGATCTCAGTGAGAGGTGACTAGGGCAGGAGCTGAGGTGAAGGCTGTGTGAGGAGAGAGCAGGGGTTGGATGGAAAAGACATCATAGAGAGATGGATGGCCAGCTTGGGAACTGATTGGACTTGTGGAATGAGAGAGTGTGAGGAACTGAGCAGAATCCCCAGGTTATGAAATTGGGAGACAGGGAGAATGGTGGTGCGTTCAATAGAAATGGGACAATTTGGAAACAACTGTGGTCAATGGGAAAGATAATATAGGAGATCTGTTTTGGACTTTACAGCATCAAAGAATTTTCAAGTTAGTAGGGATCTAGCAGCCATGGATTGCAATTCATGTCCTAAAGGAATCTCCACCAGAGCACAAGTAACAAATGATCATCCAACCCCTGTTTGAATCCCTCCAAGGTCGTGCCTCTTCTCCTTCCCCACCTCTCTGGGCAGCCCATTCCCCTTTCTGGACGGTTCTCATTGGTAGGAAATTGGGCAGTTTTTACTGACACTGAGCCTTGTTGAGCCTCTTTCCAATCCTCACCATATGCTTCTAGTTCTGTCTTCTGGGGTGAAACAGAACTGATATAATCCCTTTTCCTGCAACCTCCCCACCTATACTTCATGATGTCTCTCATGTCCTCCCAATGTTTCCTATCTCTAGGCTGAGCATCCCAAGCTCCTTCAGCTGATCCACATGTATCATGAACTGATGACTATTCATCCTTCTGACTTTTCTTCCCTGGACACTCTATAGCTTTTCAATGTCCTTAGTCAACCATGATGTCCAGAGCCAAGCATAGTACTCAAGATAAGCTCTAAGAAGGGCAGAGAAAAATGAGATTATCTTTCACTTCCCTTGTTCATGGAATCTGTGCCCCTCTTAATGCAGCAGTAGCTTGGATAAGGTCTATTGACTGCCACACCACATTGCTCACCCATATTGGGCTTATAATGTACTACATCCCCCAGATCTTTAAAAAGAACTGTTCATCCATGTGTCCTTCATTGATTTTTCCCCCAATTTTACCCAATTAGAAGATTTAACATGAACCCCAATTGAATGCCATCTTATTGATTTTTGAAATGTCTCTGGGACATTGCAGTTTGAAACATTTAAACAGGCATTTGCTGAGGTGGGAGTTAAACTTCAGAGGGGCTGGGACTAGACATATAGATGTGGGAGTCATATGCAGAGAGATGATAAGTTAAAATCCATGGAGTTGGTGAG
This sequence comes from Pseudocheirus occidentalis, assembly GCA_028646575.1. NCBI lineage: Eukaryota > Metazoa > Chordata > Mammalia > Diprotodontia > Pseudocheiridae > Pseudocheirus > Pseudocheirus occidentalis. The sequence goes on along the minus strand of CM053599.1, from coordinate 14,209,484 downwards.
GTTGGAGAGAGAAGGAGAGATAGAGTCAGAGAGAGACAGAGAAAGAGACCTAGAGAGGAGGAAGGAACAAGAAAGATAAAAAAGGAAGAGGTAGAAGCAGAAAGGGAGAATGAGGAAGAAAGAGATGGAAAGAGATAGAGTGGAAAGTGAGACAGAGAAACAGAGAGAAGGAAAGAGAGATGAATAAGAAGAGAAACCTAGGCAATACTCCCTTTGAGAGAGCATGATTTAATTGATGTTCTAGTGACAAAAGAGGGAGAAGGTCCAGTACATTGCCTATAGCTGACAAGGTCTTTCAATATTACAAGACCAGGTCATTTTTTCCCCTACCCATTCCCTGATCTCATAAATCACAATGTTCCTGAGATCCTGTAGGGAAAGATGAAAGAAATATGGATTTTTAGAGATAATTGGTCAATTTTATACAAGGCTTGGATCCTGAAGGAACATTCTGAAAGTTGTTTGTCCCCTTGAGGAGAGAAGATGGCCAAATTATAGTACAAAGGAGAAATCTCTGAGAGTCATTAGTTGATTCTGGTGGGGTGGGAGCTGAGGGAGGGGAGACTAAGGGCCTCGGGTAGACAATGAAGCTCCATAACTTTCTACCCCACCCCCACATTCCCCAATCCCCTCTGACTTGGAGGAAGAGTGTTGCTAGGAAACGTTGGAGCAGGTTTATAGAAACTCCAGCCAATGAGAAGCCAAGAACGATCTGCAGACACCTTCGCCAGAGACTGTTCAAGTGACTCATTATACAGACCAGCAGAGAAGGGCTGATATTGTTAACTCTGTGGGTTCTGAGAAAGATTTGGTTTTCATTGGCTTCCCAAGAAAACAAAAAAGTATTAATGGAAACTACTATGGTCTCTTTACTGTGCTAGGAACTGGGGATGCAGATACATACAGATACACACATTTGTATATATGTAATACATACATACACATGCACATATACAAACTTATATTCATAAAGATGTGTATGTAGATAAAGGTACCTATCTACATATGTGTTTATATACATATGTACCTGTTTGTAATAATAATAATAATATAGGTAAAAAACCTAAATGAAAAGGGAATAGGAGCATTCTCAAGTCCACCTGTGATTTCAGTGCTACAAGGCACTTCCAGGTGAGGAACCTTTTGATAATGATTTTGAATTTAATCACCTCAGCTATTTATCATCCCAGGGAGAAGCTTAGAGCACAGAGGTGAAGGGACTGTACCAGGGGAAGGGGCTGGTGACAGTGGGCCAAAATAGCTTTGAAACTGGCTCTCCATCTACTCCTAGACAGAGAAAAAAAATATGGGAATCCAATAAAAGAGATTAGGCAGGTCCCCATAGCAGACATGGGATCAGGAAAGGAAGAATTTATAATAGAAATTGTTCTTGGGTTGAATCTTAAAGGAAAATGAGGATTATGTGAGCAGAGGTGAGGAGGAAGAGCATTTTAGACACAGGAACATCCAGTACAGATTCAGGGAGACAGGAGAGGAAAGGTTTGTGAGGAACAGAGAGAAGGTTAGTTTGTATTGTAGAGTTCAAGATGGGGATTAATTTCCAAAGAAGTGGGGAAAACAGGGTTGGAATCAAGTTGAATAGGTCTTTTAAAGACAACTGCAGAAGTTTGTACTTGATCCAAGTGGCCATAGGGAATCACTAGACATCATTGAGTAGGATAATGTCAGATCTCATCTAAAGGAAATCTCTTTGGCAGTTGCTGGGTTGAGGATGGACTGGAAGGAAAAGACTGGAGATAGGGACACCAAAGAGGAGGCCATTACCATGAACTCAGTGAGAGATGACTGGGGTAGTAACTGAGGTGAAGGCTGTGTGAGGAGAGAGCAGGGGTAAGATGGAAGAAAGATGGTGGAGAGATGGATGGCCAGATTGGGGACTGATTGAACATGTGGAGTGAGGAGTGTGAAGAACTGAGGAGAATGCTCAGGTTATGAAATTGGGAGACAGGAAGAATGGTGGTGCTTTCAATACAAACAGGGCAATTTGGGAGACAGGTGCAGTCAGTGGGAAAGATAATATAGGAGATCTGCTTTGGACTGTACAGTATCAAAGAATTTTCAAGTTAGTAGGGATCCAGCAGCAAGGGACAGTTCACAATGAGTCAAACTGGCTTTGAAACTGCCTCCCCATCTACTCCTAGACTGAGAAAAAATACATGGGAACACAATACAAGAGAGATAGGGTAGGACCCTATTAGCAGACATGGGCACAGGAAAGAAAGACTTCATGTAGAAATTCTTCATAGCCTAAGGAATAAGTGATTTTCCAACCTCTGCTGGAAGCCTTCAAAGGTGATGATTCCTTCTCTCCTCCATCTCCCCATTCCTCTCTGGACAGACCCTTCCCCTTTCTGGACAGCTCTCATTGATGGAAGTTGAGCATTTCTTACTGACACTGAGCCTTCTTGAGCCTCTTTGTAATTTTCACCTCAGCCTGCTAGTTCTGTCTTTTGGGGCCAAACAGAACATATCTAATCCCTTTCCCAATGACATCCCTACCTACACTTGAAGATGCCTCTCATGTCTCCTCTGATGCTCCCTTATTCTAGGCTAAATATCCCAAAGTCCTTCAGTTGATCCACATGTGCCATGAATTGATGACCCTTTACCCTTCTGGCTGTTCTTCTATGGACAGTGTCCATGGTATCATTATCCTTAGTAAACCCTGATCCCCAGAGCTGAATGTCATGCTCAAGATGAGCTATGTGTAGGAAAGATAAAAGTGGGACTATCCCCCACCTTCCTAGTCCTTGAAGCTGTGCCCCAATTAGTGCAGCTCAGTTTGAATTATTTCTATTAGCTACCATACCACACTACTCACACATATTGGGCTAAAACCCTCAGATCTTTTCAGAAAAACTATTGATCTGTGAGTCCCTCATCATACACTTGTGATGTTGATATTTTAGATATCTAATGAGAAGATTTAACATTGACCAGTAATGAATGCCACCTTAGTGACTTTGAGATGTCTATGGTACATGAAAACTTAAAATACCTAAATAGGCAGTTGGTAAGGTTGACCTAAAGCCCAGGAGAGAGACTGAGGCTGGAGATAGACATTAGTGAGTCATCTGCTGAGAGATATCAGTTAAGCTAAAGAGGGAAAGGGAAGATAAAAAGACATAAAGAGACAGAGGTAGAGAAAATAGAGATATATAGAGAGAGATGCAGAGGGAGAGAGGTATTCCAGGGAAGTGAGAGGAAGAGGAAAAGACAGAGACAGAGACAGAGAGACAGACAGAAATACAGGTAGAGGGACAGAGAATTAGAGAGACAGAGAGAGAGAGAGACAGAGACAGAGAGACAGAGAGAGAGACAGAGAGAAACAGAGAGACAGAGACAGGGAGAGACAGAGAAACAGACAGACAAAGACACAGACAAAGGCAGAGACAGACAGAAATACAGGTATAAAGAGAGAGTTTGACAGAGAGAGAGAGAGAGAGAGAGAGAGAGAGAGAGAGAGAGAGAGAGAGAGACAGAGGCAGACAGAGACAGAGAGAGCAAAGAAAAGGGAAGAAGAAGAGGAAGAGAAGCCTAGGGAATGATGATGATCTAGGTTATCAATAGAAGACTGAGAAAAGTTTAGTAAGGCAAAAGGAGAACCAGGAGAAAACAGGATCCTGAAAGGGCAGTGTCTCCAGGAGGAGATGATGGTCAGAGCTGTCAAACACAGCAGAGGACAAGAAGAATGGGAGCAAAGAAAAGACTAGGGCATTAGTGAATTAACAAGTAATTGTTAGCCTAGGAAAGAAGAATTTTCATTGAGGGATGAGGCCAAAGCTTGCGTAACAGAAGGTTGAGGACTAGGGGAGAAGACTCAATGCAGAGAGAATCAGAGCAAATGGTCTTTTTCCCCCTAGAAGTTTCATTAGGAAATGGAGGAGATGAAGAGGAGGTTAACCTCAGGGACTTTTAGAGTTTTCTGGAGCTTCTTTATTGTTGGGGGATGTTGGGCACATTTCCTGGGCACATATAGGGAAGTTACCAGTATGCAGGTAGGGGATGGAGAGAAAGAGTAGAATAGAGAAATAGGGGAGGAGTCACGATTGGAAGAAAGGAGAGGGCATGAGCTGAAGGCACATGGAAAGGCGCTGGCCTTGGGAAGGAGCAAGGCTACCTGACTATGAAATATGGAGGAAAGAACGAAAGAGGAGGGGATGATGCCAAGGTGGTCTGAGATGGAAATGAAGGCTGAGGAGGGAGCTCAGTGACTGGCTTCTATTTTTTTTTTACTGAGACAAGACATTAAAGTGCTTAGATGAGGGAATGGGATGAGACTGAGGCATGTGTACACGAGTGTGTTGGTAAATGTTTAATAACCAATTCTCTCAAAGGAAAAATGTATTCATGGAACATTTTTAACCTTAATTGTTATTATTAATATTTTATCTATGAGTTTCCTGAGCCTAGAGAATCAACAAAATAATAAATTGGGCCCTGATTGGTGGCATTTGCTTGCTTCCACTGTACAAATGCTCACACTGAAAATTTAACATCCAGCTTCAGTGAGCTGATACGGGCTACCTCTAGGATGTCCTTTGTGTGAGAGTTGAGTCAAGAAGTGAAGGTCAGGAATAGCTTGAATGGGGAGGGAGAAAAAGAATTGGCTAAATACATTAAGTAAACTTATTTTTCAAGGAAGTCGTTGTCAACATACTAGAAAGTGTCAGACAGGACTTTGCCGGGATGTCCAGAGAAGGAATGATCCAGAGAAGTAAGAAGTCCCTTAAGGTAAATGGTGGCCTCTCTGTTAAGGGGGAGCCCCTGAGAAATACACTCAAAAGTTGCCAAATAACTTTTCTAAAAGTGCAAGTGACCTGAATTAATCTCAGGGATCCTGGAGGCTAAAGAAGGTTATTCCATTCTGGGACCTCCCCATCCTGGAAGTCACATAGTCTAGGAGAAGCAAAAGGGCTGGACTCCAGAATCAGTGGACCTTCAGTCCAGTCCTGTCACTCCATTCTTTCTGTGACCCAGGGCAAGTCACTGCAGTGGTGAGGAGGAAAGAAATTATAGTTCCCAGCAGAAATCTCTAGATATGTGAAAGAGTGACCCCAAGGAAGTAAACAGTAGTCACAGACCTTCTGTAATGAGTGAGGGTTCTGATGCATCAGAAACAATTCCATGGGCTTCTAAATTTTGCCTTGCCTCAAGGCCTATGTTAGCAAGGATAGTGACTTGAACGCTGAGAACTAATTCAACCTTCATTAAGTAAGCACCTACTGGATCCCCGTAACTGTATGGAAGATGCAATAATTTCTGTCATTAAGAAACTTAGATTGTAGTCAGTATCCTTAGAATTTTAGAATAGGAGACAGTGACAGTGCATAGAGCTTTGAATTTGGAGTTAGAAATATATGAATCCAAATGTCTCAGATACTAGTTGTGTGACCTTGGACAAGTCTCTTCATCATTGTTTCCCTCAGTTTTATCATCTATAACATGGGTTAAAAATGGCACCTGCCTCCCAAGATTGTCATGAGGATACATGAGAAAATATTAATAAAGCACTTTATACACCTTAAAGTTCTAGCTCTTATTCACAATTGAGAGGAGAGAAGGCATTTGAGTGATAAGAGAACAGTTGAAGATCATCTAATTGCTGTTGGATTTCTGAGTGAAGGAGAAGCCACTTTGGGTTGGGGTCACTTCATGAAGAAGCTTGAATGAGTTCTCAGGTGGAAGGCAAAGGTAAGGTGAAGTTTTGGAGGTATGAATAAATCTGGTAGCTATGATGGTTACTCAAGGGTAGGATTTATTCTAATGCTTTGAAAGACTTGGTTTTGGGTAATTGGGAGAGAGAGAAAGAGAAAGATCTGAATCTTAGGTTCAGAGATAATGGGGCCATTGATTAGAGCTGACAGGGAATTTGGAAGTCAACAAGTCCATTTCCTTTATTTTACAAAGGGAGAAACTGAGCCTCAGAGAAGTTATGTGACTTGCCTCAGATTAAACAGCTGGTAAGTGTCTGAGGGGGATTACAAAGCAGGTCTTCCTGACACCTGGACCAGGGCTCACTGACCCACCCAGGTGCATCTCCCTGGCCTCAGGTCCCTCACGGCTGAAATGAGGGTCTTGGCCCAGGTAGGTGCTAATGTCCCTTCTAGATCTAAATCTATGGTGCCATGATCCTTCTCCTGTCCTCCCTCCATTCCAGTCCCCCTGACAACACCTGACAGAGACACAGTTTGTTACTCGACAAACTGAAAGCTATTGCCTATCAAGGGTCCTATATTTACAGAAAAATTTCTAGTGACTCTTTTCATAGTGGTAAAAAACTCTGGGATCTGAACGGGTGCTATCTACTGGGGAATGGCTAACCAGCTCCTGGTGTATGGAAGGGACACCATATTATGGTGGTCCAAGAAATGACAAAATGGACATTTTTACAGGACATGAGAAGACCTGAGTGCCATGATGCAGAACAGAGCAGTGACAACAGTCTTATCAAGAAGGACATCTTATCTCTACCCCCAGAACCCCTGTTGCCACCTTCTCTATTACTGTCCAGGGACCCACCTCCCCAACTCCTGATCACTCAGGACCCCAATTTCCCCTTCGGGTTCACCAGCTGGTTCCACTGTAGACTCTTCCCTCCCTCTCACTCCTCAATATTCTGTCCCCCACCAAGGCTTGTCCATTTTAATTTTGTAATATCTTTTACAGGTGACACCTTTCCCTCCTCTGTAACCCGCCAAAGCCCTGACTTCCAGCCTCCATCACCTCCTGCCTTGGGTATTGCAGTGGTCTGGGGAGGCTCATCTGCCTGCCTCCATTGCCTCCCCACCCCAGTCTATTTTCCACTCAGCTCTCAAAGGATTCTTTTTTTTTTTAAAAAGTTTTATTTTTTTTGTTCACATTTTAAGTTCCAGATTCTCTCTCTTCCTCCCTCTCTTTCTCTCTGTCTCTCTCCTCTGTTTCTCTGTCTCTGTCTGTGTCTCCTCTATACTAGATAAAAGCACCATTTGACACACCTTCTTCACAAAGCCTTTCCTAAGCCTAACTCTAACCTTCAATAATTCAGGAAGAAATTCCTTATTTCTGTTTATCATCACCAAACTATTGGTGATGGTGTTTCTATGCAATTGTTTGCATGTCTTTTCTTCTATTAGACTGTGAGGTCCTCAAGAACAAGGATGTTTTTTGTCTTTTTTCTATCCCCAGCACTTATCACTTACTGTTTGGCACATAGTAGGAGCTGAAAAATGTTTATTGACTCTCTCATTGACAAGTCTGAAGGATTTCAGCTCTGCTACATGGGCTGTGAAACCATGATGCCAGAGGACCTGAAGGTGAAGCAGGGTGCCCACCTCTCTGGCAGGAGGAAATGAACTTGGTGCGGGATGAGGCACATTTTTGGAAGGGGCTAATGTGGAAATTTGTTTTGCCATCTATTACATTCATTGTGAGGAGATTTATTTTATTTTGCTTTTTTAATTTTTCCATTGGATGAAAGGGACAGTCAAGGTAGACTGACAATGAATGTGGTCAAAATAAACAACTGTGCCCTCCTCACCACCAAAACTATGTTCTCCTCCAAGTCACAGCAAAGGATTGAATAACAACTTTATTAGTGATTATGCAGCTGGATTAAGGGGTCAAAACTCCTGAAGACAAATATTACATTTGCTTATGGGGGAAGATTTTTACAATCTCCTGGTGCTAATCTCAACTGAATTACAATCAGTAAGTTAAGAAGCATTTGTTAAGTGCTTAGGGTCTTCCATTTGAGAATTTTTGCCATCCTGTCTGTACCTTGTTTGTACTTGGTTCATTCCTTGCTTTCTCTCCCATTAGACTGGGAGCTCCTTGGCAGAAGCAACTGCCCCCTTTGCCTTTCCTTATGTCTCCAGCTGTGGTTGGCATATAGAATGCCCTTGATTAATGCTTGTTGACTGACTGACCCACAGAATGAGAATTTAGGAAGGGCGTACTGTGTACTAAGGTCTTTCTGGATCACTGCCTTGTCTTGGTGGAGGGGTTTGCATAGGTCAATGAAACTTTGAGCTACATCATACATAGTCCCCCCAAATATGTGAGTCATACTGGAGAGTTCTGACAAAAGGAGAAGGTAATGGTAAGCCCCTCCAGCGTCTTTGCCAAGAAAACCCAAAGGACAGCACTGATATGATAAAAGAGATAATATCAGAGCAAGAGCCCCTCAAGTGGGAAGAATGGGGACCACTCCAAGCAGCTCCACAAAGAATGAATGGGCAGGCAGGGTCAAAGCCAGAAGGAAACCCAGCTGTGGATGCGTCTAGTGGCAAAAGGAAAGCCAGATGCTAATAATACTAATACTATACAAGAACCTCAAATGTAAGACCTGTGGTCAAACAGGAGATGGAAGTGAGCTTAAATGGATGGGAGGGAGGGAATTTAATCCAGGTGATAACTGCATAGACGAGTGTGGGCAAGATTCCCTTAGAAGAAATGGAATAAACCTGATGATCAATAAAAGGATGAAAGAAGCAGTAGTGGGGAATAATCTCAAAAATGACAGAATGATGTTTGACTCCAAAGGAAAGTGTCCAACATCATATTAGTATAAGTCTAGGCTCCACCCACTGATGCCTAACAGGCCAAAGTTGATCATTTCTGTGAAGACCTATGACATCTCCTAGAAATAACAGCAAAAAGATGTGACATTCATCACAGGAGATTGGAATGCTAAAGTAGGAAATCAAAAGATAATTTGGACAACAGACAAGTTTGGCCTTGGAGCCCAAAATGAAGCAGGGCAGAGACTGAGAGACTTTTGTCCAAATAACTCACTTGTCATAACACTCTTTTTCAACAATACCAAAAGTGTCTGTACACAGGACATGACTAGGTGTTCAGCATGGAAATCTGAATTGATTCTGTGTTTTGCAGCCAAAGGTGGAAAAGCTCTATTGAGTCATTAAACACAAGACCTGGAGCTGAATCTGGCACAGATTATGAGTTTTTTATTGTAAAATTTGACTCAAATCAACGAAAGTAGGAAAACCATTCAACCATATAAGTATGACCTAAATAACATGCCTTATGAATATGAAGTAGTGGTGATGACTAGATTTAAGGGGTTAGATCTGGCAGAAAGAAAGCATGAAGAACTGTGGAAAGAGTTTCAAAATATTGCACAGGTAGCAGCAACAAAAAAGATCCCAAAGAAAATGGAGGAGAAGAAAGCCAAAAGGTTGTGTGATGAAGCTTTTCAAATAGGGGAGGAGAAATTAGGAGTGAAAGAAAGAAATGCAAAGGGAAAGGAGAAAGGGAAAGGTAGACTTAAGTGAATGCAGAATCTCAGAGAAGAGAAAGGAAAGATAAAGCTTTGTTAAGGGAACAATGGTAGTGACTTAACAGAAGCAGGATTGATGAAGAAGAGGAGCTAAGATGTACAGACAAATTCATGACAGTTTTTAACATCCCCAATAACCACAATGGCGCAATTACTCATCCAGAGCTAGCCATACCGGACAATGAAGTCAAATGGGTCTTTGGAGGCACTGCTAACAATGAGGCTCATGGAAGTGATAGAATTCCAGCTGAGATACTTAGAACTCTAAAGGAGGAAGCTGGTAAAGTTCTCCAGTCAGTATGCCAGAACATTTGGAAAACGTAATGGTGAGCACTGGATTGGAAAAGATTAGTTTACACCCCAGTCCTAAAGAAGGGCAACGCCAAGGAATGTTTAAACTACCAAACCATTGCACTGATTTCACACACCAGCTGGCTAGACTTCAGCAATATGTGAACCAAGAATTATCAGAAGAGAAGGCAGATTTTAGAAAGGCAGGAAAAATAGGGAGCAAAAGCCAGCATTGGCTGGGTTATGGAGAAAGTAGGGGAGTTCTAGGGGAAAAAATCTACTCCTCCTTCATTGACTACATTAAAGCCTTTGAATCTATGGATCACAGCAAAATGTAGTAAGTCTTCAAATAGAAGTAAGTGCTAGATCAGGTTCCCTGTCTCCTATGGAATTTCTATGTGGGAAAAGAAACAGAACTAAACAGGAAATAACTGAGTGATTTAAGACAGGAAAAGGGGACTAAAAAGGCTGTATATTGTCACCTTATTCATTAAGCTCATGTGCAGATTAGAGTACGCAAAATGCCAAACTTGAGGAATCAAAAGCTAGAATTAAGAGAATGCAGTTGCTATGACAAATATCAACAATGTCAGATATTCAGACAATACTACTGTGATGGCAGAAGGTGAAGGAAAAAAATTAAGAAGTCTATTGGGGATGGTTAAAAGGAGAATATAAAAGATGGATTGAAGTTTAACATTAAAAAACAAAGATTTTGACACCTGGTCCCAACACTTCCTTGGAAATACAGGGAGAAGAGATGGAAGCAATGTCAGGTTTTATATACTTAAGCTCAAAGATCACTGCACACAGTGACTGAAGCCATGAAACTAAAAGATAGTTGCTCCTTCACCAGAAAGCCATGGTAAATCTGGACAGCATATTAAAAGCAAAGACACCACCTTGGTGACAAAGAGCCATTTAGTGAAAGCTGTGGTTTCTCAAGTAGCAATGCATGACTGTGAGACTCAGACTATAAGGAAAACTGAATTTTTAAATTGTGGTACTGGGACGAGTTTTGAGAGTCCTTCGGACAACAAGGAAGTTAAATCAGTCAATATTTAAAGAAATTCAGACTCTTTATTTGAAAGATAAATACTGAAGGTAAAGCTTAAACACTTTGACTCCACAAAAGGAAGACAGGACTCATTGGAAATGATCCTGATGTTGGGAAAGATTGAAGGCAATAGGAGTAGGAGCGTGAGTAAGGATGAGATGGAGAAAGAGTGTAATGGAAGTAAGAATCATGAGCTTTGGCACACTTCAGTACAGTGTGAAGGACAGAAGGGTTTGGTTTGCTATGGACCATGGATGCAGGAAGAGTAAGAAACAAGTGAAGGACTGAACAATAGAAACAACAAATTTACTAACACCTGTGCTGGATGAAGGAATTATATGGATAGAAAACAAAAGAACATGGCCTGAAATATGTTCAGATCTCTCTACCTGGTGTGGGTCCTTGGCCATCCCCATAAGGTTCCCTTCTCCTCTTTTTGCTATGAACCCCAGAAAAGTCCTGTGTCCCTCCTCACATTTCTCAGACCACTTTGCCTGGAACTTTTTCTTTACATTGAACATACTTTCTGTCACAGTTGTTATTTTATATGCTTTCTATCCCCTTCCCTCATTAATATAGAAGGACTGTGAAGGCAGGGACTATGTCTGGTTTTACTTTTGTATTGATAAGGTTTAGTGCAGTGCAGGGATTCTAAACATTTATTTAGTAATAGTTCTTTTAGCCATCTAGGGAAGCCCCTGGACTCTTTCTCAAAAGAATACTTTTAAACAATTGAAGGCAAAGCTACATTTCAGTGAGAAGTGATGCAAAATAAAGATGAAATTTCCCCCCAACTAATCATATAGACACCCCCTACTCCTGCCAATATTCTAAAATCTGTCTGTGGGTCACAGTTTAAGAACCTCTAAGTCTAGTGCACCATATATGTGTGGCAAGATCTTTGAGACCACCCCTCCCCTGAACTCATAAATCCCCAATAAGCACGTAAACTTGAGTGTGGAAGGATGAAATGAACATGCAGACATTTTCTAGACCTAATTAGGGGATTTGGTGGATATGGCAGGAGAGTGTGTTCCTGAAGGAAGCTTCTGAAAGGTCAGGCTTATACCTGTGAGACAAGAAAATGGCAGCATTATAATTCAAAGGACATATCTCCATGTGAGTTCTTGTTTGTTTGTCCAGTGTGGGAGCTAGGGTTGGAGAGAGAAAGGGCCTGGAATACGCAATGAAGCTCCATGACTCCTCTCTCCTCTCCCCCTTCCCTCCCCCTCCTTCCTGCCTCACTTGGAGGAAGAATGTTGCTAGGGAACGTTCCTGCAGGTTTTAGAAACTTCAGCCAATGAGAAGCCAGGAATGATCTGCAGATACCTTCGCCGTAGACTGTTCAAGTGACTCATTATACAGACCAGCAGAGAAGGGCTATTTTTTGGTTAACTTTTTGGATTCTGAGATAGGTTTGATTTAAATGGTTTATCAAGTAAAATAAGCATGTCAACATGCATTAATGGAAACTTCTATGTTTCCTGCTCTATGCTACACTTTGGGGATGCAAATATATATATATATTTATATACATATATGGATATGGATATATGGATATAGATATGCAAATCTATGCACATTGAAGTGTATATATACATGTATATATGTATCTATCTATATACCTGTTGTATATACACACACACACACACATATATGAAAAGTGAATAGACACTTTTTGAACTTGATCTGTGTTTTCAGTGATATAGGTAACCCCCAGGTGAGGAACCTTTCTCTATGGATGCTGCATTTGGGCAACTTCTCAACTATTTATCATCTCTGTGAGACACATAAAGGACAGAAGTGAAGGGGCCGTGCCAGGGAAGGGAGATTTGATATTGAGCCAAAATAGCTTTCAGACTGGCTCCCCATCCAATCCTAGGATATGGATAAAGGTATAAAGAGAAAAGAATACCAGGGAGTTATGGAAGGATGCCATTAACAGGTGTGGTCTCAAGAAAGGAAGGCTTCATGTACAAATTGTGCTTTGGTTATATCTTGAGGAAAAAGAAGGGTTGTATGAGCAAAGGTGAAGAGGGAGTCATTCTAGGCATGGGGGGCATCCAGTGCAGATTCATGGAGACTGGAGGGGAAAAGTTGTTTGTGAGTCATTGAGAGAATGTGAGTTTGGTGTAATGTCCAATGAGGTGGGGAAGATAGGTTGGGTCCTGAAGGTATAAAGATTTTTAGAAAATGATAGGAGAGGTTATTGGAGAAGATAGCAGGAGTGAGATGGGAGAGATTAGTCGGAGAGATGGATGGCCAGGTTGGGAACTGATTGTACATGTGGAGTGAGAGAGTGTTAGGAGTTGAGAATACCCAGGTTTTGAAATTGGGAGATAGAAAAATGGTGGTGCTTTCAATAAAAATGGGGCAATTTGGGAGACAGATGGGGTCAGTAGGTAAGAGAATACAAGTGATCTATTTTTGATTTTAATACACTGTCAGAGATATCACCTTGTTGACAAAGGTCCATATAGTGAAAGCTGTGGTTTTTTCAAGTACCAATGTATGACTGTGAGACTTGGATTGTAAGGAAACCTGAGTTTTTAAATTGAGGTACTGGGAAGACTTTGGTAGTCCTTTGGACAAGAAGGAAGTGAAATCAGTCAATACTTAAAGAAATTCTGACTGTTCATTGGAAACAAAAATACTGAAGCTAAAGCTTGAACACTTTGACTCCACAAGGTGAAGACAGGACTAATTGGAAATGATCCTGATGCTGGGAAAGATTGAAGGCAATAGAAAGAGGGGGGTGGATAAGGATGAGATGGAGAAAGAGTGTAATGAATGCAAGGATCATGACCTTCGGCAGACTTCAGGACAGTGTGGAGGACAGAAGGGCTTGGCTTACTATGGACCAAGGATGCAGCAAGAGTTAGCAACAAGTGTAGGACTGAACAACAGGAACAACAAATTTACTAAGAGCTGTGCAGGATGAGGGAATTATATGGACAGAAAACAAAAGAACAAGACCTGAAATATGTTGAGATCTGTCTTCCTGGTGTGGGCCTTTGGCCATCCCTTTGAGGTCCCCTTCTGTTTTTGCTATGAACCCCAAGAAAGTCCTGTGTCCCTCCTCACATTTCTCAGAGCACTGTGCCTGGGACTTTTTTTTTTTACACCAAACATACTGCTTCTTTTATCACAGTTATTGTTGTGTATGTTTTCTATCCCTTTCCCTCATTAATTTGGAAGGGCTTTGAAGGCAGGTACTATATCTTGTTTTACCTTTGTATTGTTAAGGTTTAGTGCAGTGCAGGGATTCTAAACCTTGATTTGTAATAGATTCTTTATCCATCTAGGGAAGCCTCTGGACTCTTTCTCCAAAGAATGCTTTTAAACAATTTAAGGCAATGCTACATTTCAGTGAGAAGTGATATAAAATAAAGATGTCAATTTACCCCCAACTAATCATACAGACACCCCCTACTCCTGCCAATATACTAACATCTGTCTGTGAGTCACAGTTTAAGAACTTCTAGGTCTAGTGAACCACATACGTGTGGGAAGATCTTTCAGAGCACCCATCCCTCGAACTCATAACTCCCCAATAAAGCACTTGAACTTGAGTGTAGAAGGATGAAATGAACATGCAGATATTTCTTAGACCTAATTAGGGGATTTGGTGGATATGGCATGAGAGTGTGTTTCTGAAGGAGGCTTCTGAAAGGCTAGTCTTGTACCTGTGAGACAAGAAAATGGCAGAATTACAATTCAAAGGACAATCTGTATGAGAGTCCTTGTTTGTGTGGTGAGGGAGCTAGGGATGGAGAGAGAAAGGGCCTGGAATACACAATGAAGCTCCATGACTCCCCCGCCCCATTCTCTGTTCCCCCCTGAAATGGAGGAAGAATGTTGCTAGGGAACATTGGTGCAGGTTTTTAGAAACTTCAGCCAATGAGAAGCTATGAATGATCTGCAGATACCTTCGCCATTAATTGTTCAAGTGACTCATTATACAGACCAGCAGAGAAGAGCTATTTTTTGTTAACTCTCTGGATTCTGAGATAGGTTTGATTTTAATGGTTTATCAAGGAAAACAAGCAAATCTGCCTGCAATAGTGGAAACTACTAGATTCCTTGCCCTATGCTAGACCTCCGGGATGCATATATATATATATATATATATATATACACACACACATATATATACACATATACGTATATATATATTACACACACACACACACACACATATATATATACACAGAAATGTCTATATGCATATATACATGAATCTATGTGAATACCTGTATGCATTTTAATATATACATATTTATAAAAATGAAAATTAATAGACACTTTTTCAACTTGATCTTTGATTTTATTGATGGAGGTAAAGCCTGGGTGAGGAACCTTTCTCTATGGATACTGCTTTTTGGCCCCTTCTCAACTATTTATCATCTCAGAGAGATACATAAAGGACAGAAGTGAAGGGGCTGTGCCAGGGAAGGGAGATCTGAAACTGAGCCAAAATAGCTTTGAGACTGGCTCCCCATCCAATCCTAGGCTATGGATAAACGTATAATGAAAAAAAATACCTCGCAGTTGAGGAAGGATGCCATTAACAGGTGTGGTCTCAAGAAAGGAAGGCTTCATATAGAAATGATGCTTGGGTTGAATCTTGAAGAAAAAGAAGGGTTTTATGAGCAGAGGTGAAGAGAGAGTCATTCTAGGCATGGGGAACATCCAGTGCAGATTCATGAAGACTGGAGGGGAAAGGTTGTTTGTAATTTATAGAGAGAAGTTGAGTTTGGAGCGATGTCCAATGAGGGGGGGAAAGATAGGTTGGGTCCTGGTGGTATAAAGATCTTCATAATATGACAGGAGATGTTAATGGAGAAGATAGCAGGGGTCAGATGGGAGGGATTAGGTGAAGAGATGGATTGCTGGATTGGGAACTGATTGGACATGTTGAGCGAGGGAGTGTGAGGAGTTCAGAATACCCAGGTTCTGAAACTGGGAGAAAGGAAAATGGTGGTTCTTTCAATAAAAATGGGGTAATTTGGGAGACAGATGGGGTTAGTGGGAAAGATAATACAAGTGAACTATTTTACATATCATTTCTAGGAGTTTTCAAATTAATAGGTATTTCGCCATCCATCAAGTGCAATCCATATCCTAAAGGAATCCCCAGTGTAACATGACTATTAAATGATCTTCTCGAAGCCCCCCACGGTGCTGGCTCCTCCTCTGTCCTTCTTCTCTGGCCCTAGTTCACTCTCCTTTGGCACTCTGGACAGCTCTCATTGGCAGGAAGTTGGGCAGTTTTTACTGACATTTAGCCTTCTGGAGCCTATTTGCAATTTTCACCTCAGCCTGCTGATTCTGTCTTTTGGGGCCAAAGAGAACATATCTAATCCCTTTCCCAATAACATCCCTACCTACACTTGATGATGGCTCTACTGTCGCCCGTGATGCTTCATTACTCTAGCCTAAATATCCCAAACTCCTTCAGTTGATTCACATGTGACATCAGTTGATGACCCTTTACCATTCTGGCTGCTCTTGTCTGGACACTGTCCATGGTATCATCGTCCATTGGAAAGCACAATCCCTTGAGTTGAATGTCATGCTCAAGATGAGCTATGTGAAAGGCATAGAAAAGTGGGACTATCCCTCACCTTTGTAGTCCTTGAAGCTGTGCCCCAATTAGTGCAGCTCATATTGAGTAATTTCTATCAACTGCCATAGCGAACTACTCACACATAGTGGGCTAAAACTGTCAGATCTTTTTACAAAAACCGTTGATCCATGAGTCCCTCATCATACGTATCTGATGAGAAGATTTAACATTGATCAGTATTGAATGCCACCTTAGTGATTTTGAGATGTTTATGGAACATGAAAGCTTGAAATACCTAAATAGGCAGTTGGTAAGTTTGACCTAAAACCCAGGAGAAAGACTTAGGCTGGAGATAGACATTGGTGTGTCATCTGCGGAGAGATATCAGTTAAGCCCAGTTAAGCTAAAGTGGGAAAGGGAAGATAAAACATAAAGAGAAAGATATATCTAGGGGATAATCTGGCCATTCAGTGAGGTGGAGGACTTTCAAACATTCTTGCTGAAAAAACCAGAACTGAAAAGAAAATTTGACAGTCATGTAGAAGAAGCATGAGAAGGTAAACATGGAAAAGAAATCATAAGAAATTTATCAGAGTTGAACTAGAGCTAGCCTTACTGCACAATGAAGTCAAATGGGTCTTAGGAAGCACTGTTAACAATAAGACTAATGAAAGTGATGGAATTCCAGCTGAGATACTTAGAACTCTAAAGGAGGATGCTGGTAAAGTTCTCCAGTCAATATGCCAGAACATTTGGAAAACGTAATGGTGAACACGGGATTGGAAAAGATTAGTTTACACCCCAGTCCTAAAGAAGGGCAACGCCAAGGAATGTTTAAACTACCAAACCATTGCACTGATTTCACACACCAGCTGGCTAGACTTCAGCAATATGTGAACCAAGAATTATCAGAAGAGAAGGCAGATTTTAGAAAGGCAGGAAAAATAGGGAGCAAAAGCCAGCATTGGCTGGGTTATGGAGAAAGTAGGGGAGTTCTAGGGGAAAAAATCTACTCCTCCTTCATTGACTACATTAAAGCTTTTGAATCTATGGATCATAGCAAAATATGGCAAGTCTTCAAAGAAAAGGAAGTTCTAGTTCAGGTTCTCTGTCTCCTGTGGAATTTCTATGTGGGCAAAGAAGCAACATTTAGAACTAAACAGGAAATAACTGATCGATTTAATATTGCAAAAGGAATCTAACAAGGCTCTGTATTGTCACCTTATTTATTAAGCTCATGTGTAGATTACAGAATACAAAATGCCAAACTGGAGGAATCAAAAGCATGAATTAAGAGAATGCAATTGCTATGAGAAATACAAAAAATGTCAGATATTCAGACGAGAGTACTCTGATGGCAGAAGGTGAAGCAAGAAGAATTAAGAAGGCTATTAGGGAGGGTCAAAGAGGAGAATATGAAAGTTGTTTTAAGCTTTACAATAAAAAACAAAGATTTTGACACCTGGTCCCATCAGTTCCTTACAAATACAAGGAGAAGAAATGGAAGCAGTGTCAGGTTTTATATACTTCAGCTCAAAGATCACTGCACACAGCGACTAAAGCCATGAAATTAAAAGATACTTGCTCCTTCCCCACAAAGCCATGGTGAATCTGGACAACACATTGAAAGCAGAGACATCACCTTGCTGACAAAGGGCTATATATTGAAAGCTGTGGTTTTTAAATTGAGGTTATGGGAAGACTTTTGATAGTCGTTTGGACAACAAGGAAGTGGAATCAGTCAATACTTAGAGAAATTCAGACTGTTCATTGGAAAGGTAAGTATTGAAGCTAAAGCTTAAACACTGACTCCACAAGAGGAAGACAGGACTCATTGGAAATGATCCTGATTTTGGGAAAGATTGAAGGCAATAGAAAGAGGTGGGGTGGATAAGGATGAGATGAAGAAAGAGTGTAATGGAAGCAAGGATCATGAGCTTCGGCAGATTTCAGGACAGTATGGAGTACAGAAGGGCTTGGCTTGTTATGGACCATGGATGCAGAAAGAGTAAGAAACAAGTGAAGGACTGAAGAACAGGAAGAACAAATTTACTAACAGCTGTGCTGGATGAGGGAATTATATGGACAGAAAACAAAATAACCAGACCTGCAATAAGTTGGGATCAGTCTGCCTGGTGTGGGCCTTTGGCCATCCCCTTGAGGTCCCCTTCTCCTCTTTTTGCTGTGAACCTCAAGAAAGTCCTGTGTCCCTCCTCACATTTCTCAGAGCAGTTAGCTTGGGACTTTTTTTTTACACCAAACATACTCCTTCATCTATCACAGTTATTGGTGTTTATGCTTTCTATCCTCTTCCCTCATTAATTTGGAAGGGCTTTGAAGGTAGGTATTATATCTTGTTTTACCTTTGTATTGTTATGGTTTAGTGCAGTCCAGGGATTCTAAACATTTATTTTGTAATAGATTCTTTATCCACCTAGGGAAGTCCCTGGACTCTTTCTCAAAAGGAGGCTTTTAAACAATTGAAGGCAATGCTTCATTTCAGTGAGAAATAATATAAAATAAAGATGTCAATTTCCCCCCAACTAATCATACAGAAACCCCTTACTCCTGCCAATATTCTAACATCTGTCTGTGGGTCACAGTTGAAGAACCTCTAGGTCTAGTGCACCACATATGTGTCGGAAGATCTTTCAGAGCACCCATACCTCTAACTCATAACTCCCCAATAACCACCTGAACTTGAGTGTTGAAGGATGAAATGAATATGCAGATATTTCTTAGACCTAACTGGGGGATTTGGTGGATATGGCATGAGAATGTGTTCCTGAAGGAGGCTTCTGAAAGGCTAGTCTTGTACCTGTGAGACAAGGAAATGGCAGAATTATATTTCAAAGGACAATCTGTATGAGAGTCCTTGTTTGTTTGTGTGGTGAGGGAGTTAGGGATGGAGAGAGAAAGGGCCTGGAATACACAATGAAGCTCCATGACTCCCCCCACTCCACTCTCTGTTCCCTCCTGACTTGGAGGAAGAATGTTGCTAGGGAACATTGGTGCAGGTTTTTAGAAACTTCAGCCAATGAGAAGCCAGGAATGATCTGCAGACACCTTCGCCATAGATTGTTCAAATGACTCATTATACAGACCAGCAGAGAAGGGATATTTTTTGTTAACTCTTTGGATTCTGAGATAGGTTTGATTTTAATGGTTTATCAAGGAAAACAAGCAAATCTGCCTGCAATAGTGGAAACTGCTAGATTCATTTCCCTATGCTAGACCTCTGGGATGCATATGTATATATACACACATATATATTTACATATACATATACATATATATATATACAGAAATGTCTATGTGTATGTATCCATGTATCTATGTACTTGTATGCATTTTAATATGTACACATTTATAAATAAATGAAAATTAAATAGACACTTTTTCAACTTGATCTGTGATTTCATTTATATAGGTAAACCTTAGGTGAGGGACCTTTCTCTATGGACACTGCTTTTTGGCATGTTCTCAACTATTTATCATCTCAGGGAAATATATACAATTATAGAAGCGAAGGTGCTGTGCCAGGGAAGGGAGATTTGACACAGAGCCAAAATAGCTTTGAGATTGGCTCCCCATCCAATCCTAGGCTATGGATATACATATAAGGAGAAAAAATACCTGGCAGTTGAGGAAGGATGCCATTAACAGGTGTGGTCTCAAGAAAGGAAGGCTTCATATAGAAATGATGCTTGGGCTGAATCTTGAAGAAAAAGAAGGGTTGTATGAGCAGAGGTGAAGAGGGAGTCATTCTGGGTGTGGGGAAAATCCAGTGCAGATTCATGAAGACTGGAGGGGAAACATTGTTTGTGATTTATAGAGAGAAGTTGAGTTTGGAGTGATGTCCAATGAGGGGGGGAAGATAGGTTGGGTCCTGGTGGTATAAAGAGTTTCATAATATGGCAGGTGATGTCATTGGAGAAGATAGCAGGGGTCAGATGGGAGAGATTAGGTGGAGAGATGGATTGCTGGATTGGGAACCGATTGGACATGTTGAGCGAGGGAGTGTGAGGAGTTCAGAATACCCAGATTCTGAATTTGGGAGAAAGGAAAGTGGTGGTTCTTTCAATAAAAATGGGGCAATTTGGGAGACAGATGGGGTTAGTGGGAAAGATAATACAAGTGAACTATTTTAGACATCATTTCTAGGAGTTTTCAAATTAATAGATATTTCACCATCCATCAAGCGCAATCCATATCCTAAAGGAATCCCCAGTATAACGTGTCTAATAAATGATCTTCTCTTAGCCCTCCACAGTGCTCGCTCCTCCTCTGTCCCTCTTCTCTGGCCCTAGTTCACTCTCCTTTGGCACTCTGGACAGCTCTCATTGGTAGGAAATTGGGCAGTTTTTACTGACATTGAGCCTTCTTGAGCCTCTTGCAATTTTCACCTCAGCCTGCTGGTTCTGTCTTTTGGGGCCAAATAGAACATATCTAATCCCATTCATAATGACATCCCTACCTACACTTGATGATGGCTCTCATGTTGCCTTCGATGCTTCATTACTCTAGCCTAAATATCCTAAACTCCTTTAGTTGATCCACATGTGAAGTCAACTGATGACCCTTTACCCTTCTGGCTGCTCTTGTCTGGACAGTGTCCATGTTATCATCGTCCTTATGAAACCCTGATCCCCAGAGCTGAATGTCATGCTCAAGATGAGCTTTGTGAAAGACATAGGAAAGTGGGTCTATCCCTCGCCTTCCTAGTCCTTGCCCCAATTAGTCCAGGTGAGATTGAATAATTTCTATTAGCTGCCGTACCACAGTACTCACACATATTGGGCTAAACACGTCAGATCTTTTTAGAACAACTGTTCATCCATGAGTCCCTCATCATACGCTTGTGATGTTGATTTTTTTGGTATCTAATGAGAAGATGTAACATTGATCAGTAGTGAATGCCACCTTAGTGATTTTGAGATATCTATGGGACATGAAAGCTTGAAATATCTAAATAGGCAGTTGGTAAGTTTGACCTTAAGCCTAGGAGAGAGACTGAGGCTGGAGATAGAGGTTGGTGAGTAATCTGCTGAGAGATATCAGTTCAGCCCAGTTAAGCTTAAGAGGGAAAGGGAAGATAAAGAGACATAAAGAGATAGAGATATATAGGGAATGATATGGTCCTTCAGTTAGGTGGAGGACTTTTAAACATTCTTGCTGAAAAACCAGAACTGAAAAGAATATTTGACAGTCAAGTACAAGAAGTATGAGAAGGTAAAAATGGAAAAAAAATTATAAGGAATTTATCAAATTGAACTATTTACATGCTGACATGGAAAAATGATTATTGTAACTTATGAAACTTTTCTCAGTATGAGGATATGTGACGAAAATACAAAAGTATATATACACATGTACATACGCATATGTCTATGTTTGAGGTTTATATATGCATATGAACACATATATGAGTATGTGTATATATGTGTACATAGAGGGAACAGGATCAATTGAATAGGAAGGAATGATTTTTAAAAGGTGAAATTCTGTGGTGGCAGAGGATTAGGATGAGTGGAGACAGGGAGTGACAGAATGGGGGTAATATTGTCATATGGAAGAGGGTATGGATAATTGTTACAATGGAGTGGAAGAACAGGAAGGCAAAAGGGAAGGGGTCAATCTTACTCTCTTTGAATTTGGCTTGGGGAAAGAATGACATAAATTGTAAACTCGGTATCTTGCTGCACTGGAGAGGACAGATGGGGATGAGATGCAGGATGATGGAGGGGAGGGTTGCTGGAAGCACACACTTCTGAAAAGGGAGAGGAACAGGTACAGAGTTTAGAAAAGAACAAGGGGCTCCGGGATAGGAAGGAGGGACATATAATCAGTCTCTTGCAATATGCCCAGTGTGGAGATATTCTGCGTACTTGCACATGTACAGCCTGTATTTAATTGCTTGTCCTTCCAGTGGTGGTGGGTGATGAGGGAGGAAAGAATCTAGAATTTGAAGTTCTATAATCAAATGATGAAAAAATATATGTATACCTATATAATTATTATAATTAACTACATGTAAATGGGAAATAAGACATACAGGCACTGGGGTAGGGAGACCCATTCTGTTCTACCAGAAAGGCAGAGGGGCAGTGGGGGAGGACATACATGGGAGAAGATAGGTGGAGTTGCTATACAGTGGGATTGCTGTTTTGGGGTGGTAGGTAGGGAAAAGCTGGGGAGAAAATTTGTAACTCAAAATCTTGTGGAAATGAGTGATGTGAACAAGAAAATAAATTAATTAATTAAAATTTTTTAAAAATTAAAACAAAGAAAACACAAAAGAGGCAGAGATACAGAAAATAAATATATATAGAGAGATGTAGATGGAGAGAAGTATCCCAGGGAAGTGAGAGCAAGAGGCAAAGACAGTGACAGAGACAGAGAGACAGACAGAAAGCACAGGTAGAGGGAGAGAGAAAGAGACACACACACACACATACAGAGAGAGAGAGAGAGAGAGAGAGAGAGAGAGAGAGAGAGAGAGAGAGAGATCAACAGAGACAGAGACAGACAGAGACAGACAGAGACAGAGACAGGGACAGACAGAAATCACAGGTAGAAGTAGAGAAAGAGAAAGAGAGAGACAGAGACAGAGACAGATAGAAATCACAGGTAGAAGTAGAGAGATTGAAAGAGAGACAGAGACAGAGAGAGATGGAGACAGAGAGAGGCAGAGACAGAGAGACAGAGAAACAGAGAGACAGAGACACAGACAGACAGACAGAGGCAGAGACAGACAGAAATACAGATACAAAGAGAGAGAGTTTGACAGAGAGACAGAGAGAGAAAGAGAGAGAAAAAGAGACAGAAAGACTGAGAGAGACAAAGAGACAGAGACAGTGAGAGAGCAAAGGAAAGGGAAGAAAAAGAAGAGGAAGAGAAGCCTAGGGAATGATGATGATCTTAGTCAGGCAGGAGGAGAACCAGGAGAAAACAAGATCCTGAAAGGGGAGAGAGCGTCTCCTGGAGGAGAGGATGGTCAGAGCTGTCAAACACAGCAGAGGGCAAGAAGAGTGGGAGCAAAGAAAAGACTAGGGCATTAGTGAATTAGTAAGTAATTGTTAGCCTAAGAAAGAAGAGTTTTCATTGAGGGATGAGGCCAAAGCTTGCATAACAGAAGGTTGAGGTCTAGTGGAGAAGACTCAATGCAGAGACAATCAGAGCAAATGGTCTTTTTCCCCCTAGATGTTTCATTAGGAAATGGAGGAGATGAAGAGGAGCTTAACCTCAGGGACTTTTGGAGTTTCCTGAAGCTTCTTTATTGATGGGGGATGTTGAGTACATTTCCTGGGCACATATAGGGAAGTTACCAGTATACAGGTGGGGGTTGGAGAGAAAAGGTAGAATAGAGAAATAGGGGAGGAGTCACTGTTGGAACAAAGAAGAGGGCATGAGCCGCAGGCACATGGAAAGGCGCTGGCCTTGGGGAGGAGCAAGGCTACCTGACTATGAAATATGGAGGAAAGAACGAAAGAGGAAGGGATGATGCCAAAGTGGTCTGAGATGGAAACGAAGGCTGAGGAGGGAGCTCAGGGACTAGCTTCTATTTTCTTACTGAGACAAGACCCTAAAGTGCTTAGATGATAGAATGGGATGAGAGTGACGCGTGTGTGCAGGAGTATGTTGGTAAATGTTTAACTACCAGTTCTCTCAAAGCAAAAATATATGCATGGAATACTTTTAACCTTAATTGTTATTGTTAATATTTTATCTATGAATTTCTTAAGTCTAGAGAATCAACAAAACAATAAATTGGGCCCTGATTGGTGGCATTTGCTTGCTTCCACTGTACAAATGCTCACATTGAAAATTTAACATCCGGCTTCAGTGAGCTGATACGGGCTACCTCCAGCCTGTCCTTTGTGTGAGAGTTGAGGCAAGAAATGAAGGTTGGGAATAGCTTGTATGGGGAGGGAGAAAAAGAATTGGCTAAATACATTAAGTAAACTTATTTTTCAAAATTTCGTGAACCAGGTGCCTACAAGGAAGTTATTGTGAACATACTAGACAGTGTCAGACAGGACTTTGCTGGGATGTCCAGAGAAGTAAGAAGTCCCTCAAGGTAAACTGTGGCATCTCTGTTAAGGGGCAGTCCCTGAGAAATACACTCAAAAGTTGCCAAATAAGTTTTCTAAAAGTGCAAGGGACCCGAACTAGCCTTATGGAGCCTGGAGGCTAAAGAAGGCTCTTCCATTCTGGGACACCCACATGCTGGAAGTCACATAGTCTAGGAGGAGCAGAAGGGCTGGACTCCAGAATCAGTGGACCTTGAGTCCAGTCCTGTCTTGCCATTCTTTCTGTGACCCTGGGCAAGTCACTGCAGTGGGGAGGAGGAAAGAAATTGTAGTTCCCAGCAGAAATATCTTGATGTGTGAAAGAGAGACACTACAGAAGTAAACGATAGTCTAGGATGCTGTGTAATGAGTGAGGGTTCTGATCCATCAAAAACAATCCCATGGGCTTCTAAATTTTACCTTGGTTCAAGGCCTATGTTAGCAAGGATACAGACTTGACCACTGAGAACTAATTCAACCTCCATTAAGTAAGCGCCTCTGGACCCCTGTAACTGTATGGAAGATGCAATAATTTCTGTCATTAAGAAATTTAGATTGTAGAGAGTATCATTAGAATTTCAGAATAGAAGGCAGTGACAGTGAATAGAGCATTGAATTTGGAGTCAGGAAGACATGAATTCAAATGATGTCTCAGATACTAGTTGTGTGACCTTGGAAAAGTCTCTTCATCACTGTTTCCCTCAGTTTTATCAATTATAACATAGGATAAAATGGCACCTGCCTCCTAGGATTGTTGTGAGGATACATGAGAAAATATTAATAAAGCACTTTATAAACCTTAAAGTTCTGGCTCTTATTCTCAACTGAGATGAAGCAAGACATTTAAGTGATAAGAGAACAGCTGAAGGTCATCTAATTGCTGCTGGACTTCTGAGTGAAGCAGAGGCCCTTGTGGGTTGCGGTCACTTCATGAAGAAGATTGAATTAGTTCTCAGGTGGAAGGCAAAGGTAAGGGGAAGTTTTAGAGGTACGAATAAATCTGGTAGCTATGATGGTTACTCAACGGTAGGATTTATTTTAAGGCTTTGGAAGACTTGGTTTGTGGTAATTGGGGGAGAGAGAGAAAGAGAAATTTCTGAATGTTAGGCTCAGAGATAATGGGGCCGTAGATTAGAGCTGGCAGGGAATTTGGAAGTGAACAAATCTATTTTCATCATTTTACAAAGGGAGAAAATGAACCTCAGACAAGTTAAGTGACTTAACTCAGATTAAACAGCTGGTAAGAGTCTGAGGGGAATTCAAAGCAGGTCTTCCTGACACCTGGACCAGGGCTCACTGACCTACCCAGCTTCATCTCCCTGGCCTCAGTTCCCTCATGCCTGAAATGAGGGTCTTGGACCAGGTAGGTGCTAATGCCCCTTCTAGATCTAAGTCTATGGTGCCATGATCCTTGCTCCTGCCCTCCCTCCATTCCAGTCCCCCTGACAACACCTGATAGTTACACAGTTCATTACCGGACAAACTGAAAGCTTTCACCTATCAAGGGTCTTATATTTATAGTAAATTTTCTAGTGACTCTTTTTAGAGTAGTAAAAAACCCTGGGGGATGAAGGGATACTCTCTACTGGGGAATGGTTAACAAGGTTCTGGTGTGTGGAATGGACACCATATTATGGTGCCCCAAGAAATGACAAAATGGTCATTTTCAGAGGACACAAGAAGACCTCAGTGCCATGATAGAGAGCAGAACAGTGACAACAGCCTTGTCAAGAAGGACATCTCATCTGTACCCCCAGAACCTCTGTTGCCATCTTCCCTATTAGTGTCCAGGGCCCCACCCCCCACTCCTGATTACTCAGGACCCCAACTTCCCCTTGGGGTTCACTAGCTGATTCCACTGCAGACTCTTCCCTCCCTCTCACTCCTCTCTATTCTGTCTCCCACCAATGCTTGTCCATTTTAGTCTTATAATATCTTTCACAGGTGACCCCTTTACCTGCCCTCTAACCCCCCAAAACCCTGACTTCCAGCCTCCATCACCTCCTGCCTTGGCTGTTGCAGTGGTCTGGGGAGGCTCATCTGCCTGTCTCCATTGCCTCCCCACTCCAGTCTATTTTCCACTCATCTCTAAAAGGGATCTTTTTTTTAAGTTTTGTTTTTTTGGTCACATTTTAAATTCCAGATTCTCTCTCTTATTCCCACTCTTTATTTCTGTCTCTCTCTTCTGTCTCTGTCTCTCTCTGTCTTGCTCTCCTCTATGCTAGATAAAGGCACCATTTGACACACCTTCTTCACGAAGCCTTTCCTAAGCCTAACTCTAACCTTCAATAATTCAGGAGGGAATTCCTTATTTCTGTTCATCATCACCAAACTATTGTGTAGATGGTGTTTGTATACAATTACTTGCATGTGTTATCTTCCATTAGACTGTGAGGTCCTCAAGAACAAGGATGTTTTTGTCGTTTTTTTATATACCCAGCACTTATTTTTTAGTGTTTGGCACATAGTAGGAGGTGAAAAATGCTTATTGACTCTCCCATTGACAACTCTGAAAGACTTTCAGCTCTGCTCCATGGGCTGTGAAACCATGACGCCAGAGGACTCTAGGGTGATGCACGGCACCCACCTCACTGGCAGGAAAAATGAACTCGATGCAGGATGAGGCACATTTTTGGAAGGGGCTAATGGGATAATTTGTTTTGCAAATCTATTATATTCTTAGTGAGGAGATATATTTTATTTTGCTTTTTTAATTGTTCCATTGGATGAAAGGGGAAGTCGAGGTAGACTGACAATAAATATGGTCAGAATAAATTACTGCGCCCCTTTCAACGCCCCAACAGTATGGCCTCCTCCAAGTAACAACGAAGGATTGTATAAGACCTTTATTAGTGATTATGCAGCTGGATTTAAGGGTCAAAACTCCTGAAGAAAAATATTACAATTGCTTATGGGAGAAGGAAATTTTTACAATTCCCTGGTGCTAATCTCAACTGAATTGCAATCGGTAAGTTAAGAAGCATTTGTTAAGTGCTTAGGGTCTTCCATTTGAGAATTTTTGCCATCCTGTCTGTACCTTGTTTATACTTGGTTCATTCCTTGCTTTCTCTCCCATTAGACTGGGAGCTCCTTGGCAGAAGCAACTGCCCTCTTTGCCTTTCCTTATGTCACGAGTTGTGGATGGCATATAGAATGCCCTTGATTAATGCTTGTTGACTGACTGACCCACAGAATGAGGATGGGCTTACTGTGTACTAAGGTCCGTCTGGATCACTGCCTTGTCTTGGTGGAGGGGCTTGCATAGGTCAATGAAACTTTGAGCTACACCATACATGGTTGCAAAAATAGGTGAGTTATACTGGAGAGTTCTGACAAAAGTAGAAGGAAATGGTAAGCCCCTCCAGCATCTTTGCCAAGAAAACCCAAAGGACAGCAGTAATATGATAAAACAGATAATATCAGAGGATGAGCCCATCAAGTGGTAAGAGTGGGGACCACTCCAAGCAGCTCCACGAAGAATGAATGGGCAGGCAGAATCATAGCCAGAAGAAAACTCAGCTGTGGACGACTCTGGTGGCAAAAGGAAAGTTGGATGCTACAAATATTAATACTATATAGGAACCTGGAATGTAAGACCTGTGGTCAAACAGGAGATAGAAGGATGAACCTTCTACATCTTGGGTGTCAGTGAACTTAAATGAATGGGAAAGAGGGAATTTAATGCAGGTGATAACTGCATAGACTAGTTTGGGCAAGAAGCCCTTAGAAGAGATGGAGTAAGCCTCATGGTCAATAAAAGGATGAAAGAAGCAGTAGTGGGGGATAATCTGAAAAATGACAGAAAATTGTTCAACATCACATTAGTGTAAGTCTAGGCTCCAACCACTGATGCCTAACAGGCCAAAGGTCATCATTTTTGTGAAGACCTATTACATCTTCTAGAAATAACAGCAAAAAGATGTGACATTCATCACAGGAGATTGGACTGCTAAAGTAGAAAATCAAAAGATAATTGGGATAACAGACAAGTTTGGCCTTGGAGCCCAAAATGAAGCAGGACAGAGACTGAGAAACTTTTGTCAAAATAACTGATTTGTCATGACACTCTTTTTCAGCAACCCAAAAATGTCTCTATACAGGGCATCACTAGATGTTCAGCGTGGGAATCTGATTGATTCTGTATTTTGCAGCCAAAGGTGGAAAAGCTCTATTGAGTCATACAAGACTTGGAGCTGACTCTAGCTCAGATTATGAGTTTTTTATTGTAAAATTAGACTTGAATCAAAGAAAGTAGGAAAACCATTCAACCATATAAGTATGACCTAAATAACATGCCTTATGAATATGAAGTAGTGGTGATGAATGGATTTAAGGGGTGAGATCAGGCAGATAGAAAACATGAAGAACTACGGAAAGAGTTTAAAAATATTGTACATGTGGCAGCAAGAAAAAAGATCCCAAAGCAAATGCAGAAGCAGAAAGCCAAAAGGCTGTGTGATGAAGCTTTTCAAATAGTGGAGGTGAAAGTGAAAGTGAAAGAAAGAAATAGAAAGGGAAAGGTAGACCTAAGTGAATGCAGAATCTCGGAGAAGAGCAACGAAACATAAAGCTTTTTTTTTTTTTTTTTGCTTTTTGGAGGGCAGTTGGGGTTAAGTGACTTGCCCAAGGTCACACGGCTAGTTTTTTTGTGTTAAGTGTCTGAGGCCAGATTTGAACTCAGGTACTCCTGACTCCAGGGCCGGTGCTCTATTCACTGCGCCACCTAGCCGCCCCCAATAAAGCTTTCTTAAGGGAACAATAGTAGTGACAACAGAAGCAGAAGAGATGGAGAAGAGGAGGTAAGATGTACAGACAAATCCATGACGGTTTTTAACATCCCAAATAACCGCAGTGGCATGATTACTCATCTAGAGCTAGCCATGCTGGACAATGAAGTCAAATGGATCCTTGGAGGCACTGCTAACAATAAAGCAAAGGAAGTGGTGGAATTCCAGCTGAGTTACTTAGAACTATAAAGGAGGATGCTGGTAAAGTTCTCCAGTCAGTATGCCAGAACATTTGGAAAACGTAATGGTGAGCACGGGATTGGAAAAGATTAGTTTACATCCCAGTCCTAAACAAGGGCAACCGCAAGGAATGTTTAAATTACCAAATCAATGAAGTAGTGGTGATGAATAGATTTAAGGGGTGAGATCTGGCACACACCAGCTAGCTAGACTTCAGCAATCTGTGAACCAAGAATTACCAGAAGAGAAGGCTGATTTTAGAAGAGGCAGAGAAAACAGGGACCAAAAGCCAACAATAGGTGGGTTATGGAGAAAAGTATGGGAGTTCTAAGAAAAAAAAATCTGCTCCTGCTTCATTGACTACATTAAAGCCTTTGAATCTATGGATCGCAGAAATATATGATAAGTCTTCAAAGAGAAAGAAGTACGAGATCAGGTTCTCTGTCTCCTGTGCAATTTCTATATGGGCAAAGAAACAACAGTTAGAACTAAACAGGAAATAACTGATTAATTTAAGATAGGAAAAGGGGTCTAACAAGGCTCCATATTGTCACCTTATTTATTAAGCTCATGTGCAGATTACATTATGCAAAATGCCAGACTGGAGGAATCAAAAGTCTGAATTTAGAGGATGCAGTTGCTAGGAGAAATATAAACAATGCCAGATATTCAGACAAGACTACTCTCGTGGCAAAAGGTGAAGCAAAAAGAATTAAGACGTGTATTAGGGAGTGTTAGAGAGGAGAATATAAAAGTTGGTTTGAAGCTTAACATTAAAAAACCAAGATTTTGACATCTGGTCCTATCACTTCCTCAGAAATAAAGGGAGAAGAAATGGAACCAGTGTTAGGTTTTATATACTTGAGCTCAAAGATCACTGCCCACAGTGAATGAAGCCATGAGATTTAAAGATACTTGCTTCTTCACGAGAAAGCCATGGCAAATCTGGACAGCATATTAAAATCAGAGATACCACTTTGCTGACAAAGAGCCATTTAGTGAAATCTGTGGTTTTTCTAATAGCAATGTATGACTGTGAGACTTGGAGTATAAGAAAAACTGAGTTTCTGTATTGTGGTACTGGGACGAGTTTTGAGAGTCCTTTGGACAACAAGGAAGTCAAATCAGCCCATACTTAAAGAAATTTCGACTGCTCATTAGAAAGATAAACACTGAAGCTAAAGCTTAAACAGTTTGACTCCATAAGAGGAAGTCAGGACTCTTTGGAAATGATCATGATGTTGGGAAAAATTGAAGGCAATAGGAGTAGGAGGGTAGATAAGGATGAGATGGAGAACTAGTGTCATGGAAGAAAGAATCATGAGCTTCGGCAGTCTTCAGGACAGTGTGGAGGACAGAAGGGCTTAGCTTGGTATTCACCAAGGATGCAGGAAGAGTAAGAAACAAGTGAAGGACTGAACAACAGGAACAACAAATGTACTAACAGCTGTGCTGGATGAGGGAATTACATGGACAGAAAATAAAAGAACAAGACTTGAAATATGTTGAGATCTTTCTGCCTGGTATGGGTCCTTGGCCATCCCCAGGAGGTCCCCTTCTCCTCTTTTTGCTATGAACCCCAGAAAAGTCCTATATCCCTCCTCACATTTCTCAGAGCAGTTTGCCTGGGAGTTTTTCTTTACACTGAACATACTCTTTGTGTCACAGTTGTTATTTTATATGCTTTCTATCCACTTCCCTTATTAATTTGGAAGAACTTTGAAGGCAGGGACTATGTCTTCTTTTACCTTTGTATTGTTAAGGTTCAGTTCAGTGCAGGGATTCTAAACATTTATTTTGTCATAGATCCTTTAGCCATCTAGGGAAGCCTGTGGACTCTTTCTCAAAAGGATGCTTTTAAACAATTGAAGGGAAAGCTACATTTCAGTGAGAAGTGATGCAAAATAAAGATGAAATTTCTCCCCAACTAATCATATAGACACCCCCTCCTCCTGCCAATATTCTAAAATCTGTCTGTGGGTTACATTTTAAGAACCTCTAGGTCAAGTGCACCACGTATGGGTGGTAAGATCTTTCAGAGCACCCATCCCCTGAACTCGTAAATCCCCAATAAACACCTGAACTTGAGTGTGGAAGCATGAAACGAATATGCAGATATTTTTTTGGACCTAATTTGGGGATTGGGTGGATGGGGCATGAGAGTGTGTTCCTAAAGGAGGCTTCTAAAAGGGTAGACTTGTACCTGTGAGGCTAGTAAATGATAGAAGTATAATTCAAAGGACATATCTCTATGAGAGTCCATGTTTTTTTGTGTAGTGTTGGAGCTAGGGTTGGGGAAAGGAAGGGCCTGGAATACACAATGTACCTCCATGACTCCCCTCTCGTCCTCCCTCCCCCCACTCTCTGTTCTTGCCTCACTTGGAGGAAGAATGTTGCTAGGGAACGTTCCTGCAGGTTTTAGAAACTTCAGCCAATGAGAAGCCAGGAATGATCTGCAGACACCTTCGCCTTAGACTGTTCAAGTGACTCATTATACAGACCAGCAGAGAAAGGCAATTTTTGTTAACTCTTTGGATTCTGAGATAGGTTTGATTTTAATGGATTATCAAGGAAAACAAGCAAATCAACATGGATTAATAGAAACTGCTATGTTCCCTGCCCTATGCTACACCTTGGGGAGTCAAATATATATATTTATATAGCTACATGGATATAGATATACACATGGAAGTGAATATATATTCATGTATATATGTATCTATCTATCTACCTGTTTGCATTCATAGATATGTTTAGAAATAAATGAAATGTGAATAGACAATTTTTCAACTTGATCTGTGATTTCACTGATATAGGCAACCCCCA
Organism: Pseudocheirus occidentalis; assembly: GCA_028646575.1. Taxonomy (NCBI): domain Eukaryota; kingdom Metazoa; phylum Chordata; class Mammalia; order Diprotodontia; family Pseudocheiridae; genus Pseudocheirus; species Pseudocheirus occidentalis. The sequence goes on along the minus strand of CM053599.1, from coordinate 14,177,401 downwards.
GGTGAGGAACCTTTCTCTATGGATGCTGCATTTGGGCACTTTCTCAACTATTTATCATCCCAGGGTGACACGTAAATGATAGAAATGAAGGGGCTGTGCCAGGGAAGGGAGATTTGACACTGAGCCAAAATAGCTTTGAGACTGGCTCCCCATCCAATCCTAAGCTGTAGATAAAGGTATAAAGGGAAAAAATACCAGGGAGTTAGGGAAGGATGCCATTAACAGGTGTGGTCCCAAGGAAGCAAGGCTTCATGTAGAAATGGTGCTTGGGTTGAATCTTGAAGAAAAAGAAGGGTTGTATGAGCAGAGGTGAAGAGGGAATCATTCTAGGCATTGGGAACATCCAGTGCAGATTCATGGCGACTGGAGGGGAAAGGTTGTTTATGCGTCATTGAGAGAAGGTGAGTTGGGATCGATGTCCAATGATATGGAGAAGATAGGTTGGGTCTTGGTGGTAGAGATAAGGTGGAGGGATGGATGGCCAGATAGGGAACTGATTGGACATGTTGAGTGAGGGAGTGTGAGGAGTTGAGAATATCCAGGTTCTGAAATTGGGAGACAGAAAAATGGTGGCCCTTTCGACAAAAATGGGGCAATTTGGGAGACAAATGGTGTTAGTGGAAAAGATAACAGGAATTATTTTTTTAGATCTCCTATCCAAGAGTTTTTAAAATTAATAAGGATCTCTGCAGCCATTGAGTACAATTAATATCCTGAAGAAATCCCCACTATAACATGACTAATAAGTGATCTTCTGGAAGCCCTCCACAGTGGTGCCTCCTCCCCTTTCCTTCCTCTCTGGACCTAGTCCATTCCCCTTTGGCACTCTGGACAGCTCTCTTTAGTAGGAAGTTGGGCAGATTTTTCTAACATTGAGCCTTCTTGCACCTCTTCGCAATTTTCAACTCAGCCTGCTCGTTCTTTCTTTTAGGGCCAAACAGAACATATCTAATCACTTTCTCAATGACATCCGTACCTACACTTGAAAATGACTCTCATGTCTCCCCTGATTCTTCCTTACTGTAGGCTAAATATCCCAGACTCTTTGAGTTGTGAAGTGAACTGGTGACCCTTTAGCCTTCTGGCTGCTTTTCTCTGGACAATGTCCCTGGTATCATCAATATACCATCAGGACCCAACCTATCTTTCCCACTTCATTGGACATCGCTCCAAACTCACGTTCTCTCTAGAAATCACAAACAACCTTTCCCCTCCAGTCTCCATGAACTGGATGCTCCCTATGCTTAGAATGACTCCCTCTTCACCTCTGCTCATACAACCCTTCTTTTTCTTCCAGATTCAACCCAAACACCATTTCTATATGAAGCCTTCCTTTCTTGAGACCAGACCTCTTAATGGCATTTTTTGCTATCTCCCTGATATTTTTTCTCTTTATACATTTATGTATAGCCTAGGATTGGATGGGGAGCCAGTCTCAAAGCTATTTCGACTCAGTGTCAAATCTCCCTTCCCTGTCACAGCTCCTTCACATCTGTCTTTTATGTATCTCCCTGGGATGACAAATAGTTGAGAAGGTGCCAAAAAGCAGTATCCATAGAGAAAGGTTTCTCTCCTGGGGTTAACCTATATCAATAAAATCACAGATCAATTTGAAAAAGTGTCTATTAATTTTCATTTATTTATAAATATGTATATATTAAAATGCATACAGGTATATAGAGAGATACATGGATACATGCATATAGACATTTCTGTGTATATATATATATATATATATACACACACATATACCAGAGGTCTAGCATAAGGCAAGGAATCTAGCAGTTTCCAATATGTCAGGTAGATTTGCTTGTTTTCCTCGATAAAACATTAAAATCAAACGTATCTCAGAATCCAAAGAGTTAACAAAAAATAGCCCTTCTCTGCTGGTTTATATAACGAGTCACTTGAACAATCTATGGTGAAGGTGTCTGCAGATCTTTCCTGGCTTCTCATTGGCTGAATTTTCTAAAAACCTGCACCAATGTTCCCTAGCAACATTCTTCCTCCAACTCAGGGGGGAACAGAGAGTGGGGCGGGGGGAGTCATGGAGCTTCATTGTGTATTCCAGGCCCTTTCTCTCTCCAACCCTAGCTCCCTCACCACACAAACAAAGACTCTCATACAGATATGTCCTTTGAATTATAATTCTGCCATTTTCTTGTCTCACAGGTATAAGCCTAGCCATTCAGAAGCTTCCTTCAGGAACACACTCTCATGCCATATCCACCAAATCCCTGAATTAGGTCTAAAAAATATCTGCATATTCATTTCATCCTTCCACACTCAAGTTCAGATGCATATTGGGGAGTTATGAGTTGGAGGGATGGGTGCTCTGAAAGATCTTGCTACTCTTGTGTAGTGCAGTAGACCTCTAGGTTCTTAAACAGTGACCCACAGACAGACTTTGGAAGATTTGCAGGGGGTAGGGGTGTGTCTCTATAATGAGTTGGGGGGAAATGACATCTTTATTTTGCATCACCTGTCTTTGAAATGTAGTATTTCCTTCAATTGTTTAAAAGCATTCTTTTGAGAAAGAGTCCAGAGGCTTCCCTAGATGGCTAAAGGATCTATGAAAACACAAATGTTTAGAATCTCTGTACTGCACTAAACCTTAACAATGCAAAGGTAAAACAAGACATAGTCCCTGCCTTCAAAGTCCTTCCAAATTAATGAGGGAAGGGGATAGAATGTATATACACCAATAACTGTGATACAAGAAGGAGTATATTCGGTGTAAAAAAAAAGTCCCAGGCAAAGTGGTCTGAGAAATCTGAGGATGAACACAGGACTTTTCCGGGGTTCATAGAAAAAAAGGAGAAGGGGACCTCATGGGGAAGACCAAGGACCCACACGAGGCAGAGAGATCTCAACATATTTCAGGTCTTGTTCTTTTGTTTTCTGTCCATATGATTCCCTCATCCAGCACAGCTCTTAGTAAATTTGTTGTTCCTGTTGGTCAGTCCTTCACTTGTTCCTTACTCTTCCTGCATCCTTGGTGAACATCAAGCTAAGCCCTTCTGTCCTCCACACTGTTCTGAAGTCTGCTGATGCTCATGACCCTTGCTTCCATGACACTATTTCTCCATCTCATCCTTAACTATCCCCCTTCTCCTACTGCCTTCAACCTTTCTAAACATCAGGATCATTTCCAATGCGTCCTGTCTTCCTCTTATCATGTCAAACTGCTTAAGCTTTAGATTCAGTATTTATCTTTCCAATGAACATTCTGAATTTCTTTAAGTATTGACTGATTTGTCCCTCTCCTTGTCCAAAGGACTCTCAATAGTCTGCCCAGTACTACAATTCAAGAACTCAGTTTACATTATAGTCCAAGTCTCAGAGTCATACATTGCTCCTTAAAAATTCACAGCTTCCAGTATATGGCTCTTTGTCAGCAAGGTGATGTCTCTGCTTTCTATATGCTGTCCAGATTTGCCATGGCTTTGTGGGGAAGGAGCAAGTATCTTTTAATTTCATGGCTACATTCACTGTGTGCAATGATCTTTGCATATAAAACCTGACACTGCTTCCATTTCTTATGCCTCTATTTGCAAGGAAGTGATGGGACCAGGTGTCAAAATCTTTGTTTTTTAATGTTAAGCTTCAAACCAACTTTTATATTCTCCTCTTTCACCCTCCCCAATAGACTTCTTAATTCTTTTTCCTTCACCTTCTGCAATCAGAGTAGTATTGTGTGAATATCTAACATTGTTGATATTTCTCATAGCAATTGCATTCTCTTAATTCTAGCATTTGATTCCTCCAGTTTGGCATTTTGCATTCTCTAATCTGCACGTGAGCTTAATAAATAAGGTGACAACATAGAGCTTCGTTATACCCGTTTTCCAGTCTCAAATCAGTCACTTATTTCCTGTTTAGTTCTAACTGTAGTTTCTTTTCCCATGTAGAAATTCAACAGGAGGGGTGGCTAGGTGGCGCAGTGAATAGAGCACCGGCCCTGGAGTCAGGAGTACTTAGTTCAAATTCGGCCTCAGACACTTAACACACACACACAAAAAAACTAGCCGTGTGACCTTGGGCAAGTCACTTAATCCCAACTGCCCTCCAAAAAGCAAAAAAAAAAAAAAAAAAAGAAATTCAACAGGAGACAGAGAAACTGATCTAGCACTTCCCTCTCTTTGAAGACTTTCATATTTTGCTGTGATCCATACATTCAAAGGCTTTAATATAGCCAAATGAAGCAGGAGTAGATTGTTTTTTCCTAGAATTCCCCTACTTTCTCCCCAACCCACCTATTTTTGGCTGTTGGTCCCTATTTCTCCTGCCTCTTCTAAAATCAGCCTTGTGTTTTGGTAATTCTTGGTTCACAGATTGCTGGAGTCTAGCTCGCTGGTGTGTGAAATCAGTGCAATGGTTTGGTAATTTAAACATTCCTTGGGGTTGCCCTTCTTTAGGACTGGGATGTAAACTGATCTTTTCCAATCCCATGCTCCCCATTACGTTTTCCAAATGTTCTGGCATACTGACTGGAGAACTTTACCAGCGTCCTCCTTTAGAGTTCTAAGTAACTCAGCTGGAATTCCATCACTTCCATGAGCCTCATTGTTAGCAGTGCTTCCTAGGACCCGTTTGACTTCATTGTCCTGTATGGCTAGCTCTGGATGAGTAATCGCGCCATTGTGGGTATTGGGGATGTTAAAAACCTTCATGTATTTGTCTGTACATCTTAGCTCCTCTTCTTCATCAATCTTGCTTCTGTTAAGTCACTACCATTGTTCCCTTAACAAAGCTTTATGTTTCATTGCTCTTCTCCGAGATTCTGCATTCACTTAAGTCTACCTTTCCCTTTCTCCTTTCCCTTTCCCTTTCTTTCTTTCACTTCCCCTTTCTCCTCCCCTATTTGAAAAGCTTCATCACACAGCCTTTTGGCTTCCTGCTTCTCCATTTGCTTTGGGATCTTTTTTGGTGCTTCCACCTTTACAATATTTTTAACCTGTTTCCATAGTTCTTCATGCATTCTCTCTTCCAGGTGAGAGAATCTTAAATCTATCCCTTCAACCTATTCATCATCTGTACTTCTTATTCATAAGGCTTATTACTTCGGTCATACTTCCGTGGTTGGATGGTATTCCTACTTTTGTCCAATCAAGTCTAATCTTACAATAAAAAAATTCATGGTCTTAGCCAGAGTCAGCTCCAGTTTCTGTGTTAAATGACACAATAGAGCTTTTGCACCTTTGGCTGCAAAATACATAATCAAATTTCCACGCTGAACATCTAGCAATGCCTTGTATAGAAACACTTTCTGGTTGTTGAAAAAGAGTATTATTACAAGTGAGTTATTTTTGACAAAATTCCCTCATTCTCTACCCTGCTTCTTTTTGGGCTCCAAGACCAAACTTGTCTGTTATCTCAATTATCGTTTGATTTCTTACCTTAGCAGTGCAATCTCCTGTGATGAATGTGACATCATTTTTGGTGTTATTTCTGGATGATGTCATAGGTCTTCACAGAAATGATCAACTTTGGCCTGTCCGGCATCAGTGGTTGTAGCCTAGAGTTGTACTAATGTCATGTTGAACAGTTTGCTTAGGATTCAAATCTCATTCTGTCATTTTTCAGATTATCCCCCACTACTGCTTCTTTCATCTTTTTATTGACCATGAGGCTTACTCCATTTCTTCTAAGGGATTCTTGCCTACACTAGTCTATGCCGTGATCACCTGGATTACATTCCCTCCTTCCGATCCATTTAAGTTCACTGACACCCAAGATGTAGAAGGTTCATCCTTCCATCTCCTGTTTGACCACAGGTCTTACATTCCAGGTTCCTGTATAGTATTAATATTTGTGGCATCCAACTTTCTTTTTACCACAAGAGTCATCCACAGCTGAGTTTTCTTCTGGCTATGACTCTGCCTGCCCATTCATTCTTCGTGGAGCTGCTTGGAGTGGTCCCCACTCTTACCACTTGATGGGCTCATCCTCTGATATTACCTGTTTTATCATATTAGTGTTGTCCTTTGGGTTTTCTTGGCAAAGATGCTGGAGGGGCTTACCATTTCCTTCTACTTTTGTCAGAACTCTCCAGTATGACTCACCTATTTTTGCAACCATGTATATTGTAGCTCAAAGTTTCATTAACCTATGCAAGCGCCTCCCCCAAGACAAGGCAGTGATCCAGATGGACTTTGTACACAGTAAGCCCATCCTAAATCCTCATTCTGTGGGTCAGTCAGTCAACAGGCATTAATCAAGGGCATTCTATATGCCAGCCACACCTGGTGACATAAGGAAAAGCAAAGGGGGCAGTTGCTTCTGCCAAGGATCTCCCAGTCTAATGGGAGAGAAAGCAAGGAATGAACCAAGTATAAACAAGGTACAGACAGGATGGCAAAAATTCTCAAATGGAAGACCCTAAGCACTTAACAAATGCTTCTTAACTTACTGATTGCAATTCAGTTGAGATTAGCACCAGGGGATTGTAAATATCTCCTTCCCCACAAGCAATTGTAATATTTGACTTCACCTTTTTTTTTAGTGTCATTGACACCTAAATCGGGCTGCATAATCACTAATAAAGTTCTTATTCAATCCTTCATTGTTACTTGGAGGAGACCATAGTTTTGGGGGGTTAGGGAGGTGCTATTATTTTGCCCACATTTATTGTCAGTCTACCTCGACTTCCCCTTTCATCCAATGGAACAATTATAAAAGCAAAATAAAATAAACCTCCTCACAATAAATATAATAGTAGGCACAACAAATTTCCACATTAGTCCCTTCCAAAAATGTGCCTCTTCCTGCACCAAGTTCATTTCTTCCTGCCAGACTGGTGGACACCCTGCTTCGTCCTCGGTTCCTCTGACATCATGGTTTCACAGTCCACAGAGCAGAAGTGAAAGTCTTTCAGAGTTGTCAATGAGAGAGTCAATAAACATTTTTCAGCTCCTACTATGTGCCAAACAGTAAGTGATAAGTGCTGGGGATAGAAAAAAGACAAAAGAATATCCTTGTTCTTGAGGACCTCACAGTCTAATGGAAGAAAAGACATGCAAACAATTGTATAGAAACACCATCTACACAATAGTTTGGTGATGATAAACAGAAATAAGGAATTCCTTCCTGATGTATTGAAGGTTAGAGTTAGGCTTAGGAAAGGCTTCATGAAGAAGGTGCGTCAAATGGTACCTTTATCTAGTATAGAGGAGAGCAAGACAGAGAGACAGAGACAGTCAGAGAGATAGAGAAGGGACACAGAGAGAAAGAGAGGAAGGGAGAGAGAATTTGGAACTTAAAATGTGACCAAATAATAAATTTTTTTTTAAAAAAAGATCCCTTTTACATCTGAGTGGAAAATAGACTGGGGTAGGGAGGCAATGGAGGCAGGCAGATGAGCCTCCCCAGACCACTGCAATAGCCAAGGCAGGAAGTGATGAAGGCTGGCAGTCCGGGCTTTGGGAGAGTTACAGAGCAGGGAAACGGGTCACCTGTGAAAGATGTTACAAAATTAAAATGGACAAGCCTTGGTGGGAGACAGAATAGAGAGGAGTGGGAGGGAGGGAAGAGACTGCAGTGGAACAAGCTGGTGAACCCCAAGGGGAAGTTGGGGCCCTGAGTGATCAGGAGTGGGGGGTGGGGCCCTGGACAGTAATAGGGAAGATGACAACTGGTGTTCTGGGGGTACAGACGAGATATCCTTCTTGATAAGGCTGTCACTGTCCTGTTCTGCATCATGCCACTGAGGTCTTCTCATGTCCTCTGAAAATGTCCATTTTGTCATTTCTTGGGGCACTATAATATGGTGTCCCTTCCATACACCAGGAGCTGGTTAGCCATTCCCCAGTAGATAGCACCTGTTCAGGTCCCAGGGTTTTTTACCACTATGAAAAGAGTCACTAGAAATTTTTCTGTAAATATAGGACCCTTGATAGGCGATAGCTTTCAGTTTGTAGGGTAACAAACTGTGTGTCTGTCAGGTGTTGTCAGGGGGACTGGAATGGAGGGAGGACAGGAGCAGGATCATGGCACCATAGATTTAGATCTAGAAGGGACATTAGCACCTACCTGGACCAAGACCCTCATTTCAGCCATGAGGGACCTGAGGCCAGGGAGATGCACCTGGGTGGGTCAGTGAGCCCTGGTCCAGGTGTCAGGAAGACCTGCTTTGTAATCCCCCTCAGACACTTACCAGCTGTTTAATCTGAGGCAAGTCACATAACTTCTTTGAGGCTCAGTTTCTCCCTTTGTAAAAAGAAGGAAATGGACTTGTTGACTTCCAAATTCCCTGTCAGCTCTAATCAATATCCCCATTATCTCTGAACCTAAGATTCAGATCTTTCTCTTTCTCTCTAACCCCCAATTACCACAAACCAAGTCTTCCAAAACCTTAGAATAAATCCTACACTTGAGTAACCACCATAGCTACCAGAGTTATTCATACCTCTAAAACTTCCCCTTACCTTTGCCTTCCACCTGAGAACTAATTCAGTCTTCTTCATGAAGTGACCGCAACCCACAAGGGCCTCTCCTTCACTCAGAAGTCCAAGAGCAATTAAATGACCTTCAGCTGTTCTCTTATCACTTAAATGCCTTCTCTTCTCTCAAGTAAGAATAAGAGCTAGACCTTTAAGGTGTATAAAGTGCTTTATTAATATTTTATCATGTATCCTCATCACAATTCTGGGAGGCAGGTGCCATTTTTATCCCATGTTACAGATGACAACATTGAGGCAAACAGTGATGAAGTGACTTGTCCAAGGTCACACAACTAGTATCTGAGATAACATTTGAATTCATGTATTCCTGACTCCAAATTCAATGCTCTACTCACTGTCACTGGCCTCCTATTCTAAAATTCTAAGGATACTGACTACAATCTAAATTTCTTAATGACAGAAATTATTGCATCTTCCATACAGTTGCAGGGGTCCAGTAGGCGCTTACTTAATGGAGGTTGAATTAGTTCTCAGTGGTCAAGTCACAATTCTTGATAACATAGGCCTTAAGCCAAGGCAAAATTTAGAAGCCCTTGGGATTGTTTCTGATGGATCAGAACCCTCACTCATTACAGAAGGTCCTAGACTACCATTTACTTCCTTGGGGTCTCTCACACCTGTAGAGATTTCTGGTGGGAACTACAATTTCTCACCTCCTGTCCACTAGTGACTTGCCCTGGGTCACAGAAAGAGTGGAGAGACAGGACTGGATTCAAGGTCCACTGATTCTGGAGCCCAGCTTTTCTGCTTCTCCCAGACTATGTGACTTTGAGGATGGGGAGGTCCCAGAATGGAACAACCTTCTTTAGCTTCCGGGCTTCCTGAGGCTAATTCAGGTCACTTGCACTTTTAGAAAAGTTATTTTGCAACTTTTGAGTATATATCTCAGTGGTTCCCCCTTAACAGAGAGGCCATGGTTTACCTTGAGGGACTTCTTACTTCTCTGGATCATTCCTTCTCTGGACAACCCGGGAACATCCTGTCTGACACCCTCTAGTATGTTCACAAAGACTTTCTTGTAGGCCCCTGGTTCACAAAATTTTGAAAAATAAGTTTACTTAATGTATTTAGTCGATTCTTTTTGTCCCTCGCCATACTTGTTATTCCTGACCTTCATTTCTTGCCTCAGCTCTCACACAAAGGATAGGCTGGAGATAGCCTGTATTAGCTCACTGAAGCCGGGTGTTAAATTTTCAGTGTGAGCATTTGTACAGTGGAAGCAAGCAAATGCCACCCATCAGGGCCCAATGTATTGTTCTGTTGATTGTCTAGACTCAAGAAACTCATAGATAAAATATTAATAATAGCAATTAAGATTAAAAGTGTTCCATGCATATATTTTTACTTTGAGAAAACTGGTTGTTAAACATTTACCAACAGACTTGTGTACACAAGCCTCACTCTCATCCCGTGCCATCATTTAAGGACTTTATTGTCTTATAGAAGCCAGTCCCTAAGCTCCCTCCTCACCCTTTCTTTCCATCTCAGACCACCTTGGCATCATCCTCTTCTCTTTGGCTCTTTCCTCCATATTTCATAGTCAGGTAGCCTTGCTCCTTCCCAAGGCCAGCGCCTTTCCATGTGCCTTCAGCTCATGCCCTCTCCTTTCTTCCAACAGTGACTCCTCCCCTGTTTCTCTATTCTACTCTTTCTCTCCATCTCCTACCTGTATGGTAACTTCCCTATATGTGCCGAACATCCCACATCAGTATAGAAGCTTCAGGAAACTCTAAAAGTCCCTTAGATTAACCTCCTTTTTTTTTTCATTTCCTAATGAAACTTCTAGGGGGAAAAAGACCATTTGCTCTGATTGTCTCTGCATTGAGTCTTCTCCACTAGACCTCAACCTTCTGTTATCCAGTCTTTGGCCTCATCTCTCAATGAAAACTCTTCTTTCCTAGGCTAACAATTACTTGTTGATTCACTAATGCCCTAGTCTTTTGTTTGCTCCCATTCTTCTTCCCTCTGCTGTGTTTGACAGCTCTGACCATCCTCTCCTCCTGGAGATACTCTCTGCTCTTTCAGTATCCTGTTTTCTCCTGGTTCTCCTCCTGCCTGACTAAACTTTTCTCAGTCTTCTAATGATTATCTAGATCATCATCATTCCCTAGGCTTCTCTTCCTCTTCTTCTTTTCTTTCCTTTGCTCTATCTCTCTCTCTGTCTCTTTTTCTCTCTCTTTCTCACTGTGTCTTTCTCTCTGTCAAACTCTCTCTCTTTTTACCTATTTTCTGTCTCTCTCTGCCTCTCTGTCTGTCTGTGTCTCTATTTCTCTGTGTCTCTTTACCTTTCTCTCTCCAAATCTCTCTCTCTTTCGACCTGTACTTCCGTCTGTCTCTCTGTGTCTAACTCTCTCTCCTTCTACATGTATTTCTGTCTGTCTCTGCCTCTGTATGTCTGTCTGGGCCTCTGTCCGTTTCTCTGTTGCTCTCTCTTTGTCTCCCTGTCTCTGTCTCTCTCTGTCTCATTCTCTCTCTGTCTCTTTCTCTGTCTGTCTGTCTGTCTGTCTCTCTAACTCTCTTTCTACCTGTATTTCTGTTTGTCTCTCTGTCTCTTTTTCTGTCTCTGTCTTTGCCTCTTCCTCTCGCTTCCCTGGAATACTTCTCTCCTTCTGCATCTCTCTCTATATCTCTATTTTCTCTGTCTCTGTCTCTTTATGTCTTTTCATCTTCCCTTTACCTCTTTAGCTTAAGTGGGCTTAACTGATATCTCTCAGAAGATGCCTCCCCAATGTCTATCTGCAGCCTCAGTCTCTCTCCTGGGCTTTAGGTCAACTTTACCAACTGCCTATTTAGATATTTCAAGTTTTTATGTCCATAGACATCTCAAAATCACTAAAACGCCATTCAATACTGATCAATGTTAAACCTTCTCATTGGATACCAAAAAAATCAACATCATAAGTGTATGATGAGGGACTCATGGATGAATAGTTTTTCTAAGAAAGATCTGAGTGTTTTACCGCAATATGTGTGAGTAGTGTGGTATGGCAGCTAATAGATATTATTCAATCTTGAGCAGCCCTAATTGGGGTAAGGCTTCTAGGACTAGGATGGTGGGGGATAGTCCCACTTTTCTCTGCCCTTCACATAACTCATCTTGAGCATGACATTCAGCTCTGGTGATGATGGTTTACAAAGGACAATGATACCACAGACAGTGTCCATAGAAGAGCAGCCAGAAAGGTAAAGGGTCATCAGTTCACTTCACATGTGGATCAACTGCAGGACGTTGGGATATGTAGCCTAGAGTAAGAAAGCATCAGGGGCTACATGAGAGGCATCTTCAAGTGGAGGTAGGGATGTCATTGGGAAAGGGACTAGATATATTCTGTTTGGCCTCAAAGGACTGGACCAAGAGTCTAAGATGAAAATTGCAAAGAGGCTTCAGAAGGTTCAATGTAAGTAAAATTAGCCCAACTGCCTACCAATGAGAGGTGTCCAGAATGCCGAAGGGAATTGTCTAGGCCTAGAGAGGAGGGAGAGGAGAGGAGGCACAACCCTGGAGGGCTTCCAGAAGATCATTTTTTAGTCATGTTATCCTGGAGATTATTTTGGGATATGAATTATACTTGATGGATGCTAAGATCCCTATTAATTTGAAAACTCTTAGATATGAGGTCTAAAAAAGATCACTTGTATTATCTTCCCCACTAACCCCACCTGTCTCCCAAATTGCCCCATTTTTGTTGAAAGTACCACCATGCTTCTGTCTCCCAATTTCAGAACCTGTGTATTCTCAACTCCTCTCGCATTCTCACTCCACATGTCCAATCAGTTCCCAGTCTCGCTATCCATCTCTCCACCTGATGTCCCCCATATGGCCCCTGCTATCTTCTCCAATAACCTCTCCTGTCATCTTCTAAAAATCTTTATACAATCAGGACCAAACCTATCTTTCCCACCTCATTAGACATCGCTCCAAACTCACCTTCTCTCTATAACTTACATACAGCCTTTCCCCTCCAGTCTCCATGAATCTGCACTGGATGTTCCCCATGCCTAGAATGACTCCCTCTTCACCTCTGCTAACACGATCCTTCTTTTTCTTCAAGATTCAACCCAAGCACCATTTCTACATGAAGCCTACCTTTCTTGAGACCACACCTATTAATGGTATCCTTCCCTAACTGTCTGGTATTTTTCTTTTTATACCTTTATCCATATCCTAGGATTGGATGGGGAGCCAGTCTCAAAGCTATTTTGGCTCAGTGTCAAATCTCCCTTCCCTGGCATAGCCCCTTCACTCTTGTCCTTTATGTGTCTGCCTGGGATGATAAATAGTTGAAAAGGTGCCAAAAACCAGTATACACAGAGAAAGGTTTCTCACCTGGGGGTTACCTATATCAATGAAATCAAAGGTCAAGTTGAAAAAGTGTCTATTTAAGTTTCATTTATTTATTAATATATATATACATACATATATATAAAGGCAAACAGGTAGATAGATACATATACACAATTATGTATGCATATATATATGCATATCTATATCCATCTATATCTATATCTATATCTATATCTATCTATCTATCTATCTATCTATCTATCTATCTATCTATCTATCTATCTATCTATCTATACATAAGTGTCTTTGCATCCCTAAGTTGTAGCACAGGGCAGGGAACATAGAAGTTTCCATTAATGCATGCTGATGTGCTTGTTTTCCTTGATAAACCATTAAAATCAAACCTATCTCAGAATCCAAAGAGTTAATCAAAAAATCACCCTTCTCTACTGGTCTGTATAATGAGTCACTTGAACAATCTATGGTGAAGGTGTCTGCAGATCATTCCTGGCTTCTCATTGGCTGAAGTTTCTAAAAACCTGCGCCACCGTTCCCTAGCAACACTCTTCCTCCAAGTCAGGGGGGAACAAAGAGTGGGGAAGGGGGGAAAGGGGGGTAGGTGTCATGGAGCTTGATTGTGTATTTCAGGCCCTTTCTCTCTCCAACCCTAGCTCCCTCAACACACTAACAAACAAGGACTCTCATAGAGATATGTCCTTTGAATTATAATTCTGCCATTTTCTTGTCTCACAGGTACAAGCCTTTTAGAAGCCTCCTTCAGGAACACACTCTCATGCCATATCCAACAAATCCCCCAATTAAGTCTAGGGAGTTATGAATTCACGGGATGGGTGCTCTGAAAGAGCACATATACATATGTACATATATACATATACATATACATATGTAGTGCACTAAAACTAGAAGTTCTTAAACTGTGACTCACAGACAGATTTTGAAAGATTGGCAGGGGTAAGAGGTGTCTACATGATTAGTTGGGGGGAAATGACATCTTTATTTTGCATCACTTCTCACTGAAATGTAGCATTTCCTTCAGTTGTTTAAAAGCATCCTTTTGAGAAAGAGTCCAGAGGCTTCCCTAGATGGCTAAAGGATGTATGACAAAATAAATGTTTAGAATCCCTGCACTGCACTAAACCTTAACAATACAAAAGTAAAATAAGACATAGTCCCTGCCTTCAAAGTCCTTCCAAATTAATGAGGGAAGGGGATAGAAAGCATAGACACAAATAACTGTGATACAAGAAGGAGTATGTTCGGTGTAAAAAAAAAGTCCCAGGCAAAGTGCTCTGAGAAATGTGAGGAGGGACACAAGACTTTTCTGGAGTTCATAGCAAAAAGAGGAGAAGGGGACCTCATGGGGATGGACAAGGACCCACATCCTGCACAGCTCTTAGTAAATTTGTTGTTCCTGATGTTCAGGCCTTCACTTGTTTCTTACTCTTCCTGCATCCATGGTGAATACCAAGCTAAGCCCTTCTGTCCTCCACCCTGTGCTGAAATCTGCCAAAGCTCATGATCCTTCCTTCTATGGCACTATTTCTCCATCTCATCCTCAACCACCCTCCCTTCTGCTCTTGCCTTCAATCTTTCCCAGCATCATGATCATTTCCAATGAGTCCTGTCTTCCTCTTATAGAGTCAAAGTGTTTAAGCTTTAGCTTCAGTATTTATCTTTCCAATGAATAGTCTGAATTTTTTTAAAATGTTGACTGATTTCACTTCCTTGTTGTCCAAAGGACTATCAAAAGTCTTCCCATAACCTCAATTTAAAAACCTCAATCTTCCTTACATCCAAGTCTCACAGACATACTTTACTACTTGAAAAATCACAGTTTTCACTGCATGTCCCTTTGTCAGCAAAGTGATGTCTCTTCTTTCAATATGTTGTCAAGATTCGCCATGGCTTTGTGGGGAAGGAGCAAATATCTTTTAATTTCATGGCTTCAGTCACTGTGTGCAGTGATCTTTGAGCTCAAGTATATAAAACCTGACACTGCTTCCATTTCTTCTCCCTGTATTTCCAAGGAAGTGATGGGACAAGGTGTCAAAATCTTTGTTTTTTAATGTTAAGCTGAAAACCAACTTTTATATTCTCCTCTTTCATCCTCCCTAATAGACTTCTTAATTCTTTTACCTTCACTTTCTGCTATCAGAATAGTCTGGTCTGAATATCTGACATTGTTGATATTTCTCATAGAAATTGTATTCTCTTAATTCTAGCTTTTGATTCCTCCAGTCTGGCATTTTGAGTAATGTAATCTGCACGTGAGCTTAATAAATAAGGTGACAATATAGAGTCTTATTAGACACCTTTTCCAATCTTAAATCAATCAGTTATTTCCTGTTTAGTTCTAACTGTTGTTTCTTTGCCCACACAGAAATTGCACAGGAGACAGAGAACCCGATCTAGTACTTCTTTCTCTATGAAGACTTGTCATATGTTGCTGTGATCCATATATTCAAAGGCTTTAATGTAGTCAATGAAGCAGGAGTAGATTTTTTCCCCTGGAACTCCCCTACATTCTCCATAAGCCAGCCAATGTTGGCTTTTGCTTCCTATTTTTCCTGTCTTTCTAAAATCTGCCTTTACTTCTGGTAATTCTTGGTTCACATATTTCTGAAGTCTAGCTTGCTGGTGTATGAAATCAGTGCAATGGTTTGGTAATTTAAACATTCCTTGGGGTTGCCCTTCTTGAGGACTGGGATGTAAACTAATCTTTTCAATCCCGTGCTCACCGTTACGTTTTCCAAATGTTCTGGCATACTGACTGGAGAACTTTACCAGCATCCTCCTTTAGAGTTCTAAGTAACTCAGCTGGAATTGCATCACTTCCATTAGCCTTATTGTTAGCAGTGCTTCCTAGGACCCATTTGACTTTATTGTCCAGTATGGCTAGCTCTAGTTTAACTTTGATAAATTCCTTATGATTTCTTTTCCATTTTTACCTTCTTATGCTTCTCGTACATGAGTTTCAAATTGTCTTTTCAGTTCTGGTTTTTTCAGCAAGAATGTTTGAAAGTCCTCCACCTCACTGAATGACCAGATTGTCCCCTAGATATCTCTGTTTCTTTATGTCTTTTTATCTTCCCTTTCCCTCTTAAGCTTAACTGATATCTCTCAGCAGATGACTTATCAATGTCTATCTCCAGCCTCAGTCTCTCTCCTTAGAGTTAGGTCAACTTTACCAACTGGTATTAGATATTTCAAGTTTTTATGTCCTATAGACATCTCAAAATCACTAAGGTGGCATTCAAGAATGATCAATGTTCAATCTTCTCATCAGATACCAAAAACAATCAACATCACAAATGTATTATGAGGGACTCATGGATCAACAATTTTTCTAATATGATCTGAGTGTTTTAACCCAATATGTGTGAAAAGTGTGGTATGGAAGCTAATACAAATTATTCAATCTGAGCTGCACCAATTGGGGCACAGCTTCTAAGACTAGGAAGGTGGGGCATAGACCACTTTTCTATGCCCAACACATAGCTGATCTTGAGCATGACATTCAGATCTGGGTATTCTCAACTCCCTATACTCTCTCACTCTACATGTCCAATCAGTTCCCAATCTGGTCATCCATCTCTCCACCTGATCTCTCCCATCTGACCCCTCCTATCTTATCCAATAACCTCTCCTGTCATCTTCTAAAAATCTTTATACCATCTTAATCCAACTTATCTTCCCCCCCTCATTGGACATCGCTCCAAACGCACCTTCTCTCTATAAATCACAAACAACCTTTCCCCTCCAGTCTCCATGAATCTGCACTGGATGTTCCCCATGCCTAGAATGACTCCCTCTTCACCTCTGCACACCATTTCTATGTGAAGCCTTCCTTTCTTGAAGCCCCACCTGTTAATAGTATTCTTCCCTAACTGCCTGGTATTTTTTCTCTTTATACCTTTATCTACAGCCTAGATTGGATGGGGAGATAGTCTCAAAGCTATTTTGGCTCAGTGTCAAATCTCCCTTCCCTGGCACAGCCCCTTCACTTCTGTCCTTTATGAGTCTCCCTGGGATGATAAATAGCTGAGAATGTGTCGAAATGCAGCATCCATAGAGGAAGGTTCCTCACCTGGAGGTTATCAATGAAATCACAGATCAGATTTAAAAAGTGTCTATTTACTTTTCATTTACTTATAAATTCATATATAAATGCATACATGTATATAGATAGATACATATATGCATGCATATAGACATTTATGTGTGTACATATGTACACATGTACATATGTACACACACATATACATATATATTTGCACCATCAAGGTCTAGCATAGGGCAAGGAACATAGCAGGTTGCACTAAATCATGTAGATTTGCTAGCTTTCCTTGATAAACCGTTAATATCCAAACTATCTCAGAATCCAAAGAGTTAACAAAAAATAGCACTTCTCTGCTGGTCTGTATAATGAGTCACTTGAACAGTCTATGGCGAAGGTGTCTGCAGATCATTCCTGGCTTCCCATTGGCTGAAGTTTCTAAAAACCTGCACCAATGTTCCCTAGCAACATTCTATTCAGGGGGGAACAGAGAGTGAGGCGGGGGGAGTCATGGAGCTTCATTATGTATTCCAGGCCCTTTCTCTCTCCAACCCTAGCTCCCTCACCACACAAACAAACAAGGACTCTCACAGAGATATGTCCTTTGAATTATAATTCTGTCATTTTCTTGTCTCACAGGTACAAGCCTAGGCTTTCAAAAGCCTCCCTCAGGAACACACACTCCTGCCATATCCACCAAATCCCCCAATTAAGTCTAAAAAATATCTGCATATTCATTTCATCCTTCCACACTCAAGTTCAGATGCATATTGGGGAGTTATGAGTTCGAGGGATGGGCGCTCTGAAAGTTCTTTCCACACATATGTGGTACACTAGAACTAGAGTTTCTTAAACTGTAACCCACAGACAGATTTTGGAAGATTGGCAGGGGTAGGGGGTGTCTACATGATGAGTTGGGGGGAAACGACATCTTTATTTTACATCACTTCTCAGTGAAAAGTAGCATTTCCTTCTGTTGTTTAAAAGGATTCTTTTGAGAAAGAGTCCAGAGGCTTACCTAGATGGCTAAAGGATGTATGACAAAATAAATGTTTAGAATCCCTGCACTGCACTAAACCTTAACAATACAAAGGTAAAACAAGACATAGTCCCTGCCTTCAAAGTCCTTCCAAATTAATGAGGAAAGGGGATAGAAAGCATAGACACCAATAACTGTGATACAAGAAGGAGTATGTTCGGTGTTAAAAAAAAAAGTCCCAGGCAAAGTGCTCTGAGAAATGTGAGGGGGACAGAGGATTTTTTCTGGAGTTCATAGCAAAAAGAGGAGAAAGGGACCTCATGGGGATGGCCAAGGACCCACACCAGAGAGAGATCTCAACATATTTCAGGTCTTGTTCTTTTGTTTTCTGTCCATATAATTCCCTCATCCTGCACAGCTCTTAGTAAATTTGTTGTTCCTGATGTTCAGGCCTTCACTTGTTTCTTACTCTTCCTGCATCCATGGTGAATACCAAGCTAAGCCCTTCTGTCCTCCACCCTGTGCTGAAATCTACCAAAGCTCATGATCCTTCCTCCCATGACACTATTTCTCCATCTCATCCTCAACCACCCTCCCTTCTGCTCTTGCCTTCAATCTTTCCCAGCATCATGATTATTTCCAATGAGTCCTGTCTTCTTCTTATGGTGTCAAAGTGTTTAATCTTTAGCTTCAGTATTTATCTTTCCAATGAATAGTCTGAATTTTTTTTAATATTGACTGATTTCACTTCCTTGTTGTCCAAAGGACTATTAAAAGTCTTCCCATAACCTCAATTTAAAAACCTCAATCTTCCTTACATCCAAGTCTCACAGACATACTTTACTACTTGAAAAATCACAGCTTTCACTGCATGTCCCTTTGTCAGCAAGGTGATGTCTCTTCTTTCAATATGTTGTCAAGATTCGCCATGGCTTTGTGGGGAAGGAGCAAATACCTTTTAATTTCATGGCTTCAGTCACTGTGTGCAGTGATCTTTCAGCTCAAGTATATAAAATCTGACACTGCTTCCATTTCTTCTCCCTGTATTTCCAAGGAAGCGATGGGACCATGTGGAAAAAATGTTTTTTCTTTAATGTTAAGCTTAAAACCAACTTTTATATTCTCCTCTTTCACCCTCCCTAATAGACTTCTTAATTCTTTTTGCTTCATCTTCTTCAATCAGAGTAGTGTTGTCTGAATATCTGACACTGTTGATATTTCTCATAGCAATTGCATTCTCTTAATTCAGGATTTTGCTTCCTCCAGTCTGGCATTATGCATACCGTACTTTACACATGAGCTTAATAAATAATGTGACAATATAGAGCCTTGTTAGACCCTTTTCCAATCTTAAATCATTCAGTTATTTCCCGTTTAGTTCTAACTGTTGTTTCTTTGCCCACACAGAAATTGCACAGGAGACAGAGAACCCGATCTAGTACTTCTTTCTCTATGAAGACTTGTCATATGTTGCTGTGATCCATATATTCAAAGGCTTTAATGTAGTCAATGAAGCAGGAGTAGATTTTTTCCCCTGGAACTCCCCTACTTTCTCCATAACCCAGCTGATGTTGGCTTTTGCTCCCTGTTTTTCCTGCCTTTCTAAAATCTGCCTTTTCTTCTGGTAATTTTTGTTCTTTTTTTTTTTTTTTTTTGCTTTTTTGGAGGACAGTTGGTGTTAAGTGACTTGCCCAAGGTCGCATGGCTAGTTTTTGTGTTAAATGTCTGAGTTCAGATTTGAACTCAGGTCCTCCTGACTCCAGGGCTGGT
>CM053599.1:14141980-14157727 GCA_028646575.1 Pseudocheirus occidentalis | reverse complement strand
AAGAGCATTCTTTTTTTTTTTAAGTATTTTTTTTTTTGAAGGGCAATTGGGGTTAAGTGACTTGCTCATGGTCACACGGCTAGTTTTTGGGTAGAGTGTCTGAGGTTAGATTTGAACTCAGGTCCTTCTCACTCCAAGGCCGGTGCTCTATTGACTGTGCGACCTAGCCACCCTCTCCTTCAGAGTTCTAAGTAACTCAGTATAACTCTAATAACTTCCATTAGCCTTATTGTTAGCAGTGCTTCTTAGGACCCATTTGACTTCATTGTCCAGTATGGCTAGCCCTAGTTCAACTTTGATAAATTCCTCATAATTTCTTTTGCATTTTTACCTTCTCATGTTTCTCGTACATGAGTGTCAAATTGTCTTTTCAGTTCTGGTTTTTTTAGCAAGAATGTTTGAAAGTCCTCCACCTCACTGAATGATCAGATTGTCCCCTAGATATCTCTGTCTCTTTGTCTTTTTATCTTCCCTTTCCCTCTTTAGCTTAACTGGGCTTAACTGATATCTCTCAGCAGATGACTCATCAATGTCTATCTCCAGCCTCAGTCTCTCTCCTTGGCGTTAGGTCAACCTTACCAACTGGTATTAGGTATTTCAAGTTTTTATGTCCTATAGACATCTCAAAATCACTAAGGTGGCATTCAAGAATGATCAATGTTCAATCTTCTCTTTTGGTTACCAAAAAAAAAAAAAAACAACATCACAAGTGTATGATGAGGGACTCATGGATAAACAATTTTTCTGAAATGATCTCAGTGTTTTAACCCAATATATGTGAGAAGTGTGATATGGAAGCTCCAGACTCACCTTCTCTCTATACTTCACAAACAGCCTTCCTTGATAAACCATTAATATCAAAACTATCTCAGAATCCAAAGAGTTAACAAAAAATAGCCCTTCTCTGCTGGTCTGTATAATGAGTCACTTGAACAATCTATGGCGAAGGTGTCTGCAGATCATTCCTGGCTTCTCATTGGCTGAAGTTTCTAATAACCTTCACCAATGTTCCCTAGCAACATTCTTCCTCCAACTCAGAGGGGAACAGAGAGTGGGGCGGGGGGAATCATGGAGCTTCATTGTGTATTCCAGACTCTTTCTCTCTCCAACCCAACTCCCTCACCACACAAACAAGGACTCTTATAAGATATATCCTTTGAATTATAATTCTGCCATTTTCTTGTCTCAGAGGTACAAGCATAGCCTTTCAGAAGCCTCCCTCAGGAACACACTCTCAAGTCATATCCACCAAATCCCCCGGTTAGGTCTAGCAATATCTGCATATTCATTTCATCCTTCCACTCTCAAGTTCAGATGCTTATTGGGGAGTTATGAGTTCGAGGGATGGGTGCTCAGAAAGATCTTTCCGCACATATGTAGTGCACTAGACCTAGAGGTTCCTAAACTGTAACCCACAGACAGATTTTGGAGGATTAGCAGGGGTAGGGGGTGTCTACATGATTTGTTGGGGGGAAATGGCATCTTTATTTTGCATCACTTCACAGTGAAACGTAGCATTTCCTTTAGTTGTTTATAAGCATTCTTTTGAGAAAGAGTCCAGAGGCTTCCCTAGATGGCTAAAGGATGTATGACAAAATAAATGTTTAGAATCCCTGCACTGCACTAAACCTTAACAATAGAAAGGTAAAACCAGAGATAGTCCCTGCCTTCCCAGTCCTTCTATATCAATGAAGGAAGGGGATAGAAAGCATAGACACCAATAACTGTGATCTAAGAAGGAGTATGTTCAGCGTAAAAAAAAAGTCCCAGTCAAAGTGTTCTGAGAAATGTGAAGAGGGATAGAGGACTTTTCTGGGGTTCATAGTAAATGGAGGAGAAGGGGACCTCGTGGGGATGGCCAAGGACCCACACCAGGCAGAGAGATCTCAACATATTTCAGATCTTGTTCTTTTGTTTTCTGTCTATATAATTCCCTCATCCAGGACAACACTTAGTAAATTTGTTGTTCCTGTTGGTCAGTCCTTCATTTGTTTCTTACTCTTCCTGCATCCTTGGTCCATAGCAAGCTAAACCCTTCTTTCCTCGACACTTACCTGAGGAGTGCTGAAGCTTATTATCCTTTCTTCCATGACACTATTTCTCCATCTCATCCTCCACCACCCCCCTTCTGCTATTGCCTTCAATCTTTCCCAGCATCAGGATCATTTCCAATGAGTCCTGTCTTCCTTTTATTGATTCAAAGTGTTTAAGCTTTAGCTTCAGTATTTGTCTTTCGAATGAACAATCTGAATTTCTTTAAGTATTGACTGATTTGTCCCTCTTCTTGTCCAAAGGACTCCCAATAGTCTGCCCAGTACTACAATTCAAGAACTCAGTTTACATTATAGTTTAAGTCTCACAGTCATGTATTGCTACTTGAAAATCCACAGCTTCCAGTATATGGCTCTTTGTCAGCAAGGTGATGTCTCTGCTTTCTATATGCTGTCCAGATTCGCCATGGCTTTTTTGGGGAAGGAGCAAGTATCTTTTAATTTCATGGCTTCAGTCACTGTGTGCAGTGATCTTTGAGCTTAAGTATATAAAACCTGACACTGCTTCCATTTCTTCTCCTTGTATTTTCAAGGCAGTGATGGGACCAGGTCTCAAAATCTTTGTTTTTTAGTGTTAAGCTTCAAAACAACTTTTATATTCTCCTCTTTCACCCGCCATAATAGATATCTTAATTCTTTTTACCTCACCTTCTGGCACTAGAGTAGTATTGTCTGAATATGTGACATTGTTGATATTTCTCATAGTAATTGCATTCTCTTAATTCTAGCTTTTGATTCCTGCAGTATGGCACTTTGCATAATGTAATCTGCATATGATCTTAATATATATGGTGACAACATACAGCCTTGTTAGATGCCTTTTCCAATCTAAATCAAGCAGTTATTTCCTGTTTAATTCTGTTTTTTTCACCCCACACAGAAATTCGACAGGTGACAGAGAACATGATCTAGTACTTCCTTCTCTTTTACGGCTTACCATATGTTGCTGTGATCCATACATTCAAAGTCTTTAATATAGTCAATGAAGCAGTGCTAAATTTTTTTTCCTGGAAGTCCCCTACTTTCTTCATAACCCAGCTACTGTTGGCTTTTGGTCCCAATTTTCCCTGAATTTTCTAAAATCAGCCTTCTCTACTGGTAATTCTTGGTTCACATATTGCTGATGTCTAACTGGCTGGTGTGTGAAATCAGTGCAATGGTTTGGAAATTTAAACATTCCATGGGGTTGCCCTTCTTTAGGACTGGGGTGGAAACTGATCTTTTCCAATCCCGTGCTCACCATTACGTTTTCCAAATGTTCTGGCATACTGACTGGAGAACTTTACCAGCATCCTCCTTTAGAGTTCTAAGTAACTCAGGTGGAATTCCATCATTTCCATGAGCCTCATTGTTAGCAGTGCTTCCTAGGACCCATTTGACTTCATTGTCTGGTATGGCTAGCTCTGGATGAGTAATCGCTCCATTGTGGTTTGGGGGGATGTTAAAAACCATCATGTATGTGTCTGTACATCTTAGCTCCTCTTCTTTGTCCCTTCTGCCTCTATCAAGTCACTTCCATTGTTCCCTTAAGTAAGGTTTATCATTCCTTTCTCTTCTTTGAGATTTTGCATTCACTTAGTTCTACGTTTCTCTTTCTCCTTTCCCTTTCCATTTCTTTCTTTCTTTTCCACTTTCTCCTTCAGTATTTGAAAAGCTTCATCACAGCCTTTTGGCTTTCTTCTTCTCCATTTTTTGGGATCTTTTTTGTTGCTGCCACATGTACAATATTTTGAACGCCTTTCCCTAGTTCTTCATGTTTTCTATCTGCCAGATCTAACCCCTTAAATCTATTCATCACTTCTACTTCCTATTAATAAGGCATATTATTTAGGTGATACTTATATGGTAGGATGGTTTTCCAACTTTCGTCAATTAAAGTCTAATTTTACAATTAAAAAACTGATGATCTGAGCCAGAGTCAGCTCCAGATCTTATGTTAAATGATTCAATAGAGCTTTTCCACCTTTGGCTGCAAAAT
The DNA here is from genome assembly GCA_028646575.1 of Pseudocheirus occidentalis. Lineage (NCBI taxonomy): Eukaryota > Metazoa > Chordata > Mammalia > Diprotodontia > Pseudocheiridae > Pseudocheirus > Pseudocheirus occidentalis. The sequence goes on along the minus strand of CM053599.1, from coordinate 14,153,698 downwards.
ACAGAACCAATCATATTTCCATGCTGAACATCTAGTGATGCCCTGTGTAGAGACACTTTTAGGTTTGTTGAAAAAGAGTGTCATGACAAATGAGTTATTTTGATAAAAGTCTCTCAGTCTCTGCCCTGCTTCATTTTGGGCTCCAAGGCCAAACTTGTCTGTTATCCCAATTATCTTTTGATTTCCTACTTTAGCACTCCAGTCTCCTGTGATGAATGTCACATCTTTTTTGGTGTTATTTCTAGAAGATGTCATAGGTCTTCACAGAAGTGATCACCTTTGGCCTGTCTGGCATCAGTGGGTGGAGCCTAGACTTATACTAATGTGGTGTTGAACAGTTTGCTTTGGATTCAAACCTCATTCTGTCATTTTTGAGATTATCCCCCAGTACGGCTTCTGTCATCCTTTTATTGGCCATTAGGCTTACTCCATTTCTTCTAAGTGCTTCTTGCCCAAACTAGTCTATGCAGTGATCACCTGCATTAAATTCCCTCCTTCCCATCCATTTAAGCTCACTGACACCCAAGATGTAGAAAGTTCATCCTTCCATCTCCTGTTTGACCACAGGTCTTACATTTGGGGTTCTTGTATAGTATTAGTATTATTAGCATCTGGCTTTCCTTTTGCCACCAGACGCATCCACAGCTGGGATTCCTTCTGGCTTTGAACCTGGCTCCCCATTCATTCTTTCTGGAGTTGCTTGGAGTGGTTCCCATTCTTCCCACTCGAGGGACTTGTCCTCTGATATTATCTCTTTTATCATGTTAGTGCTGTCCTTTGGTTTTTCTTGGCAAAGACGCTGGAGGGGCTTACCATTGCCTTCTGCTTTTGTCAGAACTCTCCAGTATGACTCACCTATTTGGGGGGACCATGTACGGTGTAGCTCAAAGTTTCATTGATCTATGCAAGCCCTTCCACCAAGACAAGGCAGTGATCCAGAAGAACTTTAGTACACAGTACGCCCTTCCTAAATTCTCATTCTGTGGGGCAGTCAGTCAACAAGCATTAATCAAGGGCATTCTATTTGCCAACCCCACCTGGTGACATAAGGAAAGGCGAAGGGGGCAGTTGCTTCTGCCAAGCAGCTCCCAGTCTAATGGGAGAGAAAGCAAGGAAAGAACCAAGTACAAACAAGGTACAGATAGGATGGCAAAAATTCTCGAATGGAAGATTCTAAACACTTAGAAATGCTTCTTAACTTACTGATTGCAATTCAGTTCAGATTAGCACCAGGGAATTGTAAAAATCTCCTTCCCCCTAAGCAATTGTAATATTTGACTTTAGTGGCATTGACCCCTAAATCTGGCTGCATAATAACTAATAAAGTTGTAATTTAATCCTTCATTGTGACTTGGACGAGACAATATTTTGGGGGGTTAGCGGGATGCAGTTATTTATTTTTTACCATATTCATTGTCAGTCTACCTCGACTTTCCCTTTTATCCAATGGAACAATTAAAAAAGCAAAACAAAATATATCTCCTCACTATGAATATAATAGATTTGCAAAACAAATTATCCCATTAGCCCCTTCCAAAAATGTGCCTCATCCTGCATCAAGTTCATTTTCTCCTGCCAGAGAGGTGGACGCCCTGCTTCACCCTAGGGTCCTCTGGCATCATGGTTTCACAGCCCATGGAGCAGAGCTGAAAATCTTTCAGAGTTGTCAATGAGAGAGTCAATAAACATTTTTCACCTCCTACGATGTGCCAAACACTAATAAATAAGTGCTGGGGATAGAAAAAAAGACAAAAAACATCCTTGTTCTTGAGGACCTCACAGTCTAATGGAAGATAACACGTGCAAGCAATTGTATACAAACACCATTTGCACAATAGTTTGGTGATGATAAACAGAAATAAGGAATTCCTTCCTGAATTATTGAAGGTTAGAGTTAGGCTTAGGAAAGGCTTCGTGAAGAAGGTGTGTAAAATGGTACCTTTATCTAGTATAGAGGAGACACAGGCAGAGACAGAGAGACAGAGAGAGACAGAAAAAGATAGAGAGACAGAGAAAGGGAGGAAGGGAGAGAGAGAATTTGGAACTTAAAATGTGACAAAAAATAAAACTTAAAAAAAGATCTCTTTTAGAACTGAGTGGAAAAGAGACTGGGGTAGGGAGACAATGGAGGCAGGCAGATGAGACCCCCCCCACCCAGACTTCTACAGTAGCCAAGGCAGGAGGTGATGAAGGCTGTCAGTCAGGGCTTTGTGGGAATTACGGAGCATGAAAAGGGGTCACCTGTGAACAATGTTACAAAATTTAAATGGACAAGCCTCGGTGGGAGACAGAACAGAGAGGAGTGAGAGGGAGGGAAGAGTCTGCAATGGAATCAGCTGGTGAACCCCAAGGGGAAGTTGTGAGCCTCAGTGATCAAGTGAGGGGGGTGAGGCCCTGGACAGTAATAGGGAAGATGGCAACAGGGGTTTTGGGGGTACAGATGAGATGTCCTTCTTCATAAGACTGTTGTCAGTGTTTTGTTCTGCATCATGAAACTGAGGTCTTCTTGTGTCCTCTCAAAATATCCATTTTGTCATTTCTTAGGGCACCACAATATGGTGTCTCTTCCATATGCAGGAGCGTGTTAGCCATTCCCCAGTAGATAGCATGCCTTCAGGTTCCAGGATTTCTTTTACTACTATGAAAAGAGTCACTAGAAATTTTGCTGTAAATATAAGACCATTAATAGGTAAAAGTTTTCAGTTTGTCCGGCAATGATCTGTGTGTCTGTCAGGTGTTGTTGGGGGGACTGGAATGGAGGGAGGACAGGAGAAGGATCATGGCTCCATAGACTTAGATCTAGAAGGGACATTAGCACCTACCTGGGCCAAGACCCTCATTTGAGCCATGTGGGAACTGAGGCCGGGGAGATGCACCTGGGTGGGTCAGTGAGCCCTGGTCCAGGTGTCAGGAAGACCTGCTTTGAAATCCCCCTCAGACACTCACCAGCTGTTTAATCTGAGGCAAGTCAATTAACTTGTCTGAAGCTCAATTTCTCCCTTTGTAAAATGAAAAAAATGGACTTGTTGACTTCCAAATTCACTTCCAGCTCTAAACTATGACCCCATTATCTCTGAACCTAAGATTCAGAACTTTCTCTTTCCCTCTTATCTCCAGTTACCACAAACCAAGTCTTCCAAAGCTTTAGAATAAATCCTACCCTTGAGTAACCATCATAGCTACCAGATTTATTCATACCTCCAAAACTTCCCCTTACCTTTGCCTTCCACCTGAGAACTCATTCAAGCTTCTTCATGAAGTGACCCCAACCACAGGGGCCTCTGCTTCACTCAGAAGTCCAACAGCAATTAGATGACCTTCAACTGTTCTCTTATCACTCGAATGTCTTTTCTCCTCTCAATTAAGAATAAGAGCTGGAACTTTGAGGTTTATAAAGTGCTTTATTAATATTTTCTCAGGTATCCTCACAACAATCCTGGGAGGCAGGTGCCATTTTTATCCCACATTACAGATGATAACATTGAGGCAAACAGTGATGAAGTGACTTGTCCAAGGTCACACAACTAGTATGTGAGACAACATTTGAATTCATGTATTCTTGACTCCAAATTCAATGCTCTATTCACTGTCACTACCTTCTATTCTGAAATTCTAAGGATACTGACTACAATCTAAGTTTCTTAATGACAGAAATCATTGCATCTTCCATACAGTTACCGGGGTCCAGTAGGTGCTTACTTAATGGAGGTTGAATTAGTTCTCAGTGGTCAAATCACTATCTTTGCTAACATAGGCCTTGAGCCAAGGCAAAATTTAGAAGCCCATGGGATTGTTTTTGATGGATAAGAAACCTTACTCATTACAGAAGGTCCTAGACTACTTTTTATTTCCTTGGGTCTCTCTTTCACACCTGTAGAGATGTCTGCTGGGAACTACAATTTCTCACCTCCTGTCCACTAGTGACTTGCCCTGGGTCACAGAAAGAGTGGAGAGACAGGACTGGATTCAAGGTCGCCTGATTCTGGAGTCCAGCCCTTTTGCTTCTCCTAGACTATGTGACTTCCAGGATGGGGAGGTCCCAGAATGGAACAACCTTCTTTAGCCTCCAGGCTCCCTGAGGCTAATTCAGGTCACTTGCACTTTTAGAAAAGTTATTTTGCAACTTTTGAGTGTATATCTCAGGGGCTCCCCCTTAACAGAGATGCCACGGTTTACCTTGAGGGACTTCTTACTTTTCTGGATCATTCCTTCTCTGGACAACCTGGCTACGTCCTGTCTTACACCCTCTAGTATGTTCACAATAACTTCCTTGTAGGCCCCTGGTTCACAAAATTTTGAAAAATAAGTTTATTTAATGTATTTAGCTGATTCTTTTTCTCCCTCCCCATACTTGTTATTCCTGACTTTCACTTCTTGCCTCAGCTCTCACACAAAGGACATACTGGAGATAGCCTGTATTAGCTCACTGAAGCCAGGTGTTAAATTTTCAATGTGAGCATTTGTACAGTGGAAGCAAGCAAATGCCACCCATCAGGGCCCAATGTATTGTTTTGTTGATTCTCTAGACTTAAGAACCTCATAGATAAAATATTAATAATAACAATTAAGATTAAAAGTGTTCCATGCATATATTTTTACTTTGAGAAAACTGGTTGTTAAACATTTACCAACACACTCCTGTACACAAGCCTCACTCTCATCCCCTTCCCTCATCTAAGCACTTTAATGTCTTGTCTCAGTAAAAAAAAAATAGAAGCCCATCCCTGAGCTCCCTCCTTAACCTTTCTTTCCATCTCAGACCCCTTGGCATCATCCTCTCCTCTTTGGCTCTTTCCTCCATATTTCATAGTCAGGTAGCCTTGCTCCTTCCCAAGGCCAGCGCCTTTCCATGTGCCTGTGGCTCATGCCCTCTCCTTTGTTCCAACAGTGACTCCTCCCCTGTTTATCTATTCTACCCTTTCTCTCCATCCCCTACCTGTATACTGGTAACTTCCCTATATGTGCCCAGGAAATGTACTCAACATCCCCCATCAATAAAGAAGCTTCAGCAAACCCCAAAAGTCCCTTAGGTTAACTTCCTTTTTTTCTCCTTCATTTCCTAATGAAACTTTTAGGGGGAAAAAAGGCCGTTTGCTCTGATTGTCTCTGTATCCAGTCTTTTCCCCTAGTCCTCAGCCTTCTGTTATGCAGGCTTTGGCCTCATCCCTCAATGAAAATTCTTCTTTCCTAGGCTAACAATTACTTGTTAATTCACTAATGCCCTAGTCTTTTCTTTGCTCCCATTCTTCTTGCCCTCTGCTGTGTTTGACAGCTCTGACCATCCTCTCCTCCAGGAGATGCTCTCTGCCCTTTCAGGATTCTGTTTTCTCCTGGTTCTCCTCCTGCATGACTAAACTTTTCTCAGTCTTCTAATGATTATCTAGATCATCATCATTCCCTAGGCTTCTCTTCCTCTTCTTCCCTTTCCTTTGCTCTCTCTCTCTCTCTCTTTGTCTCTCTGTCTCTCTTTTTTCTCTCTTTCTCTCTCTCTCTCTTTTACTCTCTCTGTCAAGCTCTCACTCTTTCTACCTGTATTTCTGTTTGTCTCTGGCTCTGTCTTTCTGTCTGTTTCTCTGTCTCTGCCTCTCTGTCTCTCTTTCTCTCTCTCTCTCTCTCTCTCTCTGTCTCTCTCTCTCTCTCTAACTCTCTCTTATACCTTATTTCTGTCACACTGTCTCTGTCTCTCTGTCTCTTTTTGTGTGTCTCTCTCCCTCTGTGTCTCTGTCTGTCTGTCTGTCTGTCTCTCTAACTCTCTCTCCTTCTGCCTGTATTTCTGTCTCTCTGTCTCTGTCTCTGTCTATCTCTCTCTAACGCTCTCTCCTTCTACCTGTATTTCTGTCTCTCTGTCTCTGTCTTTGCATCTTCCTCTCACTTCCCTAGAATAGCTCTCTCCCTCTGCATCTCTCTCTATATCTCTATTTTCTCTATCTCTGTCTATTTTTTGTTCTTAATTTTAAAAAAAATTTTTATTTTCAAAATTAATTCATTTATTTTCTTGTTCACATCACTCATTTCCATGAGATTTTGAGTTACCAGTTTTCTCCGAATCTTTTCCCTACCCAGCACCCAAAAACAGCCATCACACTGTATAGCTCTTCCCCCAATCTGCTCTCTCCTATGTCCTCCCCCTCACCCCTCTGACTTTCTGGTAGAGCAGGATGTGTCTCCCTATCCCAGTGTCATCTTATTTCCCATTTACATGTAGTTAATTATAATATGTATATATGTATACATATATATATATATTTAACATTTGATTACATGACTTCACATTCTAGATTCTTTCCTTTCCTCCCTCATCACTCACCAACACTGGAAGGATAAGCAACTCAATAGAGGCTGTACATGTGCAAGTACTCAGAACATCTCCACTGTGGACATATTGTGAGAGACTGATTATATTTCCCTCCTTCCTATCCCACCTTGCTCCCCCTTGTTCTGTTTTCTACCCTGTCCCTGTCCCTTTACAGAAATCTGTGCTTCCAGCAGCCCTCCCACCAACCCTGTCCTACCCTCCATCATCCCACCTCTCATCCTCATCCCCCCCCCATTCTCCTGTGTGGCAAGATACTGAGTTTAGAGTTTATGTCATTCCTTCCCTATGCCAAATTCAAAGAGAGTAAGGTTGACCCATTCCCTTTTGCCTTCCTGTTCTTCCCCTCCATTGTAACAGCTATCCCTAGCCTCATCTATATGTGATAATTAACCCCATTCTGTCTCTCCCTGACTCCTCTTATTCTAATCCTCTCCCATCTCAGAATTTCACCTTTTAAAGTATCGTCCCTTCTTATTCAATTGATCTTGTGCCCTCTGTGTACACATATATACACATACTCAGATATTTGTTCATATGCACATATAAACCCTCCTGCATAGATATATGTGTATATATGTGTGTACATATAATTTTGTATTCCCTTCACCTCTCCTCATATGGAGAAAAGTTTTGTAAATAACAATGATCATTTTTCCATGTTGGTGTGAAAATAGTTCAACTTTTATAAGTTCCTTATCATTTCTTTTCCATTTTTACGTTCTCATGCTTCTTGTACTTGACTGTCAAATTTTCTTTTCTGTTCTGTTTTTTTCGGCAAGAATGTTTAAAAGTCCTCCACCGCAACTCAATGACCATATTATCCCGTAGATATCTTTGTCTCTTTATGTCTTTTTATTTTCCTTTTCCCTCTTTAGCTTATTTGGGCTTAAATGATATCTCTCAGCAGATGACTCCCCAATGTCTATCTCCAGCCTCAGTCTCGCTACTGGACTTTAGGTCTACCTTACCAACTGTCTGTTTAGATATTTCAAGTATTCATGTCCCATAGGCATTTCAAAATGACTAAGGTGACATTCAGTAATGTTCAATGTTAAATCTTCTCATTGGATACCAAAAAAAGTCAACATCACAAGTGTATGATGGGGGACTCATGGATCAACAGTTTTTCTAAAAAGATCTGAGGATTTTAGCTCAATATGTGTGCGTAGAGTGGAATGCCAGCTAATAGATATTACCCAATCTTGAGCTGCACTAATTGGGGCACAGCTTCTTTGACTAGGAAGGTGGGGGATAATCCCGCTTTTCTCTGTGCTTCACATATCTCATCTTGAGCATTGCACATAGCTCTGGGGATGATGGTTTACTAAGGACAATGATACCAGGGACATTGTAGAGGGAAGAGCAGCCAGAAAGGTAAAGGGTCATCAATTCACTTCACATGTGGATCAACTGAAGGAGTCTCGGATATTTAGCCTAGAGTAAGGAAGCATCAGGGGCGATAGTAGAGCCATCTTCAAGTGTAGGTAGGGATGTCATTGAGAAATGGATTAGATATGTTCTGTTTGGCCCCCGAAAACAGAACCAGTAGGCTGAGATGAAAATTGCAGTGAGGCACGAGAAGGCTCAATGTCAGTAAAATCTGTCCAACTTCCTACCAGTGACGGCTGTCCAGAATAGCAAAGGGAATGGACTAGGCCCAGAGAGGAGGGAGAGGAGAGGAGCCACCACTGTGGAGGGCATCAAGAAGATCACTTATTATGTTAACATGATAATTAGGGTCTTCAATTTGAGAATTTTTGCTATTCTGTCCGTACCTTGTTTGTATCTGGTGCTTTCTTTACTTTATTTCCCATTAGACTGGGAGCACCTTGGCAGAAACAACTGCCCCATTTGTTTTTCCTTATGTCACCAGCTGTGGTTGGCACATAGTATGCCCTCGATTAATGCTTGTTGACTGACTGACCTATAGAATGAGGATTTAGGAAGGACTTACTGTGCACTAAGGTCCTTCTGGATCACTACCTTGTCTTGGTGGAGGGACTTTGCATAGGTCAATGTAACTTTGAGCTACACCATGCATGGTCACCCAGAATGGGTGAGTCATACTGAAGGGTTCTGACAAAAGCAGAAGGCAATGGTAAGCCCCTCCAGCGTCTTTGCCAAGAAAAACCAAAGGACAGCACTAACATGATAAAAGAGATAATATCAGAGGATGATCCCCTCAAGTGGAAAGAGTGGGGACCACTCCAAGCAGCTCCAGAAAGAATGAATGGGGAGGCAGGGTCAAAGCCAGAAGGAATCCCAGCTGTGGATGCGTCTGGTGGCAAAAGGAAAGTCAGATGCCACAAATATTAATACTGTACAGGACCCTGAAATGTAAGACCTGTGGTCAAACAGGAGATGGAAGGATGAACCTTCTACATCTTGGGTGTCAGTGACCTTAAATGGATGGGAAAGAGGGAATTTAATCCAGGTGATCACTGCATAGACTAGTTTGGACAAGAAATGCTTAGGAGAAATGGAGTAAGCCTGATGGTCAATAAAAGGATGAAAGAAGCAGTAGTGGGGGGGGGTAATCTCAAAAATGACAGAATGAGGTTTGAACCCAAAGCAAACTGTTCATCATCACATTAGTATAAGTCTAGGCTCCAACCACTGATGCCTAACAGGCGAAAGGTGATCACTTCTGTGAAGACCTATGACATCTTCTAGAAATAACACCAAAAAAGATGTGACATTTATCACAGGAGACTGTAGTGCTAAAGTAGGAAATTAAAAGATAATTGGGACAACAGACAAGTTGGCCTTGGAACCCAAAACAAAGCAGGGCAGAGACTGAGAAACTTTTGTCAAAATAACTCAATTGTCATGACACTCTTTTTCAACAACCCCCAAAGTGTCTCTACACGGGGCATCACTAGATGTTCAGTATGGAAATCTGATTGATTCTGTATTCTGTGGCTAAAGGTGGAAAAACTCTATTCAGTCATTTAACACAAGATCTGGAGCTGACTCTGGCTCAGGTCATGAGTTTTGTATTGAAAAATTAGACTTGAATGAAAGAAAGTAGGAAAATGATACTACCATATAAGTATGACCTAAATAACATGCCTTATGAATAGGAAGTAGAGGTGATGAATAGATTTAATGGGTTAGATCTAAGAAATGGAAGCAGTGTCAGGTTTTATATATTTGTGCTCAAAGATCACTGCACACAGTGATTGTAGCCATGAAATTAAAAGATACCTGTCCCTTCCCCACAAAGCTGTGACGAATCTTGACAGCATATTGAAAGCAGAGATATCACCTTGCTGACAAAGAGCCATATAGTGAAAGCTGTGGATTTTAAAGTAGTAATGTATGACGGTGAGACTTGGACTATGAGGAAAAGTGAGTTTTTAAATTGCGGTTATGGGAATACTTTTGAGAGACCTTTGCACAACAAGGAGGTCAAATCAGTCAATACTTAAAGAAATTCAGACTCTTTGTTGGAAAGACAAATAATGAATCTAAAGCTTAAACACTTTGACTCCATAAGAGGAAGACAGGACTCATTGGAAATGATCCTGATGTTGGGAAAGATTGAAGGCAATAGGAGAAGGGGGGTGGATAAGGATGAGATGGATAAATAGTGCCATGGAAGGAAGGATCATGTGCTTTGGAAGACTTCAGCAGAGTGTGGAGGACAGAAGGGCTTAGCTTGGTATTCACCATGGATGCAGGAAGAGTAAGAAACAAGTGAAGGCCTGACCAACATGAACAACAAATTTACTAAGAGCTGTGCAGGATGAGGGAATTATATGGACAGAAAACAAAAGAACAAGACCTGAAGTATGTTGAGATTTCTCTGCCTGGTGCGGGTCCTTGGCCATCCCCATGAGGTCCCCTTCTCCTGATTTTTGCTATGAACCCCAGAAAAATCCTCTGTCCCTCCTCACATTTCTCAGAGCACTTTCCTTGGGATTTTACTTTACATTGAACATACTCCTTCTTGTATCACTTTTACTGGTGTATATTCATTCTATCCCCTTCCCTCATTAATTTGGAAGGACTTTGAAAGCAGGGACTATGTCCTGTTTTACATTCGATTTGTAAATTTTTAGTGCAGCGCAGGAATTCTAAACATTTGTGTTTTCATAGATCCTTTATCCATCTAGGGAAGCTTCTGGACTATTTCTCAAAAGAATGCTTTTAAACAACTGAAGGAAATGCTGCATTTCAGTGAGAGGTGATGCAAAATAAAGATGTCATTTCCCCCCAAGTAATCATAGAGACACCCCCTACCCCTGCTAATCCTCCAAAATCTGCCTGTGGGTTACAATTTAAGAACCTCTAGTTTTAGTGCACTACATATGTGTGGCAAGATCTTTCAGAGCACCCATCCCCTGAACTCATAAATCCCCAATATACATCTGAATATGAGTGTGGAAAGATGAAATGAATATGTAGATATTTTTTAGACTTAATTGGTGGAATGGGCAAATGGAGCATGAGAGTGTGTTCCTAAACGGGGCTTCTGAAAGGCTAAGCTTGTACCTGTGAGATAAGAAAATGGCCGAATTAAAATTCAAAGAACATACTTCTACGAATGTCCTTGTTTGTTGGTGTATTGTGGGAGCTGGGGTTGGAGAAAGGGCCTGGAATACACAATGAAGCTCCATGACTCCCCCTGCCCCACTCTCTGTTCCCCCTTAACTTGGAGGAAGAGTGTTGCTAGGGAACGCTGATGCAGGTTTTTAGAAACTTCAGCCAATGAGAAGCCAGGAATTATCTGCAGACACCTTTGCCATAGACTGCTTAAGTGGCTCATTATACAGACCAGCAGAGAAGGGCTATGTTTTGTTAACTCTTTGGATTCTGATATAGGTTTGATTTTAATGGTTTCTCAAGGAAAACAAGCAAATTAACATGCATTAATGGAAACTGCTATGTTCCCTGCCATATGCTAGACCTTGGGGATGCAAACACACATATATATACATACATACATACATACATATGTATATGTATATATGTCTGTATATACATATATGTACATATATACACATACATACACGTATATATGCATTTACATGCACAGAGAAATGTATATGTGAATATATATGCATTTATCTATATACCTGTTTTCATTTATACAAAAATATATTTATAAATAGATGAAAAGAGAATATACACTTTTTAAGCTTGACTTGTGATTTCATTGGTTTAGGTAACCCCCAGATTAGGAACCCTTCTCTGTGGATGCTGCATTTTGGCACATTCTCAACTATTTATCATCCCAGGGAGACACATAAAGGACAGAAGTGAAGGGGCTGTGTCAGGGAAGGGAGATTTGACACTGAGCCAAAATAGCTTTGAGACTGGCTCCCCATCCAATCCTAGCCTGTAGATAAAGGTATAAAGAGAAAAAATACCAGGCAGTTAGGGAAGAATGCCATTAA
>CM053599.1:14125207-14141480 GCA_028646575.1 Pseudocheirus occidentalis | reverse complement strand
TTGTTTGTGATTTATAGAGAGAAGGTGAGTTTGGTGCGATGTCCAGTGGTGGGGGGGGGGAAGATAAGTTGGATCAAGATGGTATAAAGATTTTTAAAAGATTACAGGAGGGGTTATTGGAGAAGTTAGGAGGGGTCAGATGGGAGAGATCAGGCGGAGAGATGGATGACCAGATTGGACATGTGGAGTGAAAGAGTGTGAGGAGTTGAGAACACCCAGAGTTGGATGTCATGCTCAAGATGAGCTATGTGTAGGGCATAGAAAAGTGGTTTATGCCCCACCTTCCTAGTCCTAGAAGTTGTGCCCCAATTAGTGCAGCTCAGATTGAATAATTTCTATTAGCTTCCATACCACACTTCTCACACTTATTGGGTTAAAACACTCAGATCATTTCAGAAAATTTGTGAATCCCTCATCATACACTTGTGATGTTGATTATTTTTGGTAACCAATGAGAAGATTTAACATTGATCATTATTGAATGCCACATTAGTGATTTTGAGATGTCTATAGGACATGAAAACTTAAAATACCTAATACCAGTTGGTAAGGTTGACCTAATGCCAAGGAGAGAGCCTGAGGCTGGAGATAGACATTGGTGAGTCATCTGTTGAGAGATATCAGTTAAGCCCAGTTAAGCTAAAGAGAGAAAGGGAAGATAAAAAGACATAAAGAAACAGAGATATCTAGGGGACAATCTGGTCATTCAGTGAGGTGGAGGACTTTCAAACATTCTTGCTGAAAAAACCAGAACTGAAAAGACAATTTGACACTCATGGACGAGAAGCATGAGAAGGTAAAAATGGAAAAGAAATCATAAGGAACTTATCAAAGTTGAATTACAGCTAGCCATACGGGACAATGAAGTCAAATGGGTCCTAGGAAGCACTGCTAACAATAAGGCTAATGGAAGTGATGCAATTCCAGCTGAGATACTTAGAACTCTAAAGGAGGATGCTGGTAAAGTTCTCCAGTCAGTATGCCAGAACATTTGGAAAACATAACGGTGAGCATGGGATTGGAAAAGATTAGTTTACATCCCAGTCCTCAAGAAGGGCAACTCCAAGGAATGTTTAAATTACCAAATCATTGCACTGATTTCATACATCAGCGAGCTAGACTTCAGAAATATGTGAACCAAGAATTACCAGAAGTAAAGGCAGATTTTAGAAAGACAGGAAAAACAGGGAGCAAAAGCCAACATTGGCTGGCTTATGGAGAATGTAGGGGAGTTCCAGGGGAAAAAATCTACTCCTGCTTCATTGACTATATTAAAGCCTTTGAATATATGGATCACAGCAACATATGACAAGTCTTCATAGAGAAAGAGGTACTAGATCGAGTTCTCTGTCTCCTGTGCAATTTCTATGTGGGCAAAAAAAAACCCAGTTGGAATTAAACAGGAAATAACAGATTGATTTAAGATTGGAAAAGGGGTCTAACAAGGCTCTATATTGTCACCTCATTTATTAAGCTCATGTGCAGATTACAGTATGCAAAATTCCAGACTGGAGGAAGCAAAAAATAGAATTAAGAGAATGCAATTGCTATGAGAAATATCAACAATGTCAGATATTCAGACAACACTATTCTGATTGCAGAAGGTGAAGCAAAAAGAATTAAGAAGTCTATTAGGGAGGGTGAAAGAGGAGAATATAAAAGTTGGTTTTCAGCTTAACATTAAAAAACAAAGATTTTGACACCTTGTCCCATCATTCCTTGGAAATACAGGGATAAGAAATGGAAGCAGTGTCAGGTTTTGTATACTTGAGCTCAAAGATCACTGCACACAGTAACTGAAGCCATGAAATTAAAAAGCATTTGCTCCTTCCCCACAAAGCCATGGCAAATCTGGACAACATATTGAAAGAAGAGACATCACCTTGCTGACAAAGGACCATGTAGTGAAAGCTGTGATTTTTCAAGTAGTAATGTATGTCTGTGAGACGTGGATTGTAAGGAAAGTTGAGTTTTTAAATTGAGGTTATGGGAAGATTTTTGATAGTCCTTTGGACAACAAGGAAGTGAAATCAGTCAATATTTAAAAAAATTCAGACTATTCATTGGAAAGATAAATACTGAAGGTAAAGCTTAAACACTTTGGCTCAATAAGAGGAAGACAGGACTCATTGGAAATGATCATGATGTTGGGAAAGATTGAAGGCAAGAGCAGAAGGGAGGGTGGTTGAGGATGAGATGGATAAATAATGTCATGGAAAGAAGGATCACGAGCTTCAGCAGACTCAGAACAGTGTGGAGGACAGAAGGGCTTAGCTTGGTATTCACCATGGATGCAGGAAGAGTAAGAAACAAGTGAAGGCCTGACCAACATGAACAACAAATTTACTAAGAGCTGTGCAGGATGAGGGAATTATATGGACAGAAAACAAAAGAACAAGACCTGAAGTATGTTGAGATCTCTCTGTCTGGTGTGGGTCCTTGGCCATCCCCATGAGGTCCCCTTCTCCTCTTTTTGCTATGAACCCCAGAAAAATCCTCTGTCCCTCCTCACATTTCTCAGAGCACTTTGCCTGGGACTTTTTTTTACACCAAACATACCCCTTCTTGTATCACAGTTATTGCTGTCTATGCTTTCTATCCCCTTCCCTCAATAATTTGGAAGGACTTTGAAGGCAGGGACTATATCTTGTTTTACCTTTGTATTATTAAATTTTAGTGCAGTGCAGGGATTCTAAACATTATTTTGTCATAGATCCTTTAGCCTTCTAGGGAAGTCTCTAGACTCATTCTCAAAAGAATCTTTTAAACAACAGAAGGAGATGCTACTTTTCACTGAGAAGTGATGCAAAATGAAGATGTCATTTCCCCCCAACTCATCATAGAGACACCCCCTACCCCTGCCAATCTTCCAAAATCTGTCTGTGGGTTACAATTTAAGAATCTCTAGTTCTAGTGCACTACATATGTGTGGCAAGATCTTTCAGAGCACCCATCCCTCGAACTCATAACTCCCCATTATGCATCTGAACTTGAGTGTGGAAGGATGAAATGAATATGCAGATATTTTTTGGACCTCATTGAGGGATTTGGTGGATATGGCAGGAGAGTGTGTTCCTGAGAGAGGCTTTTGAAAGGCTAGGCTTGTACCTGTGAGACAAGAAAATGACAGAATTATAATTCAAAGGACGTATCAGTATGAGAGTCCTTGTTTGTTTGTGTGGTGAGGGAGCTAGGGTTGGAGGGAGAAAGGGCCTGGAATACACAATGAAGCTCCATGACTCCCCCCGCCCCACTCTCTGTTCCCCCCTGACTTGGAGGAAGAGTGTTGCTAGGGAACATTGGTGCAGGTTTTTAGAAACTTCAGCCAATGAGAAGCCAGGAAAGATCTGCAGACACCTTCGCCATAGATTGTTCAAATGACTCATTATACAGACCAGCAGAGAAGGGCTATTTTTTTGTTAACTCTTTGGATTCTGAGATGGTTTTGATATTAATGTTTTATCAAGGAAAGCTAGCAAATCTACATGCTTTACTGGAAACTGCTATGTTCCTTGTCCTATGCTAGACCTTGATGGTGCAAATTTATATGTATATATGTGTGTGTATATGTACATATGTACATATATAGGCACACACAGAAATGTCTATATGCATGTATATATGTATCTCTCAATATACCTGTATGCATTTATATATGAATTTATAAGTAAATGAAAAGTAAATAAACACTTTTAAAATTAGATCTGTGATTTCATTGATAACCCCTAGGTGAGGAACATTCCTCTATGGATGCTGCATTTCGGCACATTCTCAGCTATTTATCATCCCAGGGAGACACATAAAGGACAGAAGTGAAGGGGCTGTGCCAGGGAAGGGAGATTTGACACTGAGCCAAAATAGCTTTGAGACTATCTCCCCATCCAATCCTAGGTTGTAGATAAAGGTATAAAGAGAAAAAATACCAGGCAGTTAGGAAAGGATAACATTCATAGGTGTGGTTTCAAGAAAGGAAGGCTTCATGTAGAAATGGTGCTTGGGTTGAATCTTGAAGAAAAAGAAGGGATGTATGAGCAGAGGTGAAGAGGGAGTCATTCTAGGCATGGGGAACATCCAGTGCAGATTCATGGAGACTGGAGGGGAAAGGTTGTTTGTGATTTATAGAGAGAAGGTGAATGTAGAGGGATGTCCAATGAGATGGGGAAGGTAAGTTGGATGAAAATGGTATAAAGATTTTTAGAAGATCACAGGAGAGGTTATTGGAGAAGATAGCAGGGGTCAGATGGGAGAGATGGGTGGCCAGATTGGGAACTGATTGGACATGTGGAGTGAAAGAGTGTGAGGTGTTGAGAACACCCAGAGCTGAATGTGATGCTCGAGATGAGCTATGTGTAGGGCAGAGAAAAGTGGGAGTATGCTCTACATTCCTTGTCCTGGAAGCTGTGCCTCAATAAGTGCAGCTCAGATTGAATAATTTCTATTAGCTTCTATACCACACTTCTCACACATATTGGGTTAAAACACTCAGATCATTTTAGAAAAACTGTTGATCCTTGAGTCCCTCATCATACAATTGTGATGTTTATTTTTTTTGGTAATCAATGAGAAGACTTAACATTGATCATTATTGAATGCCACCTTAGTGATTTTGAGATGAGTATAGGACATGGAAACTAGAAATATGTCAATAGGCAGTTGGTAAGTTTGACATAAAGCCCAGGAGAGAGACTGAATCTGGAGAGAGACATTGGTGAATGATCTTCTGAGAGATATCAGTTAAGCCCAGTTAAGCTAAAGAGGGAAAGGGAAGATAAAAAGACATAAGGAGACAGAGATATGTAGGGGAAACTCTGGTCATTCAGTGATGTGCAGTACTTTCAAACATTCTTACTGAAAAAACCAGAACTGAAAAGGCAATTTGACACATATGTACAAGAAGCCTGAGAAGGTAAAAATGGAAAAGAAATCATAAGGAACTTATCAAAGTTGAACTAGTTGAGCTAGCCATACTGAACAATGAAGTCAAACGGGTCTTAGGAAGCACTGCTAATAATTAGGCTAATGGAAGTGATGCAATTCCAGGTGAGTTACTCAAAACTCTAAAGGAGAATGCTGGTAAAGTTCTGCAGTCAGTATGCCCGAACATTTGGAAAATGTAATGGTGAGCACGGGATGGGAAAATATTAGTTTACATCCCAGTCCTAAAGAAGGGCAACCCCAAGGAATGCTTAAATTACCAAACCATTGCACTGATTTCATACACCAGCAAGCTAGACTTCAGAAATATGTGAACCAAGAATTGCCAGCAGACAAGGCTGATTTTAGAAGAGGCAGGAAAAATAGAGACCAAAAGCCAACATTGGCTGGCTTATGGAGAATGTAGGGGAGTTCCAGGGGAAAAAAATCTACTCCTGCTTCATTGACTAAATTAAAGCCTTTGAATATATGGATCACAGCAAAATATGGCAAGTCTTCAAAGAGAAAGAAGTAATAGATCAGGTTCTCTGTCTCCTGCGGAATTTCTATGTGGGCAAAGAAACAACAGTTAGAACTAAAGAGAAAATAACTGATTGATTTAATATTGTAAAAGGGGTCTAACAAGGCTCTATATTGTCACCTTATTTATTAAGCTCATATGCAGATTACATTATACAAAATGCCAAACTGTAGGAATCAAAATCATGAATTAAGACAATGGAATTGCTATGAGAAATATCAACAATGTCAGTTATTCAGACAAGACTACTCTGATTGCAGAAGGTGAAGGTAAAAGAATTAAGATGTCTATTAGGGAGGGTGAAAAAGGAGAATATAAAAGTTGGTTTGAAGCTTTACAGTAATAAACAAAGATTTTGCCACCTGGTCCCATCATTTCCTTGCAAATAGAGGCATAAGAAATGGAAGCAGTGTCAGGTTTTATATACTTGAAATCAAAGATCACTGCACACAGTTACTGAAGCCATGAAAATAAAAGATACTTGCTCCTTCCCCACGAAGCCATGGCCAATCTGGACAGCATATTAAAATCAGAGACATCATCTTGCTGACAAAGAGTCAAGTAGTGAAAGCTGTGGTTTTTCAAGTAGCAATATATAGCTGTGAGACTTGGGTTGTAAGGAAAGTTGAGTTTTTAAATTGAGATTATGGGAAGACTTTTGATAGTCCTTTGGACAACAAGGAAGTGAAATCAGTCAATATTTAAAGAAATTCAGACTGTTCATTGGAAAGATAAATACTGAAGCTAAAGCTTAAACACTTTGACTCCATAAGAGGAAGACAAGACTCATTGGAAATGATCCTGATGTTGAGAAAGATTGAAGGCAATAGGAGAAGGCAGCTGGTTAAGGATGAGATGGATAAATAGTGTCATGGAAGCAAGGATCATGAGCTTCGGCAGACTCAGGACAGTGTGGAGGACAGAAGGCATTAGTTTGGTATTCACCATGGATGCAGAAAGAGTAAGAAACAAGTGAAGGAATTAAAAACAGGAACAACAAATTTACTAATAGCTGTACAGGATGATGGAATTATATGGACAGAAAACAAAAGAACAACACCTGAAATATGTTGAGATCTTTCTGCCTGGTATGGGTTCTTGGCCATCCTTTTCTCCTCTTTTTGCTGTGAACCCCAGAAAAGTCCTCTGTTCCTGCTCACATTTCTCAGAGCACTTTGCCTGGGATTTTTCTTTACACCGAACATACTCCTTCTTGTATCACAGTTATTGGTGTCTATGCTTTCTATCCCCTTCCCTCATTAATTTGGAAGGACTTTGAAGGCAGGGACTATGTCTTGTTTTACCTTTATATGGTTAAGGTTTAGTTCAGTGCAGGGATTCTAAACATTTATTTTGTCATAGATCCTTTATACATCTAGGGAAGTCTCTGGACTCTTTCTCAAAAGGATGCTTTTAAACAATGGAAGGCAATGTTACATTTCAGTGAGAAGTGATGCAAAATGAAGATGTCATTTCCCCCAACTCATCATAGAGACACCCTCTACCCCTACCAATCTTCCAAAGTCTGTCTGTGGGTCACAGTTTAAGAACCTCTAGGTCTAATGCACCACATATGTGTGGCAAGATCTTTCAGAACACCCATCCCTCCAACTCATGACTCCCCAATATGCATCTGAACTTGAGTGTGGAAGGATGAAATGAATATGCAGATATATTTAGACCTAATTTGAGGATTTGGTGGGTGGGCCATGATAGTGAATTCCTGAAGGAGGCTTCTAAAAGGTTAGGAGAGTACCTGTGAGACAAGAAAATGGCAGCATTATAATTCAAAGGACATATCTGTATGAGAGTCCTTGTTTGTTTGTGTTGTGAGGGAGCTAGGTTTGGAGAGAGAAAGGGCCTGGAATACACAATGAAGCTCCATGACTCCCCCCGCCCCACTCTCTGTTCCCCCCTGACTTGGAGGAAGAGTGTTGCTAGGGAACATTGGTGTAGGTTTTTAGAAACTTCAGCCAATGAGAAGCCAGGAATGATCTGCAGACACCTTCGCCATAGATTGTTCAAGTGACTCATTATACAGACCAGCAGAGAAGGGCTATTTTTTTTGTTAACTCTTTGTATTCTGAGATAGGTTTGATTTCAATATTTTATCATGGAAAACAAGCTAATCAACATGCATTAATGGAATCTTTATGTTCCCTGCCCTATGCTACACCTTCGGGATGTAAATATATATATAATATATATATATATATAATATATATATATATATGGAAATAGAGATGCATATATATGCACGCAGAAGTGTATATATGCGTATATATATGTATCTCTGTATCTACCTGTTTGCATTTATATATGTGTTTATAAGTAAATTAAATGTGAATAGACACTTTTTCAACTTTACCTGTGATTTCATTCATATAGGTAACCCCCAGGTGAGAAACCTTTCTCAATGGATGCTGCATTTCGGCACCTTTTCAACTATTTATCATTCCAGGCAGACACATAAAGGACAGGAGTGAAAAGGCTATGCCAGGGAAGGGAGATTTGACACTGAGCCAAAATAGCTTTGAGACTGGCTCCCCATCCAATCCTAGGCTGTGGATAAAGGTATGAAGAGAGAAATACCAGGCAGTTAGGGAAGGATGCCATTAACAGGTGTGGTCCCAAGAAAGGTAGGCTTCATGTAGAAATGGTGCTTGGGCTGAATCTTGAAGAAAAAGAAGGGTCGTGTTAGCAGAGGTGAAGAGGGAGTCATTCTAGGGATGGGGAACATTCAGTGCAGATTCATGAAGATTGGAGGGGAAAGGTTGTTTGTGAATTATAGAGAAGGTGAGTTTGGAGCGATGTGCAATGACGTGGGGAAGATAGGTTTGGTCCTGACTGTATAAAGATTTTTAGAAGATGACAGGAGGGGTTATTGGAGAAGATAGCAGGGGTCATATGGGGGACATCAGGTGGAGAGATGGATAGCGAGATTGGGAACTGACTGGACATGGGGAGTGAAAGTGTGAGAGGAGTTGAGAATACACAGGTTCTGAAACTGGGAGACAGAAGAATGGTGGTACTTCCAACAAAAATGGGGCAATTTGGGAGATAGGTGGGGCTAGTGGGAAAGATAATACAAGCGATCATTTTTAGACCTCATATATAAGAGTTTTCAAATTAATAGGGATCTCAGCATCCATCAGCTATAATTCATATCCCAAAAGAATCCCCAGTATAACATGACTAATAAATGATTGTCTGGAAGCCCTCCAGTGTTGTGCCTCCTCCCCTCCCCTTTCTCTCTGGGCCTACACCATTCACCTTTGGAATTCTGGACAACTCTCATTGGTAGGAAGTTGGGTAGATTTTACTGACATTGAGTCTTCTGAAGCCTCTTTGCAATTTTCATCATAGACTCTTGGTCCAGTCCTTTGAGGCCAAACAGAAAATATCTAGTCCCTTTCCCAATGACATCCCTACCTCCACTTGAAGATGCCTCTCATGTAGCCCCTGATGCTTTCTTACTCTAGGCTACATATCCCAAAGTCCTTCAGTTGATCCACATGTGAAGTGAACTGACTCTTTACCTTTCTGGCTGCTCTTCTATGGACACTGTCTGTGGTATCATTGTCCTTTGTAAACCATCATCCCCAGAGCTGAACATTATGCTCAAGATGAGTTATGTGAAGGGCAGAGAAACATGGGACTATCCCCCACCTTCCTAGTCCTAGAAGCCATGCCCCAATTAGTGCAGCTCAAGATTGAATAATATCTATTATCTGGCATATCACACTACTCACACATATTGTGCTAAAACCCTCAGATCTTTTCAGAAAAACTGTTCATCCATAAGTCCTTCATCATACACTTATGATGTAGATTTTTTTTGTATCCAATGAGAAGATTTAACATTGATCAGTACTGAATGCCACTTTAGTGATTTTGAGATGTCAATGGACACAAAAACTTGAAATATCTAAATAGGCAGTTGGTAAAGTTGATCTAAAGCCCAGGAGAAAGACAGAGTGAAAGAGACACAGAGAAACAGAGACACAGACAGACACAGAGGCAGAGAGAGACAAAAATATAGGTAGAAAGAGAGTTTGAGAGAGAAGGAGACAGAGTGAGAAAGAGAAAAAGAGAGAGAGAAACAGAGAGACAGAGACAGAGAGATAAAGTAAAGGGAAGGGAAGAAGAAGAGGAAGAGAAGCCTAGGGAATGATGATGATCTAGGTAATCAATAGAAGACTGAGAAAAGTTTAGTCATGCAAGAGGAGAACCGGGAGAAAATAGGATCCTGAAAGGTCAGCGAGTGTCTCCAGGAGGAGAGGAGGTCCGAGGTGTCAAACACAGCAGAGGGCAAGAAGAATGGGAGCAAAGGAAAGACAAGGGAATCAGTCAATTAACAAGTAATTGTTAGCCTAAGAAGGAAGAGTTTTGATACAGGGATGAGGCCAAAGACTGGATAACAGAAGGTTGAGGACTAGGGGAGAAGACTGAATATAGAAATCAGAGCAAATGACCTTTTTCCCCCTAGAAGTTTCATTAGGAAATGGAGGAGAAAAAAAAAGGAGGTTAATGTAAGGAACTTTTAGAGTTTCCAGAAGCTTCATTGATGCGGAATGTTGGGCACATTTGTTGGGCACATATAGGGAAGTTACCATTATACAGGTAGGGAATGGAGAGAAAGGGTAGAATAGAGAAACAGGGGAGGAGTCACTGTTGGAAGAAAGGAGAGAGCATGAGCTGAAGGCATATGGAAAGGCGCTGGCCTTGGGAAGGAGCAAGGCTACCTGACTATGAAATATGGAGGAAAGAGCCAAAGAGGAGAGGATGATGCCAAGGGGTCTGAGATGGAAGGAAAGGGTAAGGAGGGAGCTCAGTAACTGGCTTCTATTTTCTTACTGAGACAAGACCCTAAAGCTTAGATGAGGGAAGGGGATGAGAGTGAGGCTTGTGTGCAGGAGTGTATTGGTAAATGTTTAACAACCAGTTTTCTCAAAGTAAAAATATATGCATGGAACACTTTTAATGTTAATTGTTATTATTAATATTTTATCTATGAGTTTCTTGAGTCTAGAGAATCAACAAAACAGTACATTGGGCCCTGACTGGTGGCATTTGCTTGCTTCCACTGTACAAATGCTCACATTGAAAATTTAACACCCGGCTTCAGTGAGCTGATACGAGCTATCTCCAGTATGTCCTTTGTGCGAGAGTTGAGGCAAGAAGTGAAGGTCGGGAATAACAAGTATGGGGAGGGAGAAAAAGAATCAGCTAAATACATTAAGTAAACTTATTTTTCAAAATTTTGTGAACCAGGTGACTACAAAGAAGTCGTTGTCAACATACTAGACAGTGTCAGACAGGACTTTGCCGGCTTGTCCAGAGAGGGAATGATCCAGAGAAGTAAGAAGTCCCTCAAGGTAAATGGTGGCCTCTCTGTTAAGGGGGAGCCCCTGAGAAATACATTCACAAGTTGTCCAACACTTTTCTAGGAGTGCATGTGACCTGAATTAACCTCAGGGAGCCTGGAGGCTAAAGAAGGTTGTTCTATTCTGGGACTTCCCCATCCTCAAAGTCACATAGTCTAGGAGAAGCAGAAAAGCTGGGCCCAAGAATCAGCGGACCTTGAATCCAGTCCTGTCTCTCCACTCTTTCTGTGACCGTGGGCAAGTCACTACTGGAAAGGAGGTGAGAAATTATAGTTCCCAGCAGAAATCTCTAGAGTTGTGAAAGAGAGACCCCAAGGAAGTAAACGGTAATCTAGGACCTTCTGTAATGAGTGAGGGTTCTGATCCATCAGATATAATCCCATGGGCTTCTAAATTTTGCCTTGGCTTAAGGCTTAAGGCCTATGTTAGCAAGGATAGGGACTTGACCACTGAGAACTAATTCAACCTTCCTTCAGTATGCACCTCCTTGAACGTTGTAACTGTATGGAAGATGCAATAATTTCTGTCATTAAGAAACTTAGATTGTAGTCAGTATCCTTAGAATTTCAGAAGAGAAGGCAGTAACAGTGAATAGAGCATTGAATTTGGAGTCAGGAAGACATGAATTCAAATGTCTCAGATACTAGCTGTGTGACCTTGGACAAGTCATTTCATCACTGTTTGCCTTAGTGTTATCATCAGTATATGGGATAAAAATGGCACCTGCCTCCCAGGATTGTTGTGAGGATACATGAGAAAATATTAATAAAGCACTTTATACACCTTAAAGTTCTAGCTCTTATTCTTAATTGAGATGAGACAAGACATTCGAGTGATAAGAGAACTTCTGAAGGTCATCTAATTGCTGTTGGACTTCTGAGTGAAGGAGAGGCCCCTGTGGTTGGGGTCACTTCATGAAGAAGCTTGAATGAGTTCTCAGGTGGAAGGCAAAGGTAAGGTGAAGTTTTGGAGGTATGAATAAATCTGGTAGCTATGATGGTTACTCAAGTGTGGTATTTATTCTAAGGCTTTGGAAGACTTGGTTTGTGGTAACTGGGGGTGAGAGAGAAAGTTCTGAATCTTAGGCTCAGAGATAATGGGGCCATAGTTTAGAGCTGGCAGGAAATTTGGAAGTCAACCAATCCATTTTCTTCATTTTACAAAGGGAGAAACTGAGCCTCAGACAAGTTAAGTGTCTTGCCTCAGTTTAAACAGCTGGTAAGAGTCTGAGGAGGGATTCCAAAGCAAGTCTTCCTGACACCTGGACCAGGGCTCACTGACCCACCCAGGTGCATCTCCCTGGCCTCAGCTTCCTCATGGCTGAAATGAGGGTCTTGGACCATGTAGGTGTTAATGTCCCTTCTAGATCTAAGTCTATAGTGCCATGATCCTTGCTCCTGTCCTCCCTCCATTCCAGTCCCCCTGACAATACCTGACAGACACACAGTTCGTTACCTGACAAACTGAAAGCTATCGGCTATCAAAGGTCTTATATTTACAGCAAAATTTCTGGTGACTCTTTTAATGGAAGTAAAAAACTCTGGGAACTGAATCTATTGGGGAATGGCTAACCAACTCCTGGTATATGGAAGGGACACCATATTATGGTGTCCCAAGGAATGACAAAATGAACATTTTCAGAGGACACGAGAAGACCTCAGTGTCTTGATGCAGAGCAGAGCAGTGACAACAGCCTTATCCAGAAAGATGTCTCATTGATACCCCCAGAACACCCGTTGTCATCTTCTCTATTACTGTCCATCACCCCCACCCCCACTCCTGATCACTCAGGTCCCCAACTTTCCCCTTGGGATTCACCAGGTGGTTCCACTGCAGACTCCTCCCTCTCTCTCACTCCTCTCTATTCTGTCTCCCATCAAGGCTTGTCTGTCCATTTTAATTTTGTAACATCTTTCACAGGTGACCTCTTTCCCTGCTCTGTGACTCTCCCAAAGCCCGGACTGCCAGCCTTCATCATCTCCTGTCTTGACTATTGCAGTGGTCTGGGGAGGCTCATCTGCCTGCCTCCATTGCCTCCCCACCCTAGTCTATTTTCCACTCAGATGTAAAAAGGATCTTTTTAAAAAAGTTTTATTTTTTCATCACATTTAAAGTTCCAAATTCTCTCTCCCTTCCTCTTTTTCTCTCTGTTTCTTCTCTGTCTCTCTGATTGTCTCTGTCTCTGTCTCTCTCTCCTCTATACTAGATAAAGGTACCATTTGATGCACCTCCTTCATGAAGCCTTTCCTTGTTTGTACTTGGTTCTTTCCTTGTTTTCTCTCCCATTAGACTGGGAGCTCCTTGGCAGAAGCAACTGCCCCCTTTGCTAAGACCAAACTTTAATAACACCAAAAAATGTTATAATCATCACAGGAGATTAGACTGCTAAAGTAGGAAATCAAAAGATAATTGGGATGACAGACAAATTTGGCCTTGTAGCCCAAAATGAAGTGGGGCAGAGACTGAGGGAATGTTGTCAAAATAACTCACTCTTTTTCAACAACCCAAAAGTGTCTCTACACAAGGCATCACTAGATGTTCAGCGTGGAAATCTGATTGGTTCTGTATTTTGCAGCAAAATGTGGAAAAGCTCTATTGAGTCATTTAAAACCAGACCTGGAGCTGACTCTGGCTCATATCATGTGTTTTGTAATTGAAAAATTAGACTTGATTTGACAAAAGTAGGAATACCATCTGACCATATAAGTATGAGTGAAGTAATATGCCTTATGAATAGGAAGTACAGGTGATCAATAGGTTTAGGGGTAGATTTAAGATTCTCTCTCCTGGAAGGGAGAATGCATGAAGAACTATGGAAAGAGGTAAAAAATATTGTACACGTGGAAGCAACAAAAAAAAAATCACAAAGCAAATAGAGAAGAAGAAAGCCAAAAGGCTGTGTGATGAACTTTTCAAATAGGGGAGGAGAAAGGGAAAGTGAAAGAAAGAAATGGAAAGGGAAAGGAGAAAAGGAAAGGTAGACCTAAGTGAATGCAGAATCTCGGAGAAAAGTAATGAAACATAAGGCTTTCTTAAGGGAACAATGGCAGTGACAACAGAAGTGGAAGAGACAAAGAAGAGGAGCTAATATGTACAGACAAATACATGACGGTTTTTAACCTCCCCAACAACCACAATGGCGCGATTAGTCATCCAGAGCTAGTCATAATGGGCAATCAAGTCAAATGGGTCCTAGGAAGCACTGCTAACGAGGCTCATGGAAGTGATGGAATTCCAGCTGAGTTACTTAAAACTCTAAAGGAGGATGCTGATAAAACTATCCAGTCAATATACCAGCACATTTGGAAAACATAACGGTGAGCACGGGATTGGAAAAGATCAGTTTCCACCCCAGTCCTAAAGAAGGGCAACCCCAAAGAATGTTTAAATTACCAAACCATTGCACTGATTTCACACACAAGCGAGCTAGACTCCAGCAATATGTGAACCAAGAATTAACAGAAGAGAAGGCTGATTTTTAGAAAGGAAGGAAAAATAGGGACCAAGAACAAACATATGGCAGGGTTATGGAGAACGTAAGGGAATTCCAGGAAAAACAATCTACTCCTGCTTCATTGACTACATTAAAACCTTTGAATACATGGACTACAGCAAAATATGGTAAATCTTCAAAGAGAAAGAAATACTAGATCAGGTTCTCTGTCTCCTGTGGAATTTCTATGAGGGCAAAGAAACAACAGTTAGAACTAAACATGAAATAACTGAGTGATTTAAGA
Source organism: Pseudocheirus occidentalis (assembly GCA_028646575.1). Classification (NCBI taxonomy): domain Eukaryota; kingdom Metazoa; phylum Chordata; class Mammalia; order Diprotodontia; family Pseudocheiridae; genus Pseudocheirus; species Pseudocheirus occidentalis. Next base: position 14,126,901 of record CM053599.1, on the reverse strand, counting down.
AACGAAAAGGGGTTTAACAAGGCTCTATATTGTCACCTTATTTATTAAGCTCATGTGCAGATTACATTATGCAAAATGCTAGACTGGAGGAATCAAAAGCTAGAATTAAGAGAATGCAATTGCTATGAGAAATACCAACAATGTCAGATATTCAGACAATACTACTCTAGTGCCAGAAGGTGAAGGAAAAAGAATTAAGAAGTCCATTTGGAAGTGTGAAAGAGGAGAATATAAGAGTTGGTTTCAAGCTTTACATTAAAAAACAAAGATTTTGATACCTGGTTCCATCATTTCCTTGCGAATACAGGGAGAAGAAATGAAAGAAGTTTCAGGTTTTATATACTTAAGCTCAAAGATCACTGCACACAGTGACTGAAGCCATGAAACTAAAAGATACTTGCTTCTTCCCCACAAAGCCATGGCGAATCTGGACAGCATATAGAAAGCAGAGATATCACCTTGCTGACAAAGAGCCATATAGTGGAAGCTGTGGATTTTCAAGTAGCGATGTATGACTGTGAGACTTGGACTATAATGTAAACTGAGTTCTTGAATTGTAGTACTGGGCAGACGATTGAGGGTCCTTTGGACAAGGAGAGGGACAAATCAGTCAATACTTAAAGAAATTCAGAATGTTCATTGGAAAGATAAATACTGAAGCTAAAGCTTAAACAGTTTGACTCTATAAGAGGAAGACAGGACTCATTGGAAATGATCATGATGCTGGGAAAGATTGAAGGCAAGAGTAGAAGGGAGGGTGATTGAGGATGAGATGGAGAAATAGTGTCATGAAAGGAAGGATCATGAGCTTCAGCAGACTTCAGGACAGTGTGGAGGACAGAAGGGCTTGGCTTGCTATGGACCAAGGATGCAGGAAGAATAAGAAACAAGTGAAGGACTGAACAACAGAGACAAAAAATTTGCTAAGAACTATGCTGGATGAGGGAATTATATGGACAGAAAACAAAAGAATAAGACCTGAAATATGTTGAGATCTCTCTGCGTGGTGTGAGTCCTTGGTCTTCCCCATAAGGTCCCCTTCTCCTCTTTTTGCTATGAACCCCAGAAAAGTCCTGTGTCCTTCCTCAGATTTCTCAGAGTACTTTGCCTGGGACTTTTTTTTTTACACTGAACATATTCCTTCTTGTATCACAGTTACTGGTGTCTATGCTTTTTATCCTCTTCCCTCATTAATTTGGAAGAGGTTGAAGTCAGGGACTATGTCTTGTTTTGCCTTTGTAATGCTAAGGTTTAGTGCAGTGCAAGGATTCTAAACGTTTATTTTGTCATAGACACTTTATCCATCTAGGGAAGCCTCTGGACTCTTCCTCAAAAGTATGCTTTTAAACAATTGAAGGAAATGCTACATTTCAGTGCGAAGTGATGCAAAATAAAAATGTCATTTCCCCCCCCCCAAGTAATCATGTAGACATCCCCTACCTCTACCAATGTTCCAAAATCTGTCTGTGGGTCACATTCTAAGAACCTCTAGTTCTAGTGCACTACATATGTGTGGCAAGATCTTTCAGAGCCCCCATCTCCTGAACTTGTAACACCCCAATATGCATCTGAACTTGAGTGTTGAAAGATGAATGAATATGCAGATATTTTTTAGACCTAATTCAGGGATTTGGTGGATATGGCATGAGAGTGTGTTCCTGAAGGAGGCTTGTAAAAGGCTAGGCTTATACCTG
>CM053599.1:14094024-14124707 GCA_028646575.1 Pseudocheirus occidentalis | reverse complement strand
ACTACGTATGTGTGGCAAGATCTTTCAGAGCACCCATTCCCCGAACTCATAAATCCCCAATATGCATCTGAACTTGAGAGTGCAATCATGAAATGAATATGTAGATATTTTTTAGACCTAATTGGGAGATTTGGTGGATATGGCAGGAGAGTGTGTTCCTGAGGGAGGCTTCTGAAAGGCTAGGCTTATACCTGTGCGACAAGAAAATGGCAGAATTATAATTCAAAGGACATATCTCTATGAGAGTCCATGTTTGTTTGTGTGGTGTGGGAGCTAGGGTTGGGGAAAGGAAGGGCCTGGAATACACAATGAAGCTCCATGACTCCTCTCTGCTTCCCCCTCCCCCACTCTCTGTTCCTGCCTCACTTTGAGGAAGAATGTTGCTAGGGAACGTTCCTGCAGGTTTTTAGAAACTTCAGCCAATGAGAAGCCAGGAATGATCTGCAGACACCTTCGCCATAGACTGTTCAAGTGACTCATTATACAGACCGGCAGAGAAGGGCTATTTTTTTGTTAACTCTTTGGATTCTGAGATAGATTTGATTTTAATGGCTTATCAAGGAAAACAAGCAAATCTACATGCATTGATAGAAACTGCGATGTTCCCTTCCCTATGCTATACCTTGGGGATGCAAATATAAATATTTATATAGATATATGGATATAGATATACACATGGAAGTGTATATATGCATGTATATGTATATATATTCTATCTACCTGTTTGCATTCATATATATATTTATAAATAAATGAAACATGAATAGATACTTTTTCAACTTGATCTGTGATTTCATTGATATAGGTAACCCTCAGGTGAGGAACCTTTCTCTATGGATGCTGCATTTGGGCACCTTCTCAACTATTTATCATCCCAGGGTGACACATAAAGGATAGAAGTGAAGGGGATGTTCCAGGGATGGGAGAGTTCACACTGAGCCAAAATAGCTTTCAGACTGGCTCCCCATCCAGTCCTAGGCTATGGATAAATGTATGAAGAGAAAAAGTACCAGTCAGTTAGGGAAGGATTCCATTAACAGGTGTGGTTTCAAGAAAGGAAGGCTTCATGTAGAAATGGTACTTGGGTTGAATCTTGAAGAAAAAGAAGGGTGTGTGTGCAGAGGTGAAGAGGGAGTCATTCTAGGCATGGGGAGCATCCTGTGCAGATTCATGGAGACCAGAGGGGAAAGGTTGTTTGTGAGTTATAGAGAGAAGGTGATTTTGGAGTGATGTCCAATGAAGTGGGGAAGATAGATTGGGTCCTGTTGATATAAAGATTTTTCAAAGAAGACAGGAGAGGTTATTGGAAGAGATAGCAGGAATCAGATCGGAGAGGTCAGGTGGAGAGATAGACGGCCTGATGGGAGCTGATTGGACATGTGGAGTGAGAGAATGTGAGGAGTTAAGAATACCCAGGTTCTGGAATTGGGAGACAGAAAAATGGTGGTACTTTCAACAAAAATGGGGCAGTTTGGGAGACAGATGGGGTTAGTGGGACAGCTAATACAAGTGATCTATTTTTGACCTCATGTCTAAGAGTTTTTAAATTAATAAGGATCTCAGCATCCATTGAGTACAATTCATATCCTTCAGGAATCCCCAGTATAACATGACTAATAAGTGATCTTTTTTAAGCCCTCCAGCGTGGTGCCTCCTCCCCTTTCCGTCCTCTCTGGGCTTAGTCCATTCCCCTTCGGCACTCTGGACAGCTCTCATTGGTAGGAAGTTGGGCAGATTTTACTGACATTGAGCCTTTTTGAGCCTCTTCCATATCATCCTGTTGGTTCTATCTTACGGGTCCAAACACAACTAATCTAATCCCTTTTCCCTTGGACGTCCTCACCTACACTTGAAGATGGCTCTCGTGTCTCCTGTGATGCTTCCTTACTCTAGTCTAAACACACGTTGGGCTTATAGTGCACTAAAATCCACCAGATCTTTTTCAGAAAACCTGTTGATCTATGTCTCCCTCATCTCACACTTTTTAAAAGAAGATTTATAAGATTTAACAGTGATACCTATTGAAATGAGAAGTTCCCCCCCCCCCAGGTAAACCCTGATCTCTCTGTCGAGGGGGAGCTCCTCAGATATACATTCAGTCATTACCAAATAGTTTTTCTAAAAGTAAAAGTGACCTGAATGAGCCTCAGGGAACCTGGAGGGTAAACCAGGTTCTCCCATTCTGGGACCTGCCCATCCTGGAAGTCACATGGTCTAGGAGAAGCAGAAGAGCTGAACTCTAGAAGTCAGTATACCTTGGATCCAGACCTGTCTCTTCCACTCTTTTTGTGACCCTGGGCAAGTCACTATAGTGAGGAGGAGGCTAGGGAATGTACTTTCTCAGCAGAAATCTCTAGATGTGTGAAAGAGAGACCCCAAGGATGTAAGCTACAGTCTAGGACCTTCTGTAAGGAAGGTTCTAATACATCCGATGTGATGAGCTAGACTTCCAAATTTTTAGATGATTTAGTGCCCCTATTAAGAAGTATATTGACTTGCCAACTGAAAGCTAAATCAGTCACCATTCAATAATACTTACTATATTCTGGCACTGTATGGAAGATGCAGATCTTTCTGTCATTAAGGAAACCTAAAAAATCATGAGTCAATAGAATTTTAGAGTTAGAGGCAGTGATCTAGTGAATATAACATTGAATTTGGAGTCAGGAAGACATGAGTTCATATGCTGCTTTGGACCCTTAGTAGCTGTGTGACCTTGGACAAGTCACTTCACTTCTGTTTGTCTCAGTTTCATCATCTATAAAATGGGTATAAAAATAGTACCTGCCCCACAGGGTTGTTGTGAGGATACATGAAAGTGAATGAAGAACTAACAAGCCTCTTGAAGAGGGGAAAGAAGAAAGTATAAAAGCTCGCTTGAAAGTTGACATTAAAAAAACAGCAACTAAGATCTTGGCAACTGGTCCCATCACTTCCTGGCAAATAGAAGAAGAAGAAATGGAAACATTATCATATTTTATATACTTGGGCTCAAAGATCACTGCAGATGGTGGCTGCCCCCTGAAACTAAAGAATACTTGGAGCTTGGAAGAATAGCAATGGCCAATCTAGATGGAGAGTAGACTAAAAAGCTGAGACGTTACCTTGCCATCAAAGGTCCATAGAATCAAAGCTATGGTTTTTCCAGTAAAAACTATGAATTGTGAGATTTTGATTAAGAGGAAAGCTGAACACCACAGAATTGATACTTTTGAATTGAGATGCTGGATAAAACTTTTGAGAGTTCTTTGGACAGCAAGGATGTTAAATTAATCAATATTTACAGAAATTAATTCAGACTGCTCATTGGAAGGACATATACTGAAACTTAAACACTTTGGTCCCATAAGGAGAAGATGGGACTTGTTGAAAAATACCCTGATGTTGGGAAAGATTGAAGGCCAAAGGAGAAGAGGAAGGCAGAGGATGAGATGGACTGATAGTGTCATGAAAGCAAAGAGCATGAGCTTGGACAGACTTTGGAAGGTAGTGAAGGGCAGAAGGGACTTGGGTGCAATGGTCCATGGGGTGAGGAGGAGTGAAACATGACCGAAGGTCTGAACAACAACAGGACCAAATAAATGCATTAAGAGCTGTACTGGAGGAAGATAAAGACAGAAAACGAAAGATCAAGACCTTATGTATATGGAAGCCTCCACTACATCTATCAACACTAGCAGCTGGATGTGCATACCTTGCCCTACCTACTATGCTTTCCTCTGCATTTTTAGCTATGAGCCCTAGAACCCTAGAACATTTGTGTGTCCCTCCTCAGATTACCCATAACTCTTTGACTGGACCTTTTGTTTGCACTGAGCCCATTCCCCTTGTATCACACTTATTTGGTTACATGCTTTCTATACCTGTCCTCTATTAGATTGGATGAACTTTAAGGGAAGGGACTATGTCTTGTTTCAACTCTGTATCATGAAAGTTTTGTGTAGTAGGGATTCTTAACCCTTAATTTTGTCATGGGCCCCGTGGCCATGTATGGGGGACTGTAGCCCCTTTCTCAGAAAAATGCTTATAAACAATTGAAGGAAATGATATATTTTAGTTAGAGGGGAAGAAAAACAAAGGTGTAATTTTTCCCCATCTAATTTTACAATCACACCTGAAATATGTTCATGAGTTGCAGGTTAAGATGCCCAGGTCTGGTGCATTGTATATAGGGGGCGAGATCTTTCAGTAACAAGACCAGGTCCTTGCCCCCCCCCATTCCCTGAACTCATAACTCTCTGGTATATATCTAGATTGAGTGTGAAAATATGGAAGACATGCAGATTTTTAGGACTAATTAGTGTATTGGGTGGATGGGGTATGGAGTTGTGCTTCTGAAGGAGGGTTCTGAAAGGTCCAGTTTGTACCTGTAAGAAAAGAAGATGGCAGAATTTTAGGACAAAGGAAAATTTTCCATGAGAGGCTTTCTCTAAGTCTGTGTTGTGATTGCTGGGGTAGGGGAGAGTAGGGGCCTGGAATACACAATGAAGTTCCATGATTCTTCCCCCCACCCCCACATTCCCCACACACCCCTGACATAGAGGAAGAGTGTTGCTAGGGAACATTGGAGAGGGTTTATAGAAACTTCAGCCAATGAGAAGCCAGGAATGATCTGCAGATACTTTCGCCACACACTGTTCAAGTGGCTCACATTATACAGACCAGCAGAGAAGGGCTGTTTTGGGTTAACTCTTTGGGTTCTGAGAAATATTTGGTTTTCCTTGGCTTGTTAAGGAAGGTAAACAAGTGTTAATGGAAATACTGTTCCATGATCTATGCTAGTGTCTGGAGATACAAGTATATACAAGTGTGTATCTCTATATTGATATATAAATATACATATACATCAACATATAAATATATCTCTCTAGATCTATCTATAGAGATATATTTGTCTATCTTTGGGTATACACACATATATAGCCCCCCCCACAAGTATGTATGCATACACACAAAGATACATACATACACATATATCTATATGAATATACATGTAAAAAAGTCTAAATGAAAAGGGAATAGGCACATTCTGAACTCCACCTGTGATTTCATATATACAGGGTACTCCAAGATGAGGAACCTTTCTCTATGGTTGCTGTATTTGGGCACCTTCTCATCTCTTTATCATCCCAGGGAGAGGCTTAGAGCACAGAGGCATGGACACTAGACACTGAGCCAAACTGACTTTGAGACTGGTTCCCTATCCACTCCTAGATCATGAATAAAAGCATAAAGACGAAAAATACAAGAAAGTTAGATACAAGGGATTTCGAGAAGGAAACCATTAACAGATATGGGCTCAGGAAAGGAAGGTTTCATGTAGATATGGTGCTAGGGGTGAGACTTGAAGGAAAAGAAGGGTTGTATGAGGCAGAGGTGAGGAGGGAGAGCATTCTAGGTATGGGAATGCCCAGTTCAGATTCAGAGAGACAGGAGGGAAAAGGTTGTGAGGAACAGAGAGAAGGCCAGTTTGTACTGTAGAGTTCAAGATGGGGAGTAATGTCCAATGAGGTGGAGAAGATGGATTGGGACCAGGTTGTATAGGTCCTTCAAAGCTCACAGGAGAAGTTTGTATTTCATCCTAGAGGCCATAGGGAGCCACTGGATATCATTGAGTAAGAGAGTGCCAAGGTCAGATCTGAGTTTAAGGAAATCCCTTTGGCAACTTCTGGGTCAGGGATGGATTGGAAAGGAAAAGATTGGAGGCAAGGACACCAATGAGGAGGTCACTGCCATGACCTTAGTGAGAGGTGACTGGGGTAGGAACTGAGGTGAAGGCTGTGTAAGGAGAGAGCAGGGCTCAGATGGGAGAGACATGGTGTAGAGATGGATGACCAGATTAGGGACTGATTGGACTTGTGGAATGAGAGAATGTTCAGGTTATGCAATTGGGAGATAGGAAAAATGGTGGTGCTTTCAACAGAAATAGGGCATTTTGGGATACAGGTGAGGTCAGTGGAAAAGATAATATATGGATCTGTTTTGGATCTCACAGCATCAAAGAATTTTCAAGTTGTTAGGATCCAGCAGCCATTGAGTGCAATTCATAGCCTAAAGGAATCCCCACCATAACATAACTAATAAGTGATCTTCTGGGAGCCCTGCAAGGTGGTGCCCCCTCTCCTCTCCCTCCTCTCTGGGCAGCCCATTCCCATTTGGCACCCTGGAGAGCTCTCATTGGTAGGAAGTTGGGCAGTTTTACTGTCATTGAGCCTTGTTGACTCTCTTTGTAACCTCCACCCCATCCTGCTGCTTTTGTTTTCTGGGACCAAACAGAACTGATCTAATCTCTTCTCTCTGTGACATCCCTGACGACACTTGAAGATGGCTCCCATATCTGTCCCCCACCCCTAACATGCTTTCTTACTCTAGGATAAACATCCCAAGCACCTTTAGTCAATCCACAGTGCCATTAACTGATGACCCTTCATCATCCTGGCTGCTTTTCTCTGGACACTGTGCATGGTATCAACATCCTTAGTAAACCATGGGGCCCAGAGCTGAACAAAATACTCAAGATGAGCTATGAGAAGGGCAGAGAAAATTGGGACTATTCCCCACCTCCCTGCCCATGAAAACTGTGCCCCTAGTAATGCAGTCCTTGTTGAATAATGTCTACTAGCTGGCACCCCACACTGCTCACCCATATTGGGCTCACAGTGCACTAACCCCCCAAATCCTTTTAGAAAACATGTTGATACTTGCCTCCCTTAACTCATACTTGTAAAGTTGATTTTTTGGGTATCCAATTAGAAGATTCATGATTCATCCCTGTTGAATGCCATGTTATTGAGTTTGAAATATCTCTGGTACATTGTAATTTGAAATATCTAAATGTGGTAAGGTGGGCCAGAGGGTCAAGATAGAGTTAGACTTGGATGTATAGTCTGGGAGTCATCAGCAAAGAGATGATAATTAAACCCCAGGAGATGATGAGGTAAGAGAGAAATGAAACAGAGACACAGAGACAGACCAGACAGAGACAGAGACAGAGAGAGATCATGAGAGAGAGATACACACACAGAAAGACAATGAGAGAGAGAGAGTGAGAGAGAGATGATGATGATGATGATGATAAAGAAGAAGAAGAAGAAGAAAGAGGAGAAGAAAAAGAAGGAGGAGGAGGAGGAGAAGAAAAAGAAGAAGAAAAAGAAAAAGAAGAAGAAGAAGAAAAGAAGAAGAAGAAGAAAAGAAGAAGAAGAAAAAGAAGAAGAAGAAGAAGAAGAAGAAGAAGAAGAGGAGGAGGAGGAGAAGCTGAGGGAACACTCGTATTTAGAGGAGATAGTATAGTTGATGATCTCATCAGAAAACTGAGAAGGAGTCAGTCAGGCAAGAGGAGAACCAGGAGAGAACCAGAGTCTCCAGGAGGAGAAGATGGTCAGAAGTGTTAAACACAGCAGAGGGAAAGAAGAATGGGAGCAGAGAAAAGACTATGGCATTTGACAATTAACAGGTAACTGGGAGCTTTAGGATGGAAGAGTTTCAGCTGAGAGATGAGGCTTCAAACTGGATTACCAAATGTTGAGACCAAGTGAGAAGACTGGATGCAGTGACAATCAGAGCAGTCAGGCTTTTCCCAGAGCTTCCACTGGAAAATGGAGAAGAGATAAAGGATCTTAGCTTGAGGGCCTGGTAGGACCTATAGAAGGTTCTTTAAGATGGGGGACACTTGGGCATGTCTGAAGGCAGTAAGGAAGGTACCAATATATAGGGTGGTGATGGAGAGAAAGAGCATTATAGAGGGATAAAGGGTGAGTCAGGTGGCAATCTGTTGGAACAAAGGAGAGGGCATGAGCTGAAGGGCATATGTAAAGGGCTTGGCCTTGGCAAGGAGCAAGGCTACCCGACCATCAGATATTTAGGAAAGATGCAGAGAGTAGGGGATGATGCCAAGGGGGTCTGAGGTGAAAAGAAAGGCTAAGAAGGGAGCTCTGTGAGTGGTTTCAATTTTCTTACAGAAGGAAGAAGCCAAGTCCTTTGTTGTTAGAATGGGACAAGAGGGATGTGGGTGAGAAGCGTGCTGGTAAGTGTTTGACAACTAGATCTCTGAAAGGATGAAAAAGTATACATGGCACATTTTTAAGTTTCATTTGCACTTCCAACATTTTGTCTATGATTTTTTTCCCTCGATAACCAACAAAATAACAAATTGGTCCCTGATTGGTGGCATTCATTTATTGCCAAGGTGTAAATGCTCACCCTGAACATTTAACACCTGGCTTTAGTGAGCTGGTACAAGCTGCCTCCAGCATGTCCTTTATATGAGTAGTTGGGACAAATGGAGGTTTGGAGAAGCTTCTGCAGGGAGAGAGAAAAGGAATCAACTAAATGCATTAAATAAACTTGCCTTTTATTTAAGTTTTGTGAACCAGGTGCCTGCAAAGGAAGTTATTGTCAACATACTAGATGATATCAGATAGAACTTTCCTAGACTGTGGGGAGAAGGAATGATCCAGAGAAGTGAGAAGTCCTTCCAGGTAAACCCTGGCCTCCCAGTTAAGGGGAAGACCCTGAGATGTGCACTGAGTAATAGTCATATAGTTTTTCTAAAAGTACAAGTGACCTGAATGAGCCTCAGGGAGCCTGGAGGCTAAACCAGGTTCTTCCATTCTGGGACCTGCCCATCCTGGAGTCGCATAGTCTAGGAGGAACAGAAGAGCTGAATTCTAGAAGTCAGTGGACCTTGGGTCCAATGCTGCCTCTTTCTCTATTTGTGTGACCCTGGGCAAGTCACTGCAGTGGGGAGGAAGAGAGGGGCTGTAGTTTCCTGCAGAAATCTCTAGATGTATGAAAAAGAGGCCCCAAGGCAGTAAACTGCAGTCTAGGACCTTCTATAATAAGGGTTCTGATACATCAGAAATAATGAGATAGGTGTCTAAATTTTGCCATGACTTAGGGCCTATGTTAAGAAGGATATCAAGGTGACCACTGAGAACTAATTCAGCCACCATTCAGTAAGTACCCACTATATCTCTGGGAGCTGGGTGGTGCCCTACATGGAGTGTTGGGTCTGGAATCAAAAAGACACATCTTGGTTCAAATCTGGCCTCAGACACTTATTAGCTGTGTGACCCTGGGCAGGCCACTTCACCCTGTTTGCTTCAGTTTCCTCATCTATAAAATGACCTGGAGAAGGAAATAACCAATAACTCCAGTATCTTTGCCAGGAAAAGCCCAAATGGGGTTATAGAGAATCAGACAAGACTCAACAACAATAATAACAAGATCCTTGGGGGAGAGACAGAGAAAGAGAGAGAGAGAGAGAGAGAGAGAGAGAGAGAGAGAGAGAGAGAGAGAGAGAGACAGAGACAGAGAGACAGAGAGAGAGAGACAGAGACAGAGACAGAGACACAGAGACAGAGAAAGAGAGAGACAGAGAGCAAGACAGAGAGTGAGACAAAGAGAGACAGAGAGAGACAGACAGAGAGAAAGAGACAGAGAGAATTCTGAATCATAGATTCAGAGACAATGGGGGAATTGATTTAGAGCTGGCAGGGAACTTGGAGTTCAACAGATCCATTTCCTTCATTTTACAGATGGGGAAACTGAGCCTCAGAGAAATTAAGTGACTTGCTTCAGATTAAACAGCTGCTTAGTGTCTGAGATGGGATTTCAAAGCAGGTCTTCCTGACTTCTGGTCCAGTACTCTAACAACTGACCCATCCAGCTACAGAATTCTCTCTGGTCTCGGCTTCCTCGTGATTGAAATGAGCATCTTGGAGTAGGCAGATGCTAATGTTCTTTCCAAATCTCTGTCTATGGTCCCATGATCCTTGTTCCTGTCTTCCATCTATTCCAGTCCCCCTGACAGACACACCTTCCCTTAGCAGGAGAAACTGAAAGTTTTGACCTGTCAAGGGTCCTATACATACAGAAATTCTCATAGCAGCTTTTTCATAGTAGCAAAACCCCCTAAAACACTAAATTGTTGCTAGTCTACTGGGGAAAAGCTGAACAGCTCCTGGTACATGAATGGAACACCATGCTATGGTGCCATTAAAAATGCCAAAAGGACCGTTTCAGAGCACACGAGAAGACCGCAGTGCCATGCTGCAGAGCAGAGCAGTGACAAGAGCCTTATCAATAAGGACATCTTGTCTATATCCCCAGACTCCCCCCGCTGTAATTTTCCTTGTTACTGTCCAGGGCACCACCCCCCTCTACCTGCTGGTCTATGCATATTTATTGTGAAGATTTCGACTTTAATTTTTTATTGTTGAATTGGAGGGAAGGTGGAGAGGGAATGATAATTAAAATGGCAAAAATGAATAAATGCAGAAAAAAGAAAACTAGGCTCCATTTTAAGCCATAAGGAGGGATTAGAGCAATAGCTTTATTCATGATTATGCATCAGATTTCAGGGGTCAGTACATTGAAGAGAAGAATTAAAATTCATTTTGGGGAAGGGAATTTTAATAACCTGATTCTGATAACAATTTAAATGCAGTCAATAAATCCACAAGCATTTATTAAGTACTCAGAGACTTCCCTATGAGATTCTCTCCAGTCTATCCTGTCTTTTCCTTGTTTGTTATGTTTCTTTCCTTGCTTTCTCTCCCATTAGGCTGGGAGCTCTTTGAGAGAAGAAGCTATCCCTTTGCCTTTCTTTATGTTACCAGCAATGCCTTAATGAATGTTTGTTGACTGACTGATCCATAGAGTGATCATTTATAAAGAGCTTACTGTGTACCAAGCTCTGGGCTAGATGAGGGAACTGCAAAGAGAGAAAACAAAAAAGCAAGACCCTAAATATGTTGAGGCCTGTACCAAATTTAGCCATCAATTCTAGGTGCCTGGTGTGTGTCTTCTATTGTTCCCTTTCCTCTTTTTGCTATGAACCCTAGAAAAGTCGTCTGTCCCTCCTCAGATTTCTCATAGAACTTTGCCTGGACCTTTTCTTTTCTTTTTTTAAATTTTAAATTTATTTATTTATTTACTTTTAGTTTATGGCCCTTTTCTTAACACTGACCATATCCCCCCTGTTATCACACTTCTTTGTATACATGCTTTCTATACCCTTTCCTCATTAGATTGGAAGCACTTTGAGGCCAGGGACAATGTCTTGTTTCTACTTTGAATCATCAAGGATTCATGTAGTAGGAATTCTTATCCTCGTTTTGTGTCCTGGATCCCTTGGCCATCTAGAGGAGCCTTTGGACCCCTTCTCAGAAGAATTCTTTTATGTCGTTGAAGGAAATACCACATTTCATTTTGAGATCAGGGAAAATAACGAAGTAATTTTTTCCCTCTAATTTTCAATCCCCTGCTGAAATCTGTCTATTAGCCACAGGTTAAGATTCCCAGGTCTGGTGCATTGCATATATGTGGTAGGATTTTCAAGTAACAAGACCAGTTTTCCCCCCCTACCCTTTCTTTTACCTCAAAAACTTCAGGTGTGTACCTGAGATTGAGTGTGAAAGCCTGAAAAAGTGTGGATTTTTAGACCTAAATGGTGGATTGGGTGCATTGGGTAAGGGGTTGTAATTCTGAAGAAGAATTCTGAAAGGTGAGGATTGGCCCTGTGAGAGAAGAAGATGGCGGAAATATAGCACAAAGGAGAAATTTCTATGAGAGTCCATGTTTGATTTTTGTATTGTGCTAGCAGAGGTAGGGGAGAATAGGGGCTTGAATAGACAATGAAGTTCCATGATTCTCCACCCCACCCCCGCATTCTCTGTTCTCCCCTGACTTGGAGGAAGAGTGTTGCTAGGGAACATCAATGCAGGTTTTTAGAAACATCAGCCAATGAGAGCCCTAGAAAGATCTGCAGACACCTTGCGCCACAGACTGTTCAAGTGGTTTATTATACAGACCAGCAGAGAAGGGACGTATTGTTAACTCTATGGGTTCTGAGATAGGTTTAGTTTTCGTTTACTTACTAGAGAAAACAAATAAGTTTTAATGGCAACCATGCTCCCTACTCTGTGCTAGTCCCTAGGTATACAAAGACATACATATATATTGATTTATATATATGTCCCCACATATATGTATATAGGCTATACCTGAATATATTTTATGTATGTATATTATATATCTGTATATATGTGTGTTTCTATATATTTGAATATATACACATATATCTGTTTGTGTGTGTATGCAAAAAACCTAAATAAAAAGAGAATAGGCATGTTCTAAACTCCACCTGTGATTTCATGTATACAGAGAATCCCAAAGTAAGGAACCTTTCTCTCTGGATGCTGCATTTGGGCACCTTCTTTGCTCTTTATCATCCCAGGGAGATGCTCAGAGCGCAGAGATGAAGGGACTGTACCAGAGGCATGGACACTAGATACTGAGCCAAACTGACTTTGAGACTGGTTCCCTATCCACCCCTGAATCATAGATAAAAGCATAAAGAGAAAAAATACAAGAAAGTTAGATACATGGGAGTTAGGGAAGGACCCCATTAGCAGGCATGCTTAGGAAAGCAAGGCTTCATATAGAAAATGGTGCTTGGGGTGAGACTTGAAGGAAAGAAGGGTTGTGTGAGACAGAGGTGAGGAGGGAGAGGATTTTAGACATGGGAATGCCCAATGCTAATTCAGGGAGACAGGAAGAGAAAGGTTTTTTGTGAGGAACAGAGAAAAGGCCAGTTTGCATCAAAGAGGTTAAGATGGGGAGCAATGTTCAATGAGGTGATAAAGATAGATTGGGACCACGTGGTATAAGGTTTTCAAAGCAAACTGGAGTAGTTTATATTTGATCCTAGAGGCTGTAGGGAGCCACTGTACATTACTGAGCAGGAGAGTGCCAAGGTCAGATCTGAACTTAAGGAAATACTTTTGGCAGCTGCTGAGTTGAGGATGGACTGGAAGGGAGAAAACTGGAGGCAGGGACATCAATGAGGAATCCATTGCCATGATCTCAGTGAGAGGTGACTGGTGTAGGAACTGAGGTGAAGGCTGTATAAGGAGAGAGCAGGAGTCAGATAGGAGAGACATGGCGTAGAGATGGATGGCCAGATTGGGGACTGATTGGACATGTGGAATGAGAGAATGCAAAGAAATGAGGAGAATGCCCAGGTTATGAAATTGGGAGACAGCAAGCATGGTGGTGCTTTCAATAGAAACGGGGCAATTTGGGAGACAGGTGGGATCAGTGGGAAAGATAATATATGAGTTCTGTTTTGGATCTCACAGCATCAAAGAATTTTCAAGTTGGTAGGATCCAGCAGCCATTGAGTGCAATTCATATCCTAAAGGAATCCCCACCCTAACATGACTGATAAATGATCTTCTGGAAGTCCTCTAAGGTGGTGCCTCCTCCCCTCTCCTTCTTCTCTGTGCAGCACATTTCCCTTTGGCACTCTGGAGAGCTCTCATTGGTAGGAAGTTGGGCAGTTTTTACTGGCATTGAGCCTTGTTGAGCCTCTTTGTAACCTCCACCCCACTTCTGCTTCTGTCTTATGGGGCCAAACAAAACAAACCTAATCCCTTTTCCCTGTGACATCCCTGCCTCCACATGAAGATGGCTCTCATATCTCTCCCCCACTCCTAACATGCTTTCTTACTCGAGGCTAAACATTCTATACTCCTTCCATTGATCCATATGTGTAATGAAGCGATGAGTCTTTACCCTCTTGGCTATTCTTCTCTGAACACTGTCCTTGGTATCAATGTTTTTTAATAAACCATAATGCCCAGAGCTAAATATGATGCTCAAGATGAGTCCTGAGAAGAGCAGAAAAAAGTCAGACCATTTCTCAACAACCTGATAATGGAAACTGTGTCCCTGTAAATGCAGCACAAGATTGGATAAGGTCTCTTAGCTGCTGCACCATGATGCTCACCCATATTGGACTCACCATGCACTGAAATCCCCCAATCTTTTTTGAAAAACTGTTGATCATGCCTCTCTCAATTTACAATTGAAAAGATAATTTTTAATACCCAATTAGAAGACTTAACATTGGTCCCCGTTGAATGTCATCTTGTTGATTTTGAGATGTCCCTGGGATGTTGTAATGTGAAATATTTAAATAAACTGTTGGTGAGATGTGCTTGCAGTTCAGAAGAGACTGGGACTGGACATATAGATGTGGGAATTACATACAAAGAGATAATAGTTAAACCCAAGGAGCTTGTGAGGTCAGAGAGAAAGAGAGAGAGAGAGAGAGAGAGAGAGAGAGAGAGAGAGAGAGAGAGAGAGAGAGAGAGGAAGAGACAGAGTGAGAGAGAGACACAGAGAGATAGATAGGGACAGAGACAGAGAGAAACAGAGAGAGATGAAGAAGAGAAACCTAGGTAAAACTCACATTTAGAGAGTATGATTACTGATCTAGGAAAGGAGAGGTAGAAATTCTAGTGCAATGAATATGGTTGGTACAATTTTTCAGTAGGAAGACCAGGTCATCCCTCCCACCCCATTTCTTGACCTCAAAAATCCCAAGTATGTGTCTGGGATTGTGTGTGGAGGGATGAAAGATACATGGATTTTTAGACCCAATTGGTGGACTGGGTCCACCCAATGTATGGGACATGAAGTGTGCTTCTGAAAGAATATTCTGAAAGTTCAGAATTGTACCTGTAAGGCAAGAAGATGGCAGAATTTTAGTACAAAGGAGAAATCTCTATGAGAGTTATTGTTTGATTCTGTGGTGTGGGATCTGGGTAGGGAAGAGGAAGGGTCTGGAACAGACAATGCATCACCATGATTCTCCATCCCCCTCCCCACTCTCTGCTCCCCCCTGACTTGGAGGAAGAGTGTTGCTAGGGAACGTTGATGCAGGTTTTTAGAAACTCCAGCCAATGAGAAGCCAGGAATGATCTGCAGATACCTTACGCCAGAGACTGTTCAAGTGACTCATTATATAGACCAGCAGAGAAGGGCTATTTTTTGTTAACTCTATGGGTTCTGAGACAGGTTTCTTTTTCACTGGCTTATCAAGGAAAAAAGTAAGCAAACAAACATAAATTAATGGAAACTGCTATGTTTTTTGCCCAATGCTAGACCCTGGAGATGCAAATATATATAGATAAACACATACACACAGATATATACATACACACACAGGTGTAAGTGTATACAGGTGTATATAGGAACATATGTTAATGGATTTGTGTGTCCATGTATAAATATATATGCATATATAACACATATATATGTATGTAAAAAGCCTAAATGAAAAAGGAATAGACACATTCTCAAGTCCAACTGTGATTTCATGTATACAGGTTACCACAAGGTGAGGAACCTTTCTTTATGGATGTTGCATTTGGGCACCTTCCCAACTATTTGTCATCCCAGGGAGAGGCTGAGAGCACAGAGGCAAAGGGAGTGTCCAAGAGTCATGGACACTAGACACTGAGCCAAAATGGATTTGAGACTGGCTCCTCATCCCCTTCTAGGTTGTGGATAAGGGCATAAAGAAAAAAATATATAAGTCAAATACAAGAGAGATAGGGCAGCATGCCATTAGCAGGTGTGGGCTCAGGAAAGGAAGGCTTGCTGGAGAAATGGTGCTTGGGTGGAATCTTGAAGGAAAAGAAGAGTTGGATGAGCAGAGATGGGAAGGGAGAGCATTTGAGGCATGGGAACATCTAGTACAGATTCAGGGAGACAGGAGGGGAAAGGTTGTTTGTGAGGAACAGAGAGAAGGCCAGTTTGTACTGAAGAGTTCCAGATGGGGATTCATGACCAAAGAGGTGGGGAAGATAAATTGGGATGAGGTTTATTACCATTAACTGCAGATGTTTGTAATTGATCCCAGAGGCCATAGGGAGCCACTGGACATCACTGATGAGAAGAGTGACAAGGCCAGATCTGAGCTTAAGGAAATCCCTTGGGCAATTGCTGGATTGAAGATGAACTGGAGGGGAAAAGACTGGAGGCAGGGACACCAATGAGGGGGCCACTGACATGTTCTCAGTGAGAGGTGACTGGGGTAGGAACTGAGGTGAAGGCTGTGTGAGGGGATGGGTCAGATGGGAGAGATATAGTAGAGAAATGAGTGACCAGATTGGGGACCGATTAGACATGTGGAGTAAGAGAGAGTGAGGAACTGAGGAGAATACCAAGATTCTGAAACTGGGAGACAGGAAGAATGGTGGTGCTTTCAACAGAAATAGGCTAATTTGGGAGACAGGTTGGGTCAATGGGAAAGATAATATAGAAGATCTGTTTTGGACTTAACACACCAAAGAATTTTCAAGTTAGTAGGGATCCAGGAGCCATCAAGTAAAGTTCCTAAAGGCATCCCAACTATAACGTAACTAAGTGATATTCTGGAAGCCCTCCAAGATGTTGCCTCCTCCCCTGTACCTCCTCTCTGGGCAGCGCACTACCCTTCAGCACTCTGGACAGCTCTCATTGGTAGGAAGTTGGGCAGATTTTGCTGACTTTGAGCCTTGTAGAGTCTCTTTCATCCCTTCCTGTTGGTTCTGTCTTCTGGGGTCAAACACAACTGATCTAATCCCTTTCCCCTGGGATGTCCTCACCTACACTTGAAGATGGCTCTCATCTCTCCCCTGATACTTCCTTACTCTAGGCTAAATATCCCAGACTCCTTCAGTTGATCCACGGATGACCCTTCACTGTCCTGGTAGTTTTTCTCTGGACATTCTCCAGCTTTTTAATGTTCTTAGTCGACCATGATGTCCAGAGCTGAGAGTAATCCTCTAAATGAGCTCTGAGAAGGGCAAAGAAAAATGTGATTCTCCCCTACTTCCTAGTTCATGGAATTTGTGCCCCTATTAATACAGCCGGAGATTGGATAAGGTCTATTGGTTACTGCAACACACTGCTCACCTATGTTGGGCTCACAATCTACTAAAACCCCAAGATCTTTTCAGAAAAAACTATTGATCTAGGCTTCTCTCAACTTACACTTGTACAGTTGATTTTTTTGTACCTAATTAGAAGATTTAACATTATTCCCTATTGAATGTCATCTTATTAATTTTCATGTGACTCTTGAACTTTGAAATTTGAAATATCTAAATAGGCAATTAATGAGGTGGGCCTGAAGTTCAGGGGAGACTAAGGCTTGGAGATATTGATATAGGAGTCATCTGTCAAGATAAGATAGTTATAAGCCAGGAGATGATGTCAGAGAGAGACAGAGAGAGACACACAGACACAGACACAAAGACAGACACACAGTGAGGCACAGAGACAGAGACAGAAAAAGACAGTGAGGGCTGAGAGACAGAGACAGAGAGTCATAGATTCATAGATAATGGGGACACAGATTAGAGCTGGAGGTCTACAAATCCATTTCCTTCATTTTACAGGTGGGGAAAGCGAGTCTTAGAGAAGTTATGTGACTGATCCCTGACTAAATAGGCTGACAAATCTGAGGTGAGATTTCAAAGCAGATTTTCCTGACTCCTTGTCCAGTGTTCTAACCACTGACCCTCCCACTTACTTCTCTCTGGCCTCAGCTTCCTCATGGCTGAAATGAGGGTCTTGGACTAGGGAGGTGCCCTTCTACATCTAAGTCTATGGTCCCATGATCCTTGATCCTGCCCTCTATCCATTCCAGTTCCCCTGGCAGCACCTGACAGATGCACAGTTCATTACCAGGACACACTGAAAGCTTTGACCTATCAAGGGTTTCATATGTGCAGAAGTATCTACAGCAGCTCTTCTCATAGTAGTAAAAAACCCTGGGAACTAAATGGCGCTGACCTACTGGGTCCTAGTATATGAAAGGGACACCATATTATGGTGCCCTAAGAAATGCCAAAATAGTTTCAGAGGACACAAGAAGACCTCAGTGCCATGATGCAGAACAGGACAGTGACAACAGCCTTATCAAGAAGGACATCTCATCTGTACCCCCAGAGTCCCTGCCCCCATCTTCCCTATTACTGTCCAGGGCCCCACCCTCCTCCTGATCCCTCAGGCCTCAATGTCAATGTCCCTGGGGTCACCAGCTGGATGTCTTCCTTCTTGGACTCCTTACTTTCACTTTATTCTACGGCCCACCAAGGCTTGCCACTGTGGACTCCTCCCTCCCTGTTACTCCTCTCTATTTTGTCTCCCACCTGTGTCTATTTTACTTTGTAACATCTTTCACCTAAGACCCCTTTTCCCTGCTCTGTCACTACTGCCACCTCCCCCCTCCCTCATGCTAAACCCCAAGGTCCATATTGTGATCAGCTCATTTATTGACTATTGAACTGGTCTGCTGGAGGGGGATCTGCTTTCCCCATTGCCTCCCCACTCCAGCAGTCCAAGGGATCTTCCTAAAATGAAATTCTCACTGACCACATCACTCCCCTTCTCAATAATCTTCAGCAGCTCCCTATCACTTCCAGGGTCAAATAAGAAATCTTCTGTTGGACTTTCAAAGCCCTTCATGACCTAACTAACCTTGCCTCCTCTCCACCTTTTCAGTCTTCTCACACCTATGTCCTCCTCTTCCCATGTGCCCTACCAGCTTGTGACACTGGTCTTGTTGTCCCTCAAACAAGACCCCCCCCCTTAATCCCAGGCTTTCTCTCTAGCTGTCCCCTGTGGTTCCTGCCATTCTCTTCCTCCTCTCTGCCTCCTGCTTTCCCTGCCTCTCTCTAGCTCCCAACCCAAATCCCACCTTCTCCAGGTAGTCTTTCCTGATTTCCCTTAATGGGTCAAGAAAATATCCTCCCTTCTGCTGATCGTGGTCAAGCTGTCTTGTATATATTTGTACAGAATCCTTTGCATGTTTTCTACCCTCAAGAGCAGGGACTGTTTTTGTCTTTATATCTTCAGCACTTAGCACTCAGTGCTTGGCACATAGTAGGAGCACAGAAATGTTCATTGACTCACTGCCTGAGAATTCTGAAAGACTTCCAGCTGTGCTCAGTGGGCTGGGAAGCCATGATGACAGAGGACCCGAGGAGGAAGCAGGATCCCCACCTCTCTGGCAGGAGGAAATGGACTCAGGAGGCAGAAGGAGACATGTTTTTGGAAGGGGCCATTGTGGGATTTTGTTTTGCTTGTCTGTTTGTATACTCATATGTATGGGTGTGTGTGCATGTTAATGTATGTGTGTGTATATGTACACATTTTTGTGAAGAATTTTATTTTTCATTGTTCAGTAGGGTGAAAGGGAAAGTGGAGGGAGAATAATAATAAATGTGGCAAAAATAAATCGATGCAAAAACCCCAAACTGGGGTCTTTCTTAAGCCACAATGAGAGATTAGAGAAATCATCTTATTAATTATTATGTTGCAGGATTTAGGGGTCAATGCCTCCCAAAAGAAGTATTAAAATTGACTTTGGGGTAAGGAACTTTAATAATAACCTGGTGCTAACCTCATTTTAATTGCAATCAAGAAATCCACAAGCATTTGTTAAGTACTCAGTGACTACCCTATGAAATTTTCCCCAGTCCAGCCTGTCCATCTCTTGTAGGTATATAGTTCTTCCTTGTTGTCTCCCTCATTAGACTGGGAGTTCCTTGAGAGATGGAACTGTCCTTTGGCTTTCTTTATGTCACCAACAGTATCTGGCACATAGTATGCTCTTAATTAATGCTTGTTAATTGACTGCCCCATAGAGCAAGGATTTATGAAGGGTTTACTGTATACTTAGTCCCTCCTGGTTCACTGCCTTGTCATGGTAGAGGGGCTCATGTAGCTCAATGAAGCTATCCCTCGCATAGTTTTCCAAAATGGACAGATCAAAGTGGAGAGTTTTGGCAAAAGGTGATTCACTGGAAAAGGAAATAGCAAAATGCTCCAGTATCTTTGCCAAGAAAACCCAAAGGACAGCACTAACATGATAAAAGAGATAATATCAGAAGACAAGCCCCTCAAGTGGGAAGAGCGGGGACCACGCCAAGCAGTGCCAGAAAGAATGAATGGGCAGGCAGGGTCAAAGCCAGAAGGACACTCAGCTGTGGATGCGTCTGGTGGCAAGGGGGACATCTCTTGTTGCAAAGGTCAGTACTATACAGGAACCTGGAATGTAAGACCTGTGGTCAAACAGGAGATGGAAGCATGAAGTCTCTACATCTTAAGTCAGTGAGCTTAAATGGGTAGGAAGGAGGGAATTTAATCCGGTGATCACTGCATAGACGACCCTGGGCAAGAATCCCTTAGAAGAAATAGAGTAACCCTCATAGTCAATGAAAAGGTGAGAAAAGCAGTACTGGGGGACAATCTCAAAAATGACAGAACGATATTTGTTTGACTCCAAAGTAAACTGTCGAACATCGCATTATTATAAGTCTAGGCTCCAATCACTGATGCGAAAGAGGCCAAAGTGGATCATTTCTATGAAGACCCATGACATCTTCTAGAAATAACACCAAAAAGATGTGACATTCATCACAGGAGATTGGAGTGCTAAAGTAGGAAATCAAAAGATAATTGGGATAACAGACAAGTTTGGCCTTGGAGCCTAAAATGAAGCAGGGCAGAGATGGATAGACTTTTATCAAGAAAACTCACCAGTCATAGCAAACATCCAAAAGTCGACTTTACACATGGGCAGCATCAGATGGTCAATATAGAAATCAGACTGATTCTATACTTTTCAGCTTAAGGTGGAGAATCTCTGTACAGTCAAAGCAAGACCTAGAGCCAACTGTGGCTCAGATCACGAGATTTTTATTACAAATTTCAGATAAATTGAAGAAAGTAGGGAAAACCCATGAGACTCTATAGGTATGGCCTATAAAACATCCTTCATGAATATGAAGTGGAGGTGATGAATAGATTTAAGGGATTAGATCTCATAGATAGGGGGTCTGAAGGAATGTGGATAGAAATTTCCAATATTGTACAGGAGGCAGCAACCAAAACGTAGCAAAGAAAAAGAAGAGCAAAAAAGCCAAAATGGCTCTCTGATATAACTTTACAAAGAGCTAAGGAAAGAAGGAAAGTGAAAAGTATGGAAGAAAGCAAGAGATATGCCCAAATGGATGCTGAATCCCAGAAAATAGCAAGGAAATAAGAAAGTTTTCTTAATGGGCAGTACAAAGAAATAGAAGAAATTAATAGATTAGGAAACACAAAAGATCTCTTCAAGGAAGTTAGAGATATTAAGGAAAGATTTCATGCCGAAATGGGCATTCCAGACCAAAATGGTAGGGACTTAACAGAAGTGGAAAAGATTAAGAAGAGGGGACAGGAATATCTAGAAGAATTTGACAAGAAAGATCTTAACATCCCTGATGACCAAGATGGTGTGGTTACTGACCTAGAACGAGATATCCTGGAGAATGAAGTCAAGTGGGTCTTAGGAAACCTTGCTAGCCATAACGCTAGTGGAGTTGATACAATTCCAGCTGAGCTATTTAAAACCCTAAAAGGTGAAGCTGTTTAAGTTCTGCACTCAATTTGCCAGTGAATTTGGCCACTGGATTGGAAAGATCCGTTTACATCCCAGTCCTGAAGAAGGGCAATGCCAAGGAATGTTCAAATTACTAAACAATTGTGTCCATTTTGCAAACCAGCAAGATTATGCTTAAGATTCTGCAAGTCAGGCATCAGCAATATATGAACCAAGAACTACCAGAAGAGTGTGCTGATTTTTGAAGAGGTAGAGGAACCAGAGACCAATTGCCAACATTCACTGGATTATGGAGAAAGGTGAGGGAATTCCAGAAAATATCTATTTCTGTTTCATTGACTACACTAAGGACCGTGTGTGGATCACAACAAAATATGGCAAGTTCTTAAAGAAATGGGACTACCAGATCATCTTACTTGTCTCCTGAGGAGCCCATACATGGGCCAAGAAGCAACAGTTAGAATCAAACGTGAAACAACGGATTGGTCTAAGATTGGAAGCAGAATATGATAAGCCTGTATATTGCCATCTTATTTATTTAACTTATATGCAGATTATATCATGCAAAATGCCAAGCTGGGCAAATTAAAAACTGGAATAAAGGTTGCCAAGAAAAATATAAAACATCTCAGATATGTAGAAAATACCCCCCTGATGACAGAAAAGTGAAGAGAAATTAAGAAGCCTTTTGATGATGGTGAAAGAGGGCAGTGTACAAGCTGGTAGAAACTTAACATAAAAAACTAAGATTTTGGCAACTGGTCCCATCACTTCCTGTCAAATAGAAGGAGAAGCATTGTCAGATTTTATATACTGGGGCTCAAAGATCACTGCAGATGGTGACTGCCTGCATTCAATGAAAAGACACTTGCTTCTTGGAAGGAAAGCTATGGCCAGTCTGGATAGCATACTAAAAAGCAGAGACATCACCTTGCCAACAAAGGCCCATACAGTAGTAATGCATGGCTGTGAGATTTGGACGAGAAAGCGAGCGGAGTGCAGAATGAATACTTTTAAATTGTAGTGCTGGAGATGACTTTTCAGACAGCAAAGAAGTTAAATCAGTCAATTCTTAAAGAAATTAAATTAGACTGTTCATTGGAAGGTCAAATACTCAAGCTGAAGCTTAAAAACTTTGGCCACATAATGAGAAAACTGGACTCAATGGGAAAAACCCTGATGTCAGGGGAGATTGAAGGGATGGGAGAGGATGAGATGCATAGTGAGTGTCATGGAAACCAGGACCATGAGCTTGGAAAGACTTCTGGAAACAGTGGAGGACAGAAGGGCCAGGCATACTATTGTCCATGCAGTCAGGAGGAGTGAGATTCATCTGAAGGACTGAAAAACACGACAGCAAATGCACCAAGAGCTGGCTGAACGATGAATTACCAAGACAGAAAACAGAGCAAGACCATGGACCCTAAATATGTTGAGACCTCCACTAAATTTCACTATCAGACACTCCCTGCCTAGGGTGTGTCCTTCGCCCTCCCCAAAATGGTTTCCATTCCTCTATTTTCTTTGAACCTCCCAAAAGTCCTGTGTCCCTCTTCACATTTCCCCTAATCCCTTGCTGGACCTTTTATTTACACTGAAGACACCCCCCCACCCCTTGCCTTGTATCCCAGTTATTTGTGTGTACTCTTTCCATGCCTTTCCCCCATAAGACTGGGAGCACTTTGAGTGCAGTGACCATGTCTTGTTTGAACTTTGTATCTTCAAGATTTAGTGCAGTTTGAGGATTTGAGACCATTTATTTTTTCAGGGGCCCCTTGGCTACTTGTGTTGGGGGCTCTGGACCCCTTCTCAGAATAGTGCTTTTAAACAGTTGAAATGTTACTTTTCATTTTCATGGTTAGGGAAAGGAATAATGTCATTTTCCCATTTAATTTTACAGGACCACCCACTCCCCAAAATCTATCCATGGACCACAGGTTCTGACCCCCCAGGATTAGTGCATTGTGTATGGTGGCCAAGAACTTGGCAGTCGCAAGACCAGGTCATTTTTTTCCCTCTCATTCCATGATCTCATAAATTCTAGGTGTGTACCACGAATTGTGTATAGAAGAATGAAAGATAAATGGATTTTTAGAGATAATTGGTGCATTGGGTGGACTTGGCATGAGAGTGTGCTCCTGAAGGAGGCTTCTGAAAGGCCAAGCTTATACCTGTGAGGCAAGAAGATGACAGAATTATAGTACAAAGAGAAATCTCTATGAGAGTCATTGTTTGATTCTGTAGTGTGGGAGCTGGGGTAGGGGAGAGGAAAGGTCTGGAACAGACAATGCATCACCATGATTCTCCACCCCTCCCCACTCTCTGCTCCCCCCTGACTTGGAGGAAGAGTGTTGCTAGGGAACATTGGTGCAGGTTTTTAGAAACTCCAGCCAATGAGAAACCAGGAATGATCTGCAGATACCTTACGCCAGAGACTGTTCAAGTGACTCATTATACAGACGAGCAGAGAAGGGCTATTTTTTGTTAACTCTATGGGTTCTGAGACAGGTTAGTTTTTAATGGCTTATAAATAAAAACAAATATACATTAATGAAAACTCCTATGTTCTCTGTTCTGTGCTAGGCCCTGGGGAGATAGAATTATGTACATACATCATACACATATATATATGTATTTATGTATGTATACATGTATATACAGTATATCTATCTCTATCTCTTATACACAGATAAACACGCACCAAGGTGTTTGTGTGTGTATAAATATACACACAAATAACCATGTACATTTAAATGTATGAATAAACCTATGTGTGCATGTGTGTGTATGTATATGTAAATAAAAAGGGACTAGGCCACACTCTGAACTCCACCTGTGATTTCACATATACAGGTACTCCCAGATGAGGAGCCTTCCTCTGTGGTTGCTGCATTTGGGCACCTGCTCTTTATCATCCCAGGGAGAGGCTCAGAGCACAGAGGTAAAGGGACTGACCCAGAGGCATGGACACTAGACACTGAGTCAAAGTGGCTTTGAGACTGGCTCTTCATCCCCTCCTAGGCTGTGGATAAGGGCACAAAGAGAAAAAAATGTAATAAAATTAAAAACTAGGGAGTTAGGGAAAGCCATCATTAGCAGGCACGGGTTCAGGAAAGGAAGGCTTTATGTAGAAATGGTGCTTGGGGTGAAGCACCCCAAGGTGCTTAGAAGGAAAAGAAGGATTGTGTGAGGTATTGGTGAGGAAAGAGAGAGTATTCTAGGTATGGGAATGCCCAGTGCCAGTTCAGGGAGACAGGAGGGGAAAGGTTGTTTGTGAGAAAAAGAGAGAAGGTGAGTTTGTATCTCAGGGTTCTAGATGGGGATTCGTGACAAATGAGGTGATGAAGACAGATTGGGCCTTCAAAGCCAACTGGAGAAGTCTGTACTTGATCCTAGAGGCTGTAGGGAGCCACTGGATGTCACTGGGCAGGATAGTGGAAAGGTCAGATTTGAGTTTAAGGAAAATCCTTTTGGCAGCTGCTGGGGATGGACTGGAAGAGAAAAGATTGAAGGCAGGGACTCTAATGAGGAGGCCATTGCCATGATCTTAGTGAGAGGTGACTGGGGTAGAAACTGAGGTGAAGGCTGTATGAGAGTGGGTCAGATGGAAGAGACAATGGTGGAGAGATGGATGGCCAGATTGGGAACTGATTGAGCATGTGGAGTGACACAATGAGAAGAAGTGAGGAGAATGCCCAGGTTATGAAACTGGGAGACAGGAAGAATGGTGGTGCTTTCAACAGAAATAGGGCAATTTAGGAGACAGGTATGGTCAGTGGAATACAGGAGATCTGTTTTGGACCTCCTAGCTTCAATGAATTTTCAAGTTGATAGGAATCCAGCAGCCACTGAGTGCAATTCATCTCCTAAAGGAATCCCCACCCTAAACATAACTAATAAGTGATCTTCTGGAAGCCCTCCAAGATGGTGCCTCCTCCCTCGTCCCTCCTCTCTGGGCAGCACATCCCCCTTCAGCACTCTGGATAGCTCTCATTGCTAGAAAGTTGGGGAGTTTTAATGGCATTGAGCCTTGTTGAGCCTCTTTGTAACCTCCACCCTATCCTGCTGGTTCTGTCTTCTGGGATGAAACAGAACAGATCTAATCCCTTTTCCCCATGACATCCATGCCCATGCGTCCTCCCTGATGCTTCCTTACTCTAGGCTAAACATCCCAAGCTCCCTCAGTTGATCGTATATCATGAAATGATGAGCTTTCACCCTCCTGACTGTTCTCTGGACACTCCAGCTTTTTAATGTCCTCAATCAACTATAATGTCCAGAGTTGAAGCTAATAAAGATGAGTTATGAGGACAAAGAAAAGTGAGACTAACTCTCACCTTCTTGTTCATGGAATCTGCATCCCTATCAATGCAGCCCAAGATTGAATATGATCTCTTGGCTGCTCCACCACAATGCTCACCAGTATCGGGCTCATAGTCCACCAGCACCTCCAGGGATTTTCAGAAAAGCAGTTAATCCATGCCTCTCTCCATTTACAAATGCTAAGTTAATTTTTAAAATATCCAATTAGGAGATTTAACATTGGCATTGATTGAATGTCATGTTATTGATTTTGAAATGTCTCTTGAACTTTCGAATTTGAAATATCTACATAAGCAGTTGGTGAGGTGGGCCTGGAGCTCCATAGAGACTGGGGCTAGAGATGAAGATCTGGAAGTTATCTGCAGAGAGATGGTAGTTAAACTCAGGGTGCTGGTGAGGTGAGAGATAGACAGACAGAGACAGAGAGACACACAGGGAGAGAGAGAAAGAGAGACAGAGAGAGAGAGAGAGAGAGAGAGAGAGAGAGAGAGAGAGAGAGAGAGAGAGAGAGAGAGAAGCCTAGGGAACTCACAATTTAGACATGATATAATTGATGATCTAGCCAAGAAGCCTGAGAAGGGGGCAGGCAGGCAGGAGGAGAACCAGGAAAGAACAATATCACAAAAGGTCAGAGAGTCTCCAGGAGTGGTGTATGGTCAGAACTGTCAAATACATCAGACGGCAAAAAGAACAGAACTGAGACAAGAATATTGGATTTGTCGATTAAAAGTAACTGGTAGCTTTAGGATAGAAGAGTTTCACTTGAGGGATGAGGCTATAAACTGGATTACAAAAGCTTAAGGGCTAAGCAAGGAGTGGATGCAGAGACAATCAGAGCAGACAGTCTTTTTTTCCCTTTCCCATTTCCACTGGGAAATGGAGGAGACAGAGGAATTTAGCTTGAGGAGTTTTTAGGATCTTATGAAGGTTTTTTTTAAAGAGGGGGACACTTTAGTATATTTGAAGGCAGTATAGAAAGGTCCAATATATAAGAAGCCAGATGGAGAGAAAGTATTATAAAGAGATAAAGCATGAGTTGGGGGCAATCTGTTGGAACAAAGGAGAGGGCATGAGCTGAAGGGCATGTGTAAAGGGACTGGCCTTGGCAAGGAGCAAGGCTAGCTGACCATCAGATATTGGGGAAAGAAGCAGGGAGTAGGGGATGATGCCAGTAGGATTTTGAGATGATAAGAAAGGCTAACGGGGGAGTTGATAATGAGCGGCTTCGATTTTCTCATGGAAGGAAGAGACCAAGTCTTTGGCTGATGTGTGAGCAGGGGTGTGGTGGCAAATGTTTCACAACCAGTTCTTTGAGGGGAAAACTATATGTATGGCACACTTTTAATTTTAATTTGCATTATTAACATTTTCTCTATGACTTTCTAAAGTCTAATCAATCGACAAAACCATAAATTGGACCTGATTGGAAACAATTATTTACTCCTGCGGTGTAAATACTTACACTGAAAATTTAACACCCGGCTTCAGTGAGCTAATACAGGCTACCTCCAGCATGTCCTTTGTGTGAGAGTTGAGGCAAGAAGTGAAGGTCTGGAATAGCTTGAATGGGGAGGGAGAAAGAGAATCAACTAAATTCATTAAATAAACTTGCCCTTCCTTTAAATTTTGTGAACCAGGTGCCTACAATGAAGTTATTGTCAACATACTAGATGGTGTCAGATAGAACTTTCCCCGATTGTCCAGAGAAGGATTGATCCAGAGAAGTGAGAAGTCCCTCAAGGTAAACCGTGGCCTCTCTGTTAAGGGAGAGCCCCTGAGATATATACTCAAAAGTTGCTAAATAACTTTTCTACAAGTGCAAGTGACCTGAATTAGCCTCAGGGAACCTGGAGGCTAAAGAAGGTTCTTCCATTCTGGGACCTCCCCATCCTGGAAGTCACATAGTCTAGGAAGAGCCGAAGAGCTGGACTCCAGAATCAGTGGACCTTGAGTCCAGTCCTGTCTCTCCACTCTTTCTGTGACCCTGGGCAAGTCGCTGCAGTGAGGAGGAAAGAAATTGTAGTTCCCAGCAGAAGTCTCTAAATGTGTGAGAGACCCCAAGGAAGTAAACGGTAGTCTAGGACCTTCTGTAATGAGTGAGGGTCCGGATCCATCAGAAACAATCACATGGGCTTAGGAATTTTGCCTTGGCTTAAGGTTTATGTTAGCAAGGAGAGTTACTTGACCACTGAGAACTAATTCAATCTCCATTCAGTAAGCACCTACTGTACCCTTGGAACTGTATGGAAGATCCAATAATTTCTGTCATTAAGAAATTTAGATTGTAGTCAGTATCTTTAGAATTTTAGAATAGAAGGCAGTGACAGTGAATAAAGCATTGAATTTGGAGTCAGGAAGACATGAATTCAAATACTGTCTTGGATGCTTGTTGTGTGACCTTGGACAAGTCACTTCATCACTGTTTGGCTCAGTTTTATCATCTATAACATGGGAATAAAAATGGCATCTGCCTTCCAGAATTATCATGAGGATACATGAGAAAATATTAATAAAGCACTCTGTAAACCTTAAACTTCTAGCTCTTATTCTTAATTGAGAGGAGACAAGACATGGGGGGGGGGGAGGTGATAAGAAGAGGACAGCTGAAGGTCATCTAGTTGCTCTTGGACTTCTGGGTGAAGGAGAGGCCCCTTCATGGAGAAGGAGAACCTTGAATGATGTCTTAGGAAAAGGAGCAGAGAAAAGGAGAAGTTTTGGAAAGAGGAATGAGTCTGACATGAGGATTACTCAAGGGCAAGATTCATTCTAATGCACTGGAAGAATTAGTTTGTAGTAACAGGGGAGAGAGAAAGAAATAGAAAGTTCTGAATCTTAGGCTCAGAGATAATTGGGACATAGATTTAGAACTTGCCGGGACTGTGGAGGTCAGCAGATCCATTACCTTCATTTTACAGATAGGGAAACTGAGTCTCAGATAAGTTAAGTGATTTGCCTCAGATTAAACAGTTGGTAAGTGTTTGAGGTTGGATTTTAAGAAATATCTATTTAATATTTTATCCATTATTACATGTCAAATAATTTTAGCATTCATTTTTTTAAAAATTTGCATTTCAAATTCTCTCTTTCTACTTTTTCCTGCCCCTACTCCAAGATAGCAAGCAATTTGGTAAAGGTTATACATGTGCAGTCATTGAGAACATTTCCATATTAGTCACATTGTAAATGAAAGCTCAGATACTACCCACCCTCCAAAAAAGAAAATATAAAGAAGTATGCTTCAATCTGCATTCAGACTCTCAGTTCTTTCTTTTTTAAAATTAAATTTTATGTTTATTTTTAGTTAAAACATTCATTTCCACAAGATTTTGAGTTACAAATTTTCTCCCCATCTTTCCCTTACCTACCAACTCAAAATAGTGAGCCTACTGAATACCCCCGCCCCAATCTGCTCTCTTCTATATCCTCCCCCATCCCCCTCTGACTTTCCAGTAGGGCAAGATGGATCCCCATACCCCAGTGCCTGTATATCTTATTTTCCAGTGCATCAGTGCATGTTTATACATATATGTGTATATATGTATATATAAAACATTTGATTTAAAAACTTTGAATTCCAGATTCTTTCCCTTCCTCCTTCATCACCCACCCTTATTGGGAAGATACACAATTCAATATAGGCTGTACATGTGTAGTTATGCAAAATATTTCCATAGTGGATATATTGTGAAAGACTGACTATATTTCCCTCCATCCTACACTGTCTCCCACTTGTTTTATTTTCTTTTTTGACTCTGTCCCTTTTCAAAAGTGTGTGCTTCTAACTACCCTCCCCCCCAATCTGCCCTCCCTTCTATCATCCTCACTCTTATCCCCTTCCCCCCTACTTTCCTGTAGGTTTAGATACCCAATTTCTTGTATGTTATTCTCTCCTTAATTCAAATTCAATGAGAGTAAGGTTTACCCATTCTCTTTTGCCTTCCTGTCCTTCCCCTCCATTGTAACAGTTTTCCCTTGCCTCTTTTATGTCAGATAATTTACCCTATTTTGTCTCTTCCTATCTTCTCTCATTATATTCTTCTCTTACCTCTTAATTTTATTTTTAAAATATCATCTCTTCCTCTTTAACGGGTCCTGTGCCCTCTGTCTATGTATACTTGTACACATATACACACACTTACATATGTATTCATACACACATATACCCTCTTATATAGACATATACATGTATGTATGCATACATACATATACACACATATTTATATTCCCTTCAACTATCCTCATACTGAGAAAAATTTCATAAGTTACAACTATTGTTTTTCCATGTAGGCATGAGTTCAACTTTGATAAGTTCCTTATGATTTCTTTTCCTTCTTTACCTTTTCATGCTTTTCTTGCTTCTTGTGTTTGAATATCATATTTTCTATTCAACTCTGTTTTTTTTTCATCAAGAGTGCTTCAAAGTCCTCTATTTCATTAAATGACCATATTTTCCCCTGACACGTTATACTTAAATTTCTTAAGTAGGTGATTCTTGGTTTTAACCCTAGCTCCTTTGACCTCCAGAATATCATATTCCAAGCCCTTTGATTCCTTAATGTAGAAGCTGCTAGATCTTGTGTTATCCTGGTTGTGTTTCCACAACATTCAAACCATTTCTTCTTGGCTGCTTGTAATATTTTCTCCTTGATCTGGGAACTCCAGAATCTGGCTATAATATTCCTAGGAGTTTTCTTTTGGGGATCTTTTTCAAGAGGTGATCAGTGAATTCTTTCAAGTTCTATTTTGCCCTCTGGTTCTAAAATATCAGGGTAATTTTACTTGAGAATTTCTTGAAGGATGATTTCTAGGTCATTTTTTGATCATGGCTTTCAGGTAGTCCAATAATTTTAAAATTATCTCTCCTGGATCTATTTTCCAGGTCAGTGGTTTTTCCAAGGAGATATTTCACATTGCCTTCTATTTTTTCATTTGTTTGGATCTGTTTAATAGTATCTTGATTTCTCATAAAGTCATTAGCTTTCATTTGCTCCCATCTAATTCTGAAGGAATTATTCTCTTCAGTGAACTTTTGAAATTCTTTCTCCATCTGGCAAATTCAGCTTTTTAAGGCATTCTTCTCATTGGCTTTTTGGGTCTCTTTTGCCTTTTGAGTTATTCTGTTTTTTTCTTTTTT
>CM053599.1:14042719-14093524 GCA_028646575.1 Pseudocheirus occidentalis | reverse complement strand
GAGAGAGAGAGAGAGAGAGAGAGAGAGAGAAGAGAGAGAGAAAGAAGAGAGAGAGAAAGAGAGAGAGAGAAAGAAGAGAGAGAAAGGAGAGAGAGAGAGAGAAAGAAAAGAGAGAGAAAGGAGAGAGAGAGAAAGAGAAAGAAGAGAGAGAGGAGAGAGAGAGAGAGAAGAGAGAGAGAGAGAGAGAGAGAGAGAGAGAGAGAGAGAGAGAGAGAGAGCAGATGGCACCCAAGTGATGGCAGAAGAGGAAGAGCTGAGAAGGGGGAGATCTCAGTGGATTGCTTCAATTTTTCCCCAGTGAAATTAGCAAGGTTCTCAGTTGAAAAGATGGGGGAAGGGAAAGCCATGGGAGGTTTGAGGAGTGATAAGGTCTGGAAGAGCTGCTGTGGAGAATGGATTGGTATGCTGATAAGACAATTGTAGAAGGATTGCCTAGCAGCATCGAGGGCCCACTTGAGGTTATATAACACAGATTTTCTGTGGACCCGGTCTACTTTTTCCAGCTTCCTTCAGTAGCATCTGTGCAGGCATTATGGTGGTAAATGGTGGGAATGATCCAAAATTGGGGCATGGTTGAGGCATAATTGCTGATATGATAAGGGAGCTAAGGATAGAGTTGAATTGGTTCATCAAGAAGGCAAGACGGGGAGAAGAACTGAGAGTGGGGGATTGCAGGGGAGATGGCTTGGAAAGGTCATGGTGAGGATGAAGAGAAGTTTTTTATAAGAATATTGTTGTTCATCCTTCATTCTCAAAGCGGACTAATGGCATCATGAGAATGATGTCTTGACTTTTTTAAATATTAATTTATTCCTTCTTTACAGCACTCATTTCCATGAGATTTTGAGTTACAAATTTTCTCCCCATCTTTCTCCTACCCACCTCCTTAAAACAGCCATCCCACTGTATAGCCCTTCCCCTGGTCTGCTCTCTCCTATATCCTCCCCCATTGCTCCTCTAACTTTCCAGTAGGGCAGAATGGGTCTCTCTCCCCCAGTGCCTGTATATCTTAATTCCCAGTTGCATGTAGTTAATAATAATAATAATGATATATATATATATATATATATGCACATGCACATATGTTTTTAACATTTGATTATAGAACTTTAAATTCTAGATTCTTTCCCTTCCTCTCTTGTCACCCACCCCCACTGGAAAGACAAGGAATTCAATACAGGCTTTGCATGTGTAGTTATGCAGAACATCTCCACAATGAACATATTGTGAGAGACTGATTATATATCCCTCCTTCCTGTCCCGCCCCTTGTTCTACTTTCTCCCCTGTCCCTGTCCCTTTACAGAGGTGAATACTTCCAGCAACTCTCCTTCCCTCCCCTGCCCTCCCCTCCATCATCCCACCTCTCATCCCCAACCCCCCTACTCTCCTGTGTGGCAAGATAATCAGTTTAGAGTCTATGTCATTCCTTCCCTAAGCCAAATTAAATGAGATAAGGTTGACCCATTTCCTTTTGCCTTCTGGTTCTTCCCTTCCATTGTGACAGTTATGCCTTGCCTCTTCTATATGAGAAGATTAACCCCATTCTGTCTCTCCTTGTCTCTTCTCATTCTAATCCTCTCTCACCTCAGAATTTCACCTTTTAAAGTATCATCCCTTCCTATTCAATTGATCCTGTGCCCTCTATGTACTCATATATACACATACTCAGATATGTATTCATATGGATATATAAACCCTCCTATATAGACATATGTGTATGGATACATATATATACATTTGTGTTCCCTTCACCTGTCTTCATACTGAGAAAAGTTTCCTAAGTTACAATTATCATTTTTCTGTGTTGGCATGTAAATAGTTCAACTTTGATAAGTTCCTTAAGTTTTCTTTTCCATGTTAACCTTCTCATGCTTCTTATATTTGAGTGACAAATTTTTTTTCAGTTCTAGTTTTTTCAGCAAGAATGTTTGAAAGTCTTCCGCCTTACTGAATGACCATATTTTCCCCTGGAAGATTATACTCAATTTTGCTGGGTAGGTGATTCTTGGTTTTAATCCTTGGTCCCTTGATCTCCAGAATATCATATTCCAGGAATTTCGATCCATCAGTGGAGAATCTGCCAGATCCTAGGTTATCCTGATTGTGCTTACACGGTATTCAAATTACTTCCTCTTGGGAGCCCATAATATTTTCTCCTTGATCTGGGGACTTTGGAACCTGGCAATAATATTCCTAAGAGTTTTCTTTTGGGGATCTTTTTCAAGTGGTGATTGGTGAATTCTTTCAAGTTCTATTTTGCCCTCTGGTTCTAAAATATCATGGCAATCAGAAAGGATGCTTTCTAAGTGTTTTTTGTGATCATGGCTTTCAGGTAGTCCAATAATTTTTAAATTGTCTCCCCTGGATCTATTTTCCAGGTCAGTGGTTTTTCCAATGAGATATTTCACATTTCTATTTTTTAATTTGTTTGGATCTGTTTAATAGTATCTTGATTTCTCATAAAGTCATTTGCTTCCATTTGCTCCACTCTAATTCTGCAGGAATTGTTCTCTTCAGAAAGCTTTCGGAATTCTTTTTCCATCTGTCAAACTTGACTTTTTAAGTCATTCTTCTCCTCATTGGCTTTTGGGGCCTCTTTTGCCATTTGAGTTAATCTATTTTTTAAGGTGTTATTTTCTTCAGTCAGGTTATTGACTCTCTTTTCATGTTTTTCTTGCATCATTCTCATTTCTCTTCCCAATTTTTCCTCCACTTTTCTTATTTGGTTTTCGAAATCCTTCTTAAGCTGATCTATGGCTTCTAGACAGTTTTCATATTTCTTGGAAACTTTTGGCATAGGAGTTCCAACTGTGTTGTCTTCTTCCCGTTCCATGCTTTGATCCTTTTTGTCCCCCAAGAAGAAATCTAGAGTTCAATTGCTGTTCTTACTTTGCTTCCTTTACCTGCTCATGTTGCCAGTGAATTACTTCATTTTTTAGCTCTGTGGAACTCTGCTTCCAGACGGGAAAGCTCTGTCCCAAATCGCTGGGGCTTTTGCAGCTGCTGAAGCTATTTAGGAGGCTGCTGCATTCCCCCACCAGCTTTGGCTCACTGAAAACACACCCCAGGACCACCACCCAAGACCTAGCAATTATAGCTACAATTGTCTCTACAAAGTCATCAGAGGATTTTGTAAGAGAAGGCTCAGGGAGAGCTGAAAAGCTCATAGATGATGGTCAGATGAGGGGATTTCCAGAATGCTCAAACATGGAGGTGGTACATTTCTGAGTGATAGCAAAATCAAAGGTTAAACATCTTTGTGGGTGGCTGACGTGGAGTGGAGGAGTAGGTCATGGGAAGGGAGTAGGGTGAAGAACTAAGTGCTTAGAGTGTTTGAGGTAGGGTATGTATGTATGTTGAAGTCCCCTGGTATGAAGGCAGGAGCTGGGGAGGAGAGAAAAATTGTGAACCACATATAGAACTCATTGAGAAAGGAAGGGAAAAGACCCTGAGGTCTGTAGACAACAGCTGCCAGGATTTTGTTTGGATGGTAGATTGGATGGTAGCATAAAGTTCAAAGGAGGGGAAGTTACTGGGGAGAAGGTAATGAGGAGAACCCTGAAGCAGCAGTGGGAGGCAAGGGGTATTCCAACTCCCCCCCCACACCATTAAGTGAAGGAGAGTGAGTGAAGGTGGACCCAGCACTGGAAGGGTAGAAGTGAGGCTGAGTCATTGGGGGAGCCAGGTTTCTGTAATAGCTAGAAGATGGAAGGAGTGGGAGAGGAAAAGATTTAGGATGAAGGGAAGTTTGTTGCCTACAGAATAAGCTTGGGCTGGGTGGAGTTTGGTTGAAACTTTGGGGTGGGAGGGTTGAGGGGGACAAGAATGAAGAATCAGTTGGTGAGGGTGGGAAATGAAGTTGAGTGATGAACTAGGGAAAGTTCAGAGTCATGGATGTAAGGCCAGCTTTGAATTCAGAAGACTGAGATTCAAGTCCTCCGCTTGCCTCTGGCAATCCCTCTATACTCCTCAAAACTCTTTTAAAAAGATGATTTGGGAGCCACAGAAGATCTGTATCAGAGGCAGAAACTTCTACATGCATTAAATCACAGTAGCAGAGTAAAACACACGAAGGAAAAAAGCCCAAGACAAGGCCCTGTGCTAGGCATTCTGGGTGCAAAGGCAAATAGGACTTATTAAGCACCTTCTGTGTGCTGTGCTCAGCTATGTGGATACAAAGACAGGCAAAAGACAGCCCCTGCCCTCAAGGAGCTCGCAGTCTAACGGACCTTGCCCTCAAGAGGGTTGTGTTTGACTGTACATATATTAAAGGATATTATTTTTAATAAATCAAAACCTAAGTCTTCTAGATCTGAGGATATTAGTTAAATAGTTATCCCTTATTTATTTATTTTAATAATATTTAATATTATTTTTATAATTAATATTAAATAAAATTAAATAATATTTAATAATATTATTAACTAATATTTGTTAAATATTTATCCCTGACTCTGTTTAGCAAGGTAGAAGGTAGAGATCTAGCCTCTGGCTCAGTTCTATTCCATAAGCTTTCATTAACCACTTACTATCTATGTGCAACAGAGAGTGAGCTTGCCTAGTGGACAGAAGGCCAGCCTTGAGGCCAGGAAGGCCTGAGTTTAAGCCCTGCCTCTGGCACATGCTAGCTGAAGGTGACCTGGGCAAGTTACTTGGTTTGGTAGTGACCCAAGCAGTTGCTGAAGTCCCTAAGGTGCAGAGCAGGGTTGGCCAAAGGTGTTTGTCGCTGAACTGTTGAATCCCAGGTCTAGAGAAAGAAATCCATTTGCTTATTAGCATCTCCTATGAACGTCAAGGCCATAATAATACATTTTCAAGAGTAATCAAGGACTAAGACTAGTGATAACAATATGGCAGACAAGAAAGAAAATGGTAAGTACTGTGAGGACTGTGTATGAGTGCTGTGTTCACTGGGGGCACTTCATTTAGGGGGGCCATTGATGAGCTGGGGAGCTCCAGGAGGAGGAAGACCAAAGGGTGAAGGTCCTACTCCTCATGCCATGGGGGGATCAGTAGAAGGCCTGTAAATGCTATGTTTAGAGGAAGCTTAGGAGGATTTGAGGGTTGACTTTGAACACCTGGAGGGGCTGTCATTTGGAAGAGGGATAACTTTGTTTGTTTCCAGGGGACGGAACTGGAGTAAGGTGTAGAAGTGGCAGACTAGGGCTTGGGATTAGTAACCAGCTGCCAACCAAGCCTAGGAGCAATCCCAAAATGGAAGAGGCTGCCCTGGGGGTGGCAGGTTCCCCCACACTGGGTGTCTTTGGGCCAAAGCTGAATGATCATCTCTGGAGACTGTTTGTAGAGGGCATCTTATTTTGGGGCCTAGTGGGTCTCTGAGCTCCCTTCCAGCTTTGACATCCTTTGATTAATACTTCTTTGTTCCTTTTCATTATAAGACAAATGTGATTCTTAATTAAAGTGCCAGACAGAGTGCCGCTGTAGAGACACTAAAAATGCTGAGAAATTGAGGGATGATGTTTGAGATGAATGAATCACCCTATAAAAATGTCACCCTCAATTCATTAATATTCTTTCTCTGTTCTGCAAGGGGAGCGTATGATTTTGGAGAATGCACTATCCCCTCTGGGACTGCTATCTCTGCCACTGAGGAAGGGGCAGGGATAGGAACAGGGCTGGTGACATGGGAAGCAATTAGTGGGGAGAAATTCAAATGATGGTTGGAGTTTGGCTGGAACCAAAAGATCATAGATTTTGAGATGGAAGGGACATTGGAGGCTACTGAGAACCAACTCCTTTATTTTAGAGATGAGGAAATGAGAATCACAAAAGTTACATGACTCACTCAAGGTCACACAGCTAGGAAGTATCCAAGGCAGGATGTGAACCCAGGTCTTCTACGTCATATGTCCTTTCAAAATGAACAGGACCTGTGCTTTCAATGGCCACAGAAGTCCTACATAAGAAAAAGCCTTCTACCAATGAACATCAGAACTTTAAAAATTTTTTGTGTGTGATGATCTGTACTCTTAGATAATTGTCTGGAGCATTGGGAGGTTAAGTGACTTGCCCAGAGTGACACAGACACAGGTGGTACTGTTAGAAGTAGAATGAGAATCCAGGTTTTCCTTACTCTCTTGTTTCAATGTTAGGTCTACATCCAGTGTTGCTTTCTGCCTGATCCTTGAGGTAAAAGTAGTCAGAATTCCTCTTTTCCCTTCCCTCCCCTCCCCTCCCCTTCTCCTCTCATCTTTTCCCAGATAAAATCTTTGGAAAGGCTGTTTACCCTTGAATATTATAATGCCATGCACCAACAGATTCCCCAAAGAATGCTACTATGAACAGCTTTTAAGTTTGGATTACACAGTAATAGTGAACACTGTTTATTCCATTACAAATCAAGACAAACATTCACAATATGTCACAATATAATATTCACAACATTACATCTTATCACAGAAAGTCACAATATAGTGTCCATAATAGCTTAACATTAGAATGGCCACACAGTTTTCACTACAGTGGCCACAATATTTAGAACAAGGAATAAAAGAATAATCTTCTGGTTTCCCTAAGGGGGAAACCCTCCTTAATTAATCAATCAATCAATTCACTATATATTAATCTTCCACTCATGGGGCAACCATGAACTTAATCAGTCACTAATCTAGATGCACAATTACTAAATATCATTAATCACTAGTACAGTCATTAGAAAACCACACAAACCCTCCACCCCTCAGTGTCCAGCAAACCCCAATTCCCTCCAAGGGGAGGCCTTTTCTTCATTTTGACTCTGGGTGGTCTCTCTGATTCCCTGGATCCCCTTCCATGGTCCCAGCTCCTTCCTGAATCCACCAGTCACCTGGATTCAGAAGCAGACAGCTCCCAGGTTCTTGTCCAGTCCTCAGGACAATCCCTGGCACACACTGAAGTTCACAGGGTCCAGCATATCTCAAGCTCTTCACCACTTCTCTTGCCTGGAACTCAAGGATCAGCTGGGCCGTGAACAAACAAAGTCTTATACCGCTTCTCCTCTCTCTCTCTCTCTCTCTCTCTCTCTCTCTCTCTCTCTCTCTCCTCTCTCCCTCTCTCAAGAAAACTCCAACTCACTTCTTCAGTCCAGCAGCCTGGCTCCCAGATGCTGAGACAATCCTGCTTCCTCCAACAGGAAAATTCCAATTCTGTCTCTCTGTCTCTGGAATTCTTGTTTATATACAGCACTGGCCTCCTGTCTCAGCCAATACCCTTCTTCCACGTCAACAGGGGACAGGGCTCATACCTTCCATACTTAACCCTAAGTTACTAAGTGCTAAGTATCTGCTAAACTGATTGCTGTTACAAATAACCATTTTACAAATGACCTGAATCTAGGGGAAAGGGAATAAGCATTTATAAAGCACCTACTGGATACCAGGCACAGTGTTATGGGCTCTTTATAAATATTATCCAAAAAGGGAAGTCACTTGCTTGGAGAAAGTGTCTCCACGGTTTGTCCTCTTTCCTCACTCTTCTAAATCCTCTAGAGTTGGGCTTCCAACTCAACAGTCATTTGAAATGCCCTCTCCAAAGCACAAGGATCCCTTGGCTGCCAATTCAACAGGCCTTTCCTAAACCTCAGCCTTCTCCTCCTGCTCATAAGAACATTCCTCCTAAGTCTCCTTGGTTGGCTCTTGTCACACCCCCAAGCATCTGCTGTGCCAAAGGCCTGCCCTTTTCTCTTTTCTCTCTTCTATCTCACTCCGGTCCCCGGGGCTCAACGATTAGCTCTATGCAGAGCACTCTCAGATCTTTTGGTCCAGGCCTGACTTCTCTCCTCGTCTTCTGTCTTGTATCTCTAAGCTCAATGTCTACTGAACTTCTTGATCTGGATGTCTCACAGACATCTTAGACTCATCGTGTCAACATGGAACTCATCGTCTTTCCTCCTTGTTATTTGGGGAATGACTGAAGAAGTTTGGCTTAAATCATTTTCTTTCCAAAAGAGCCAACTGTGGTCTATTTATGACATAGTTACATTAAACAGGAAAATATACATGATAAATGAAGGTTCGTAGGTAAGACCCATATGTAAGCAATACTGGTAGCAGCTCTTTTCATCAGGAAAACAGTGTGTCCAGGGCACCATGATCTTCTCAGTCACTCAGGTTCATAACCCTAGTGTCATCCTTCATTCTTTGCTTGCACTGACATATTGGTATTAAATCTCATCCTTTCTTTCTTGACAACGTTTCTTAAGTATATGTTCCCTTGTGTCCACTCACACAGCCACCACTCTCTCTGTCCTTACTTCAATTCGTTATCCATTCAGCTACCAGAGGGAGTTTTCCAAGGCACATCCCTGTCCTTATCAATAATCTCCAGTGACTCCCTATTACCTCTAGGATTCCATATAAAATGCTCTGTTTGTTATTGAAAACCCTTCCCCACATGACCCCTTCCTTATTCCTCAGTCTTCTTACATTTTACTCCTTTCTATGCATTCTACAATCCAGCCACGCTAACTTATCTGCTTTTTCTTGTACCTGACCCTTCATTACCCATTTTTGTTCCTTAAGAAAGGAAAAAAATATATACTTTAATTGAACTCTGAGTCCATCACTTCTCTATCTGAAGATGAATACATTTTTCTTGATGAGTCCTTTGGAGCTGTGAGGGCATCACCACATTGCTCAGAGAAGCTAATTTTTCACAGCTGATCATTTTTATAATATTGCTATTACTAATGTACAACATTCTCCTGGTTCTGCTCACCTTGCTTTGAATCAGTTCATATGACACTTCCCTGGTTTATCTGAAACCATTCTCTTCATCATTTCTCATAGCACAATAGTGTTGCATCACAATCATATGCCACAACTTGTTCAGCCATTCCCCAATTGATGGGCATCCCCCAGTCTCCTTTGCCATCACAAAAAGAGCTGCTACAAAAGGTTTGTACCTATGGATTCTACCCATCTTCCTTTCACTAATGATTTACATTTTCCTGTTTAATGTAACCATGTCACAAACACACCACGGTTGGTTCTTTGGGGAAGAAAAACATTCAAGATTGAATGCAAAGAATTTAATCCCCTTTGCGGTCTGGTAGATACAGCTAGCTGAGGATTATCTGTCTGCTAAGGCAGCATGA
Organism: Pseudocheirus occidentalis; assembly: GCA_028646575.1. NCBI lineage: Eukaryota > Metazoa > Chordata > Mammalia > Diprotodontia > Pseudocheiridae > Pseudocheirus > Pseudocheirus occidentalis. The sequence goes on along the minus strand of CM053599.1, from coordinate 14,084,429 downwards.
AGTTGATTCTACCAGAAGCTATTTTCAACTTCAGTGATGTGAAATTAATTTTTCTCTGAGTTTTAGATCTAATGTATTAAAATCCCGTACCTGGTATCTGTTTAACACTTTGTGTGAGGGCAGGATTTAATGGTAAGCTTTAACTCTCAAACTTTGTAGAATACTGACTGCCTAGATATAAAGGTGTAGCCTGATGTAGAGCTTGATGACATTTGTTGAGGGTGGATAAACCTGTCCTTTACATTTCTGAGTTTCTTTTGAGGCTGCTACCATTCCTCTAGCCACTGAGATGTGAAATATGAGGGTCTTCTCTGGCCTCTTTGCTATCTCCATCCCCTGGGGTACGTGGGGTGTTCAGGAAGGACTACCACCTCTTGTGTGAGCCCTTTTCAGGGCTGCTTATCCACCCCTAGTACCTGGCACTCAGCTTTCACCTGTGGCTCAAAGAGGCTGGAGCTTGTGCAGCAGCCACACTCCAGTAGAACTCTCTAGGCAGGTGGAGTAAACTGGGTTGAGGGTTACCAACAGGGGTTACCAACAGGCCTCAAACCCATCAGTGAGTTAGGGGGGTGTCTACTACAAGCATATGGAGGCTTCCCCTGCAGAATGGGCAGATGACACCAATTTGTTCCAACATGAAGGTGCCAGGAAGGTGGCTGAAGAAGGTGCTATGGAGTGCTTAGAGCTGGGTCACACATCAAAGATGCCAAGGCCATCCTTTGCAACATGGGCCAGAGCCAGTCACGGTGACTTTTCTCTTGCCACGAGATATCAATGACTCTAGAAGAGATAGTAAAACTGGTGACTTTGTGCAACTTGTCCTCACTTAAATCCAGGTCATTGTCTATGATGTCACTGGTTGGCTGGATGGTTGGTCTTTTGGTTGGAAGGATGAAAAGCTTCCCTTCCAGACCAGGAGCATCCTCCTTCCTTACCCCCACCTGGTGACTTTCCCATTTTCCTTCTGCAGGAGGCCTTTACTGGTCCCTCCACGATAGATCCTCCTCTCTCAGCCTGGAGAGGCTTGGAACAGATGGGGTCCAGAGCACAAGGCCCAGCCCAAGGCTCTGAGAAGGCGAATCCTGAGAGAGCAGGGTTCCCTACACTGGGTGTCTGGGCCTTTCTTCATTCTCTTTATTCTTAGTGGCTTCCCTCTTGGGTAGGATGTATCTGAGGTTGGGCTCCAACTCACGCATCCCCTGTTCCCAGGCCATGGGATCCAGTCCCTTTGATCCATGCTGCCATGCTGCCTTCTGTGATGTTGCCCCTGAAGCCCTCTCACTGGGGTTAGGAGACCGGATGTCAGGGAGTGGGGAGGTGTTGTGGTGGGGCAGGAGTGCAAGGAGGAAGGAGAAGGGGAAGGGACCAGGCCACGACAAACAAAACATTTTACATTTTATTTGGGGAATAAGGGGTACCTCAGTAGGGATGGGACATGGTCAAGCTTAGACTTTAGAAAACTCAGAATTGCAGCTGAGTGGGGGCTGTTTTGGACTAGGGAAAGACTTGAGGCAGCAGAAGAATGAGAGGGTTCGGGCAATAATCTGAGTGAGAGGTGATGAAGTACAGAGCTAGGGAGGTGGGGAATTGGTGAGGGGAGGGAAGAGGACCGTGTGTCCAAGAGAGAGAGAGAGCTAGAGTGAGACAGACAGACGGGGGGGGGAGAGGGGGACAATTTGCTGGAGAAGATGAGAGGAGATGGGAATATATGTGAAGAGGGGGGAGGGAAAGGAAGGATAGAATTTAGAATTCAAAACATAAAGTAATATTAAAATTGTTTTTACATGTAATTTGGGGGAAAATAAAATACGATTTAAAAAAGGAGAGTGACAAGAGAGGAAGTCCATGGCTCTCTTATGTTTAAGGACTGAGGTTTCCTGCAGTCCCATCTCTTACAGGGAGTCTTCCCCAGCCCCTCTCCATCTGACTTCCTTCCCCATGTTCATTAGCTTCTATACTTTCTGCACACAGTTTGCTTCATATATATGTTGGTTTGCATGTTGGCTCCTACATTAGACTGTAAACTTGAGGGTTGGGGTTTTTTTGCCCTCTTTTCTGTATCCCCAGCTCTGGGTGCAGTGTCTGGCACACAGTAGGCACTTCAATCAATGTCTGTTGATTGATTGAAATATAAGGCAGGATGGCTGGATCCAATGAGGAATTTTAAGGATGGGGGAAATAAGGGTATGTTTGTAGGCAGCAGGAAAAAACCGTTAGGAAAGATGTGTGTGTGTGTGTGTGTGTGTGTGTGTGTGTGTGTTTGAGAGAGAGACAGACAGACAGACAGAGAAAAAGAGAGAGAGACAGAGAGACTCACACAGACAGAGAGTCAGAGAGAAAGACAGAGAGACAGAAAAACACAAAGAGAGACAGAGGGAGACGGGGACACATACACAAAGAGGAGAGGGGGACAATTTGCTGGAGAAGATGAGAGGGGCTGGGAGTATATGTGGAGAGGTTAGCCTTGGCAAGGAGAAAGGTCACCTCCTCATCTGAGACTAGGGTGAAGGGGGGCTGTGGGGGATGTCTAAATAATGGGAGATGGGGAGAAGGGAAGAAAGAAGAGATCTTGGAACTTGGTCTCAGAGTTTTCATTAAAAGTTGGATGAGTCATAGGAGGTGAGGCCTCAGCTGTGAGACTGAGGGGGACGGTTGCCATGGCAACCTCTGGCGAGACCGCAATGTTCTGAGCCGCTTCGGTGAGGGGGTATAGTGAATCAATTAGGGAGAAATGGAATGTTTTCCTTGCCGCAGTAAGGGCTTAGGTGAGAACAGATAACAGAAACCTGCAGTGGACCCAATCAGCAGGATTTCATGATTTCCTCCATTTCTATTCATCAACACATGAATAGGAGTGAAGGAGGGGGATGGCGTGACTCATCTAGGTTTCGGGAGCTGGGCAGATTGAGGCACTTGAGTATTATCTGAGGGGCCATCCAAGTGTTTATTAAAATCCATTATGTGAGAGAGATGGAGAGGACAAAATGGAGGGCTGAACACTTGAGTCACGAAGGGGAGAAGGGGGGACAGCGTGGGTGGGGTGCTCCATGGATAACAGCCATGGCTGTCTATCTGCTCAACCACCTGCTTTGGGGGATACATTTAGACTCTGTCAACCCCAAAGGGGGGAGATTACTGAGAGGGTGGTGGGGGGAGAGCTTGGGTGGCCAAGGGGAAGCAAGGGACAGTTGGTCTCCCCCACCAGGTCTCTCTGTGTCTGGGTCTCTGTTGGCCAGAGTGTAGCCAGCCCTGTAGAGGGAGGTGAGGCCAATGGTACTGTCTGGAAGGCATCATGTCTCCCGGAGGGTCAGAAGATGAAAAGAGTGAGAATGGAGGAGGTTCAGATGAAAGGGAGCTTGACAGTGTCCAAGCAGGCATTTCAGAGGGCACAATGGAAGGGGGAGTCTGGCCTGGGACAGCGACCATGGGGTCGAGATGGGGGGGGAGGCTCAGCCAGGAGGACCATCTTGTTCATTTTCAAAAGCATTATTAAATTCGGTGAGTAGTAATTAGTCATTTAAATTAAATTAAATCATTATTAAATCAAACGAGTAGTAACGACACCGTCCTATTTGGGCCCCCCTCTGCTTATTTTTTTCACTGATGCAATTTTCTTTTCCTTTTTTTGGTATTTCTCTCACTACCCAACAACTATTTCCTTCCCTCCTATTGATGCCATTCCTTTTAATAAGTAAAGTCAGCCAAGCAAAACCAATTAAAATGTCTGGAATGACTATGTGATTCTGTGCCCCTAGTGACAGGATGGTTTTTATGCACCCCCCCCCCCATGCTAGCTACCCCCTCTGGTTGCTCTGCTGTTTGTCAGAAGACCCAGCTGTTCCTGGCGGTCCCAGCTTCATGGGCCCGCCTCGGAGGCAGCTAAGAGGTCCAGGAGACAGGGTGCCAAGTGAGGTACTGGCACAGCCCTAGCTTTGAATCTGTCTCCGATGCTCTTTTTGTGACCTCTCTGGGTCTCAGGCTCCTCATCTGAAAAATAAGGGTCAGTTTAGTCAGTGGCCTCCAATGTCTCTTCTCAGTCTAAACTTGCAAGTCCAGGACTGACTTTCCACTGACTTTTTTCCATCTTGAATTGTTCTTGTAGCATAATCCATTAATATTTGCCACACTTTGCTATGCAATGTTTGCATCGGTGCAATGTTTCTCCTTTTCTTAGGTAGCTTTTGATTCTCAGACCCAGACTGGCCAAGACTTAATGCTTGTCCACAATGGGTCTGGCTACAGTGGTCCTTCTGGACTAATCTTCGGTACTGTGAATGCTGTTTGAATGCACTCATGTTACAAAGAACTATTTGAGAAGTCTATGCCTGTGGTCACTCCAGCCAGAACAGCTGGTCCTCAATCCTTCTGGCCTCTTTCACAGAGCCAGCCCTGGGATTTTTTTCACCTGGAGCAGAACCAGTTAAGGAAGGGAGATGGGAAGGATCCAGTTGGGCAGAGAGAAGTGGGGTCTGACCCCTGTCTATGAAAGGCATTCACTCAAGTTAACAAGCACTTATTAAGTGCTGACTGTTTGCCAGGCACTGTTCTAAGTGATGGGAGAGACAAAGAAAGACACAACCATGGTCCCCGGGATCAAGCAGCTGGCATTCTCATGGAAACGACCCAGGTATATACACCATACATACAGTGTATAAAGGAAGAATGCTGGGAGAAAAGCCCAGACAGGAAGCAGCAGTGGGCACCGGGAAAGGTAGGCCTTGGGCAGGGGCATTCACGGTCACAAAGTTGGGCAGAGAATTTTCTTTTTCTTTCTTTGTAACAACTCTGAAAGTACCGCATTGCAGAGATGAGGGTTACTGTAGGGCGTTGTGATTCATACAGGTCTGTCTGTAAACAGCGACGCCTAGAGGCAACAGATACATGGGAGAAAAAATCCTCAAATCCGAAAACAAAAACCGCCTCCGGATAAATGAATCAACAAGTACCGAGCTTGGTGGTGGGTGGCGGGTGCCGGGAGGCTGGAGGCGGGAGCCCCCCCCCCCCCGGATTTATGGATGGGCATAAACAGGATGAGATAAGGAGAGAATGGGGAAAGGAGGGAGGGAGGGAAGGGAGAAAGAGCTTGTTTGGATGAGATCATTGATGCATTGAAATATCAAAATAGATGAAATCTCAGTGAACTGACAAAAACAGAATTTCTCCAGTCAATTACATTTTCTCGTTAACTAAAGACAAACGTTTTTCACAGACTGTGTTTACGGGTTTGCACAGAAGTACGTGCCCGAGATATTTTTTTAAATTAAAAATGTATTGATGCCTTTTTTTTTTTTTAAGCCAGGGAAGACATTTCACAATCTATAAATCAAACGTTTATTAAGCACTGTGCTGAGCTCTGGGGATAGGAACTGGACCTCTGATTTACCCATATAGGGAACTCCCAGATGAGAAAACACCCTCTACCAATACCGCTGGGCGCCTTCTCTGTAACATGTAGTCTTAGAAGGCTGCCTTGGGCTCCGAGAGGTGAAGGAACATGCCCAGGGTCACGAACATTATCTAGCCCTAGAGCTGGGAGGGACCGCAGAGGCCATGGAGCCATCTGACAGACGGGGAAACCGAGGCATGGGGAAGTGAAGGGGTCACACAGATGATGCAGACCTCAGAGGCCTCGGGGCTATTCGGAAAACGGGGAAACTGTGTCATGTTTCGGGAGGGAGAGGAGTCGGTTCGGGTCCAGACCCAGGCTCTGGGTCCCGTATTTTGGGGTTCCGGGGGTGAAACGGAAGTCTTTTGTGCTTCTCCCTTGAGAAGGGGCGCACCTCGCACTCCAGCCTAGCTCCTCGCCCTCCCCACCTCACCCCACCCAGATCCCCGGCTCCCGGTCTCGGTCTCCCCTTCTCTCTCCTTACCAAGCTGCCGCAGCTAAGGCAAGTTAGCGGTAACAAGAAATAAGCCTTGTACCGAGACCTTTGTAATGAGGCTTTGAGATGGCGCTTGGATTCAAAGACAAAAAATAAAATAAAAATAAAATAAAATAAAATAAAACAAAATAAAATAAAATAAAATCAGTCCTTGCTCCCTAAAAAGTGTACATTCTTTAGAAGGGAGGTAATTTATACTTGTTCACCCCATTTCTCCCATAACCTTTCTTCCTAACAAAGGAAGCACAATGAAGGAAAACAGAACCACTGAGTCTTAGTGGTCCTTCCCCACCTTCTCCTAGGGAAGGGGAAGGCTACTTCATCCTCTGCTTCGGGGACCGAGACGGTTATCCCTAAAACATTTTGCCTTTGGGATTCTTTCGGGGGTGCACAGCGGCTCAGCCAGTCTAGAAGCGGTCGGGTCACCCAGGATGTGCTCGAACCCTCCTAAACGCGGGAGGGGAGCTTTCCGCTTGAAAGGGTCCCTTCCTATTTTACAAACCTGGCTGGTTGCTTATTGCTCCAATCTTAAAATGTGAATTTTTCAGTCTGACATTTAAATCCCTCCACAACCCGACTCCAACCCATGTATCTATAGATATTTTTTAAACATTTCCATTTATTATTTATTTATTTTAACATTGTTTTTAAATTTTGAGTTTCAAATTCTCTCCCTTCCTCCTACCCCACTCTGAGAAAGCAAACAATATGATATCCATTATACATGTGAAATCGTATAAAACACATTTCCACATTAGCCATATTTTTTAAAAGCAAGAAAAATAAAGTGAGAACAATTCTTCTTTAATTTGCCCCCAGATGGGATTCTCTTTCTGGAGGTGAATAGCGGTTTTTTCATGGGTCCTTTGGAATGGTCTTGGATGTTTGTCTCTCTCCCCGTAGCTAAGTCATTCACGGCTAATCAGAGAACATCGCTGGGGCGCCGTACAATGTTCTTTTCACTTCTTTTTGCCTTATTCTATATAGGTCTTGCCGTGTTTTTCTGAACATGTTTTTCGGACCCCCTTTGTCGTTCCTTATATGTATCACAATCATATACCACAACCTGTTCAGCCATTCCCCAACGGAAATAATAGTTAAGAATATAAGCAGATTTCCGAAGCCGAAATCAAAGCTATCAGTAGTCGTGTGTGTATATATGTATATATGTGTGTGTGTGTGTGTGTGTATCTATCTGTAGCTCTCTGTCTATATCTACATACAAAAGCTCTAAATCATTATTGATTAGAGAAAGGCGAATGGAATCGGCTTGGAGGTATCATCTCGTACCTATCGGGAATGCCGAATGCTGGAAGGGATGAGGGAAAAAGCGGGACACAAAAAACCGCCGGTGGGGAGCCTTTTGACCCAGCGATCCCACCACCAGGTCTGTAGCCCAAAGAGAGAAAAAGAGGGGGAAAAAGAAAGAAAAGGACCGTTATATACCAAAAGACAGCACAGCTTTTTTCACGGTGGCAAAGCATTGGAAATGGGGGCCCTTAGCATTTAGGGAATGGCCGACCAAGTTCCAATCTGCCCATTTCCGGACGCTCCGGCGTCACCTACGCGGCTTTAGCCAAAATGACCCCGCGTTGCTTCTGTCCGTCCCCCGGCCCCCCTGTCCTCTCCACTCCAGAGGGTCAGACAACGAGCATTTCTTAATCTCTGTGCCCGGCACTGTGCTGGGGTTCAAGAAAAGGGGGGAAGCCGAAGACCACTCCCCGTCTCCAGGCCCCCAGCGTCTAATCGGGGGAGAATCACGAAACAACCAGGAACAGACAGCCACAGACGGGATAAATGGAATAAATAGGAAATAGGCAGGACAGGAAGCTTTGGAATGAGGAGGGGTCGGGAAAAGTTTCTCGGAGTAGGTGGGACTTTAAGGGGCTTGAAGGAAGTCGGCTGGGAGAGAATTTCAGGCGTGGGGGTGCCGGCCAGGGCCAGGGAAAGTGGCCAGAATGGAGATGGGACTAGGCTTTTTTTCACCACAAGAAAGGATATAAGCATCTATAAAATGCCTACTGTGTGCCAGGGACTGCGCCAAGCACTTATCTCATTAGGCCCTCACAAAAATCCGCAAAGATAGGGGGTGCTATTATTCTCATTTTACAGGTGAGGAAACTGAGGCGGGGCTGGAGTGGCTTGGCCTGGGTCTGAGGCTGCATTAGAGATGGGGTATTGGGGACCCCAGAGCCTGGGCTCGGGGCCGCCTGCATTGCGGCTGCCCCCCGCCCCCCCCCCCCTTGGCTGCAAAGCCTCCTCCAGAACGTTACTTTGTATCTGCTTTGTTTTTCTTTGTATCTGTCCCCCTCAATCCCCCCCTCCCTTCCCTCCTGTTTTCCAGAAGTTTCAGAGCTCCGTGGGAGGGGGACTGCGGCACTCCTCTCAAAGAGGCCTTGTTAGGGCTTCTCGGCTCCCCCTAGAGGAAAAAGGAGCGAGAGCAGGCTGGGTTTCAGCCGACACGAGGCGGCCAGACAGGGCGGAGGCACTGCGGCACCAGCTCCGGCCTCACCCGGCCAGCACTGCAACAGGTTTTCCGTACGCATGCGCGAAGAAGGGGTGGGGGCGGATGTGGGGGGAGTATGTGTACGCCCGAGTGTGCGCGCGTAAGTGTGTGCGTACGTGACTGTGCGCGTACGTAAGTGTGGACTACGTAGTGCGTGCGTGCTTCGATCGAGAGCTCTACGCTCTTCTATTGCGCGTGCCTGGCGGAGGATCGGAAGTGCGGGCCGGCCTCGATTAGTCTTCCCTGGCCACTTCCGGAGCTATGGCGGTCAACGCGACTACTAACCCGTCCCAGCTGCTACCGTTGGGTAAAGTCGGGGAGCTGGGGGCCCAGGACGGGGCTCGGGGGGTCGGGGGGAGGCGGGGAGCCGGGCAGGGGCGCGGGGTGCGGGGCGGGCTAGGGGCCTCCGCCCGCGGGGCCCCGGACTTGGGCTAGGTCCCGAGGCGGCCAGCCTGCCCGCCCTGCCTCAGTTTCTCCCTGTGTCAAGTGGCTCCATGGGCACCGAGGGCCCTTCCGGGCCCAGCTCCGTTATCCTTTGTGTGAGCCCGGTCAAGTCCCTTTTGGTCCTTGTGACTCAGTTTTCCTTTCTGTCAGTTGTCTTCATGATCTCCGAGGTCCCTCCCAGCTCCAGGACCGGGTCCTGTGTGTGACCCCGAGCAAGTCCTTTCAGCTCTCCGTGCCTCAGTTTCCCCCTCCGTCAGTTGGCTCCGTGGCCTCCGAGGTCCCTTCCAGCTCTAGGGCCATCATCCACGGGTCACCCCGTGTAAGTCTCTGTACTCGTGCCTCAGTTTCCTCTTTTGTCAAGGGGTGTTGTGGCTGCTGGTACCTCTTCCAGGTCGAGGTCCCTTTTCCCCAGTCTGACCCTGCCCCGTGCCTCAGTTTCCCCCTCTGTCTCGTGGCTCCCTGGGCTCCCTGTGGCTCCAGCACAGCCCAGTGCTGGGCATGCAGGCAGCCCCCCAGGCCCGTGAAGAGCCCCGCAGACTCCCCAGGGGCCCCTGAACCTCGGCCCCCCTGGAGCACCTTCTCTCTCCTCCTTAAAGAGGGGCCACAGGCCGAGCCTGGGCCCAGGAACGTCAGACTGTAGCGAGGGGCCAGAGTCTGGAGGCACAGACACTGAGGGGCAGGCCTCCCCCTCCTCCCCCGCCTGGGGGTGCTCTGAGCCCCCCCTCTTGGGGATAGTGTATGTGGGGGTACTAGGCGGTGCTTTGCAGGTGCTGTTGAAGGGCCGCTGTTCCTGCTGCCCTCCTGGCTATTGGGTGGGGGTTCCTCCAGCGCAGGGACCTTTCTCTGGGCCTCTGCCTCCCCGGGCACAGCTGGAAGGTTGGCACCCGGCTCTTGTTGCCTAGCCCAGGGCCTGACCTGTGGAGACTTTTGTTTAAGCCTCATTGAGAGAGGCAGCCTGGTCTGGAAGCTGGAGGCTGCCCCAGACTCTCCCTGCATGACTGTGAGCCAGGCCCTTCCCCTCCCCCGGCTTCCCTTTCCTCATCTGTCCAGTGACCTGTGAAGTCCCTCTGGCTCTGAAGGGATTAGCTTATGGTCCTCTCTCACTGGTCTCAGTTTCCTCATCTGCCAGATGAGGGAATTAATTGGAGCAGATGATGCCCCGAGTCGCTTCCGTCTGTTATTCCCTCAACATCGTCCTATTCAGTATTTTTTGAATTAGAATGAGTTTCTTCAATGCCTTAGGGTTTGCAGAACACCCTCCTGGAAACATCCACCTGAGGGGGGTAGTACAAGCATTATGACATCTGTTTTACAGAAGGGGAAACTGAGGCTGTGAGAGGAGCTGTAATTTCCCTTGTCACAGCTGGTCAGTCTCAGACAGAATCTGCATCTGGCCTCAGCACGCATACGGCGACCCTTCCTGGGGTTCTGGGAGAGAGCTGCCCCAGCTTGCTCCCTGGTTCTCTTCCCAGGGCCTGAGCAGGGATGATGATGTTCTCCCCACACCTCCAGGGAAAGTGTCCTGCAGGCCTCCCTTGGTGAGGCAGGCAGGGCAGCAACTGTGCTGCGCTTCTTAGTCATTGATTAGAAATGTAGACCCTGAGGAGAAGTTACATGTCCAGGGTCACAGGTGGTAAGCGAAGAAAGCCCCAGCTTAGATTCTCAGACTGTGCTCATCATGTCAGAGCACAAGGCTGGTAGCAGCGGGGCTTGAATTCCAGAAGTGCCCCTGGAGAAGGCATCTGTCCTTTGGGTCTTGAGGTTCCTTATCTGGGCAGTGGGCAAGGCTAGGGTGGGACCCATGGCTTTGATCTGAGTATTTTGGACTGTGTCATCCTGAAGGCACCCACAGCCCTGAACGTTCCCTCTAACTGGGGGCTCCCATCCTTTGGGAGGGAGCAAGTCCCATCCCTTAGCATCACTGGCTGCCATCCTTTGGCCACCTGTGGCTTCCTGCATGTAGGTACCCCTTCTAAAGGTAGATTGCACTCTTCCTCCCCTGTCCTCATCAGGACCTCATGTGATGATGCAATAGATGTGGAATGACTGAGACATAGAAGCTTTTATGTCAGTCTTTGGGGTTCTCATTGCACTAAGCCCACACACTGAGCAGCAGAACTAAGGGGATGCACAGGAGACCTATTAACCCTTTGCCTTTGTCTTCTCCACTTCTAGAACTTGTTGACAAATGTATAGGCTCACGGATTCACATCGTGATGAAGAGTGACAAAGAGATCGTGGGCACGCTGCTGGGGTTCGACGACTTTGTCAGTATCCTTTGAGTGCTTGTTTTAAGTGCTGTGTGCCGCACAGTGTTAGAGTCTGATGATGGGTCTGTCAGCCCTCCGTGTGTCTGGAGAAGCTGGCACCGGCACAGACCACGGGGCCCATTCTGCCTCCTCTTGTCCTCGGTTAGAGTGAAACCTTCTTGAGGGCAAAACCTCAGTCCTATCACTAGCACCTTGCAAAGAGTTGGCATTTCATTAAATGTTGGCAGAACTGAATTGGATTTATGTTCACCATAACTTCAAATCAGTTGTTTTCAAAAGTTGAGTTGGGGCGGGGAGAGGGGAAGGAAGAAGGGGAAGGGGGAAGGGGGTGAAGTGAGGGAGAGAGAGAGAGAGAGAGAGAAAGAGAGAAAGGAGAGAGAAACAGAGACAGAGAGACAAAGAGAGAGGAAGAGAGAGAGAGAGAGGGAGGGAGGGAGGTAACAGGATTCCTCTGCTTAAGCTTTTTAGTATTCTGCTTTATTTTCTTGACACCAGCTTCCAGATATGGTATTGGAAGATGTCACTGAGTTGTGAGTATTATTTAATTTTGGTTTTGGGGAAGATTTTTACCTCCCCTCTACCTGGGTCCCTCATGCTCCCCTGGCTTTCTCGTTCATTTTTATGTCTCTGCCATTAGAATGGAAGCTTCTTGAGGGCAGGCAATGTCTTTCTTTTTGCTCGTATTTGTATTCCCATATATTTGTATACTGAGCACAGTGCCTAGCACATTGTAAGTTTTTAATAAATCTGTATTCTTCTCTCTCTCACTTTCTCTTCCCTATCTCACCCCCTCTCTCCCTCTCCTTCTCCCTCGTTCCCCCCTTTTCCTCTCCTCCCTTATGGTAATACTAGTGAGTCAGCATAAAATCTGTTCCTTTTATGATTTAAAAATGATAATTGCCTTGCCATCAGACTGTCATAGAGATCACATTTTTAATAGTTGATGAAATTGGTTCATAGAGTAATTCCCTTAATCTGTTTATTATGAAATTTGTTTGCTTGTGGAATAAGTAGAGTAGACCCATTTCAACAGAGATAATTCCTGTTAACAGCTTAGGCATTTCAAAGTTTAGTTCAGACATGGGGTCTGGTTACAGTAATTGTTAAGAAGAGGGCAGGTTGCTCAGACTCTGAAGGGGCTTAGTTTTTTCACTTGACCTCAGAAAACAATGAATCTACAGGATCTGATCTTGCTGTGCCTGATTTTGAAGCTGCTTTATGAATTAGCATAATAATTCTTTTATAAATCATGTTGCATCTAGACCAGTGGAGTCAAATTCAGATAGAAATGAGGGCCACTAAACTGTAAAAAGTTCCTTGCTGGCTACTTAACAATTTAGGAAACTACCTCTTAACATTATCTATGTTTGATTGCATTTTTGTTTATTTTAAATCTTACCCAGCTACATTTTTATCTGACTGGAGTGCCCTTGGGAGTGTTGAGGGCACGGGCCGTGTGGTCTCAGGTTTCACTGGTAGGAGTGCTCCTTCTACGATGCTATGTAAAGTCCTTCTGCCCCTTAGTAGATGGTCTTTATGAGCACTTGGAGCCAGACAGCTTAATGTGCTAGTGGATAACTTGGGGGCGGCTCTTGCCAAACCTGGGCAGGTCCTTGGATGACAGCTATGCTTTCTGTCCCCAGGCCCATATGAGAAGTTTTTCCATTTAGGGGAAGCTGCTGGAATTGAAGGATACCCAGGTGCTGATGTTGAAGGCTAGTGGTGCCTACTCAGGGGCAGTCTCTAAATAGACTTTCTGGGCGCCAACAGTTCAGACCTTTTCAGCACTGGTGCTTCTAGTTTGCAGCCCCTGCAGTGGCCACACTGGCTGCTGAGTCCTGAGCTCGCTCCTACACCCCGAATCCAGCACTCCAGGACACTGGAAAGAGGGAGGGAGACCAGAGTGTAGCGGCAGGTTTTGCTGTAACCTTGTGTTGTGTCATTGGCTCTGCTAGCACACTTACTGTGCTGGGAGTGGTGGAGGGCTGCTGGGTGACCTCTGGGCCAGTGAGCATCAATTCATGTTGTGTGTTTGGTTTGTTTATTGAAAAACTTTTGGATTCTGGGTGTCCCAGACTATGGAGACAGCTGAAGTTGCTTCGTCTTTAGTGCATAATTTCTGTTGGGGAGGTTTGAGAGGTTGGGAGGATTGGAGGTCCATCAGAGGATTTCAGTGGAAATAGGCATCTTACCATTGTGTAGCTGATGTCTTAGGCCCTGAAGTCCCCTGCCAGAGAGTGGGCTTAGTGGGCAGCCAGGAGGTGCTTGCATTGGGCTGCCAGGAGCCTAGGAAGAGGCAGCTCCTCCTTTTTCACCTCTGTTGGGAGTCTCCTGGCAGCATCCAAGCATCCTCTGTGCTTCCTTTGGAGAAAGAATTGGGCCAGATCCCTGCTTTTCTCATCTTCTGCCCTTCTTCGGTGTAGTAAATAATTTCAGGCTAGAGAATAATTTTTTCCCCCAAATATTGCCTGATGTTACAAATGTTAACTCAGTTTCTGCTTTCTGGCTTCCTTTAGTGAGATCACACCTGAGGGAAGGAGGATCACCAAGCTTGATCAGATCTTGCTAAATGGGAATAACATAACTATGGTAAGGCTACTTCTGGCTCTGCTCTTGTGGTGTCACTGTGGGTGTGTCACTGTGGGACTTCTTAAGGATTTCCCTTGTGCCTGAGCCCAGTGAGAATCTAGAGTCACAAAGGAGGGGAGGCCTTTGTGCTTGGCACCTAAAGAGCTCTGTGTGATAGCTGATGAGCCAGGTCTAGCCTGGACGAGGACAGAAAGCCCTTAGGCTCTGCATTTCTCCTGGTGTATTGGCATTTGGGAGGACTTTGGAGGCCCTGCCATCAATGTCAGAGAGGCTAGGATAGCATCAGGGTGATGTGGGAGGTGTAGGGGGAATCAAGGCCCACTTTTTAAAGGCTTTTTTCTTTTTTAATGTGAGCTTAAATACTTGGACTGCTGTGTTAAATTTTACTTTAGCATTTTTTTCCATTTGTGACTGTTATTTCTTAAAGCACTTAAGATATGGGAATGGAAAAGTGCCTGTTGGAAATAGAATCTACAGGAAACACTCATCATCTGCCCAAACTTTCATTTCTTTACATGGGAACACTGCAGTACATGGAAGGATTTTGGATACAGACTCCTTGAGGCAGCCTGAGGTGGAGGCAGTGGGGAGAGCCTTGGATGGGAGTCAGGAGGCTGATTCTCAGATAATTAGCAAAGGACTTAGTCTGGTAGTTTTATGAGGTCCCAGGTAATAAAATTGAGGCCATACTTCGTGTGACTAGTGGTGACGACTGTATCCTTTCACCAGGGACACTAAACTGAAGCAGTCTTGGACTGTACCAGCGGCATTGCTGGAAGGAGAAGCAGATAGTTTTACAAGATGAGGGGCTGACCATTTGTAAATATATCTGGGTCAAATTGTCTCAGTGAACCTCCCTGCCCACTGAGGCTTTGCCTGGATTAATAGGCTGAACGTGGCTATGTTGCTTCATCATTTTCTAACTTTTCCCTTTGTATCAGTGTCTGAGGGATGACATTGCCTAGTTCCCCAGTGGAAATGGGAGAGGCAGGGGAGCAGCGTAGAGCTCTGGGCTCTTCATTTTGAAAGCAGGCCCGGCCATTTTACAGCATTCTTGTTACTGCAAGGGCCATCACACCCGGATTCCTCCCTGAGCCGTGCTTTTCACCCAAGCCAGGACATTTTCTGTATGACACTTGACTTGGTACCATTTCCCATCCTTTGAACTCTCCTTAGAAATGCTTGTGTATCTTTCTAGATAAATATGCAGCTAGGTGTGTCTGTGTAAAAACCTTGCAGGAGCTGCCCAGGACTTTGCTTAGAGGGGCAGAGCTTGCCCACAGCAGTCCCATGCCTTACGTAAGAGGTAGAGTTCTTGACATCTTTAGAGACCTCTTCTGATGGGAGAGCTCTGTAATCATTGGCCTTACAGCCTCAGAGCTGGAAGGGAGCCCTTCCTTTTATAGACATATTAGGAGATTGACCCCTGGAGTCACCTGCCCAAAGTCACAGGTAGTCAGTGACCAGCAGGATGTGATCTTGGTCCCCCAACCCCAAGGCCAGCGTGCTTTTACTATAACGAGGACTAATGCCTCATTGTGACTGGGAGATGATCCTGAAATCTTGGGGGTGATGCCCGGGGAGCGCAGGCTCCTGCAGGTCATGCCAAGCTGAAGAGGTTTACATGTGGGCCCTGGAATGGACTGACCCACCCAGAGCTGTACTAGGAGCCTGAGGAAGCTGATCAGGAAGAGGCAGAGTTGCTGTCTAGATGTTTATGTGAGGAGTGTGTAAGGTATACGTGGGGTCACTTCTGTGTCAGGAGCTCTGTGTTTGGCAGCTGCCTTCACCAGTGCCAGCTGGCAGCTTGTGGGGCCCTGGGTGGGGGGGGGGGGAGAGTCACAGCCTCTCTGTCTCAGGGTGGAGCTTGAACCCAGGTCCTCATGACTCAAGGCCCTCCTCCCAGCTCCCATGCCGCCATGCCACTTTTTGGGCATGGGGACACAATTTCTGTGTCCTAGGTTAGCTAGTAAGGTTTTGGACCACTCCATTTAAGTTAGCAAGGATCCTTGCCCAAGGCTTGGCCTCCAGGTGGCCAGGACTCTGGGCTCCCCAGGCCCCTTCAAACCAGTGGGGGAAGGCTCATGGTCTGTGTCGGTGTAGAAAGTGTTCCCCCTAGAGGCAGATCTTTGAAGTGTTCTTTATAGAAATGGGTGACAAGCAATATCCCGGTCCGTTAGCTTATTGATTATATTTGTTTGCTGCTAGTCATATTTTCTTCTAGCCTTGCTAAATTTAAAAGGATATTAAACAATCTTTCAGGTAATAAGAATATTTAGCATTTTATATAAATGATAACTATTTGTGACCATTATATTGCCATGTAACCTGTAACTTGCCCAACATGGGGAACAAATCAGTTATTAATCTTCAGATTTCTCAAATGAAGTCACATATCATGATAATAGTGACGGCACATCCTCAGTAGGGATCCAGAGAAGAGGACGGCCATTTAAAAGAGTGCTTACCTTTTGTCTCTCTGAAGGCAGCTTTGTGGACAGACCATTTTGGAACAGGTTCTGTAAAAACATCCTTTGGCAACTTTTAAACTAGTGAAAAATGCTAGATGAGGTTTGTGTGGTGAAGGTGTAGTGTCCGGGTTGGGTGGGTGGGGATCGTTCTGAACTGAATTGTTCTGTGAAGGTTAGAAGCAGTCAGAGGGCCACACTTGAGGACCTAGAGGGTCACATGTGGCTTTGAGCTCCCACCCCTGGTATGGGCACTTGTTCAGTGTCAGCTAATTTTGCTTCATAGAAATTCTGCTTTGTAATAACAGTTGTTTTTCTCCTATTTAGCTGGTTCCTGGAGGAGAAGGGCCTGAAGTATGAAGTTTGAAGGGACTTTTTTGTCACATACGGGATCTTTGTGGTTCATGACCTGTCAAATGGAGTTTTTTTTTTTGTTTTTTGGAGTGTTTTTTACATTTAATGTGGATATTTGATACAGTTACATTTCCTGTTAAAGGGAAAATTCTTTGAGGGTGGATTGTAAATTATATTTTTTGTAAGTTAGAATCATGAATTTCTTGTAAAAGAAGAAATCAGTTTCATGTTCAAAATCTAAAATAAAGTCTTTTTTTCATTACCTGTGGTTTTATTTATGATACTTTCAAAGGGGGGGGGAGCTAACCCAGTGAGCATTTTGTTTCAGTGGTAGACCTAGAAAAGCTGATTGCATCCCAGTGAGAATCTGGGTAAGTAAGAGATCAGGGCTTCTTAAGAAATCTTAGGTTCTGGGTCTGTAGGACAACTCAGGAGGACTGAATTAAAAATGATTTTGAAAACTGTTTCAATTTAGTTTCCTTGGTAGTTCTGTATATTTCATTTTCTGTATTAAAACTAGTTCTGAGTGGGAGTTCATAGACTGCTGCAGACTTCGTTCAGGGGTTTGGGGTCTGGGACACAAGAAGACCCCTGGCTCAGCTGGACAGGGTCCCAGGGCATGGAACGGTTTGAACAGGGCCAGCAGTCTGTTCTAGCAGGGTCACTTTAGTAAGCCCAGGGTGACTTCCCTCCAGGCCCAGGAATGTCCTTGAGATTGGACAGGGCCGCAGGGCTGAGCTGTAGCTTGGTTTCCTTTGGGCATTTGGTGCCTTTGCGGGTCTCTGAGCTGACGTCATTTTTGTTCTACCAGTGGTTTTTCAGAAGAAGCAGTTAAAAAAAAATAACAGACTTTTCTCAGTGGGACAAACCTTTAGAAATTCTGTGGTACAGCTGCCTTACTGGAAGGCTCCGGGGCACTGATGGCTTCTCTTTCCCTGACTTGTGCCTCCCTAAAGAGAAACCATTAGGTCATTAGACCAGCCTCCTTTCTGCTGTGGTCATGCTGCAAATAGTGGTCCCCAGTTTGACGTGGGCATAACCATGGGCTCCCTGTAGAAGAGTGATGCTGGTTATGAGTCCAGATCATCCCCTTACCTCAAGTCACCAAAGATAGAATCAGTTTAATCTATTTCATTTGAAGAAGAATGGGGAGAAGATTTGAAAGAGTTAGGAGAAGGACCTCAGACACCTCCAGTTTATAAACACCCAGGAGTAGGTCATCAAATTCTGTTGCTTGAAAGGCAGACTGGTGAATGGCATAAGTTTGTGTTGGTTGAACAGGGTCCCTGTTTTCATTGCCAGAAAATAGGACTAAGTGGTTAGGATAGATTTGGTATTGAGAGTTTGGGGTTTATGTTGTGTAAAATAAAAATTGGGAGTTTTGTCTCTTCTTCGAGGGTTTGAGATGAGGCAAGAATCCTGAAGTGCTTTTGGTTACATGGCTAATAGACCGTTTTTGGGTGGGGGGAGGGTGGCCCAGATCTGTGATTTTGCTGAATTGGTAATTAGCCTCCTTTGCTGTTGCTGAGATAGAGCTGGGCTCTCATACACAATGTCATGTTCTCAATGTACAGAGGGCCAGTTAGTGATGGGACTGGAGCCCAGATGTGAGATTGGGCAGTTATATAGATCTGGAAATCTGTGGGAGTTGATGAGAGACATGAAATCATCCAGAGGAAGAAGGGAAGAGGACCCTAGATGGAGCCTTTAAAGGATGCCCACAGGGTGTGTGATATCAGTGGTGCTCCAGCAAAGGAGAATGAGAAGAGAGTTAGGCGGGTGGGAGAGCCAAGAGAGGACAACATCATAGAAACCTGGGAAGGAGAGATTGTCTGAGGAGGCGATCAATGGGGTCATGCTGCAGGAGCCCAAGGAGGACAGTTGAGAAAAGGCTGTTAGATCTGGCAGTTGAGATATCATCGGTGACTTTGGAAAGAGCCTCTTGGGCGGAAACCTCACCTCTTTTGTGTGTGTGTTTCCTATGGTAGTAATGAAAGGTAAAGAATGGTTAGGGGGCAGCTAGATGGCACAGTGAATAGAGCACTGACCCTAGAGTCAGGAGGACCTGAGTTCAAATCTAGCCTCAGACACTGACACACTCGCTAGGTGAGTGATCTCAGGCAAGTCACTTAACACCAGTTGCCTTGCCTTCCCCCCTAAAAAAAAAAAAGGCATTTCACAGATCACCACCACCACCAATGGTGAAGTCAGGAAGACCCATCTACCTGAGTTCAGATCTGGCCTCAGACACTAGTTTTGTGACCTTGAGCAAGTCACTTCACCCTGCTGGGCTCAGTTTCCTCATCTGTAAAATGAGCTGGAGATAGAAATGGTAAACTGCTCCCGTGTCTTTGCCAGAGAAACCCTGAATGGGGTAGCAGAGCTGGACACAACTGAAAAGTAACTGCACAACAACAAAGTAGCAGCAGCAGCATTTACGTAGCGTTCCAAGGCTTGCAAAATGCCTTCATATGTTACCTGATCTTCACAACAACCCTGTGAAATTGGTACAGTTGTTATCATTTAACAGATGGGGAAACAGGGGCTGAGTGAGTTTAAGGGACATACACCGAATCACACGGCTAGTGTCTGAGGCCAGATTTGAACTCAGGGCTTCTGGACTGTGAGTCTTAACACTACATCCTGTGCCGTCTCACAGAATCTTCTTTTTGTGTTCTGGGTATATGGAAATGCCCTTTTTTGGTATTTGAATTCAGAACAAGAGAAAACTAAGCGTTCTGGTAGTGTCCCCCTAGATGTGGAGGGGAGAAAGTACCTTCTGTTCTTGCCTCCCCTTTGCTGGAAGTCCAAGCAGAGGCAGCGTTGGCTGTTCCAGCAAGGAGGGGCAAGAAGCCCCCTCTCCTGTCTCTTAGACACAGCCTGAGGGTGTGGCGGAGCCCTTGTGTCCACACCTTCAGAACTGTAGCGGAGTGTGCCTGTCAGGTCATTATTAGTGCCAGGAGATTCAAGCCTTCACAATTTCCTTTAAACCATCAAGTGCGTTATTGGGCTTGGTGTCCTTGAACTTGAACTGGTTCTCACTCAATCCTGCCTTCCTCACTAGTTTAAATAACAGTTGGTAACAATAACAGATACAAAAATGTGAATGTTACTAACAAAGAATTTCTGACTTCTTTGGAGTTACATGGTATGAATAAGAAGAGTAATTCTTTTCTTTTCATTGATAAGGAGGTTGTTAGAGCTGGGAGGGACCTCAGAAGATCATCCGGCCCAATCCTATCATTTTACAGATGAGGAAACTGAGGACCAGCAAGAAGATGGGACCTGGTCAAAGTCACACAGCTGCCTAGTGGCAGAGAAGAGATTCACAGCCTGGTCTGCTTGCCGGCTTCCAGCTTGGTGTTCTTTCCACTGCATCACATTTCCTCTAAACTCAGGCTCAAAAATTAATTGTGAGTAGGTATTTTGAGTAAGAAAAACTGATATTAAGGTCAAAGCAGGGATTTTTGTTATGACTTAGCCCATTCAATCCTTTGGATGTCCGTTTGGCTTTTCCTGTTAGTGTTCTTCCTTCAGTTTTCCCTTGTGGTTATGTTCCAGCCATCATTAAAGGATGGATGGAAAGGGGCCCTGACATTCTAGGAAAATATTTCAAAATATGGTATCATAGAAATTTTGTATTGCATTTTTGGTTAGGGTAACCTGTGCTTTTTATGAGCAAAATTAAAGAATCAGCAACTGTTGAAGGAAGGTGTAGATCTGTGAGGCCCTGGACTTGAGAAACCCATTTTCTTTTGTAGTCCTACCTTGGAGAACCATGGCTGTGGACTTTGGTCATCGGGGGCTACATTTATGACTTTCCTGCTTGAGATGTGGCAAAGAGGTTTGTTTTAGGGTTGGCCTTGCGTCTAAGCAAAGTAGATTGGTGCCTCCGTGGTAAGCTGGGAGGAGAGCTGAAAAGGTTCCCGTGACCCAAATGATCTCTCCTGGCCTGCAAACAATTTCTGAAATCCTGTGGTGTGATATTTGTTCCTTTGCATTGGGAAAAAGCTCCCTTGTATTTCTAAGCCAAAGCTAGGGCTGGGGAGCTAGGGTGGGGCCTGAGGGCACTGGGTGGAAGAGGTAAGTGGAGGGGGGCGGGGGAAGAGTTTAAGGAGGAAGGGGGCCCATGTTGAAAGCAAACGTTACCTGTTTTATGATTTTCATCTCGGTTGACTCAGCTAGTTTTTGGATAATGACAATATTTAGTTACAAGTTTAATGCAAAGAACTCCGTTGTGATAGTTTAGCAGTGTGGCCTTAGGCAAATCCCTTTGATAATTCAGAGACTCACTAGGCCTCAGCTTCTTAAAAAGAGAGTTGCAGTAGCTGGTCTCTGAGGCCTCTTTCGGTCTATTTTGCATAAGTTTTTTTTTTTTAGTTTATTTAAGAAAAAATTTTTAAAGCACATTTTAAAAAATCCTTTTTTTTTAGTTCTAAATTCTCTCCCTTCCCCTTTCCTCCTCCCTTTCCTCGTCCCTGCCTAAGGAGAATGAAAGAAAAATAAAACCTGTTCCAAATATGTCTAGTTACATAAAGCTGGTTTCCCCATGAGCGGTGCTGGGTGCATAGTTATGTGAGGTGATGCTCAGGCTTAGTATTCAGGATACCAAAAAGAAAAGAGAACCAAGTGGAAAGGACGTTTCTGACCACCAGAGGGCAACACGAAGCTGGCCTGACAAAAAATCCAATACAAACGGAAAAGTCAAAGCAAGTAAATGTAGCAAGTGGCACTTTGTGCCACCAGATGGCACCCTGGAGTCGGCTGCTGAGTGTCACTGCATCCAGGGCCCTTTCCTGGGTGATGGTTAAATCAGGGGTGGGTCTGGCTTTGCTGCCCAACTGCTCTCTCTTGTCCTGTACCCTGCCTGCCCTGTCACCCAGCTCTGAGGCCTTTTCATTTTCTGCTTGGCACTAACTTGGCCACTCACTAACACGCCTACACACAAGCAGCCCTTTGCTTATGATCTGGTCTCTCCCATCTCCCAAACAGTTCCCGTAGCCTCCTAAGGAAGGCTCTGCGGATCATATCCTGCTGTTGTCCATCGTGCCCGACTCTTCGGGACCCCATCTGGGGTCTTCTTGACACTGGACTGGTTTGCCGTTTCCTTTTCTAGCTCCTCTTACAGTTGAGGAAACTGAGTCACACAGTTAGTCATTGTCTGAGGCCAGATTTGAACTCAAGAAGGGGTCTTCCCGACTCCAGGCCCAGCGCTCTGCCCACTATGGCACCTTGCTGCCCATATTATGCCCTACCCTTTTGTTTAAAAAAGTTGGGAAAATGCAAATGAAGAGCTCAAGGTGAGGTAAAAAGGGAAAACAAAAGAAGGTGGGGAAAAGGAACATAGAGAAGAAGATGCCTAGTGAAATGGCTTTGGGGTTGGGTCTTGTTCCTCATTCATTTTATAACCTGCATTTTTAAGCTGCTTGTTCATTTCTGCATTTTCTGGCCCATTTCTATGTTTTTATTCCCTCATACTTTTTGGGACTATTTCCTGACTAGCTAATTTACTTTTTCATTATCTATTTTTCATTTTTTTCATTGATCTAGAACTCTTATTGTTTTCCTTTTCATTAGACATATTTTAAAAATTTTATTTTTTAATTAATATAAATCTATTTTCTCCCCCTACTCAAAAACCCCAACAAATCCTTCTATCTAACACTTATAGTCAAGCAAAACCCGTTCCTCTATTGGCCATGTTAAAAATGTTTCATTTTGCACCTTGAGTTTATTACCTCTCTCTAAAGATTTTAAAAAAGTGACAAACCACAGAATTTCTGAGTTGGAGGAGACCTCACAGTCCTGTAGGCCACCCTTGAGCAGAAAAAGCATCCTGGCTCTGGTGTCTCCAGCAGAGAGAGATGCTCATTCATCCCCTGCTTGAAGACTTCCCATGAAGCTCCCACTTAGGAAGCTCCACATTTCATTACATTTAAGTTAATGTTGCTGCTTTTCCTACTTCTGTTTTCTGGGGCAAAGAGAACAAATAGGATCCTTCTTTCACACCATAGCCCTAAAATACTTGAAGGCATCCCAGCTAGTAAGGAAAGGCTCATTAACAACAGGTTGGACACTAAATCATTCCTGCAGATCTATTTTGTGCACGTCCTGGATTTCTTTAGCTGTGAACATGTAGTATTCTCCTTGTTGTTAAGTAATTTTTCAGTGATGTGGTTGAAAATAAACTCCTCGTTATGAGATACTGTGTCCTGCTTTAAGACTTGTCCATATGCATTTATGAATCTGTGTGTGTGTGTGTGTGTGTGTGTGTGTGTATTTTGTGTAAATAAATAGCTGTCCCACACCTGGGGGAAAAAAGGAAGCGGAAGAAGGACCAGCTTTGCTTTGTGCTTCTATCTACCTAAAAAAGGCTTGTTGATTATTTGACATGGATGCCCTGCTGAGGAAAATGAGCCACATGTATGCTGACGTTTTGTTTTTGTGTCCTGAGATCTTAGTCTGGCATCTGGCATGTTGTCATTGTGGCTCAGTTGTGTCTGACTCTGTATGATCTCATGGACTTTGCCCATGGAGTTTTCTTGGCAAAGATACTGGAGTGGTTTGCCATTTCCTTCTCTGGTGTATTCCCATTTTACAGATGAGGAGCTGAGGCAAATAAGGGTTAAGTGATTTGCCCGCAGTGTCTGAGGCCGGATTAAACAGAGATCTTTGTGAATCTAGGCCTAGTGCTCTCTTCACTGCACCACCTAGCTGCGCCACGTGGCACAGAGTAAGTACTTAATAAACAGTCATCTAGATTCATGATCTTAGCCCAAATTAAGACAGTTAACCTAAAGAAGTCCCGTTAAATGAAAGGTTCTTAGACGGCTGAACAAAGGACTCAGCAGAGTTAGTTTCAGAATAAGCCTACAGACAAGAAGACCTGATTACACTCCAGCACTCGGTCATTCTGCCTTGTGGTGCTCAGGATGCCTACAAGTGCGTCAGTTTGATATATTTGAATTTGTTGAGGACTTGACCTCGGGTTGTCTTCAGAGAAGCAATGTAAGCAGAATGGGGGTGATGGGTAGGACCACTGGCCCCCCTCCCCCAGTCAGACCCTTCCTGGAGTGTTAGGTTCATTTTAGGGGGTGGCCGTTACAGAACAATGTTGGTAAACTGGAGATCTCCCAGAGGAAGGCAGCTGATTCTGAGATTGTGCCGTGAGAGAACGTGGCTGAAGGGATGAGGGCTGTTAAGTCTGGGGAAGAAGACTTGAGGGGGCACAGGACATCAGTCAGTCAACAAGCATTGATCAAGTGCCCAGCCTTGTGCCAGAAGCCAGGAGTATAAGGACAAAAGTGAGGCAGCCTGCTTCTAAGGAACTTACATTCTACTGAGGGAGACAAGGCTAATCCGTGGAAGTGTAATACGCCCTCTGGAGCTACGTCCTCTCCTCCCACTAATGTTGGCGAGTACTACTCTTCTCAGGGTTCCAAGGGCAACACTGTGGGGTTTTACAGCAAGAGACCCCCCCCCACCAGTTAGCTCCCCCGTATCCATCATCCAATTGACATAGATTAGGTTTTACAAAAGGAATATGCAGGGAGAAGGTACAGCAAGAATAGGCAGCTAGGGGGTACAGTGCATAGAGTGCCAGGCTTGGAGTCAGAAAGACCTGAGTTCAACTTTGACCTCCAACACTTACTAGCTGTGTGACCCTGACCAAGTCACTTAACCCTGTTTGCCTCAGTTTCCTCAACTGTAAAAATGAGCTGGAGTAGGAAATGGCAAATCACTCCAGTATCTTTGCCAAGAAAACCCCCAAAAGGGGTCATGAAAAGTTGGACATGACTGCAAACTAAACAACAACAACAAATAGCAAGAAGAGTAGTTCTAAAGTGCTTCCCTCCCCAGATATAGGCATACACTTCTTGCACACAGGGTTCCCAGAGAGGGGCTCAAACTTAGACTACCTGTGGCAGAAGGACAAGTCCTGAGCTCTGGTTACTGGAAAGTCCTGTTTTATCTTTGTGGAGTCCATATGAAGTTCCTCTCCTGTGTAGCTAGCTTCGTGCTGACCTCTGGGGGTGGTGCCCTGGTGTGGTTCCGAAGCTGCCTTTCCTCAGCAGATCCAGGTCTCAGTGTCTCTCAGCTCCTGTGCAGCTAAGTGCTACTGTGGGGGATACTGCTACAGATGCTGATTGACAGGGAGCTCTGGGTCTGGTCCTCTGACATTCATGAGGTCAGTAGGGGAGATGAGATAGGGTGAAGGGGTAGAGGAGAGAGGGACTTACGTGGAGGAGAACGGAAAGAGAAGAGTGGAGATGATGGTGTGAATCTCTATCATGGGTAGCTTGCTTTTTATTAGTATACATAATGAATGTAACACTGTACCAAAGGGCCTGCTTTTTTGTCCCCTTCTGAACTCCCCTTCTGAAGCTCTCTTCTGGGCATTTAAAAAATGTTTCATTGATATTCTTTCTTTCTTTCTTTTTTTGGCATCTTTTTCAGTATTTTCCCCCTCCCTCCATAATAAAATTCTTTTCTCCTAAAATAAAAGCTTTTCACTCGTAATAACTAAGTCTGGACAAGAAAAACAAATACACCTTTAAGCCACATCTGAAGATGTATGTCTCATGCTTTGCTTCTCCTCTCTGCCAAGAAGTGGGAAGCACGATTTGTCATCAGTTTACTGTAGCTATGATTGGCCATTCCATTTGTGATGGCTATGGATTGACCTATGGAGACCAGTCTTTCCAGCATGAACATATATACCCAGTTCTAGTACAAGAGATCACAGAGAAGCTTGGGGTGAGCCCAGGTCTGGCTATGAGGATGCTGGGGCTTGTCCTGTGTAATGGAGGTGAATTCTCCAATTGCCTGGTAAAACTGGATGAACTGATAGCTCACGGGGCTTGAAGAGTCCCTGATGTAGACTCGGTGGGCATTCGTACAAAAGAGGTGATCCCCCTTTGCCAGTTTTTTCCATTGTGACCGTGAGGAAGTAGCACTGCCTTGAGGTGTTTTCAAGAGCTGGGGATGGGGTAGGGAGGAAAGGTTGTTGTCTTGTCTCCCTTCCTGACATGTGAACATGTGGCCCTTTCTGTCTCTTTCTGTTTGTTCTCTTATTAGCTTAGATGAATGAATACTCTGAGATAGGAATGTCCAAGTGCCTGCGGGCTAGGGAGTTCCAGACATCTCATCAGAGGTTCTAGCAGAACGCTACCCCTAAAGGGAACATCATGGGGACTCCTCATAAGGAGAAAAGGACTTCCAGTGCAAGAGATATAGGTGCCTTCTGCCGTTGGACTCTAACTTAGGACTCCATCTCCCCATGGATATTAGGTGTATCTGTGGGAGAGGATGCTCTAGGACAGGAAGAGGAATGTTCTATACCATCTTTTTTTTTTTTTTACCACACTATCTGAATAAATACCTATTTGAAATGCTAATTATTATGCTTTATGGAGCACACCAGTAGATGCTCAGGAGTTTTATATGTCTTGGGGTTACCCTAGGGGTGCGTATTCAGTCACCTTCTGAGGACCCCGGTGAGGGGTTATATGAGTCACTGGGGGTAAATTCCAAGTGTTATGGAAGTGCCTTGGAGAGATTTGGACTCTGCACAGATGGGTATTGTATAGCTGAATCCGGTCTGCTAATCTTGGCGTGAATTAGAAACTCTTCTGTTGACCACAGTTACATGATGTTAAGTTTGAATCTACTCTTCCAGGGACTTGAGGTAGGGTAGGGAAGAGTACTCCCCTGAAGTGTGTGTGTGTGCGTGTGTGCATATGTGTGTGTGTAAATGTCCTTGTATGTGTGTTCTTGCTATGACTTTGAAGTAAGTATGCCTTTTTAAAAGTGAAGCAATATTAATTGATGAGAAGGAATGGCTGTGCTTGTCACTCTTGTCTAATGGTACAGGGGCCCCACCAGAACAGGGACTTGAGCTGTGGACATTAGAAAAGAGACACCCTGACCCTTTGGGGTACCCCTAGAAGCCTGAGGGGGAGGTGTAGCCAG
This sequence comes from Pseudocheirus occidentalis, assembly GCA_028646575.1. NCBI lineage: Eukaryota > Metazoa > Chordata > Mammalia > Diprotodontia > Pseudocheiridae > Pseudocheirus > Pseudocheirus occidentalis. The sequence goes on along the minus strand of CM053599.1, from coordinate 14,057,944 downwards.
CCTCACTCTGGAGGGGCAAGGCTAAAGGATCTGCTAAACTGGAATGAGTGGAAGCTGGCCAAGAACACCATGGAGGGTGGAGGGAGAGGAAGGCCAAAGAAGGGACTGATCGAATGTAACCAAGAGCTGAGAAGTGACAGGGTCGCTCAATGATGATCATGTTCTCTACCCACCAGAATAATTTTCAGAATGGGGAGCTTGGAACTAGGATTGGTTGACAGAGACACCCCAAGATGAGGAGGAGATGTTAGAGATCACCCACCTAGATCAGCCACCTTCCAAAAGGCTGTCATAAGGTCTGGGTGAGCTTACATGCCAGGGGACCAAAGAAATGGCTGAGCTGCTGCAGGGGAATTTTTGATGGGATGGCGATAGCCAGCATTGACACAGCCCACTAAGGTTTGAAAAGCGCTTTACACAATCATCTCATCCGATTCTCACAGTCTCCTGAGGGAAGTGCTGTTATTTGCCTTTTACAGATGAGGAAACTGAGGTGTAGCAAAGTTAAGGGAGTTGCCCAGGGCCACACAGCTGGCAAGTGTCTGAGGCAGAATTTGACATCAGATATTCTTGGCTCCAAGTCCTGCTGACTAGAACAAACAGTGTTTCATGACCAGGGGACCCAGTTCTCAAAAGTGGGAAGGGGAAGCCTTGCAATTTTTGATGAGAAAGTTTGACTTTGGTCCTTGACAAGATTCTAGAATGCTTTTTCTGTTTCAAAACAGTTCTTTTATAGTTATATAAGAAGTCTTCTTTCCAGTTTGTTTTTTTGGGGGAAAAAAAATCTGAGATTACCTGCTTCTCTGCCACTGGGTACATGTGGGTAATCAAGTTTTTTAAAAGTCTGCTTAAATGCCAGTCATGCCAGAGTACCCCTGCTACTCCCCAGAGTTCATTTGCATATAGTGTGGCCATGAAGAATCCTGGCCAGAAGAAGATGTAGTAGGGACTCAGCTGGTCTTATGGGTGGCTTTTTTCCGTTGAGACTTAACGTAGTTGGAGTAGACAGTTTGTGTTTTGATAAAGTAGAAATCTGGGCACATAAACATGGCTCATCAGGAAATGCTTACCCTTGCAGGCTAGTGAGCTGGAGCCGACAGAGCTGCAGAGAGCTTCCCAAAGCTGGCATTTTTGTTCTTGGGGTAAGTCAGAAACAGCTGGTGACGTCCCGTCAGTACCTGGTACAGTGTCCAGCATAAAGTCAGAACTTAAAAGCTTGTTGATTGACTGATTAATTGATTCCTGTCTCCAAGTCCAGCAAGCCACCCATTACAGCAGCTGCTTCCCTCCAAAGCCTGCTTAAGGTCCAGCAGTCAATCCCCAAGCATTTATGAAGCACCTGTGATGGGCCAGGTGCTGAGGAGAGAGAGAAACAGCGAGTAATCTCTGTCCTTAAGGATCTGACATTCTAATGGGGAATGCAACAAGAACACAGATAGATATATACTGGACAAATGCAAAATGAGTGTAAGTTGGTGAAATAATAATAACTAATACCTACGTGGGGCTTCCAGGGAAGTTTGGGAAGCGCTTTACAGATGTATCTCATTTTCTCCTCACATAGGTGCTCTCATTAGCTTTGTTTTACCAGTGATGAAACTGAGGCAGCCAGTGGTTAAGTAACTTGCCCAGGGTCACACAGGCATTAAGTGTCTGAGGTCAGATTTGAATGAATTAAGGCTTTCCTGACTCTAGGTGCAGAGTTTGATCCACTGGGCCACCACTTAGTTACCTCTAAGTACCAGGGTTTATGGAGGGAGGGCTCCTCAGCAGCTGGGTTTGGAATAAGGAGGGCTTCCTGTAAGTGAGGGTGGTCCTGGACCTTCCTTTGGTTTTAATGAGGCAGAGGGGAGGAGGGAGGGTGCTCCGTGGATGGCCCATCCATGCCTTCAGGCAGTCTCTGCCTTAATTATTCCAGGCTAACAGATACTTCTCTAGTTTTTAAAACTCTCTGGAGAAGATCTCCCAGACTCCTTGGGAATCTATCTTAGCATATACCTGCCCTTTGACTCTGCCCTTGGGCACTGTGTCCCATTTACATTTGCACACAGTAGTCCTGCTGTTTGCCATGGGATTCAGCTAGCCTGCTGGTAAACACCTCATGAGAGGTGTGAAAGACTCGGGAAAGGCCCTGCCTTCCTTACTGTGAATTTGGCTTTACTGCTATGATTAGGGCTGGATGTGAACTCCTTAATTAGCTGAGAGATGTCAGCCAGGCAACACCACCAGGCTGGGTGGTCTAGGGAGACCGAGGTGAGTAGTAGTGAGGGAGGATGAAGATGAGGAAGAAGTCTGTTCCTATCCATGGTTAGCTTCCTCTAGGATTCGGTTGGGTATTCAGATGTCCAGAAAGGGGGGATTGCACGGGCATCTGACATTGACTGAGAAATTTTCCATTTGACAATAACCGCAGTGACAACGAATTCCTTCTGTTTCCCTTGGCATTTGAACTGGGGTGAAGGGAAGATGAGCCCCTGGACCCAGAGAATCTCTTTCCTAGTGATTTGTGTCTTAAAGGGCAATCCCAAGATGCCCTGGAGTTTTGTCAGCTGGACCCAGTCGGCTGTAATCTGTTGATGGCTAGGGCTGAATAGAGCAGGCTAGAGACAGGAGAGTCAGGAATCAAACAAGTTTAATTTCAAAGAGAGGAAAATGGTTTGTAAGCCAGGAGGGGATCTAAAAACATGCTGGCCTGGCCCAGTTGGGGGCCCTGCTTTAGTGGGACTAACCCTTGATGCTTACGCCAGCGGCTTCCCAGTGAGTTGTAGCCCTGACGGTGAAGAGAAGCAGCCACAATGAGGCAAGTTGGCTTCATAGCAGGACTTCAAGACCAGAACACGTCTGAGCTTGTCGGTGCCTTTAGAGCTCGGAGGACCCCAGGTGCTGGTCAAAGCAATACAATAATGATATGATTTTGCTAGAGGGTGAGATCATCCAGAGGGTTTGCACAAAGGATTGTTGCTATGCCAAGCACAGGGCACAGCCTGCTTGCTGGGTCTGAGCTCTGGAGAACAAGATGTCTCCTAATACCTCAACAGTTTCCATTCCAAATGGTCTCACCTGAGGCTTGGGACCCTTCACTGAAGACATTGTTCCTGCTAACCATGGCAAAGCTAATTGAGACAGCTAGGAATGGGAAAAAGTGTAACTGCCATGGAGGGATCTGTGAGCTGGGACTCTGAAGGCTTGGTTTAGAATCCTGGGTCTGCTGCATACTCACTGTGTGAACTTGGGATAATATTTAGAAGGTGCTTTGCAAACCTTAAAGTGTTATAGAAATAATATAAGATATTATATTATTATCTTGGGGCTCCTTGGTTTCTTCATCTGTAAAATGGGTGTAGTGACAGCACCTGCTTCACAGGGTTGTTGTGAAGATCAGATGAGATGTGTAGAGTGCTTTGTGTTTCCTCTGCTCAGATCTCTTTCTTAGTGGAATACCTAAGAAATAACTGTAATGAATATTTATTACACTCATTTGTAGCAGGGTCTGTGACATATTTCATCTCTGTGGGAATCTGAGAGGCCCTAGGCAACTCTGGGGGAAACTGAGTCTTGCTCAGACAAAAAGCATAATTCCCAAGCATGAGTTTGGGACAGGGATGAAGCCTGTCTGACCTAGAGGTCAGACTTTGCATCGGCTCTCAGGGCTGTTGTGAAACTCAAATGAACTAATACCCCCGGGCTCTTTTGCCAACTTTAAAGAGCTTTCTGAATGCTAGCATAACATGGGTGCTCCGGCTTTTTGTCTCAGAGCCCCGCAGGTTGCATCTCCTTCTTCAGGGGCTAGGACTCCTGGAAGGCCCGAATATCTCTTTCCTTTGCCATCAGCTTGAACCCCAGCTACCGTATTCCTAAGTCATTAGGTGACTGGCACCTGGGTTCCATTTAACCATATACATACAAAGTCACGTTGAACAGCTTTTGTAAAAGGGATACACATAGAAGAGTAAACCAGCACCTGCTTTCCAGGGGCTCGCAGTACTGCAGCAGAGACAGCGTGCAAGCGGTTGTGGACAAAGTAAATTGGAGATATTTAAGAGAGAGAAGGCCTCAGAATTAAGGGGACTCTGGACGCACTGCGTGGGGCGAGCAGGAAGGAGGCAGATTCTGGAGAGCTGTGGCAGCTGAGGAAAAGAAGGAGCCGGACGCAGGCCAGAGCTGGGGTTGGAAGGCCTACTGGTCATCCCAGGCAGAGATAGAGGGGCTCTAGATTGGCAGCTTCTGTGAGATCCCAGCTAATGCATGAGCAGACCAGACTCCAGCGGGCGGTGTTTCTTTCCTGCCCCTGCCCCTCAAACTCCCATTCCCCTCTTTTCAGGGATGTTTGCAGAGCCATTCCTGGAGGGCTCCAAACGTGAAGTCCCTTTCCTCATTCTTGCCTATGATCTACGGGGAAATTCGGGAGGTTTCAGGCCGACGATCAGACGTTTTAGGTCCTTATCACTTCTCACTTTGCTGTGTTTTGATGGATCATCTGAACGATGACAAGGTGATTGCTTGAGTCTTACCGGGTTGGCCGACAAAGAAGGAAGGCTCCTAGACCAGCAGGGATGGTGGATTAGAACTGTTCCCAAAATTTGTAGTATTTCTGAGGAATATTCCATTTTCTTATAACATTTTGCATTCTGAACTCAACAGTCATCAAGTAAAATGAAGATTTCTGTATACAAAGTAGAAAAAGAAGAGAGAATTGTACATGAAACTTCAAATCTCTATGATGAGAACTTGATTTTCCCTTTATGTATGCAGCTTTACAAGTTGTGCTGCATTGATTTTCTCTTTCTGTACGTCTAGGTTAGTATTGAGTTGAGTCCAGGGCACCTACCCTGGCCAATCAGACCCACAAGTGGAAGAAGTAGTTTATGAGTTTCTAGGTAAGTGCCCTCTGGTGACCAGGGGGGCTAATACAGCCTTTGGAAAGATGGTGTATCTATTGGATAGCCTCTGATGAAACTACTTTGCTTGTAGGTCTAAGTAGCGTCACCTCGTCTGATAATATCAATCCTTTGCTCAACATCCTGGCACTCAAGGTTCTCTGTGCTCTAGTGATGATCAGATTTTTACAGCCTCATTTCATGGTATTAAAAGTTCCCAGTTATACACCAAATTGAAAATCCTGCAAATCAGACAGTAATAAAATCGAAAGTAAGAAAGCCATTAAACTGATAAAACTAGAAGCTGGTTTTATGAGGAACCCTCCCCCCCTCAATAAAAGAGATATACCATTGGTTAATTTGATTTAAAAAAAAACCCAAATTACTAGTTATAACAAATGAAAGGGTGAATTCACCACCAATGAAGAGGAAATTAAAACAATTTTAGGAGTTATTTTGCCCATTTATATGCCAATGCATTTGACAATCTAAATGAAATGGATGAATATCTAAAAAAACATAAATTACCCAGATTAACTGAATCTTAGAAAAAGAAACTGAAGAAGGCATCAATGCACTTCCTAAGAAAAAAAAACCCAGGGCCAGCTGGATTCATAAGTGAATTCTACCAAATGTTTAGAGAACAATTAATCCCAATGCTATAAAAAGTATTTGAAAAATAGGCGGAGTCCTACCAAATTCCTTTTATGACACAAATATGGTGCTGATGCCTAAACCAGGAAGAGCCAAAACAGAAAGAAAATAATAGACCGACTTCCCTATTGAACAGTGATACAAAAATTTTAAATAAAATCCTAGCAAAGAGATTACAGTAATATATCAAAAGGACCATACATTATGACTAGGTGGAATTTGTACCAGGAATGCAGGACTAGTTCAATATTAGGAAAGCTATTAGCATAATTGGCTGCATCAACAACAAAACCAACAGAAGTCATATGATGATCTCAATAGATGCAGAAAAAAGCCTTTGAGAAAATATAGCACCCATTACTATTAAAAAAACATTAGAGAGCAGAGGAATAAATGGAACTTTCCTTAAAATTATAAGTAATATTTGTCCAAAACCATCAGCAAGCATTAGCTATAATGAGGATAAGCTAGAAGCTTTCTCAGTACAATTGGAGTGGAGCAAGAATGCCCTTATCACCTTTATTATTTAATATTGTACTAGAAATGTTCGCTATAGCAATAAGAGAAGAAAAAAAGAAATTAAAGGAATTAAAATAGGTAAAAAAGAATAATGCTGAATATTGGAGAGGATGTGAGAAAACTGGGGCACTAATGCACTGTTGGTGGAGTTGTGAACTGATTGAACCATTCTGGTGAGCAATTGGAACTGTGCCGAAAAGACTGTAAAACTGTGCATACCATTTGATCCATCAATACTACTGCTAGGTCTATATTCCCAAAGACAATCAAAAAAGGGAAAAGCATCTATTTGTACAAAAATAATTATAAGAGCTCTTTCTGTGGTGGCTAAGAACTGGAAATCAAAGGGTTGCCCATCAACTGGGGAATTGCTAAACAAGCTGTGGTATATGATTGTGATAGAATATTATTGTGCTATAAGAAATGACAAACAGGATGATTTCAGAACAACCTGAAAAGACATGAACTTGATGCATAGAGAAGTGAACAGAACCAGGAGACTGTTGTGCACAGTAACAACAATATTGTTTGTTGAAGAATTGTGAATGACTTAACTCTTTTCAGCAATACAATGACCCAAGACAATCCCAAAGGATTAATGATGAAGCCTACTATATGCCGCCAGAAAAAGAGCTGTTATTGACTGAATATAGACTGAAGCATGCTAAGGGGAAAAAAGGCTGCTGACAAGGTCCAGGGCTCCTTATGTTATATCACTAGGTCAAATGACAGTGCTTGGGGTCTGAAATGGGGGTAGAGGGATGAATAATGAAGTCTGGAGGAGCTTAGGAATCAGCAGCAGGGCAGATGGCAAGGCTTGGTGGTTTTTCTAATCACAAGAAGGAATAACAATGACTCATCTCATTCAATTGATGAGAGCAGTCTAGTAGCCCTGATTAGTTCTGAGCAGCCCAGGGAAGGGGTAAAAGGAAGCAAGAACAAAGGGCACCTCAAGTGTTTGATGTCCCCTATGCATTTAATCATAGACTAATTTGTATTATTATCAGATTATATGGCTCATCTTTTCCCACCATCCCCTACCCTGCCTTGCACCCACCTCACTGGAAGCTCCTTGAAGGCAGGACTTGTGCTGCTTTTCATCTTTGTACCTCCGCTACCCAGTAGAGTGCCATGAAATTTTTGTATCTCATCATCTTGAAGCCTGGTCTAGATACTACCCAGAATGGCTTGTTTCTTGGGTACTTTGTGGAGAGTGTCTAGTTTTCTGCCCTCCTGGATATCTCAGGATGATTCTATTTGAATGATGGCCATTGGATCACATAAAATAGGTGTTATTACTCAATGGAAAAATTTTAAATTAAGGGGGCACGTTACTAGGGACCATTTGGGTAGAAGTAGCAAAGGGTTATAAAGCCTTTGAACTCTGATGGTTTCTAGAGCAGAGAAAGGAAAATCCTGGGTTATAACTCAAGGGAGGGAGGATGGTATTTTCTGGAGTCTGCTTTTCAGCTGGGGAGAAACATTTCCTGCTGATCTTGCTCAAATTATCACGTCCCTTCCCATAGTAAAGTCTTAAAGGCTAGAAGCAAGGTTGTGCTATAAACATTTAACAACCAGATCCACCTGCCCCCCTCCATCCCCATCCCAAGTATTCATGACACGCTTTTGTATTTCATCTGCATTGTTAACATTTTCTCCATAACTTCTTAAATCTGGACAATCGACAAAATAGTAAATTGAACTTTATAGTTGTGCCATTTGCTGATTTCTGTGGTGTAAAGTGCTCACAGTGAAAATTTAACAATCAGCTCTCCCAGAGCTTTGGACTGGTTCTAATACATCCTTGGGTGAAGACAATTCAAGAAAAGTCAGGTATGCCAGGGCAGCTAGGTGGCATAGTGGATAGAGTTCTGGGCCTGGAGTTGAGAATCCAGCCTCAGACACTTATTAGCTGTGTGACCTTGGGCAAATCCCTTAACCTCTATTTGCCTCAGTTTTCTCAACCATAAAATGGGGATAATAATAGAACATACCTCCTGTGAGGATGAAGAGATAATTGGAAAGTACTTAGCATGGTGCTTGGCACATGGTAGGGGGCTACATAAATATTAATTATTATTATTTAAAAAAACTTTTCCCTTCCATCTGCAAAGTCCTTTCCCTTTTAAGAAACACTGCATTTCTTTAATTTCTAGGGATGGGAAGAATTTTCCTGGAGAAAGCCAATATGCCCCTAGGCATTTTTCGTGGTCCTTGGAAGATTTCTTCCCTTCTTCCTTCTGCTCCAAACAACTAGACTGGTTTACATACCAGTCTCACAGGAGTAGAAGAAAGGGCTAGCAAACAGCTAAGCCTGAAGAAAAGGATTCGAGGCTTAAACAGTTTGCCAAGGGGTGACTTGAAATGTCGGTACCTCAGTATATTGGAAAGCAATGGTTTTATTTCCCCTGAAGCCAGAGAAGGGCAGGAGGGATTTTGTGACATTTTAGGGCTCCCTCGGACCTCGAATCTCATAGAATTTCAGACTTCAGAGGTCAGGTAGTCCAACTCATGCAGGGAATTCTCTGTAAACAAATACCAGGCTCCTTCCTCAGACTCTTCATAATGATAATTATAACCTACAAGACCAGAATGCAGCACATATCATCCCTAGATCCTCTCTGTAACTGGAGTTGTCCCAAAGGTACTTCCATTTATTCAGTTACAAAAATAATCATTTCATCTACCAATGTGGTAGCCCACTGAATATTACACATAAGTGAATTCATAATTTATTGAGCAATACTATGTGTGAAGCATGGTACTAAGCAAGAAAACCAAGACAGTCCTTCCTGTTCAGGAGGTCACATTCTAATTGGGGGAGGCCGTACAAAGAGAAGACCATGGAGTTGTCTCCTGGGATGATGGCTGCAGGGCTGGGTCTGGAAGCAAGATCAGTGGTCTAGGAGGTGCTACCACACCTGGGGCTCTTGTGTTTACCTGCTAGTGGGTGGTTGTTGGTCAGCAGGTGGTGGGGGTGGTCCAGAAGGGGGACCCCTTCCATAGGGGTCACTCTTCTCAATGATGATTGTCGGGTCTAGACTGGAGGAAGGGAAGGTGGTCTGAGAGGTTCTGATTTTTCAAGGCTCTTGGATTTTAGGTTCAGGGCTATGTCCCCTGGGGACTGAGGAGAGCCAGCGGTTGTGGTGGTTTGACTTGCCTGGCACATGATACCTCCTGTCTCTTCTACCCAGTACCTTGCTGCCTCAGCTAGGCTTGCTTGACTTCTCACGAGTGACAACGTTATACCAATGACTTATACTCTTATTGTTTCCATCTGAGCTCCGTTGAAGAGAACAATAATAATGTTAAAACATAAAAGTGAAATAATAATATATCAAATTTAGCACATATGGAATACCTAGCAAGATATGACCTGGTGCCTACAAAGATAAATTGGAAGCTTGTATCCATCACAGGCTGACAGCCAAGTCTGTATGTTACAAATATAGACTCAAAATATCTTGGAGAAACCATTCAATAAACTGTGTTGCAACCAGATCATGAATAATGGAGCGAATTGTTGTCCGCAGCTACTGAGATTTACCACTGAGAATCGTATGGAGTGAGTCTCCTCCGGCCTCATTCTCTTGGAGAGAGACTGGCTATGTCTCCCTTCCAAATTTGTAGGGGTGCTGCCGGGTGGCTTTTTTCTACTGCTTTTGGCAAGAGCGTTATGAAGTGTTTTCCCTTCTTTAGCTGTCAGTGACTAGTGTTCCAGTTACATTTAACCAATGAACGTCAATTAGCTTTTATAATGGGGCACTTGCTTCAAAAATATAGAAAGAACAGAAATAAAAACATTTCCTCTCAATACAGGGGGAGGGGAAACCTCTCTCCTATTTTATTGTTCAATTGTTTCAATCACGTTTTACTCTCTGTGACCCCGTTTAAGGTTTTCTTCACAAAGACAGGAGAGTGGTTTGCCATTTCCTTCTCCAACTCATTTTACAGATGGAGGAGCTTACAGTTAAGTGACTTGCCCAGGGTCACACAGCTAGTAAGTGTCTGAGACCAGATTTGAACTCAGGAAGATGTTTTCCTGACTCCAAACCTGGCACTCTATCTACTGTGCCACCTGACTGTACCTTTACCTCCTTTACCAACGCTTTTTCTGGGAGTGTGGTTTTAAGCCTCACAGCATCTGTATGGCATTGGTCCTGCCTATTTCACACCCAAAAGCAGTATTACTGCCAAATGAACCCTTGTCTCAGCTATTAATGGGCTAAGTTCTAAAGGTTGAAGGTCACTTTGTATTCTTTGATCTCAAAACTGGAAGACAGCTATAAAACCTGGTATGAACTCAGTGATTTGTAATTGATCTCTTGAGGCTCACAATCTCTGATCCCCACCTAAAGTGAAAGAATGCATTCCAAGGTGGAGAACTGAGGCCTATAACACAGGCCACATGTTGATGCTGGATGACAAGTGCCTGAGACCTCTTCCCTTGAAGCACTTACTGTCTCTTCTGTGGAACATTGATAATGGGGAAGAGAAGTCACTTCCTCCACAAAGTCCTGGCCAGCTGTACCTTGATTCAGGCTACACAGCTGTGCAGCCAATCAAAGAAACTCTTATTCCCCGCACAGGTAGCCAACTGAAGCCAGTTACAGAGCATCTGCACATGGTTAGCCTCTCTCCCAAACACTCCCATTAGCCATCGTCAGGACTCCCAGAAGCAGGATCCCCACCTTCTTCTACTCTAGACATCATTGTAAGTACTGGGCTCCTTGGCCAAGCCCCCACTCCCCTTATCTGTGCTTCTTGGAGCCCCAGTCACCTGTCCTCTGTTATACTTAAGAAGTCTCTAATATGAGTTGCCACACCAAATGCTTGTAATCTCTAAGCTACATGGAAAAAAACACTTTTGAAATCTGGCAGAGAAAATCACAATCTGTGGGCACAGGATGAAGTACATATCATCCCTGTCAGCTTGCCTGATACTGTAATTGTCCTGAAGCTGCTTTTCAAGGATCCCACAGTAGATGAACTTAAACCCAATACTTTTCTTTAACTACCAAAGGCATTATTTTATCTGCTTGTGCCCTGGCTTATAGACCATTCGACATAAACAAAGAACAGGGGATTGTGATTTATCCCAGGCTAGTTTCTATCTGAGCCCCCTTGAAAAAGAGGAGAAGAATGAGAAAACAGTGCTACCACTGACCATCAATCTAGCTTGTGTTTACATAGAATGTTAAGGCTTTCCAGGCACTTCACAAAGCATGGTTTTTGCCCCTCACAGCCTACAAGGGAGGCCCTACTATTAGCCCCATTATATATATATATATTTTTTTTTTGGGGGGGGGGAGTGCAGTTGGGGTTAAGTGACTTGCCCAAGGTCACACGGCTAGTTTTTTGTGTTAAGTGTATGAGGCTGGATTTGAATTCAGGTACTCCTGACTCCAGGGCCGGTGCTCTATTCACTGCGCCACCTAGCCGCCCCAGCCCCATTTTATAGATGAGGAGATTGAGGTGAAAGGAGAAGCCAAAAGTCCATCTGAGCAAGCCTCTGCCCCCAGTGTCTTTATACAGGTTAAATGTGGCCGGAATGAAAAGCAAGGGCTGGTGTGGGAGGAAGGAGAAGAAGGAGATTGTGCCAGAGATGGGCACGGGAGTTGGGAGGGAATGGAAGCCTTCTGTGCTGATGCAAACTGTCTTCTTACCATGAATACAGTTCTAGCTGCTTTTTCCCTTGGGAGGCAGATATGTTATGGGAATCCTCCAGTTTTCTGTTAGGACAGCTCTGCTTTTCTCTTTTGCTGGCCACACAATCATCAGATCTCTGAGGAGTTTTGTGCAGCCCTGTCACTTGTGAAACTGGCTGGTATTTGTTGTTCAGGTCCCAGCACCCTTCACTGTCCTCTGGACCGACCCTATGGCAAGCTTCCCTTCATTACGAAGGCGTCCAGCTTTCATTTCCTAAATCTCCAGCTTTCTGGGGTAAGGGATGGAGCCAGAGAATGACCCTGGAATGGTGGGGGCAGTTGACAAGCTTGCTCTGTGCTGCCTGAGGCTGTCCTTTGAGGGGCTTGTCTTATGGCATTCATTCTTTATTTTTACGTATAATTTTTTCACCTGGCAAGCCCCTGTTTTTTCTTGTTTGTTAAAACCCTCACGTGGTGGCTCCTCACTTGGGCAGGCTCCTACTTTCTTTTCTTTTTGTCTTTTGCGTGACATTGGCACGTGGTGGTCCTCGAAGCCATGGGAGCTTTCAGATGTAACTTAAGCAGCTACAAGGCAATTGATTCTCCATTCACCGGCAGGAGGCGTGCGCTTTTCAGGTGATATATGTGAGTTCAGATCCAACGTAGTGACATTTCAAACATATGTGAGTGATTTGGGGTCTACATCGTTATTCTCTTAATTTTGGTCCATCCGATTGACTCCAGTTGGCCAGTTTCTGATCTCAAGAATCCTTTTGTCCTTCCCAGCTCATTCCCCTGCCCACTGAGGAACAACGTGGCTTACTGGATATGGAGTTGGGGACCTGGGTTCAGATTCAGCTCTGTTCATTAATTCATTCGGTATCTACTTTGAGGCAGAGTTCCTTGCCTCCACTCTCCCCCCTCTCTATCCATCCTCCATCCAGCTGCCAAAATTATATTCCTACAGCACAGAGCTAACCTTGTCATTCTCCTAGGGGAGCTCAGAGAAGGTTCAGTGGGTCCCTGTTTCCTAGAATCAAATATAAACTCCTCTGTTTGGCATTTACAGAGTCTAACTTCAACCTCCTTTACTCAACTGATTTCACATTATTCCATTTCTCACAGTCTATAACCCATATGCCACCTGGGTGCCTCACCCAGAAAGCTCTGTCTCATCTCTGGCTCTCATGCCTGGAATGCTCTGCCCTCTCCCCTTTGTCTCTTAGAAGGCCTAGCTTCTTCCTGATTAATGTCACCATCTACATGAGACCTTTCCCAGTTCCCCAGCTGCTAGTGCCCAAAGGTGTAACTACTTTGCATATATGTCCTTGGAAGCAGAGATTGCTAGGTTTCTGTCCCTGTATCCTCCAGCACCTGGTGCAGTGCACAGCACATAGGGAGAACCCTCTGCTTCCCAGTTCACTCGTTTTTTAAGCTAAAGTGCTTGGGCCAGATGACTTCGAAGGCCCCTTTTAGCTCGAAATTCTATAATTTACAAGTGAAAGGAAAACAAAAACGCACTCTCAGATTTTGTCCACATAAAAGGGGTTATCCTAGTGATTTTTATAAATTTAATCAAACACATCTCTTAATCAAAGAACTGTATTATTTGACTTCCCCATCTTTCCTTGGTTGGTGGATTGAATTATGTGGTGGCTTTGCCATTGGACAAGCATGGCCTCAATAGCAGATGGACAACAGACTTCTTGATAAGCCATGACCTTCTGCAAAATGATAAAGCAGGCAGATGTGCACCTCTGACCCTCTTCAGTCCCCTGCTTCTGTCCCCTTCTCTGCTTTCCCGTTCCACTGGAATTGTCCTCTCTCAGGTGCTTTTCCAGTGGCCCGTTCTTGCCAGGCCAGGCTTTCAGTTGACTAACTGTCAATGACTGCCTGTTAAGACCTTAACCCACACCTTTTGTAAGCAGGTATATTGATGTCCCAAGCTGAACCACTTTGGAAGCATTTGCACTTTTGTCAAGGATACCCAAAGGGATAAATTTCACAGTTCAAGAAGCATTTAATAAATGCCCATTATGTTCAAGACATTACTATACTGGGTACTAGGTCACAAAACCAAGAACAAAACTCTCTGTGTCCTCAAGGAAATAACCTTTTACTGAGGATGTACAAAATGTATACATACGGATGGGTGAATGCAATGTATATGCAGATGTATACAGATGGTTCACATATATGCACAGTTGTTCATCCTTTCTGCTTGAAGAGGATCAAAATGACATCACAATGTTGGGCTCAAGGTACAGTGTGCCTGACGGTGGCCAGTTAGTCCAACATGAGCTCAGAAGGCTCTATCACAGGGTGGGCACAAATAGTTGCTGTGAACATTTGGGATGGAGATGTCTCTAGATTTGCATATCTCTCCTTTCCTTTGTGCTCTGGCAATTCAGCTTCACTCATAGAGCACTTGCCTTCTTTGATGCTGGCATGCCACTCTAGGCAGTCCTATGCCAGGATCTTCCACATATTGCAATGGACACTAAAGTTCTTCCAACAGAGCCAGAGATTGGCAGCATCCTTGTTCTGCTTCTTCTGCCCTCTGAGTGAGTGTTAGTAATTAAAATCAAGTAAACAAACGTTGATTAAGTGTTGGCTTTGTTCCAGGTACCATGCTAAGCTCTGGATACCCAAAAAGGGCAAAAACAGTGCCTGCTCCTCAAGGAGTTTCCAGTCTAATGGGAGAGACAGCATACAGATAACTAGGTACACACAAGGTAGATGGAAGGTAGTGGTGTTTGTCCTTCATTTTTGAAGAGGCCCCATGACTTTGAGGGGAGATTGGATCCAAATGAGGCAGAGCCGCCCAAAGTTGTCAGCCTCTCTCTCTTCCATGGTAGGGAAGGTGTTTCCAGCTGGAGGACCTGGAATGTACTTACCCATGTCCATGTTATTTCCCCTGATGTGGAAATACTTCTCTGAAGAAGACAAAGCAATACTGTTGTCATCAGCGTCTATAATTGACCAGCTGGACAGAGAGAAGCTCAGAGGAGTAGACCATGAAGCCTGGTACCAAGGCGTGATAGACTGATGATGGGAGCCTCTGACATGGAGGTGTCTGCTCATGCTCTGGGCCTGTCAAAAGCAGAGGAGTTAAGAACTCCATGACTTTCCTTAATGATAATTTCATATTTCAACACAGAAACCAACAAAGGGAAATTCTCTACTGGATTTGGTTTTTCTTCTCAGGGAGGAACTGGTTGCTTGGGTAGAAAGGATGTGAACCCTGGGAGGAGCGGCCACTCCCTCCTAGTGTTTATGGTAGAGAAAGTGAGGCAAGATGGACTGAGTCTCACATGTGCCTCAACACGAGAGAAGCAGAGTCCAGGTGGGCAGGATCCCATGGACCGAAATTCTCTAAGAATGTCAGGCAAGGAAAGCCAGGGAATACTTAACTCAGTCTCATAATGTCTCTACCTTATTCCAATATCTTTCAAATTTGGAGGAGGGATGGATTTTGGGGGAAATTCTATAAGGTTTGTTTAGGAAATTTTGAATTTGAGATACAG
>CM053599.1:14020745-14042219 GCA_028646575.1 Pseudocheirus occidentalis | reverse complement strand
CTGTTTGAATTTTCACATTTCAATTTAAGGTTCACTCATTGAAAAGCACATGAAACTTTGAATATACCGTTGGGTTTGGTCAATATACTGATGACTTTTGATGATCTGCTCTTTTCTACTCTTTCTTTTCTATTTTTCATTATGAGGGATGACCTCTTGGTTGAGGAGGAGGAAATATATATTGGGAAATGGAGGTCATGTAAGAAACAAAAGATATCAATGAACAAATTCAGTTTGCTTAACCTCCAAGGCAAAAAAATAATTGGCTGAACCATGGCCTTGCAGTGAAACTCAACCACAAATTCCAAAAGTCCAGCACCATTTTTTTTAGAAGAAACAGAAAGCATCCATGCTGGCGCTTGGGAAAGGGAGAACACATCAAACCAGCACAAGATCATAGCATGGAAGGTTTCAAGCTGGAAAGGATCTTAGAGTTCATCATGGCCAATGTCGATGTCATGGCCTTGTCAGATGGAAGCTGAAAGGATCTTAGAGTTCATCCTGGCCAATCCCCTCCATTTATATTTAAGGAAATATTCCCACCTCCCTCCCTACCTGGCCCTTTTCTTTGCTGTAGATCCAAAGCACACAAATGTTTCCCAGCTACCAAACCACAAAATGGAAAATCTTCCATAAGTTGCAAGGAACTGCCATGAGACTAGAAGATCTCCCCCTCGTGTTCCAAAGTTGATGGAGAGGGCACCAAGTTCAGATCTAAAGTCAGCCAGCCAGTAACCTGGACCTGTCCTAAAGAGAGGGACACTGAAGACAGCCCACTAACCTGGAGGCCCATACATACTATACACATACTCTGCCCGTCTTAGTCTGGTCTCTCCAAATACTGTCAGAAAGGAATCTCACCTGTTGGTTTTCAGAAGGAAGTTAGCTCTTCCTCCCTCGCTCCCTGTCTCCCACCACCAATCACCTGCCTCCTTAGTTAAGTAAGATGACTGGCCAACTGAACAGTTCTGTTCCTGAACAGACAACTACAGGTCCAAGCCAGCATGGTACTCATGAGGTCCAAACTGGCAAAGAAGGAGCTGCCTTGGCAGATGCCCTGGTCTGAACTTCAGCCAAGAAACAGGGTGGGCCACCTACCCATCACCCCAAATCTTGTTTCTTAAAATAAACCAGAACCTTCGTGGAATGTGTTTCCCAGTCTGCATGATTTGTGAATAAAGAGAGAAGAGTAGACATAGAGAGGAGAAGGTAGGAGGGAAGAAAATGTGCTAAACATTGTCATTCATCACTCACACAAATAGCAACTCCCCAAAGAATTTTCTAGTCATAGTCTCTTTTCTTTCCTTCCTTTCTTTCATTTTTCCTCCTTTTTTCTTTCCCTCCTTTCCTTCCTCTTCCTTTCTCTCCTGTTCTTTCATTTACTTTACCTTCCCTCCCTCCCTCCCTCCCTCTGTTTCTGCCTCCCTTCCTTCCTTCCTTTTCCTTCCTTTCTCTCCCTTTCTTCCTTCCTTTCCTTCCTTTCCTCCCTCCCTCCCTCTTCCCCTCCCTGCCTCCCTTCCTTTCTCCCTGCCTTCCTTCCTTTCTCCCTTCCTTCCTTCCTTTCTCCCTTCCTTCCTTCCTTTCTCCCTTCCTTCCTTTTCTTCCCTCCTTCCTTTCTTTCCCTGAAAACACCCGAACCCTGAGCTCTCCCTACTTGCCAGTGAACTTGTGATCAGGAAACCCAAGCAACTCAGAAAACTGCCCTCCTCGAATGACAGGCTCCCTAGACACAAGCTTCTCTAAAGTTGGAGCCCGCGAATACAGACGACCAGAAACCCGGGGCGCCCACAGATCTCCAGCCCGCAGCAGCACCAGTACCGGCCACCAAAGTTGCCAGTGCTCACTGTCCCTTCCACGAGGTTTCTGTTTGACAGACTCCCTCTAGGAGCCCTGCACACAGCCGGGTACAGGGAAGGACGCCCCTCTGTTTGAAGGGGGTCAGGAGAAGGCAGGAGAGCCTGGCACACACCAGGGAGGAGGGAAGGACGGAGGAAGAGGGGAAGGAGGGAGGGCGGAATTCAAGGGCTCACCAATGGTGAAGCTGTAGCCATCAATGCTGAAAGTAGCGCTCCGGCACTTCTTGAACCCTTCCTTCCTGCTGCTCGCCTCCGTCATGGCTCGGCTAGTCCGGGCTCGCCCTCTGCCCTTTCTGGGGAGCAGCCGGGGCAGCGGCCCGAGGGCTCGGGTCCGAGGCAGGGTTCAGAGGCGCAGGGAAGCCAGGCCGGGGCAGCACTGGCCAGCAGCTCCGACTTGGAGCATCGTCCGCTCAAGGAGAGGCGGCAGCAGGAGCGAAAGCACAGCGCCCAGCCCAGCCCCACACACCTAGAGCGCAGCCAGCAGCGCCCCCGCGCCACAACCCAGCGTAGCGCAACTCGGCCCTGGGCTCCCGAGGCCCCCCACACGCCTCCTCCCCCACGAGCCGGAGCAGCCGCCCCCGCTGGCAGGAGCGCCCGCCTGGGGCATCAGAGCCGCAGAGCGCCAGTTCCAAGTGGCCAGTGACAGCCCTGCCGGGTGACAGCCTAGTCGGGACCTGGAGGGCCTGCAGGCCAGCTGAAAAGCTCCAAAGTCAAGAGCCAGGGCACCCGGGTTCAGATAGCACCTCTGAGGCTTACCTGAGACCGGGCCCAAGGGCTTCAGTTTCTCCATCTGTAAAATGAAGAGGGTGGACTAGACAGATGATCTCTAAAGCCCCTTCCCCTTCTAAATTTATGCTCCAAATCCCATTCCGATGGCAACACACTTCACTGCCCCGGGCCTCGGTATTCTCATCTGTAATGAGGGAGCTGGGCACTAGGTGATTTCTAAGTCCCCTTCCAGCTCTAAATCTGTGCTCCAAAGTCCACCTCCGGTGCTAACTACTTGTGGGCAAGTCACTTTAATTTTCCTGGGCCTCAGTTTCCTCATCTGTAAAATGTAGGTTCCTACCCTCGAGGTCCCTTGCAAGCTCTATGATCCCTTTACAGCACTACCACTGCCCCCCAGCCTCTGCATACAGTAGGAGGCTGGTTGTCCATCCTCCCCAATTCAAGTGGGCTTTGTAACTGGCAGTGGGGGGAGAGGGGAAATGCAAGGTTATACTGTTGGTCTATCAGAGATCTCCCCCTGAAAAGCACATCAACTGATGGGAAGTCAGTCACAGAGCTGGAACACGTTTACAGCAAACAAAAGTAGGCTTAGCCACTTTCCGGGGAAATGCCGTGTCAGCCCTCCCTCAGCAGCTGACACCTTAAACAGCCTCCAAACCGGGCTAATCTTCCCACTTCTAAGTACCTTGGCAGTTCTGATCCTCTGAGCTGGTGGCTGAACTGCAACGGACACGTGATGTCCACAAAAGAAGTCCCTGGACCTTGGAGGCCCTCTGAGTTCTTTTGGTGGAGTAAAAAGGCAGAGTAGTGACAAGAGCCCTGAACAAGGAATCAGAAGGATCTGGGTTCAAATTCTGCCCATAGTTTTGCAGAAGTCATCGCATCTTTTAAGCTTTTTTCCTCTTTTGTAAAAAGGGGATTATAGTAAGTCCCTTTTCTATAGTACTGTCGGTTTCTAATGGTTTTAAAGTACTGTTGACCTGAGGCTTGAAGATAGTGTGACTTGCCTAAAGTCATACAGTCAAGCAAGGTCAGAGCTGGGATATGAACCCTGGAGACCCAGCACTCTCGACAATCTGCCGCCTAAGGTGTTGCAAAGGATCAGAGGATAGAAATACCCATGCCCTTTTTTTGGTAAACTACTGAGGGCTAAGTAAATGTAAGGACAGGATCCTAGGATCTGGATTTAGGGTGTCATTGAGTCAATACAACAGTTTACAGAAGAGGCAGCCCAGTAGGGAAAAAGAATCCATGCCTGCAGGGCCTGGGTTCAAGTCTCAGTCTAGCCACTTGGCCTGGAAGTCACTACACCTTTGTGGGTCTTAGTCAACAAATGCCTACTACACACTGGGCATAGTGCTAAATACTGGGGATTACAAAGACAGACTTTCAAGAAGCTCATAGGGGACTGGATTAGATGATTCTGAAGGTCCTAAATCTATGATTGTATGATCCAGATGAAACAGAGATCCATTGCATGGCAGCAACTTTTCACAGTATTATTATTAGAGAATTCACTTGTATCCAATATTGCTTAAAATGAATAAGCTATCAGCCAAGGTCTGGAAAGTGGTATACCTTATTGTAATGAGATTTGTAGTAATAGAATCTCCAAGGAATTAGTGAACCCACCAAAAGCATGGTGGGAATAGAATGCTCTGAGCCCCTATCAGTTTTACCCAAGATCCAAGGGGGACCTTGGAGATGATCTGAAGTGGAATTCAGAGAATCTGGAACCAAACCCCAGCTTCCACTCCTACCCCAACCCACTTACTACCTGTATGACCTTAGATAAGTCACTCCAGCCCCAGAATGCTCAGTTGTAAAGATTTGAACTAAATGGCCTCACGTTCCTTCCCACTCGAAATCTATCTGATTAGGATCAAGCTGGGGTGTTTTTTCCAGAGGAGGAAGCGAAGCCTGCAGAGGTTAAATCCCACTTACAAAGACAGAAGACAATGAGGTAAGAGGTGGGAATTCAGGGCGGGTCCTCAGTTCCAATCTCACGTTCTTTCCACAGATCACGTGGCCTTCCTTACGTGAGGGCTACTATAGCTCCAAACTTATTTGCTACTGGGGCTCCCAACATGCATCATCTACACAAGCAGTCATGAAAAGTGGTTGAAAAAAGGCTGGGCTGATTCAGAAGACCTAGGCTCAGGTCCCAGTGTGGTGTGACCACTGGAAAAATCACTTCTCACCTGTAAAATGAGAGGGCTAGAGACTCAATGATCTTTGAAGGGCCCTCTGGGCTGAAACATTCTGTGATAGACACAGGCAAAGTGTCTTCCATGTGGGAACACTTTAAGCCCTTGTTGACTTGAGATGGAAAAGAATAAGTATTACTCACGTAGCCAGTTTTCAGTAAACATTCAAGCACCTTTTATTACCACCCACCTCTGACACACATTGTCTGAATGATGTGGAGCAAATCACTTTATCTATTTCCTGATCTGTAAAATGAGGAGCTTGGGCTAGAAAGGGAATCTCAGAGGCCGCTTCTAGCTCAGTCTATGATCTAAGTCCCAGCTCTGAAGCTCAATGGCTGTGTGACCTTGGACAATTCACCTCACCTCCTTGGGCCCAGGTCTTAATCTGTAAAATGGGAGAGACTGACAAACTGATGACTACTGAGGTCCCTTCCAGCTCTGGATTAATGATCCTGCGAACTTAGGTAGACAGGATGAGGGGCACGAGAGAGCCTCTGAACAATGTGTTATAAGAAACTGTAAAATGGGAGAGAAAATTAGCATTAGTAGTTAAATTAGGGGCAAGTAGGTGGCACAGTGTATAGAGGAGCCAGGCCCGGAGTCAGGAAGACTCATCTTTGTGAGTTCAAAACTGGCCTCAGGCACTTACTATGTGAACCTGGGTAAGTACTTACCCTATTAAGTAAAGGAAAAAACAATAAGTGCTGTGAAGTAAGGTACTGTGTGTGCTCTTGTTCCCATATTACAGATGAGAAAACTGAGAAGGAAAGATGAAGTGGCTTGCCCATAGTCGCATAGCTAACGTCGGAGGCAGGATTCAGCCTAGTTCTTCCCAACTCTGCCTACAATGCTCTATCCACTGCATGGTCCCAATTTAATTTCCAGCTACTCTGTATACAGCCTGTGTTGTATGTACTTTGTTATTTAAATGTCTCCTCCAGGAGAACATGAGCTCCTTGAGGGTAGAGACCCTGTTTTTGTCTTTCTTTGTATTCCAAAACCTTAGCACAGTGCTTGGCATATAATAAATGCTTAAAGCTTGTTGACTGAATAACTGATTGACTGACTATCTCACTTTGGTATAGGTGGATCATGGAAGGCTTCATGGGGGAGATGAAACCTGAGCTAGTCCCTGAAGTAAAGAATTCCAATAGGTAGAGATGAGAAAGGAATTATCAGAGAACAGGTACCAGTCCTGTGTGGCTACAACATGGAGTATGTGAAGGGGAAAGGCGTGAGGGATCCATCTGAGCACCGTTGTGGAGGGTCTCAGATTCCCCTGATGGACAGCAGCAAGTCACTGAAGGATTTTGAGCAGAAGAGTGATATGGCCAGCATAAGGTAGACCATTTTGGCAGCTTACTGAAGGATTGCAAAATATGGAAAGGAGAGGGGAGAGAAAAGGTACAGGGAGATTCTTTAGGAAGCTGCAGAAATAATTGAGGGGATGCCCATCAATGGGGAAATGGCTAAACAAGTCATGGTGTAGGAAGCTACAGAAATAATCAAAGAGAAAGTGGCAAGAACTTGGACAAGGACAGTGAAAAGGAGGAGGATCTTGAAGATTTTGAGGGAGTAGAAAGAGAAAGAAGAGACAGAGAGCTGCCCAGCTGTGAGCCCCGCCTGCCTGGAAGTAGAGCCAGGACAGAATTGCTTGTAAAACACACCATGGATGCAAGATGGTAGAGCCAAGACTGGAGCCTGTGTCTTCTGCCTCTGTGTCCACACTACAAGTGACACACCGAAAAAAGGGAAGGAACCAGGATTAAGAACCTGAATATCCTCGGGCTGCAGGCTGCTATTTAGAACACAGAGAAATGCAATTCTTAACATTATTGAAAAGGCAATTTATAAATAAAAGTGTGGAATTAAGACTCGACAGATTATCACCCCCAGCAGAAAGCTTTTTTTTCTGAAACACAAGCTATAGTAATAACAATAACAGCAGAGTAATTTAGCTGCCCCTTAAAGACTGGTAGAAAATAACTTTCCTGAAAAGATTACAGCTGCTTGCAGCTGCATGCGGCTCTGCTCATCCCGCTCCTCTCCAGAATCACTCTCCCTGCCCTTCTTTCCTTCCTTCTCCCTCTCTCTCACTTCCCATCCTCCCTCCTCTCTCTCTCCTCTCTCTGTCTCTGTCTCTGTCTCTCTGTCTCTCTCTCTCCCTCTCACCCTTACCCCTCTCTCTCTTTCTGTCTCTGTCTCTCCCTTCCCTACCCTGCTCTCCCTCTTCCCTTCTCTTTCCCTCTCCCTTGCCCCCACCCCCACCCTTCCTCTCTTTAGATATCACACACCTACAGATTGGCTAAGTGTGCCACCTCAAAGGGAACAGCTCTCCCAATCTTCCCCCTCCCCCCAAGAACAGCTGAATTGCTGTTTCTACATAAAGTCGCCAAGTTCTAGGTCAAGAACAAGAAAAGACAAGGAAGTTCCCCTTTTGATCTCTGAGAAATGTGAAGCTAAAGGGAGCCAGTGCTAAGGCAGCCAGTCAGGAGGTTGGGTGCAAGTGACTGGGTTTGACCTGATTGGACATGGATGGCTTACCTGTCTAGAAAGGAACCCCCTCCAATGCCATCTTCCTTTTGCCAAAATACTAGTTTGAAAAGAATTTGTGACTCTAAATGTGACACTGTTGTTGAGATGCATTAGCTACGTTAATGAATTCTTGCAATGAAGGTCATGACTGACATGGAAATGTTTTACGCAATTTACAGAACCTACATCAAATTGTTTACTGTCTTAAGGAGGAGAGAGGGGAAAGAGGGAGGGAGAAAAAATTGAAATTCAAAACCTAATTTTTAAAAATAATGTTGAAAATTGTCTTTACATGTAATTGGAAAAAAATAAAATACTATTTTTAAAAATGAAGGTCATGGTCCTCTGCTACTTCCTACCTGTATGACCTTGACCAAGTCACTTCATCTTCCTTTGCCTTCACTTTTTTTCCTCTGTAAAATATGGGGGTTTCAAACTAATAGCAAAGTTGATGAAAAAGGAAAATGCCCAATGCTGAGAGGGCTATGGGGAAAAAGGCACATGAATGCCCCATTGGTGGAGCTGTGCATTGGTCCAGCCATTCTGGAGAACAGTTTGGGACTGTGCCCCCAAAGTTATTAAACTGTGTGCACCCTTAGACCCAACAATACACTACTAGGTCTACACTCCCAAAGAGAAAAAAAGGCGGCGTCTGAACTTAGATTTTCAAGACTCCAGGTCTCCAATTACACCAAAATGTCTCTTAATGAGCTGCTCTGACTTTATCTTGGATGGAGAAAATAATGTAAACCTTGTTATGACTGGACTCATTAGTGCATAGATTTAGACACCTCAGGAGAAAAACTCACTCTCTCACACCCCTTAAAATGCATTGCAACAAATACTTATCAAGAATCTACTACGTTCCAGGCACCGTTCTAGGCACTATGCCTCCCAGGCTGCCCTCAGAATGCTTCTCTTCCTTTAAGAAGAAGTTTGAGCTCGATCTCCTTCATCTGCCTTTTCTGACTTCCCCCCTCCCCACAATGGCCAGTGCTCTCCACCCCCAGCTACCTTGTATTTCATTCCGTTTAACTTTTGTATTTTTCCCACTTCATATTTATGTTCTATATACAAATATATGTGCTTGTTCCTCCAATAAAATGGAGGTTCTTTGGGAGGAGGGGATGTTTCAGTTTTGTCTTTACATCCCCAGTACCTAGGGGTAATGTGCTTGGCACACAGTAGGCATTTAATAAATGCTTATTGACTGATTGCAAAGACACATATAATAATACTCTGGCAGAAACCACCCAAAGGATCAAAGACTAATGCTGATAAAGAACACTCATGGTCCCAGAGAAAAGACATGTTAAAACACCTCTCCCACTCCTTGGCACAAGGTAGAGTCCATAGGCTGGAAAATTACATGTGTGGTCAGATTTTCTTAATGTATTCACTAGTTTTACTGAATATTTTTCTCCTTTAAAAAGAAATTTTTTGTTGTAAGGGATGGCTCTCTGGGAAAGGAAAAGACACATAAATAAACCCAGGCTGTGCAAAAACAAAAGATATCAATAAAAATATAATTTAAAATACTCTAACATGAAAGAATGAAAGATAAGCCCAAAGAAGAGGGCCAGGCCGAGTGCTCTGAGACCTCTGAGGGAGGACATCAGATCATCTGAGGAGAAGAAAGAGGTGACAGCTAGGATGGGCCTTGAAGGAAGGGAGGGACTTCAGAGAGTGGTGGTTGTAGATGAGTTAGGAAGAAAGTCCAATCCAAGCAGTGAAGACCTGGGACAGTCCAGTCAGCCCATGGCTCGGTTAGTCCTGGGCCAAGAACCATCATTAAGGGCGTCTACTGCTGGTTCCATTTCCCTACAGATGTTTATACAGAAAGAGTGGCAAGGACAAAACCCTTTTTATTGGTATTTTTCTCACTTCTAGGAAAAGATGAATAAACCATGCACTGAGCGTTTTATCCAGCACAAGAACAAAACAGCTTTTCAATTCTCAACATAAAAGTCTTTACTCGCTTCTCGTATGAATGTCTTTCACGCCTTCTAATATGAGCAGACACCTACCATCTGGGGATTTCCCGGGACACAGTGATGTTCTGAGACAGGAACCCGAGCTCTCCCAGGTGGCCCAAACAAGTTCAATAACATCCCTATCTCCCCCAAATGATTTAGCTTAATTGGATGGGGATCCAGCATGGTTAGATTTCTCTTCTTTTACCTCCAAACCCCCTTGCCTTATGGTCCATATTCCAGCTAAGAGGCCCCACCATCATCCTGTCAGCAGCTGTGCTCTAGGATGTGGACAGACGCTGAAATAGGGACCACAAGCATCCCAGTGGGACTCCAAAGCTGCCTAGTGAGGTGAATCTCCCACATGACCTTCTGTTTCCCACTTCCATGCCTCTGCACTGGCTGTGCCTCCCACCCCCATGCCTGGAAAGCTCTCCAATCTCACTTCAGACTCAGAGTCCCCCTCTTCCTTCAAATGCAGCCAAAGCACCAGCTTCTATCTGAAGCCTTACTTAATACCTACACACTCATGTCCTCCTTCCCCAACTATCTAGTGCTTAGCAACTCTGTATTGATGTGCCCTGATTCTCTTTAAATTTCTCTGTTATTACCTATATATGTTTTTTTTGTCTCAATCTCCCTCAAAAGTAGACATTGCTTTATTCTTTGCATTCATATTCCCAAGACTTAGCCTAGTACCTGGCACACATTAGGTACTTAATGAAACTGTTCAAAAATTGGGAAAGGCTTTGTGCACAGAAGATGGTGCTTAAAGGAGGAAAGGGGCTCTGTAATATGGACGTAAGAAGGAAATACATGCCAGGCATGGGCGGGGAGGGGGGATAACCAGAACAAAAGCAGAGATGGGAGGAACAAAAAGAGGGCCAGCTTGGCTGGATCATAGAGTTTGGGATGGGAAGTAAAATTCATTGAGACTGGAAATATAGTTTGGAGACAGGCTTTAAAAGTTAGAGAAGTTTCTATTTTATCCTAGAGGCAGTAGGGAAGCACTGCAGTGGGTGGAGTGAGCTCTGGACTTAAGAAAAATGACTTTGGGAACCAAGTTGATGACAAATCTTAGTAGTGAGGAATCTGAAGCACAGAATACCATTAGGAGACTGTTGTAATAACCTAGGGGGAAAGCAATTTCGAACTCTGCCCAAAGGGCTACAAAACTGTGCATTCCCTTTGATCTAGCAAAACCACTGGCAGGTGTATATCCCAAAGATATCCCCCAGAAAGGAAAAAGGACCCATTTGTGCAAAAATATTTTGGTGATGGCTAAGAACTGGACATCAAAGGGTTGCCCATCAATTGGGGAATCACTATACAAGCTGTGGTATATGGTTCTGATGGAATAATATTGTGCTATAAGAAATGACAAGTAGGATAATTCCATAAAAACCTGGAAAGACTTACACAAACTGATGCAGAGTGAAGCAAACAGAACCAGGAGAACGTTGTACACAGTAACAGCAATATTGTTCAATGAAGAACTGTGAATGACTTAGCTATTCTTAGCAATACAATGACCCAAGACAATCCCAAAGGACTCATGATGAAGCATACTATCCATCTCCAGAGAAAGAACTGATAATGGATGAATACAGACTGATGTATGGTATTTTTCACTTTCTTTCATTTTTTTCTTTTATTCAAATCTTCTTGTATAAAATAAGTAATGTGGAAATTATTTACTTGATTGCACATATATAACCTATGTCTGATTGCTTACCATATCAGGGAGTGGGGATAGAAGGGAAGGAGGGAGGGATAGAGTTGGAACTAAAAACTTTAAAGAAAAATGTTTTTTAAAAGCTAATACATTTTAAAAATCATGTAGGTGAGAGGAGATGAGGGCCTGAACTAAGGTGGTAGCTGTGTGAATAGACAAAGAGATTGATAAGAAAAATACAAACTGCAAGGTTTAGATTTGAATCTGGGGGATGATGCCAAGGTTGTGAATTGGGGAGCTCAGAAAAGTTCTGGTAGCACTTATGACAGGCCTCAGGGAGTCTAGAGGAAAGGAGGGTTTGGGATTCATCTATCCTCTATCTGAAGACTTCCAGTGAAGGGTAACCCATTCTCTCCCAAGGCAGCTGCTGTCCTCTTGAGTACTTTTAATGGTTAAGAAATCTTCACTTATATAAAACTGAAATCTTCCTCTTTACAACTCCAGTCATGCCCATTGTCATTTTCCATTTTTAGGGGGCCAAGTAAAACAAATTAAACCCTTCTTCCACAAGCCATTCCCTTAGATGGCACCTATCATGCCCTAAGTCTTTTCTTCTAGAGGCTAAATATTCCCACTTCAATCAATCCTCATGCAGGCTCCAGTCACCACCACCATCTTGGTTACTAATCTTCTGGATGTCTGCAAACTTGCAGGCACAAGGCAAAGTAGAGTAGTCACCTCCTTCATTATAGACACAGTGTCTCTCTTAATGTTTCTATTTTTGACTTCCATCTCACCCTGTCACCTCCTCATTTTGATCTTGTGGTCCACTTTTCTAGTCACTACTGTACTTGTGGAGTTAATTACTTGAACCCAAGTTTAGAACTTTACATTTATCTCTATCAAATTACACCTAATAAATCTAGCTTATCATTCGAGTCAGCCATGATCTTGCATAAGCTGTGCCCTAATTTTAGAGAGTACTCTGTCCTCTCCCTTGACTCTTAGAATCCCCAGCCTCCTTTAAAGTATAGCTAAAGTACCACCTTCTAAGGGAGGCTTTTTTCTGATCTCACTCCTCCCCATCAGTTGCTTGCCCTTGCTCCCTCTTAAAACTACTTGTGTGTAATTTGTATCTACCAATCTGAGTACATACTGTATCCCAAGGAGAATGTAAGTTTTTTGAGGGCAGGGACTATTTCATTTTTGTCTCTATCCCCAGTACCTAGTGCAGTGCCTGACACATAGTAGGCCTTCATTAAATGTTTGTTGATTTAGATTTTGGATCCTGATTCTCTCATCCAATGTGTTGGCTCCCCTTTCCATTTTTGTATGATCTACAAATTTCTCAGGCACACTAGTTATACCTTTATCCAAGCCATTGATATAAGTTTTAAATAGTTGAACATACGTTCATTTATTTATCTATTTCTTTATTTAATTTTTTCTTTACTTTAGAAACACCAAATAAAGTGAGTATTTTCATCTACCTGGTCAAACAAAAAAGAGGATTCAGTATGAAACTATGGATTTATGTTATAGACAGATTGCATTTCTTTTTAAATATATAATAAATTCAATATATAACTTTCAGAGATGTCCTGTTTATCTGCATCTTCCTCAGACTTTCTCTCTGTTTTCTTCTTTACGTTTTAAAAAATGCTTCAAGGACCTTCTTTTCATTCTTTTCTTTTTTTCCTTTGGCAACCCCTCCCCCTTTTCCCACCATTGGAAAAAAGAGGGGGAAAACCTCTTGCAATAGATATACACAGTCAAGGAAAACCAATTCCTACATTAGCTCTGTCTGAAAATGTCTTTCTGCACATGAGTTCATCGCTTGTCAGGAGGTAAGAAGCACACTCCATCATTGATCTTTCTCAAATTATTGTTGATCATTGCATTGATAAGAATTCTCAAGTCTGAAGGGACTTTTATACCAGGTACCCACTAAAGGTGTCCAAGTGAAATAGGAAATTGTCAGACCTAAGCATTATAAGATTATTTTTAGCAATTGATTAGAAAGGAGGTCTGACCGTAGTACGCTACAGTTAAAAAAATCATTGGTAGATTCCTGTCATCCCTAGGATACAAAGTGAAATACGTACCTTGACATTTCAGATCTTCATGATCCAACTGTGTTCCACCTTTCCATATTTATTTCATATTCCTCCACTCTTTCACTGCCTTCCAGATAAAATGGACTCCTTGTTATCCCCCAAATTCAGCATTCTGAACTCCATCTCCATGGTTTTTTTAATTATTTGTTTTAACATTCTTCTTTTTTTGATTTCCAAATTCCCCCCCTCCCTCTTGTTCCTCCCCCATAATATGATCTCAATTACACATGTGAAGTCCTACAAGACATATTTCTGTGTTAGCCATATTACAAAAAAAGAACAAAAAAAAATAAAGTGAAAAGTATGCTTTACTTTGTACTCAGAGTTTATCAGTTCTCTCTCTGGAGGTGGATAGCAATTTTTGTCATCAATCCTTTGGAATTATCTTGGATCATTGTATTGATCAGAATCGCTACATCTTTCATAGTTGATCATCACTACAATATTGTTTTAACTGTGTACAATGATCTCCTGGTTCTGCTGAATTCACTTTGCTTCAGTTCATCTAGGTTTACCATGTCTTTTCTGATGCCCTCCCCCTCATCATTTCTTACAGCATATTCCATCACAATAATATGCCATATCTTGTTCAACCATTCCCCAACTAATGAGCATCTCCTCACTTTCCCATTTCTTTGTCATCATAAAAAGGGCTGCTATAAATATTCTTGTATATATAGGTCCTTTTCCATTTTTTATTTCTTTGGTATACAGGCCTAATAGTACTATTCTTCTAGTCAAAGAGTATGCACAGTTTTATAGCCTTTGGGGCATAGCTCCAAAGTATTTTCCAGAAGGGCTGGATCAGTTCACAACTCTACCAACAGTTAATTAGTGTACCTATTTTTCCTCATCCTTTCCAACACTTGTAATTTCTGAAAGGCATGAAGTAGTACCTCAGAGTTGTTTTAATTTGCATTTCTCTAATCATTAGTGACTTAGAGGATTTTTTCATGTAACTATAGATAGTCTTGATTACTTCTTCTTAAAATTGTCTGTTCATATCCCTTGATCATTTATCAATTATGGAATAGATCTTATGTTTACAAATTTGACTCAGTTCCCTATATATTTGAGAGACAAGGTCTTTCAGAGAAATTTGCTGTAAAAACATTTTGATATTACATACTTCATTATCTATGGCATCTTTTATCAAAATGTAGCTTCCATGATTCTCTCTTTTGATTGGGTCTATTCTCTACCAAGAAAACCCCAAGTGGGGTCATGAAGAGTCAGACACAACTGAGACACAAAAGCATTAAGGTTCACAAAGCACATTATACATAGTATCTCATTTAATGCTTACAGTAACCCTGGGATGCAGGTGCTATCATTATCACCCCGTTTTTCAGATGAGGAAGCTGAGACAGGGAGAGGTTTAGTGACTTGTCCCAGGGACACACAGGTCTTCATGACCCCAAGTTCAGCACTCCATCCTCTGGACCATCTCACTGCCTAAAGAATATTTGCTCATATTTATGCAGCACTTTAACATTTGCGAAGTATCCAATGTATTTTGTCTTATCTGAACCTCACAACAACCATGTGAGGTTTCCTTACTTTGTAGATGAGAAGATGGGGCACCATGCTCAGTCTTTCCAACACCTTCCAACAGGAGCCAGTAGGGCATGCTGCATGCCTACAGTCCCAGGCATCATTTGTATCTCTGGAATCCAAAATGACATTCCAAAATTCTCAGAGTTTTGACATTGGGCTAGCCAATTGTCCAGGATGTGGTAGAAGGTACTCCTATTGAAGGCAAAGGCTAGGCTCAATGAGCCCTGAGGTTCCTTCCAGCTCTGAGAGTCTACCCATTCTATTATGGCATGCATTTGCTTTAGACTAGGATGAATTCATTTTACTTTGTTTGAGAATTTGGGAAGAAATTCATAATCTCCCTTGACATAACTGGACATACTTTAGGGTAGGGGCTCTAAGCCCAGGGGCTTGTGGATAGATTTCAGGGAATCTATGATTGTGGATGGATAGGAAAAGCTATATCTTAATGTCAATGCAATTAATTTCTTTTAAAATCCTTTGTATATTTTATTTTATTTCCTCAAAAACATAATTTTGAGAAGAGAGCCACGGGTTTCACCAGGGAGCCAAAAGGGCCTGAAATTACATTTTTGAAGAGTACAGATTTTAAATTTTGTGAGAGATAGGATGGATGACCTTTGGATGGATAGACTGTTGACCTTTGGAGATGGGAAAACCTAGTTTTCAATGCTGCCTATTAGACTAGCACTGGGTGTGTGACCTTGGATAGGTCATTTGACCACATCAACCTCAATTTGTCCATCTGTAAAATGGAGATAAGAGCAGTGTTTGTATCATAGAGAAGAATCAAAGAAAATGATGGAGAAAACTGCTTCAAAAACCCTAAAGAATTATGCATAAGAAAATTGTATCTCTGTCTGTGGTCCAAGACACCAAGGGTCCTAACTAAAAAAAAACCAAATGAACCATCTACAGGGAAATTTAATATCTAAGCTGTATGTGCTCAGTCAGCATCCCCTCCCCTGCTAGCCATCAGACCTATGGATTTCCAATGGAACTCAACTGTGTTCCTCCTTCCTTCCTAAGCCATGGAAAAGCAAAGGAAGCTTGCTCTGGCTGAAACTTCAGTAGGGCAGCACTCTACACAGCAAAGATACTCAGCCAGAGAACAGAGGAACTGATCATCCTAGAATAGGAAGCCAAAAGATGGGTAGACCCTCTAGATCTGAAGCAAAGGCTACTGGCATTCAACAGATGCCAATTCCCCAGAAGTCAGTTGGTGAGGTAGCTAAGGCTGGCAAAATTTGAATTGCCCAGCATAGGAATAAGCTGAGACAGCTTTGAGGTACAGCCACTGGGGAAACCACCACCAAAGGGAAAAGAGTCAGAAAGTGAGCAATAGGGGAATATAACGGGGAAATGACTAAAGTGACCAAAGATCACAGGAGGAAGTTAAAGGCCTTGAGCATGAATAGAAAGACCAACAGGGAAGATATTATCAACAGAAGGGAAAATTACTTTCAGGTCAACTAAATGAGTCTTCACATCTAGGAGACAAAGGAAAATTAATTCATAGGCTATTAACAGGGTTCATAGTATGGGGCAGATTCTTATGAAAGCATGGAATCAAAATAATATGTTCCTGAATGATTTAAGAGACAAACCATGAAATCTGAGACAGAATTGTGGGAGCAGAATTTATGGCAAATTAATAGCAAAGCAGTATACTTTCCAGTAGAAATGGGGGGACAGAATAGAAAAATTTGAATCAATTGAAGTGAGCCTCACCAAAGAAACAAAAGAGAATGAAAATACACAGCAGTTAAGAGGAATCCAGAAGAAGAAAAGCAAAAATAAATAATGTTTTTAAAATACATGGCCTTGATATAAGTAAAACGTATTAATCTCAAAAAGGGATGCATTGAGATAGTGTAAAGTTTATATATGATCCAGAGGAATGTAAGTCTTAGCTTGAACACTACCAAAGAAGAAATAATGCAAGAAAATTGCTCAAAATTTCCAAACACAGAAAACAAAGTGACAATTGAAAGAATCCATATATCACCTCTAGAAGGGAAAATCCAAACAAAACCCTATGAAGCAAGCTCCAAAATACAGAATAGTTAAATTTAACAAATTCCAATGACAACAAATTCTGCAACTAGGAGAAAATCCTTCAAACAGAAAGGAAAGGGATTTAGAATAACACGAAACTATTCTGCAATCACCAGAAACTGCAAGAGAAAATGGAATCACGTGTCCCAAAAAGCAAAGGAACTCAAGACACAACCCAAGGTGAAACACCCCACCAATCTGAGCCGAACCATTCATAAAAAAGGGCAGTCAGTAAAAAAAACCCAGCATTTGAAGAATTTCTACAAAGAAAAGCAGACCTGAACAAATTATTAGCTTTGCAAAGATCCCAGACAACAGAAATATAAGAAAGGTAAACAAATATAGTTACCAAAAAAGGCATAGGCAATTATAAAATTACTTCTAGGAAAAAAATAACTAAAAATAGAATGATGCCTATGAGGTTAACAAAACCACCACAAAAACAATGATAAAATAACAACAAAGAGACACTTAAGAGATTTCTTTCAAAAAGTACATAAAAAGACAAGGGTGGAAGTCACATAGAAAAAGGAATAATAGAGGAACAAACTTGAAACTTCATGGACTAAACCTTGCAATACTCCACCTATACATGGAATCAATGTTTTTGTAGGATTCAACTACAGAAAGGCATATAAAAGTGAGGAAGAAGATATCAGAGATCATGCTATGCATCTAATTAAGTCAATGGTTAACAAGGAAGAGAAAATAGCCTTTGTGAATTATGTACTCAGTATTGCCTCTGAGACTCAGATGCAACAGAGTAGAATCAATTCTCTGCCAGGCGTGCTAATTTTGACCTGATATTTAGCACCAAGAAAACTGAGCTCCTCTACCAGCCAACACCACACCATCCCATACATGAAACAATCTGAATGCTGTTGGATAAGTTTACTTCTCTTGGCAGTATACTTTCCAAGGATGTATACATAGATGATAAGGTTGATGCACACATTGCCAGAGCTAGCTCAGCATTTGGAATGTTCCAAAGGAAAGTGTGTAAGAGAAGATGTATTGTACTACCTACCAATGTGAAGGTCTACAGAGCCTTGTACTGACCTCATTGCTGTACACCTATGAAACCTGGACAGTCTACCAGTGCCATGCCAGGAAACTGAATCACTTCCATTTGAATTGTCTTAGGAAGATTTTGAAGATTACCTGGTAAGATAAGGTACTGGACACCGAGATCTTTTCTTGAGCTAAATGCCAAACATTCAAAGTCTACTACAGAGAGTGCAACTCCAACAGGCTGGTCATGTTGCTCAATTTCCAAATGTTTGCTTGCCTAAAAGACTATTTTATGGAGAACTCACACAAGATAGGTACTTATATGGAAGTCAGAAGAAGCGATACAATGACACCCTCAAGATCTCTTTGAAGAACTCCAGTACTGATTATGAAACATGGGAGACACTGGCACAGGACTGTTCAGCACGTCTTGCCCATGCCCAAAGAAACCACTGTGCTCTATGAGGGAGGCAGAATTGCAATAGCTCAAAAGAAACATGAGATGTGCAGATTTAGGGACATCCCTATTCCAGATATTCATGAGGACTATTTGTGTCTGACCTATGGTAGAGCCTTCCGAGTTCATATTGGTCTGATCACCCACAGTGAGACACACTGTACACTGACCCCAACATAGTGATGTCATTTTGGCCCTCTTCAATTACAAAGGACAACAACAAACCCTCATTTCCTCTCAGGAAGAAAAGGCCCTATAGGAGAATGGGTGAGGAGGTAAAGGAAGGGATTGAAATGGGGGGAAATAAAGGACTAAATCTCATTTCAATTGTAGGTGGGGGTCCTACTGAAGAACAATCTTATTAGGAAGAGAAAGGTTCTATAAAGGGAGAGTGGGTACCTTATAATGGGTATAATCCACTGACATTTGATGCTTAGAAAGACCAGTTCTCCGGCCTCAGGAGAAGGGTAATCAGAGTTTCTGGGACAACTGCACCCCGAAGGGTGGGAAGGCATGGATCCAGAGATAAGACATCATGGCAAATGGGGAAAGTTATCAGGAGAAGAGCAAAAGGGTAGAAAACAATCGCACAATGAGGGTCATTTCCATGTTATCTGATTTCTTAGGAGGGATTTTATAACTGTTAACTTATGAGAGGCAACTAATGAAACACATCTCCCTTTTTAATCTGCAATGTGCACTATGGGATATGAAAAATCAGCCAGAGAACAAGGACTGTGCTTTCTTCACATGTGGCCAGGCAGGGAGGGGCACAGGTGATGATCAGGGAAGTGCTGGCAAATTGAGGAGATGAGTTATTATTGGAGAGAGGACTGGAAAGAAGTAAATCAGATGACTTCTTACAACAGGAGAATATCACATAACCAGGATGACATGAGCCTCAGATGTAGTTTTCAGATGCAAAAAAAATTCAACAAAGAAAGAAAAAAGCCCAGACTCTCAAGAGTTAGAAGGGTCTTCAGATGCCATCCCCTCCAACCTATACCTGAATAATCATAAACCCCCAGTGAGTGGCAGTATTCAATCCTGCTGATCATTTCTTGGCTGAATTCCCTTCAGTATGCCCAGCTTGAGGCTTGCCAGTTGGAAGCATTCAGCGAATGTTGAATGAATGCCCAAATACTCCACCCAGTCCTTCAGTGACTTCCTCAGTTAGGGGCAGTCACCTGGCGCCATGCTTGGTGCAAAGCGGCTTCTCTTTCTTGACTGGTTCTTGTCCTACATTGCTTCTACTTCCACTGAACCAATTCAGATGTTTCCTCATTGCTACTGTTTGCTGTTGTCCTGACCTAGGATGTCATTGCAGGGCACATCCTTCCACTGGTGTGATTTATCTGTAACTTAGAGGCTGAGTATCACAGGGGATACCAAAAGAGACTTGGTTGGGGTCACACAGATAATACACATCAGAGGCAGAACATGAAAAAAAAGTCTTCAAGCTCTAAGTTCAGTTCTCTACCCACTAGGCCATGGCTTGGGATACAGAGACAAATAAAACAATCCCAGCCCTCAAGAAATTTCTACATTTAAAATGTACATAAAATGTACATATTCACTCCAGGGAGTGAATAAGAGGTGAATGTACTGTGTTAAGGCACAGAAACAAGAGATAGCATGTCATATGTGAAGAATAAGAAATAGACCCATGCCCAGTCCTGAATCCCAGACAATACCTATCAACAAACATTTATTAAGAACCATGGGTAAGTCACTGTGCTAAGGACTGGAGGTTTAAAATTTTTAAAAAGCCCAGACATTTCATGACTTCCAAGAGCTGACATCTTAACAAGGAAAATCACAAATGTGTGTAAGGTAGGGCTTCATTGATCATCCCATCTCACTTCAAAGTAATTACCTTTGTTAGGTAAAAATGCCTCTCAATTCACTCAGAGTCATGTAGGAACAGAGCCTTTCTGCCTCCTTAAATCAAAGGCATCATGTGGGATCCTTGGTCACATCCCAAGGAATTTGTAAAAAATTTGTAAAAAAAAAAACACATAGAGATTCTGAGGTTCTGGAAGTGGAAAAGAAAGAGTGGGGTCGTACAGTGCCAAGCCAAGAACTAGCAGCCCAGGAGGAAGAGAAGGGAAGACTGAACTATGGCAGAGAAGGCAGATCTCAAGAAGGTGAATATCCAAGCCACACAGGCAGTGGGAGCAAGAGCCCTTCTGGGTCTTCTGGGATGATGCCACCAGTATTGGTATGTAGCAATTCAGGAAAGTCTCAACAAAAGGTCACCTCTTTTCCCCAACTTTCCCTCCTACTGTCTATCTAGCTACAGATACTTTGACTTAATAATGAAAATAATAATAATAATAATAATAATAATAACCAATGTTTAATACCCAAACATTTCCAATAACCTGAATTTTGTCTCAACCACAAAGATGTGAGAGGTTCTAGCACTGGAGAACCCAACCTCTACCTACATGTTAGGAATTTTCCTAGCTGAAAACTTGGAACAAATGTGATTGATCTCATAACTTTTCATTTAAAATAAATTTGTAGATTTTTGTGGGGGCAGAGCCAAGATGGCTGCGTAGAAGCAGCAAGCTTCTGCAGCTCCCACACAGCCACCCTAAACACCCATAAAATATTACTCTGAACAAATTCTAGGGCTCTCAAACTCATAAAAACACAGAAAACACATCTCTCGCTGAAGGCAGCTTGGCAGCAAGGGATCATCTCAGCAGGACGGAGCCAAGGCCAGCCCAGCCTGAAGCCAAAACTGTGCCATGCCCCAGGGCTGTTGGGAGGAGCCCAGCCACAGTGTGAGTCTACTTCAGAGTAGATCTACTGCACCTGGAGGGATCTTCACATCTAGCAAACCAGGATTAGAGACAGTCAGTGAAAGTGAGTGAAGCTTTCAAGCTAAATTTGGGGGAGGAAAAGCAGTGGCCAATCTACCCCCAGGGCAAGGAAGCAGTGGGGGAAGGGCAGAACTGCTGTAACTGGCAGCTGCCCCCACTGTACTGCTTCAGAGCCCCTGGCCTGAGGACCCCGCAGGGGGTCTGAGAAAATTGATCAGAGCCAAGTGCTCCTGCGTTGAGTGGGCTGGATCTGGATCATGGTCTTGGGTGGTGGTCCTGGGGAGCACTTTAAGCAAGCCAAAGCTGGGGGGGGCTACAAAACTCCCCTTACTAGCTCTGGCAGCTGGGAAAACCCCAGCAATTTGGAACAGAGCTTTCCCCCCTGGAAGCAGAGTTTCACAAAGCTAAAAAAAAACAACAAATTAATTGACTGGCCAACATGAGGAAAAGGAAGCAAAATAAGAA
>CM053599.1:13937958-14014783 GCA_028646575.1 Pseudocheirus occidentalis | reverse complement strand
CTACAAGTCCCAGGATGGAAGGAGATTCTACATTCAGAGAAAGATCCAGAAAGACCATAGTTTAAATGGAGACTGAAGCAATACATGCTATCATTCTTTTCTATGTTTGGTTTTGTTTCTTTTTTCCCATTGTTCACTCCATTGGTTACAACGCTTCTATACAACCAGACTATTGTACAACATGAAAGAGTTTGCAGATCCCATACGTGATTGTATGCCACCATTGTGGGGGAGGAGGAGGAAGGGGAGAAAATCTGAAACTCAAGTGATTCTGGAACTGAATCTTGTAAACTAAAAGTAAACAAACAAGTCAATAAAAAGGTGAAATTCTGAGGTGGGAGAGGATTAGAATGAGAGGAGACAGGGAGAGACAGAATGGGGCTAATCATCCCATATAGAAGAGGCTACAATGGAGGGGAAGACTGGAAGGCAAAAGGGAAAGAGTCAACTTTACTCTCATTGAATTTGGCTTAGGGAAGGAATGACATAAACTCTAAACAGATATAATAATAAAGAAAAAGTTTGAAGCACTGTGAGAATGACCAAAATGTGACACAGAGACACAATGCAAGCACATGCCATTGGGAAAATGGTGCCAATAGACTTGCTCAATGCAGGGTAACCACAAACCTTCAATTTGCTTTTTAAAAAAAACCCACAATATCTATGAAATATAATAAAGTGAAACAATAAACTGAGGCATGCCTGGAATTGTGTTATATTTTTAGTGCTCAAGCCTCACACATGGTGAGCCTCTAATAAATATTTACTGAATTTTGTTGACTCTAAGTGACAAAATAACCCTAGTGAGAGACAGCATGGTTTGGTGGATGGAGAGCTGACCTGGAGCTAGAAAGACCTGGGTTTGAATCTCTGATGTCTGTGTGATTCTAAGCAGATCACTTCACCCCTCAGAGCTCATACTGAGGCTCTGAGTTACAGAGAAAGTGTGGACCAGCATTAGGAGAGGCGCTTTCCTCACACCTGAGTTCCCCATACCAATGAACAGCCAGGTCCAGGCTCTAGCCTTATCACGACCCAGGGAGCAGGAACCAGCCTAAACTTTTTAGTTGCTTTCTTTATAAATCCATCATTCAATAAGCAAGATCAATTATATTCCTAAATTCCCTTAAAATGTTATGGGGGGAGAATCTGAGCTGAAATTTATTTGCAGATCTGCCATTCGCTTGAAATAAAATTTATGTAAGGCTAATTCCATTCCATGTCTAGTTTCTACCTTTCTAAGTCAGTCAGGTTTACTGAGTCTGGGGCTATGTCTACAGATACCCACTGGATTATCTTCGAACATATCCATACCCTACAGATTTTCCAAGCCGAGGTCATGTCTCACGTGCCTTTTCCCTAACTCCAGCCAAATGGAAATAAAACAAATATTTGCTAAACACCTGCCATATACAGCCAATCACTAGGGAGATACAAAATTTAGATAAGACTTGGTCCTTGTCTTCATAGAGCTTATAGTCTGGGGATGAGGGGGAGAGGGTGCTGTTGTACCATCAGAGATAGATGGATAGCTACATTATCAATGTTCTATATACAGTAGGGATGATAAAATTGTATTCTCCCTGTTCTGGAATAGTGCCAGGTAAATGCTTGGCTCTGACACTCTAAGCCCAAACTCCTACCCTGTATGTTGCAGGAAGGGGTTCCTAGTCATTTAAATAACTTGAACACATCCAATTGATCACACAAAGAATACAAACTCCTTGAAGGTGGATCTTGGATTGTTCTGATATGTTTCTCTCATAATTTAGCACAGTATATGGCACAACTAACCTGCTGATTTTCATTTCAAAAATAAGTTCCTTTCATTCATGCACTGAGAGCATGAATCAAGATGCTCCATAAAGACCCTAGACCCACGGTGGGGGAGGAATGGCAAGAAGAAGGGTTACCCCAGTGTTCAAGGTGAATGGCTACTGGACTTTGGAATCACTCTGACCCAAGCTGGTGTTACGGATAGAGAACCGGTTGGCCTTTGCAAACAGCTGTCTGTTTCTTACTCCTGAGCAAGGTCAGCATGCAGCAGAACTGTAATGCAAGGGAGATACTCAAAATGGAGCCCTTAATATGTCAGTGCATTGAGATCTGCATTCTGGGAGTCTACACGTTTCGGCTAAGACGTAGGAGCTTTGGAATGCTCCCACACAGCTCCAGGACTGGCCTTTGATGGAGACGTTTCTTTCTACCTCCTCTGGATGCTGAGTATATGTACACTCATTTATATGTTGTCTCCCCATTAGAATATGAGCTCTTTGAGGACAAGGATCCATGGGCACCTTCCTTTGTGTCCCTAGTGCTTAGCACAGTGCCTCACACATAGCAGGCATTTAATGAATGCTTGCTGATTGCTTATTGTTGCTACCTGAGAAGGACAGAAAAGGACGACACCTTCCGCTGAAGGGCTATGGAAAGAACCAGGGAAGACAGGAGAGCAGAAGACTGTACTGGGAAGCCTACATGGAGGTCGGTGACTCTGCCATCTACTGGAAGATAAAAATATGTATGACAGAGCTTTGAACTATGTACTAGGCATGTGGCTATTAGAACTCTGGAAGGGAGGAGTGATCACAAGAGCACAGACAGAAAGCACATACCAAAGAGACAGTACCACTGGAGACAGTAAGCACCCTCTTGGAGCCTACTCAGTGCATGACTGTAGGTGGTTGAGGTTACATGGGCCTTGGAAAGAGGGGTGCTCAGAGGTCATGAGTCCTGGCTTAAGTTCCATTTGTATTCTTTGACCTACACAAATACATATTAATTTTTTGAGCCTTGTACTTACAAGAGAAGCTGGTGATAACACACTAGGTAGTGTCAGATAGTAAAGAACTGAGATTTTCAGAGTGGAGAGAATGAGCCAGACCATTGAAAAAACTCATAGATGTGGATGGGAGCCTCTGATACAAGAGTTATACAAAAGTACAGTATGGAGTTACCAACCGAAGAGCTACGTGAGGCATGAGCAGGCGGATTCTCACCAACGAGGACAAGAATGAAAACGCTTTACTTTGAGGACGTAGCATCTACCAGAGCAAAGAGGAGACCTATAAGAAGGCCATTGGAATAGTCTAAGCAAGTGACAAAGATTTGTATAGAGGGGTTTCCTTGGACATAGAAAGGAGGAGATATTTCAGAGATGAAAATTGCCAAGGCCTGGTAACTGATTGGATGTGATAAGTAAGGGAAAGGGAAGAATCATAATCCCAAGGTGAAAAACATGGAAGCTGAGAAAAAGGCAGTGCCAAGCAGAGAAATAACGAGGTCAGAAGGAAGAGTCTGTGTAGGAGAGATGAGTGAGTTCTGCTTCTAACACCAGTGCTGTAGAACAACCAGGCAAAAAATCCTGACGGCAGTTAGAGAGGTGAGTTTGGAGCTCAGAAGAAAGGCCAGGACTGAAGACATCGCTGATCATAGTTCATATTTACATGATGCTTTAAGGTTGACAAAACCTTAGAAATATTATTTCATTTGTTCCTCAAAACATCCCTAGAAGGAAAGTGCTTTTGCTCCCATTTCACAGATGTGGAATGTGAAACTGTGAAATTAAGGGACCTCTTCAGCGTCTGAAGAGAGAATTGACCCCAGGTCTCCCTAATTCTACTTCTCCATCTGCCTTGAGAGAAGTGGTCTTTGAATCCATGGGAGTGAAAGAGACAGAGAACGTAGAGAAAAGAAAATGGGGATAGGAACAGATTCTTGAGAAACACCCAGCCTCAAAGAGTGATAAAGAGAAGGAGAAACCAGAAAAGGGAACAGCAAAGAAGTGGTCAGAGCCATTGGAAAATAATTACTCCGTTCTCTAACTCCTAATAGATATTGCCTGTATATAGCAACCAATACCTTATTCTATACTTGGCTTCTTCCACTTACCCATAGAATTTAACCCATTATTGCAGTCCCTAGTCACTAAGAATGGACAATGAGGGTGGTGTGGCTCCACAGCCCCTGGGTAGTAGGGTCATTTCCATTATGGGTTCAGTACCAGCAAAACCTGGATCGAGTTGGTTAGGCAAGCAGAGAATGGAAGGAAGTTAATCTAGGGTAGCAAAGAAGGAAAAAGGGAGAAAATGAGTTTAATACCAACACCTTCAAGAACCAGAAGTCTCTTAGATGACCCTAAGGTTCTTTCTATCTTTCTATGTTGGATTCTATGATTCCTACTGGCCATGCCTTCTATGCCCAGCTACAAACACCCTCTCTTCCTTCCTCTCCCACGCTCTGGTAGTATCAGGAAGCTTCACCCTTCTTCACTTCTGTAGTACTAGGGATAACTGCTAGAGAAACCAGGTCCTACTGCCTTGTTCTCCCGGAAGATAAGTGTAGGATCGTTGGGATCCTAAATCTAGAGTTGGTAGGGCCCTCAGAGGCCATCTGGTCCAACTCTACAATTTTACAGATTAGGAAATTGAGCTCCATAAAAGGACAATGACTTTCCCAAAATCACTCATAGGCTTACAGATTTAAAGCTGGAAGGGACTTTCCAACTTTTTCATTTTACAGATGGGGAAACTGAGGCCCTGTGAAGTTAAGTGACTTATCCAAGATCATATAAGACTTGAACTCTATCCAGTGCACCATGCTGCCTCCCCAGCTTTCCTTGTAACAGAACCCAGTTCCCACAGCTTGCCACAAAGGCCTGGGATTTTCACTTCCTGTTGGGATTTGCTGACTGAAGGTTTTTGAAGGTGACAAAGTCCCACTTTCCTTTCTCAGATCATGAGAGTAACAGGAAAGAGCAGAGATTCTACACCAGGATTATGAAAGATTGCAATTGTGGTTAATACAAAAATGGGAAGAAACGCTTGTGAAAAAGCAGCTATGTTTCTTCCCACTATGTCTGGGACATGGGTGCATGCAGCTGAATAATGCTACACATTTTTTCCCCTCATTATTTGCTTAATTGTAGTATGAGGTCTCATTGATTTGGGGAAAGCCACTGGATCTGAGAGGAACGAGCTGCCAGGAGGTTGAGGTAAAATTAGCCAATGGACAGTAACTTGAATCCAGGACCTAGAAATCCTAGGAAAGGAGTTCTACTCATCTGCCTGTCACAATAATCACTGACACTTGCATAGCACTTTATATCAATTATTCAACTTAAACTTCCCAACAATCTTGGGTGTCACAATTCTTATTTTACAGATAAGGCCGCTGGGCTAAGTCATTAGACTTCTATTAGACTTGCTCAAGGTCAAACTGCTCCTAAATGTCAGGGATTAGATTTTAAACCTAAATCTTTGTGGCTCTGTTCCTCACACTCCATCCCCTACTCAACATTTCCTTTAAAAAAGAATATTTCTGCACCAATGATGTGGGGATCAAGAGTAACCCAGTCCAAAATTCAGCAAATACCCTCCTGATGCCCAAGGTGAACCAAAAACAGAACCATCATTCCTTCCCTACCAACCAACCTACCAGCTGCAGAATTGTTCTGGACTCCCTTTCCCTGAAAATATGCAACTCTGTTATTTAGACCATGGTTGCAACCAGCTCTGAAGGTGAGAATGAATGACGGGGTCCATTTCTGCCCTGAATCTGGATTATTCATTAATCAACATAACAGAATTCAGAATATCTGAAGGGAATGGGGGGAAATAGCAAATTAACTGAGCTCATCAGGGGTTTGGATAATAACTGAATCCATTAATAGAAAAACTAAACAT
This sequence comes from Pseudocheirus occidentalis, assembly GCA_028646575.1. Taxonomy (NCBI): domain Eukaryota; kingdom Metazoa; phylum Chordata; class Mammalia; order Diprotodontia; family Pseudocheiridae; genus Pseudocheirus; species Pseudocheirus occidentalis. The sequence goes on along the minus strand of CM053599.1, from coordinate 14,009,096 downwards.
TGGGGACATGGCCTCAATAGAGACAATCAGAATTTTATGCCACACAGGCTTCCATGATACACTCTGATAACACTTCCCCAGAACAGACCATCCTGGTTGTGTTTGAGTTAATCAGGCCAGCCTCATGGTCAATGTTTGATTCAGCCATGATGGGACAATGAATGCCCCCTCCAAAGCAGGTAAGGACATTCTGAAGACCCCTCTAACCTGCATCTCAGTCCTAATGCATGAGGAAATGTCAAACACACAGATTGAGAAAATGCCCTCTGGCTCTCCTCCAGGGTTTTCCCTCCCAAGATAGACAAATATTCCAACCCTTTACATCCCTTCACATCCCCCCATTTGAGCCAAACAGCCCTTGTTTGCTGATCTCCACACATGACCATTCATCTCTACCTCTGTACCAATGCACAGGCACAGGCCTGACAAGCTCTCTCCTCCTCACCTGGGACTCTGAAAGCCCTAGCATCCTCAAGGCTCAGCTCACAGGCCACCTTCTATAGAAGGCCCTTTCTGATCTCCCCAATTGTTAGTACCCCCTAAAATTGCTTTCTATTTATTTTGTATACTTTTATATTCAGAGGAACCTTGGGGTGGTGGATACAGAGCTGCCCTTAGACTGACATGAGACAAGTCATTGAATCCCTGAGCGCCGCCCCCCCAGCTGCCCCTAAACCTAGAATTGGCAGCTTGGGTGCCCATTGATATTGGTAGAGGGCATCTCCTCAAGGCGGGTGCTAGATACCAGTAAAATCACAGGTCTGGTTTAAAAAAATTGATCCTCTCTAGTGGGAGCATTTGAATTTAACCTAATAGGGTCAAAGTATTTACTTTACAGATTCCAAACTTTTCCAAAGGAAATGGCTGTAACATCTAGCATCTAGGTGGTACTTTGAGTTTGGCAAGATGCTTTACAGACTTTACAAACATGCTCATTTGATCCTTACAATAACCTGGCGGGCAGGCTCTGTTATTATTCCCATCTCACAGAGAGGAAAACTGAGGCTGAGAGAATGCCCAACTGATATATGTCAGTCAGAATTTGAACCCAGATCTTCATTCCTCTAAATCCTGTACCTTTTTTGCTATGCCATGCTCTTCCAGACGGTAGATTCCGAGTCAGAGGACTTGGATTCAAATCCTGCCTCTGGCTATTTGATCTCAGGCAAGTTTCTTAGCCTCTCTCAGTCTCAGTTTCTTCTGTGAAATAGGGTGGTCGGATGAGGCGCCCCTTAAGGTCCCCCCCAGTTCTCAAACTTTGATTCTGAGAAAAAGGGAGACTTGGTCACTGGGGCCTGTTTGACATCCCAGCTCCAGAAGAGCAAGCCCCTCTCCTGCCTCCTGGCTCTACCACTCATTTCAAACTCTCTGAGTCACGAATCAAAGGGAGATGTGAGGAAGCATGGTAGTTTTCCTCTCTTCTGGGCAGACTCTTCCCATGAGATGAGAGGCATTTCAGGACCGAGTCGTCCACTCACTGGCCCTTCGCCCCTAATTCAGTGTGGAATTGAAAGGTAGAGAAATCAGGCTTGTCCCTAGACTCCCCTGCAAGAGAGGCCTGACAGTCGCTTGAAACCGAAAAACTGAGCCGCCAGCTACCTGGGTCCCCTAGGAGCCCATGAAACACCTACCAGATGTGAGGAAATGAGTCTAAGAGTTTGGAGACCAAGTGAAGGGGCTGGGGGATAGTTAGTCTAGAGAGGAAATTATTCAGCAGAAACAGGAGGTACTGCTGGTACCTGAGAGGCGCGAGGTGGAAGGGGGATTAGGCTCTTGAATGGAAGCTGCCAAGAGACAAGTTCAGACTTGGTATAAGGAAAGACTTTCTGTCCATGAGAGCTATCCCAGCTATCCCAAAGTGGAAGAGGATCCCTCAGGAAGCAGGGGGCTTCCCCTCACTGGAGGTCTTCAAACAAAGGGCCAGAGAGCACAGGTAGCACCCTCTCTCTACACACACACACACACACACACACACACACACATACACACACACACGCTCGCGCGCGCACATGTGTGAATGTGTGAGTGTGAGAGTGAGAGTGAGAGTGTGTGTGTGTGTGTGTGTGTGTGTGTGTGTGTGTGTGTGTGTGTGTGTAGTACAGGGCTCAGCAGATAGCATGCCAGGCCTGGAGTCAGGAGATCCTACGCTCACATCCAGCCTCAGACACTTACTAGAGCTGTGCGACCCTGGACAAGTCACATAACTCTCTCCACCTCAGTTTCCTCATCTATACACTGAGCTGAAGAGGGAAATGTCACGTCACTCCAAATGGGGTCCCAGAGTCAGTCACGACTGAAATGATTGAACCACAGAAACATTGCTTGTGTTTATCTATATATTCACATAGTGTCCCTTGTTAAAATGTTGGCTCCTTGAGACAAGGATGGGTGCACTTTCTTCTTTGAATCCCAGCACTCAGCACAGTGCCTGGCACGTAGTAGGTGCATCATTGATTCTGCTATGTGGCAGAAGGGAGTCTTGTTCAGATCTCAGATTAGACAGCCAATGGGATCCCTTCCCATTCTGAGAATCAGCGCTTCTGTGCTGGTGTCCGCGTGTGTGCCTGTGTGCACGCACAATGTCAGTTATAGGAAATTCAGTCACTTTCTGTCCCTCCTTTGCAGAAATGGGTAGAGGCTGGTGGCTGCTGAGGTCCTTTCTAAGCATGGGACTCTGGGATTCACCAAATGCAGAACAAATAAACAAAGTGGGGGGGGGGGTGATGCTTGAGAAAAGGTTAAGAAGGTCAGGATTGTGGAAGGGAAAGAGGACTAGGACTAGGAGAGCAGCCAAGGAAAAGAAAAAGCAGCAGGAACCGAGCGGGGGCAGCGGAGGATAAGTGAGAGCTGCCCCTGAGCACAGAGTCAGAGCAGAGACAGGGAGACAGAGCTCTGGGAAAACTGGAAAGTCACTCTGCAGAGCATCCACTGCTGAGCCCGCTCCAATTTTAGCCCCAGAGGCTTGAGGCTGGGACTGTCCCACCTCTGACCTTGACTTTCCCTCTGGCTTTGTACTAGCACAAGATCTGGGATCAAAAGGCAGAGGCCTTGGCTGGCCTGCTGGGATCCTGCAGGGACCCAGACCAGCTCAGCCCCCAGCCAGCAGCCATTAGAGCTCTGAGCTTCCCAGGCCCTGACAAATGCAGCCCAGGCACCTCCAGGTAGAACACCTGTGGCCGAGCACATCCAGGTGTGATCACCTCTGCAGCCCAAGGCCCACTGGGCAAGTGAAAAACCAAGCCAGACAGCTCAGGCATGCTCAGGTTTGTCTGTTTCTTCCTTTCCTTTTCTCTTCTTTTCTTTCCTTGTGGATTCACCATTTGAGAAATGCTACTTTAGCATAGGATGTCAAGCTTTGGCCCTTTAGATGTGGGAGGGATTTGAGGAAGCATCAATCTGCCTCACGCTCCCAAAGTCCCAGCTTGTAGACCAGGCTTCACCCAACTTGGGCTTCAAGTTAAGCATGGCAGATTGAGAAATCAAAGTTCCCTGTTCAAAAAGCAAACATGTCATCAGGAAGGGGACACTGTTATTGAGGTTGTTGTTGAGTCTGACTCTTGTGACCCATGGACCATGCCAGGCCCTTCTATCCTCCACTCTCTCTCTCCAAGTCTATCTCAGCTCACGCTTGTTGCTTCCATGACAGCTGGTCCTCTGCTGTCCCCTTCTCCTTCTGCCCTTAATCTCTCCCAATATCAGGGCTGCTATCACCCACTAACACAACCAACTGTAACTAGAACAAGGCCACAGGAACTTTGCTATGGGACATGAAATTCAGAGGATGCCCATGTATTTTCAGTCCTTCCAAAGCACAGGAACAAGAACACTTTATAAGCTAGTTGGCAAAAATGATGAGTAAAAATAAGAAGCTGCCCAGTTGTGCCCCCTGGAGCACAGAGACATCTTCTCGAGCCCATGGACTACTCCTTCCCCCATAGTCCTCAGGTCAACCTTCCCTCCCGCCCCTCTCTTTGGAGGTGTTTCTCACACCACTTGCCCTGGACACAAAAATCACTTGTTGCATTTCCACCCAATCATATAGCAAGACTCTGCAGAGCAGACTGCGGGACTCAGTCTGCAAAGCCCCCTCACTGGATCCCTCCATCCCCACTGCCTCCTCTCTCTCCCCTCTTTCATGGTTAAACCCTTTCTTTAGAAAGCCAGCTCCCATTGGCACCTTCACGTGCTTTCTTCACCACTTTTTCTTACCCCTCTGCAGTCTGGCTCCCTCTCCCACCATTTGAAGCTTCTCTTTCCAAAGCTACCAGTGACCTTTTAACTGCCAAACATAGTGACTTTTTCTCAATCCTCACTCCCCCAAGCTCTCTGCGGCCTCAGGCATGGTCAATCACCCTCTTTTCCTCTACCAGTCTGAGCATGCCTCAGTTTCCTTTATTGGATTTTCATCCAGGTCCCACTTGCTCACTTTAGGGAAACTCCAAAGCTAGTTCTAGACCCTCTGACCATTTCATTCTACACGGTTTCACTTAATAATCTCAGCAGTTTGGGTTCAGTTATCATTTCTACGCAGATGTTTCTCAGATCTATTTATCCAGCCCTAACCTCTGGTCTTCTATCTCTAGCTGTTTATTGGACATCTCACACTAGAGATCCCCTGGCAATTTTGAACTCAGCATGTCCAAAAAGAACTCATTATCTTTTCCCTAAAGCTCTACCCTAGCTTTCCTATTCCTATAGAGGGCAACACCATCCTCACAGTCCTTCAGGCTCACACCCTAGGAATCTTCCAGGACCCTTCACTATCTCTCAGGTGCCCCCCCCTCCAGATCCAAGCTGGTTCAAGGCATCTGCAGCATCTTCTCTCCTCTGATGCTGCTCCCAGCCTCCCAGCCTGGGCAAGCCCTCATCCCCTTACACCAGAACTATCATATAGGTTTGCTTGCCTCAGGTCTCTCCCTATTCCATCCTCAGACAACTGTAAAAGGATCTTCCTACAGCCCAGGGATGAGCACATCGCTCTCTTATTCAATAAACACAAATGGCTCCCTTTGGCTTCCAGGACCAAATATAAAATCCTCTCTTTGGCTTTTCAAGTCCTGCATAACCTGGGCCCTTCCTACCTTTCCTGCCTCCTGACGCCTTACTCTGCCCCACAGTCTCTAGCCACTCAAGCACCCCATCTCCTGACCTGGGGCATTTTCACTAACTGTTCCCGTGTCTAGGATTCCTTCCCTACTTCTGTCTGCCTCCTGGCATCCCCAGCTTCTTTCAGGTCCCTGCTAACATCCTGCTTTCTGTGAGAAGGCTTCACTACCCCTTCCCTCTAAGATTACCCACAGTTCATCCTGGGTGGATCTTGTCTACACGTAATCGTTTACATGCTGTCTGCCCCCCTTTGATTCTGAGCCCCTTCAGACCATTTCTGCCTTTCTTTGTTGAACCAGGGCTTAGCATAATGCCCAGCACATGGTAGGCACTCAGTCAATACATATTGGCTTAACATTAGAGTCTCAGAGGAGAGACAGGGACCAGGAAAGGTTCAGAGCTTCCAGGAAGGGCAGACCCTAGTGGGGACCCAAAAGAAGGACCCAGCACACTTCAGTGGTAGCATACAAGCCTTGGGCACCCAGGATGGGAAGGATGAGAAAGGGCATGAAGGAGCCACACTGACACCCCGGGCAAGGCAAACCTTTCAGATCTGATGGTGCCTTGGCCTGTTACTACCTGTGAGACTTCAGGGAAGTCCCTACAGCTCCCTGGCCCTCAATTTCCACATCTGTAAAAAGGGAGGGTTGCGTTGGATGGCCTCTAAGTTACCGACTGACTCCAAATCTGTGATTCTATGACCTGAAGATCCAGAACCAGGAAATAACAAAGGAAGAAGAGTAACCAGGGATAAAAAGAAGAGCCAGGACCCATAAAGACTCTAAGGGTCACTAGAAGGGGGTGGGATTTTAAGGCCTATTGCTCACAAGTTTCTGCCAGTATGCTCCCCATTAATTATCAGCTAGAGTCAGCCTCATGGTATTTACTAAGCAGGAACAGCAATGACCCACTATAGGGGCAGCTGGGTGGCTCAGTGGGTAGAATGCAAGGCCCAGAGCTGGGAAGACCTGAGTTCAAACCTAACCTCAGATACACTTACTAGCTATGTGACCCTGGGCACTGACAAGGCATTCTGTAATTAATTAGGGTGACCCCAACAATGTGATGTCATTGGTCCTCTTCGAGGATGAACAACAATAAGGGGTGGGGTGGAATCCTACCCTTTGGCTTATTTTCACTTTTTTTTAACTACATGGAACAAGGGTATGATCCCAGGCTAAATTCTGAAAGAGAAGTTTTTTCATAAAGTTCTTCCCTTATCCCCTTCCCAAAGTTGACTTATTCCTCAGGGGAATCCAGAGCCTTCCCCATGGCCCACTGCCCTCAAAATCCCCCTGGGCCCTAAACCCAGGGCTTCTCACTGTCATGCTCCCCTCTCATCTTATCCCTTCCCCAAAAAATAACACCACCTTGTCCCCTTAAGATCAAGCACTGTGCTTTCTGGTGTGATGATTTTCTAATAAGCTCGCTAAATGAATTCAGCCATTCTGGTGTGCTAACATGAGTGGGTTTGTGCAGCCCTCCCCCCACCAAAATACTGCCTCCCTTTCCTTTCTCCCCAATAATATATGCAAATTTAGAGGGTGTCCTTTGGGAAAGAGTCCCCTGGTTTCATTTTCTAACCTTGAAGAGTGACTCTGGTGGTGAGGATTCCAGGCCAGATAGACTGTAGTCTGGAACGCTCATCTTCATGAGTAATGGAAGCAGATGGAGGGCAGGGTTGGAATTTGTATCCAGGGACCTGGCATAGCACCAGAGTAGTCACTTCATAAATGTTTGTTGAATAAATGTTCTAGAATAAAGTATGGTAAAGGGCTGGGACTGGAGTGGAGAAGACCTGCCTTGTCATCCCACAACAATGGTTATAGAAAGCAATTATCCAATAAGAGCAGTTATCAAAAGGGATCAAAACTATAGTTTTGCTTCTGAAATTTATTAAAGTTATAACCATGAAGAAGTCACATCAGTTTGTTCACCTGTAAAATGGGGATCATAATACTGTGTAAGTCTCAAGCAAAAATGTACTGAAATCACTTAATAAACTTTAAAGGGATACAGACATATATGTATATACACACATGTATATATGTGTCATTTGATGGCAGATTGGTAAGGCAGATAGATGAGTTCAGGGAGGGCCTTGTGCTGAATTCAGACAACGCGCATGGGCTGTCCACCTCTATATGCTCAGGCCGCTGGGTGACACAGAGCGCTGGCCTGGACTCAGGAAGACTCATCTTCCCAAGTTCAAATCTGGCACTTACTAGTTGGGTGACCCTGGGCAAGTCACTTAACTCTGTTTGCCTCAGTTTTCTCATCTATAAAATGAGTAAAAGACAGAAATCGCAAAGCAGTGCTGTGTCTTCGCAAAGAAAACCCCAAATGGGGTCACAAAAATTCAGACATAACTGAACAACAATGTATGCTAGGTGAAGGCCATTCAGAAAGGAGAGGGTAGACAGCTAGGAAAATGGAAGCCCTCAGGACTGTCTGCCCAGAAAGCAGTTAAAAGCAGCCAGATTCCAGCTCCCAGCTTGCCTGCCCCATCCAAGACCCGCCAAGTAACAAGGATTTCTGTGTCTGTTCCTGGAAGCAGACATTCTAACACTGAACCACAAGAGGGAGGCAAATTACTGCTAATGGATCAGTGATGCACACTAAAGAAAAGGGAGTGAGAACTGGCTGAGCGCAGGTCACTCTCAAGCCTCCACGCCATCATGCGGTCCCTGCCGGTACATCACCCATGAGCAGTGGTCACTGAAGGCACAGCCCAGGGGCTGCTAGGCTCTCTACTGAACTGAACCTTTATGAAGCACTCCAAGGGGTTCTTTAATGGCACTGCAGAATGTTATAAGTAGTGGATTAAATTACTCTGGGGGTTCACAATACATTTTTGTTGCTGAAAGGGGTTTGTAGAACTGAAAAAGGTAGGAATGACTGAACTAGAGAGATCAGAGGACTTGAATCATCAATGGATTGGCCCAAAATATAAATATAAAAGGTTGGGGGGAAAAACAAACATCTGTTTTCACTATGATTTTAATCTATATTACATATTAGCATTTGATTAGCATTGTGGTCTATTAATGGAGATATTTTCTGTAGGAATGCAGAACTCAGCCCAGTCCTGGCTTGTCTTCCTATGACATTCATATCCACAGACAACCACAACCACCATCAAAACAGCTAATGTTGATGAAACACTTCAAAATTTGCAAAGGGCTTTACACATTGGCTCATCTGACCTCACAACAAACCTTTGAGGCAAGTGCAATTATTAGCCACATTTTTAAAAGAAGGAAACTGAGACTGACAGAGGTTTATTGGGTGACTCAATCTTACAGCTAGTAAGCGTAGGAAGTGGGATTTGAACTCAGGTCTTTCTGACTACAAGGCCAGTGCTCTCTCCACCAATCTGGTCAATAAACACTTATTAAGTGCCTACCATGAGCCTGGCACTATGCTAGGTGCTGGGGATACAAAAAGATATCGATGACATCACTTTTCCTCAAGGAGCCTACAATCTAACAAGAAATGAAGACTGACACAAAATTTCTAAATAAAATACTAGCAAGGAGATGACAATAACCTAATACCACAAGGATCATACACTTTTACCACATTAGATTATACCAGGAATGCAGAACTGGGTCAATATTAGGCAGACGATGAGCCAAACAATCCTATCAATAAAAAAACAAAAATTATATTATCATTCCAATAGATGCAGAAAAAGCTTTTGCAAAATACAACATCCATTCCTGCTCTCTAAAAAAAACACTAGAAAGCACAGATATAATGGAGTTTTCCTTAAAATAGTGAGTAGCCTCTATATAAAATCAAATCAAGCATTTGTTGCAATGCGGAGGGAATAGAAGCCTTCCCAGTCAGGAGTGAAGCAAAGATGTCCATTATCACTGGTACTATTCAATATTATATTCGAAATGCCAGCTGTAGCAATAAGACAAGAAAGAGAAACTGAAGGAATAGAGAGAGGCAAAAAGAAAACCATATATTTTTTGCAGATAATATAAAGGTTCACTTAGAGTGAATTTTAAAAACTAATCCAAACATTTCTCAGGTTTAGCAATGTTGTAGGAAATAAAATAAATCATCGGCATTTCTATATATGATCAGCAAAATCCAGTAGGAAGGGATAGAAAAATAAATTCCATTTACACTAACTGTAGACACCCGCAATACATTCTAAATGGATATGCAGCCTTAATAGTAAAGATCATATTATGAAACAATTAGAAGAGAAATAGGCTATGTACCTCTCACAGCTATGAGCAAGATGTGTTCTTAACCAAACAAGAGATAAAAGCAATTGCAAAAGAAAAAACAGGTAACTTTGATTACTTGAAACTGAAAGACTTCTGTGCAGACAACATTAATGCATCTAGGATAAGAAAGGAAGTGATCAGATGGGGAAAACAAATCTTTGTATTAAATTTCTCTGGCATCCTTTCTTGTAGTTGTAAATACTTTATGGTTTTCTTCCTCTGAGAACTGTGCATATCCTTTGGCCACTTATCTATTGGCTTTTTGTCTTACACGTACGTGAATCAAAACAGTCTTGAGGTTTTGCCTTACATCCTGCAAATTGTGAAAAAAAAACCCCAAAATGGCAACAACAATGTTGGAGAGATCACGGGAAGATGGGCACACTAATATATTGTTGGTAGAATTGTGAAATGTTACAACTATTTTGGAAAGCAGTTTGGATTTATGCAAATGAAGTGACTAAAATATCCATATCCTTTAAAACAAAAACTCCATTACTTATACTCCAAGGGAGACATCAATAAGAAAAAAAACAAAAGTTCCCATATGCTCCAAAACACTTATAGGAGCTCTTTTTATGATAGACAAGAAATGCAAACAAAATAGATGCCCATTGGGGAGCAACTAAACAAACTGTGGTACATGAATGCAATGGAATATTACTGTGCTGTAAGACATGATGTGTGGAACGAATAAAGAGAAGCACAGAAAGATTTATATGAACTGATGCATTGTGAAATAAACAGAGTCAAGAAAACAATATTCACAGTAACTATGACAATATAAATAAAGGACAACACATCAAAAAATTAAAAGCAAGTAACAAAACCATAAAAATCAAGTGTGATTTGAATGAAGAAATATGAGAAGACATTCCCAACCTACCCTCCCTATGTAGGTGGGAGATCCACAGGTATTACATACTGCACATTTTTTCAGATATTCTCAATTGTCAGTTGTGATGACTTTTTTTCTTCTCTTAAAAAATACTATTTGTCATATGTGATGGCTCTTGAGGAGGGGAAGAGGGAGGAATACATGGGGTACTATGATGATTTAAGAAACGGAATATGTCAATAAAATTATTTTAAAATAACTACAGACAACAAAAAAATACTTGAGAGCCTACCTGCCAAGATAAATGCAGGAACCATATGAACACAATTACATAAATGAAGACAGATCAAAATAATTAAAGAAATATTCATTGTTTATGGGTAGGCTGTGCCAATATAATGAAAATGACAATACTGCCTAAGTTAATTTGCTTTTTAAGTGCTATACTAATCAAACTACCAAAGAAATACTTTATAGAGTCAGAAAATAAAATAACAAAATTCATCTGGAGAAACAAAAGTTCAAGAATATCAAGGGAATAAATGAAAAAAATAGAAAGAAGAGGATCTAGTTTGAGGTCTATACTATAAAGCTATGATCATCAAAAACAATTTGGTACTGGGTAAGAAATAGAAAAATTTATCAATGTAACTGACTAGGCTCACAACACATACAAGCAAATTAACACAGTTAGTGTTTGATGAACTCAAAGATCCCAGGTATTGGGACAAGAACTCACTATTTAACAAAAACTGTTGGGAAAACTGGAAAGTTGTTTGATAGAAACTAGGCATAGAACAACATCTAATAGCATATGCCAAGATAAGATCAAAATGAGTGCATAATTTAGGCATAAATGATGTTATCATAAGCAAATTAGTGGAGGAAAGAAGATATTACCTGCCAGGTCTATGGATGGAGGGGAAGTTCATGACCAAACAAAAGATAGAGAGGTTCATTGGAAGTAAAATGAATAATTTTTATTGCATAAAATTGAAAAGATTTTGCACTATGAAAATCAATATGACTAAAATTAGAAGAAAAGCAGGAAACTGGGGAGAAAATCTTTGCAACAAGTTTCTCCAATAAAAAAATCATTTCTCAAATACGTAGGGAAATGAGTCAAATTTACAAGAAGAACCAGTCCCCAAATGATAAATAAATGGTCAAAGGATATAAATAGCAATTTTCAGAAGAAGAAATCAAAGCTATCAATATTGACATGAAAGCTTTATCCAAATCACTAATAATTAGAGAGATCCAAATTAAAACAATCTAGAAGTACCACCTCATACTTATCATCTTGGCTCCACTATTGGTGGAGTTGTAAACTAGTATAATCATTCTGGAATGCAATTTGGAATCATACCTAAAATACACCTTTTGACACAGAAATATCTCTATTAGGGCTATACCTCCAAGGAGATCAAAGAAAAAGGGAAAGGACCCAAATGTACAAAAATATTTATAGCAGCTTTTTTGTGGTGGCAAAGAATTGGAAACTAGGAGGATGCCCAACAATAGGGGAAAGGTTACATGGTGTGTTCTATAAAGGTGATGACATACTGTTAGGCTGTAAGAAATAATGAAATGAATGTTTTCAGAAAAACCTGGGAAGATTTATATGAACTGATGAAAAGTAAAGTGAGCAGAAGCAGGAGAACTGTGACTTTTGAAAGATTTTGTAACTCTGACCAACATGATGACCCATTAAAATTTGAAAGGACTCCTGAAAAAACATGCTATCCACCTCGAGATAGAGGACTGATGGACTTGGAGTGTAGAATGAAGCATTTTTTTCTCTTTCTTGATTTATTTTTTTGGAACATGGAAAATGTAGATATGACTACATATTTGTAATAGGGTATTTTTTTTGCCTTCTCATTGGGTAGGGGAGGGATAAAAGGTAAAAGATAATTTGGAATTGAAAAAGAATTAAGTCTCTGTTTTAGAAAATAACTTTTTAATCTAATGAAGAGATAAGCAAACATATGTATATGTTATATGCAGAATAAATGGGAAATTGCTACACCAGTGAAGTTACTAGAATGAAAATGTATTAGGAAAGCTTTCTCATAGAAGATGAGATTCTAATTGGGATTTAAAGAAAGCCAGGGAAGGCAGTCCATGGAGATGAGGAGGAAGAGCATTCCAGGCAAAGAGGAAAGCCCAAGAAAATGCCTGGAGCATCTTGTGCATGGGACATCGAGGAAGCCAGTGCCACTAGAGCAAAAAGTACATGGTAGAGAATAAAAGATAAGAAGACTGGAAAGATAGGAGGGGCTAGTCTACAAAGGGTTTTGAACACCAACCAGAGCATTTTTATTTGATCCTGAAGGCCATAAGAAGCCGTCAGAGTTTATGGAGGGAGGGTCAGACATGGTCAGACCTATACTTTAAGAAAATCACTTTAGTGGCTGAAGGAAGGATGGACTAGAATGGGAAGAGCCTTGAGGCAGGTTGCTCTACCAGCAGGCTATTTCAGTAGCCTCAGCATAAGGTAATGGGGGCCTGCACGGGGCAGGAGGGGAATGCCACCAGATTGGCAATGTCAGGGGAGAGAAGAGGACGTATTTGAGAGATGTTGCAAAGAAATTTATAGGCCTTGGCCAGAGATTGGCCAAGGAAGGTGAGAGATAGTGAGGAGTCCAAGATGACCCCTAGGTATGAGCCTGAGGGACTGAGGGGATGGTGGTGCCCTTGATAGTAATAGGGAAGCTAGAAGAGGGAAAGAGAACCACACCACTGGCAATGCTCCAATGGAGGCTCTGTCCATGGTACTGGAGACCCACCTCTAAGTCTTTGAACATTCCCATTGGTACCAATTCAGTACAAAGACTGTCCATCTGCTAACATTCACATTTGCTCCATAATGACACTTGGCTTTTCTAGTTGTCCATTTCCCTCCTGCTATCTCATACATTGCTTTTTCTCCTCCAATCATCACTGGTAATATGCCACAACCTGCTATATTTATGGCAACCACATATTGCATTCTGGGTCACCTATAATTTTAATTCTTTGGAGAGCATGATGTTCTGCAATTAGCAGCCATAAACAATTCCCTTTTGTGGCTTTTTAAACTTTTTGGAGGGCAAGGTAGAGCAACTGGGGTTAAATGACTTGCCTGAGGTCACACAGCTAGTAAGTATTAAATGTCTGAGGCTGGATTTGAACTCAGGTCCTCCTGACTCCAGGGCAGGTGCTCTATTCACTGCACCACCCAGCTGCCCCTTGGTGGCTTTTTTTAAAGGATGAGTCTGGGGTCAGACAACAGCTTAGTGAAGGATATTGGACTCATGCCAGATCAGTCAAAGAAACTAGACACTCAGCCTGGAGGAGAGAAGATTCAGCAGATCAGGAGAGTTTTTTTTTTTGCGTTTGTGAAGAGCTTCTTTGTAGAAATGAGATTGTATTTGTTCCATGTGGCCCCAGAAGGCAGAATTAGGAGTAAGCTGTAGAAGCAAAGAGGTGGATTTAGATTGGATGTCAGGAAAAACTTCCTAACAATTAGAGTTTTCCCAAAGTGGGGGGGGGGGCAGCTAGGTGGTGCCATGATCCACACAGAGTGCTGGATCTAGTCAGAAAGGCCTCTTCCTGAGTTCAACTCTGGCCTGTGTGACCCTGGACAAGTCACTTGACCCTGTCTGCCTCAGTTTCCTCATCTATAAAATTAGTTGGAGAAGGAAATGGCATATTTCTCCACTGTCTTTGCCAAGAAAATCCCAAATGGAGTTACAAAGAGTCAGCCACGACTAAAACAACTTAACAAAAACCTGTCTTGAAAGGCATCTAGTAAAAATGGATATATTATAACACTATAGTCTCAAATGCAATCCAATTCAATATTACAAATGATTACTATATATTTCTCATGTATAAGATCCAGGAAATAAAAAGAGAAAAATAAAATATTTCCTGCCCTCAAGACATTACTCTTCTCATAAAGGATATAACTTGTACACAGCTGAGTAAATCTCAAACAATTTGAGAATGGAAAGAATGTTAATAAGTGGGAGGGAGGGTGGGAAGATAGACTCAGAGAAGACTTCCAGAAGGGGGGCTACATGAGAGCTGAGTCTTGAAAAAAGAGAAGATTATGGGGCAGCTAGGTGGTGCAGTGAATAGAGCACTGGCCTGGAATCAGGAGGACCTGAGTTCAAATCCAGCCTCAGACACTTCACACAAAAAACTAGCCATGTGACCTTGGGCAAGTCACTTAACCCCAATTGCCCTACCTTCCGCCTTAAAGAAAAAGCAAAAAGAGGTTAATAAAAGGCTGTGATAAGGAGAAAACATATTCTGGTCTAGGGTGGGGAAGGAAGGTGGGAGCAGAGGGAAGTTGGGGAGAGAGAAGAGGTAGTTTGTGAAGTATTGGGGATGGAAGGCCAAGTCAGGCAATCACTACCTATTAGCCTTACTTGGCTGAAATGTAGCACTATAACAGGAAGTAATTTGAAAAGGGTCTGGAAAAGCAGATTGGAGTCAAATTGTGAACAGTTCTAAATGATGAGCCAAGGAGTCTGTATTTGATCCTGGAGGCACTAGGGGATCATCAAAGGTTTTTGAGGAGAAGAGTGACACGGTCAGACCTGGGCTTCAGGAAAATGGTTTGGGCATCTCTGCAGAGGAGGAAGCCATAAGTTCTAGACATCATGGAAATCCGTTTTTTATGGCTTTTCTTCTAACAGAAAGAATATAAACTGGCTGTCCAATCCAACATGCTGTAGGAGGTGGAGCCCAAACCTCTCAGTCCTATGAAACAGCTGAATGCTCATTGTTTTCATCCCCCACACTTGCATAATTACTTTCTTTCTCTGTTCACCCTTGATTTTTCAGATTGATATTCTATCACATTAGACCTTCTTTTCATATTTAAAACTAATTCTTTTTTTTTTCAAACGAGCTATTAATAAAGTGTATCTCTGAGCTCATTTCCATACCTAAGATATGGAAATGTTTGGCCTCAGCTTCAAAAAAAAAGCAGAAATGTAGAACAGCTGGGTTCAAACCTTCTCAAATATTCTGGAACATCTAGCATGTACGTTGACTTCAAGGTAAAGACCCCGGGAATAAAAAAAACTGTCAAGAGGAGAAGGATCGGACTGTTGGGGTGGGGAAAAGCCAGAAATGAGGCAGCCCAGTGGTCTTCATCTTCTTAAGGCCCATTACTTTGTGTCCCCAGGGCCGCAGCAAGTGGGAAGGCTGATAATAACAATACTTCATGTGCTTTATGTGTTCTTTAGGCAGATGGGTGATACAGTGGGGAGAATGTCTTGACTGGAGTGAGGAAAACCTCACTTAACCTTTGTTTGCCTCAGTTTCCTCATCTGTAATTGTGGTCGTTCCTATTGCTTTATCTGGACCATCCTATTCCTTGTCTCAGACTAGGGTGATCATCATGGTAATGTGGCATTGTGTCATGTGTCACCTGACTCATCCAAAGTCAAATACTTTCTTGCTGACAGTGATTTTCAGAGTCACAGGAACATAGACTGAGAGTTGGGAAGGACCTTAGATGCCATCTAGGCATCTATCTACTCAGTGGATAGAGTATCATGTCTACAGTCAGGAAGACCTGAGTTCAAATCCAGCCTCAGACACTTTCTAGCTGTGACCTTGGGCAAGTCACTTAACTCTGCTTGCCTCAGTTTCCTCATCTGTAAAATGAGCCAGAGAAGGAAAAGGCAAACTATTCCCAGTGCCCTTGTCAAGAAAGCCCCAAATGAAGTAATGGAGAGTCAGATGTGGCTCAACAACAATAACAAAAGTTAACCCCTTCATTTTAAAGATGAGGAGACTGAGTTCCTAGATGGATCAAGTTCACACAATTGACAAATGCAGAATTTGCACCTAGGTCCTCTGGCCCCAAATCCAGTGTCTTTTCTACTATACAACGGTCTCCACAGACACTCATGAAGCATCCTTTGTACGCCAGTTATACACTTAGTGTTAGGGACAGGCCCTCCGCACAAGGAACCTATTTCCTACAGGATGGTTAAAACATGCACACAAAAAAGTGAATTCAAAGTATCTGCAAAAATAAAACCTAGTGATTTTTTAGTCATGGTTGATGTGACTTTGTAATAGCCTCCCTCTTCTTGACTTTTCACAACCCTACATATCCTTCAACACTGGGCTCGATGCCCACTTCTTCCATAAAACAGCCCCTAACTACTCCTGTCCAGTCGGTCTCTGTCTCCTCTAAACTCTCATGATATTCATGCTTAGCTCCACCCATATGAGAATTCCAGCAAACCATAGAACTTCAGACTTGGCAGGGCACTCAGAGGCTCCCCAGTACTACCCGTGCATAAAGGAATCCCCATGCATCCAAAAAGCAGTCATCTTTCTTCTTCTTGAAGACATCCGGGAAGAAATAACCCACCACCTCCTAAGGCAACTCATTTTACTTTTGGATGACTCTAACAGTGAGGAGGGAAAGTTAGGTGGCACAGAAGATAGAGCACTAGGGCCTGGAGTCAGGAAGATCTGAGTTCAAATCCAGCCTGTCACTTTGTGGGCGAGTCACTTAACCCCTATTTGCCTCAGTTCCTCATCTATAAAATGAGAATACACTGGAGGAGATGGCAAACCCCTCCAGCACCTTTGCCAAGACCCTCTGGACAAGTCCATGACTGAAAACCAATGGTCAGGAACTTTTAAATGGCATCAAATATCAACTTGCTCCTTTGCTACTCTCTCCTGTTCCTCCCCATTCTGCCTTCTGGAGCCAAGGAGAATCACCCTAATTCCTTTACACATGACAACCTTCCAAATTCATGAAGAGAATCACCATGCCCCTTGAGTCTTTTCTCCTCCAAGTTCAACGTGCCTCCAGTGGACCCTCACATGGAGGGAACTCTAGTCCCTTTACCATTCTAGGTCTCACAGAAGTTAAAGCTGCCTCAACAACTAGATGACAAATTCCTTGAGACTTGGATTTATGTCTTTTATGCCCTTGTATTCCCTGCCCCATAATGTCTAGCACAGCTCTGGTCTCTTGTCAGTCAATCTATGGTTGGCTGGCTGCAAAGTGGGCAGGCTGCCTAGCTTGAGGTTGTATTATGCCAATAGACCCCATAGGGTCAGGGTTTGGTCCTTCTAAAAGGAGAAAAAGCAATTAAGGCAACATCTTGATGTCTTGTTGTTAAATATTAATTTTGTTTGTGATCCATAGGACATTTGGGAGTAGAATGGGATTAGTGGGATGAGAGACCCCAAGCAATAGAGCCACCATTGTTTGTTGCTATGGAAATGGTTATCAAAGGCCCTAATAAAATGTTTTATAGAGAGTTGGAGGAAAATACATATTGGAGGCCATACCATTTCCTCCACTCAACAATTCAACACTCTATCCAAAAAATGAAACTTTTTGAAAAGTAATGTAACATGGCCTGACCTCAAAGGCAAGGAGTAAGAGTTGCTTTATCTTTCTGATCATAACATTAAAAAGGTCAGTCACAGACTCAGAATCACATGATCTCAGGGTTAGAAGAGCTCTCTCTAGCACAACCTAGACTGAAAGAGACCCCCAGTACATATGCCCAACAAGTGGTCTCCAGCCTCTACTAACGAGTCTCAAATGAATGGGAAGCAATCACCTTCAAGTCAGTGGATTCTGACTCTGGGGCAGTTCTCATTGCAAGGGAAAACTTCTCAGATATTAAGCCTAAAGTTGCATTTTGTCATTTCCACCTATTGCCCCTAATTCTTCTCTTGGATACAAGAAAGACAAGTTTAATTTTCCTCCATAAGACAGCCCTTCAAAGTCCCTAAAGACGCCTATAATCATCTTCCTCCTCATCCTTTCTTTTCCATGGCACACATGCCCAGCTCCTACAATCGACCCTCAGATGGCATGGATTGAAGTCCCTTAACTATCTAGTTAACATTTTCTGGCCACTAGCCAATTTATTCTCCCTAAAGTCATCTCCACCAAAGTCCTAGGCCCAGCGTCCACAGTGGCACAAGGGCTACATTGGGTTCTGAATGGTTATACCAATGGAAAATGAGCTCCATCAGACCCTACCAAACTGAAATGCTACATATTGGCCCACATCCACCATCTGGGAACCAACCCATACCCCCTTTAAAATGGCACATCAGATGGGGCGGCTAGGTGGTGCAGTGAATAGAGCACCAGCCCTGGAGTCAGGAAGACCTGAGTTCAAATCCGGCCTCAGACACTTAACACAAAAACTAGCCGTGTGACCTTGGGCAAGTTACTTAACCCCAATTGCCCTCCAAAAAAATAAAAATAAAAAATAAAATAAAATGGCACATTAGTTAAAGGTTGTCTCCCAAATGAAGAATTGGGAGTGCTAGAGTGACAGCACAGTGATTTATGAAACTGTGTGTACTGTCTCCTAAATAGAATACAAGTTCCCTGCTGGTAGGAATTATTTTGTTTTTGTTTTTGGCTCTCTCAAGCTTAGCACAGTGCCTGCCATGGTGTGGGCTTAACGAGTGATTTGTTGATTGAAAAAGGGTTACAGTCTGCATTGGCAAAGGGAGTATCCATATACTAATTGAAATTAAAACTCAGAATTTTTTTAAATGAGTAGATCCAAATAAGTCCAGCATTATGGCACAAGCATATATGTTTTTTTTTATTACTCTTCAAAAACCATGTTCCAACTTCAGGGAATCTCAACAAAAAAATAGAGGTCAATTCCAGTATTATCCAGTGGCACCAAAATCCA
Organism: Pseudocheirus occidentalis; assembly: GCA_028646575.1. NCBI lineage: Eukaryota > Metazoa > Chordata > Mammalia > Diprotodontia > Pseudocheiridae > Pseudocheirus > Pseudocheirus occidentalis. The sequence continues at coordinate 13,990,200 of CM053599.1, read as the reverse complement.
CTGGAATTTTGGGCCACATTATGGTGCACAGAGTAGAGAAATTTCCAGTATTGTATTATGAACCAAGAAATGAATTCCAAGTAACTGAAATACCCTCATATCTACCCATTGTCAAGCATATATAGGCCCCCATTCTTGGATTTCTTTTGTACCTCAGTCACCTCCAAGTAAGTCTTCTCAAAAAATAAAGATTTATTTCATCTTAAATGCAAATTGCCAAGAAGAAGGCAAAGCAAAATTCGGTGAAAAACCTACAAAGGGTCATTTCATAATATAACAGACCCAACCTCAAAGGAACCAGGAAAAGCACAAACTGCCAAGGAAACAGCCTTCCTTGAGTGCTATCATTTCATGAGTGTAGGTGCTCCGTCCCCTCACCCAGGGGCATCTGCAGCATCGAGAATGGTCCTTGGAACTCAAGTTGAAGTCAGCACATTATTCACCTCCTGACTGGGAAGTGATGGCCTCAGGACAGAGACTGAAACATATTTCGGGGACATGATCAATGCGGGAATTTGTTTTTCTCAACTCTGCATATTTGTTATAAGCAGTGTTTTTTCTTGTTTCTCCAATAGTGGGAAATATGGAGGAAGAGATCATTGATCTTTGCTCATGAAAAATTAAACTTTAAAAAAGAAAAAGGTCCCTAAGAGCTACTAGGGTGACAAAATTTAACTCCCTCTGGTCAGCCTGTTAAGGAATCTCTTCAAACCAAGTCAAGCCAGTCATAGCTGACAGCCAATGGGCCATCACTGGGTCCACCCGTTCTCAGTTCTTCTGGCTTGGTAGACCCTAACAAGAGTGTTCACTCTGCTCACATAGCCTTTGAGGATCTAGAATCCCCTCCACACCACAATGAGGTATCAGGGGAGGCTGTTAGTAAAAATACAAGATCATCTTGTCATCAATCAACCAACAAGCATTTACTATGGCACCGAGTCTAATACCTACAATATCGCTGTCTCTTAAAATCTTCCTTTATGCAAGTATCACAAACCATTGTGTTCATCCTCAGGGCCCAGGGCTATACTCAAGTCAAATGCTATAAAGGGTTGGGATCATAACTAGGGCAGATGAATGGAGCTTTGATTCAGGGCCCTGAAATTTATAGGGTATAAACATTATACCAAATTGACTCCTCTTTCCTGATCTTTCCTAGGCAATGGTCTTCCTAGCAATGGCCTAAAGGTATCCCAGGGTCTCTGGAGTCTCTCTATCCATAAAGTGGTGTACTGGGATCTCCCACAGCCCAAGGAAGAAGTAGTGTCTGCATCTTCTCCCCCTGGAAATTGTCTCTGAAGGCTCTTGAAGCTTACTTGTCTCCAGGAGAAGAATTAGGGGCAATAGCTTTCCCCAGCTGCTACTGACTATCACTTATCCTAGCAAATCCTACCCAAATGGCCAGCATAGGAAAGGGGAGGCAGTTGTCATTGCCTGGAAAAGCAATGGAAAGGGACAAGTTGCATGTTTACTATGGAACATTCCATCCATTCACAAATAGGACGTGATTATAGCAGTTACAAACAGGCAAGGAAATAATCAGTAATAACCCAGTGGAGAAAAATTAGTCATTGGAGCCAACCAGGAAATAGGCAAATAGGCAGATCATAGCCTCAGAGAATAGCTGAGGGCCTTTCCTAGTGCCCAGGAAACAGCAGAATACAGAAAGAAGCTTCTAGCTAAATCGCACTGATTTGAATTAATTGGGAGGATGGGTGGAATTCAAGATTGTCTGGATCCTGTTTTCTTAACTTTCCAAAGTATACAGCAAATCAAACTAAGGTCAATAGATGTTGAAGTCTCCTGTAAGGACTATATAAGAATGATTTGTAATTAGTGCCGCCAATTGTTCCTGCAAAGATGAGTACTTCTAAAATACTGACAGCAATTTACAACCTTAAACATTCCAGTTTGACCCAAAATATATTAAATGCCTACTATGTAACCAGAGATGTCTAGGTGACACAGTGGGTAGAGCTCAGCACCTGAAGTCAGGAAGACCTGAGTTCAAATCCTGCCTCAGATACTTATTAGCTGTGAGACCCTGGGCAAGTCACTTAACCTCTCTCAGCCTCAGTTTTCTCACCTGTAAAACAGGGATAATAATAGCACCTCCCTCTCACCGTTTGGAACATCGAATGAAATATCTGTAAAGTGCTTTTCAAGCCTTAAACCACTATATAAATACTAGTTGTCATCATCGTTGCTCTCATTACAATTGGCATTACTATTCTTGCAGAGCACTGTGCTAGGCAGCACTAGAAGAAAAAGGGATTGCCAGGAGGGGGATCATGGGAGGTCTGATGTGGGGGGCAGTCTCTGAGCTGGGCTTGAAAGGAAGGGGAGGAGTCCAGTGAATGCAGAGAGGGGAAAGGCATCCTAGGAATGGAGGTAGGAAAACCCATGGCATTTGGGGGAAAGGGAGGGAAATCCAGTTTAGCAGGAGGGGCATGAGAATGAGGCTGGAAAGGCAGGTGGAACCATCACAAAGGGTCTTTGCTCTAGAGATTTAGAGGAGGCCGAGTCCAAAAAGCTCATTTTAGAGGTGAAGAAACGGAGGCCCTGGGAGGTTAAGCCCGTTGTGGTCACACTGATGCCAAGGAGAAGAAGCAGAGATCAAACCCAAGGCCTGGCCTTCCAAAGCCTTAGTCCTTTCCATTGTCACACAACATCCCTCTCTTTCCCCAGATCACCAAGGGCCTCAAATGCCAAAAAGTTTGAATTTCAGTCTCTAAACACCACCATTGGTGCAGAAGAAGAGTGTGCCTAGCCCTTGATATCAGGGGGTTATTCTGGCAACAGTACAAAGGACAGGAGGGAACAGGAAGGGAGAGGAGTTAGGAGCAGAAGGAAAGTGAAGGAAAGGAAAGCTGGTAGGAGGCCACGGCCGTTGTCCAGAGGGGTCGGACTATGATGACAGGAGGAAGGCATCCTGTCTACAGCCTGTATTCAGTAGAAATCAGTTTCTTTTGCAATCCTATGGATTTTATTTTCTGCATTTGAAAACCTAATTAGGCCCCACTTCACAGAGGCCTTAAGGGGTTCAAATGAGATATTCTATTCTCTATATAAAGCATCTTCGAACCTTCAAGTGCCGCACAAACATCAGTTATAATTATTCTTGTTGTTCTTACCCCACCAGCCCAGAGCCTGGAAGAGAGAGAAGCACTTAGCCCAGTCACCCAATGCAGCTGCAACACAGCTGAGGAAGGCTAGTTTGAGCTTTGGGCTCCTCACAGAGCTAATAAAAATCAACACGTATTATAAATATTACTACTCTGTACTACTTTTGGGGAAGCATATTCAAGGATAAATGAAATCCCAATCTTAGACCAGGACTTCTTGACCTTTGGGGGGGTCATAGACCCCTGGGGGTGCCTGGTAAAGTCTATGAGGCTCTTCTCTGAATCATGTTTTTAAATGCAGAAAAATGAAATAATAAACAATTACAAAGAAAACTAATTTCTACTGGAATACAGGCTGTAGACAGGAAGACTACAATCCTTCATGATCTGGTTAATAATTATGGTCATTTCAAAGCTGCAATGAGCATAAATAATATTTTGACATTTTTGCAATGGCTGGAATGTAAAATAAAGATCTCTGTGATTTCTATGAGTGACAAAATCCAGGCGCTGTTTATACTACTGTGGTTTGTTACCTATATTCATAATCGAGGGAAATGCTCAACTTTTGTTAGTTAGTGAAAAGAAATGTGTCATTTTCCCATCTGGGCTTACAAACCCCTTGAAATCTGTCCATGGATCCCCTGGGGAGGTCTATGGACCTCAAGGTAATAACTTAAAAGTCTTAGAATAGCCCTTGCCACCTAGGTTGCCACGAGGATCAAGTGAACTATTTGTAAAGTGCAGGGCACACAGTAGGCACTTAATAAATGCATCTTTCTTTCTTCCTGAATCTTCCACTTTCCCCCAAAGGTTTTGACGTGAACAAGCACTGATTTCTTTTTTATCTCCTTCCCTGGCTTAGTTGTCCTCACCGTTCTCTGAACACGGCCTTGCCTCCAGGGTCTGTTCTTGGCCTTCCCCTTACACTCTCTTACATCATTTACGGTCTTTCCATTCCCACTGCCAAACTCAGGTCTTAATGAGGAACCAATTATTGTTCATTACCTTAGCCTGGACTATGACAACACTCTCCTAACTGGTGTCCGTGCCTCACAAAGATGCTTAGGTAGAAACACAATGGCTGCCTACAAGTATTTCCAAATCTGTCCTGGAGAAAAGGGATCGGCCCCAGAAGGAAGAGCTAGGCACAAAGGGAGGGCATTTCAGGGAAGTAGATTTAAAATCAGAAGATTAGAAAGACTTCCTAAGCATCCAGTTATCTGTATGTAGAATGGACTGCCCCAGGGACAGCGAGCTCCCCCTTCCAATCATCCAGCAAGAAGTGAAGCAGGTATAGGTTGGACCAGGCAGGCTCAGTGGCTCCTTTTACCTCAGAGATCCGGGGACTCTGGGATGAGCTCTACCCACCCCAACCCATGCAAGACACCCTTCCCATGATAATCTTTCCAAACCACTTCTCCTTTTGTATCACTCCCCTACTCCAAAGCTCAAAAAGAAGCAATATGGCTCCTAGATAGAGATTCAATCTCCAAACAAGGAAGTTCTAGGTTCAAATCTGACCTCTGCCTCTTACTGGCTAGATGGCAAGTCACTTAATTTGAGTACTTTAAACCCAGAGTGTCAAAGACATAGTCCACAGACCTCCCACAGCTCACAACACTCCCAAGTATAGCCCAAGCCAGATTAATATGGAACTGGGCAATATTTAACAAAATAAAGAAAGACCCAATAAAATAGAGATACGATTAACATGTGGTTTTCTAAGTCAGTATGAGGCCAACAGGAATCCTTAAATATATGCGGAATTGCCTCCCATTTCTGAGGCTGACACCCCAGCTCTAAGCTCTTCTCTAAGATTATATCTTATAGAGAAGGTTCCAACCAGCACTGAGAGAGGGACCTTCCTCATCTGGGAGCTTCATATACTGATCAGGTCACAGCTCAGTCTTCATACCTACTCTATTAAAAGATCTTAAGCAATTCCCCCTTACTTTCCAAAAATTCCTTGGCCTTAGCTGTGACACCCTCCATGCTCCTTCTGCTTGCCCAGTTTCATCATTCACTAGTCCTGCATGAATATACTTCATATTCTGGGCAACAGAGATGACTCACCATTCCCTATCCAGGCCCTTCTTTGACTTGGAATGTCCTCTCCAACCTCCCCCTGCTGAAAGCCAGTCTATCCTTTCAGGCCCAGTTCAAAAACCACCATCCAGGACCCCTCACTCAGTTATCCCTGCAACAATTTTGTTCACATTTTTCCTTATGTTTATAGTGTCCTGCCTGCTAGATTTGGGAGCTCCCTGAGGGCATGGGTAGAATACACTGCTAGTCTCTCCTCTTGCTACCTGCCCCTCCCCAGCACTCTTGGTCAGAAATCAATGCCTGGAGGACCTAGCCCCACTTTCAGCACAGGACCCCTGTCGGGGCCTGCCCTCATCAATCAGTGCCTCCCAAGGCCCACCATATGTAGAGAGTCCCAGACTTTGGGGAGCACAATTTTTCAAGGATGGCTGTCAGGAAACCAGCAATCACTGCTGCCAGGCTTCTCACTATCAGTTCTAGGGCAATGATTAAACAATCAACAGCCTTGCTTTGGAGCCAAAGCCCAGGCATCCTGCTGGGGTGGGGGTAATGGTGCCAGAGGCAGCCCCAAGCACACAGCTGCAGCATGCATGAGCAGCATGGAAAGTGGGCAAGCCACACACTCCTGCCTCTAAGAGGCTGAGTGGCCAAGCAGAAGGGCAGACCATCAATCCTCAGAAGTGCCAGCTGGGATTCTGAATGGTGTCCAATCCAGATGGTGTCCCTGGGACTCCATTCTGGCCACTGTCTCTGCAGAGACCAGGAACTTTGCCCCCGGCTACTTTCCCCTAATGCAATCAGCATCCTTCAGGACTCCCTTCCCTGCAATCAAACAGGCTGACTGCTTAGCTCCAAACTTTCTGTCTCCTAGGATTAGAACTCAGCACCTGCTCTACCTGTCCTCCCATGTTCTGCCACTGTCTCAAGTCCTCCCTCCATACATTTACCCAGCTGCCCTGGCAGAAGGCCCACAGAGAGTCATCTCCCCTGCTAGACTTCTAGCTCCTAGCTATGACTAGCCTTACTTTTGTAGCAGTGTCCCCAAACACAGTACCTGACATAGAGTAGGCTTTAACTAACTAAATGTAGATGGATGGATGGATGGATGGATGGATGGATGGATGGATGCATGGATGCATGGATGCATGGATGGATGCATGCATGGATGGAGCCAGGGCCAACAACACAAATATTCTGAAGAGTTCATAACAATGATCTCTCTCTCTCTCTCTCTCTCTGCTGCTGGCTCTATGTGACTGTAGCCCCAGCACTGCCCTGGGGAGGGGGGACCATGGAGGAAATAACTCAGTGTTCCAAGGCAAACTACAGCATGTCTACGAGAGGACATTCAGGATGATGATAGATTAGAAGGTGCCACATGCCAAGAGTTCTCAACATTTTAGAGATTCCTGTACCACTCAGCTTTTAGCAAACTTTCCCATAGCCCCTATTCAATACTAAAGGAAATAAATTCTAGCATTTACCATGAGGATGCCCAAAAGAAATCAAACAAAATAGATTAATTCATTCTTCATAGAGAAAGCTTCGTTCAGAATATGGCAACATTTCCATCAATGGCTACCTGTAGAATGTTTCAATATGGACAATAGTTATCAAATGTTCCTTCAGCCCCTTTGATGAGGTTTTCATAGTCCCTGGGGATACCTGTGCCCCCAGTTGAGAATCCCTACCACTATATGCTCCAAAAAGATCAAAGAAGGAAGAAAAGGATCCTCAGGCGCAAAAATATTTATAGTAGCTCTTTTAGTGGTGACAGAGAACTGGGAACTAAGGGGCAGGTGTCCATAAGTTTCAGAATTGCTGAAGATATTGCGATCCATAAGACGAACTGAATATTATTTTGGCATTAATAAATCATGAAAGAGACAAATTCAAAGATATCTAATAAGACTAATGACAAAAAATAATAAAAACAGCTAACATTTATATAGCGCTTACCACAGGCCAGGCATTATGCCAAGGGCTTTGTAAATATCAACCCATTTGGCACGCACAACAACCCTGGGAGGGAGGTGCCACTGTTATCCCCATGTTACAAATGAGGAAACTCATATCAATTAAAGCGGAGGGAAAGGAGCAGAGCAAGGCTAAGTTGACAAATGCATCATTAAGGGCAACAATGTTGACATGCTTAAGAACTCTATGAGCTGGCAACTCTCCAAGCCTGCATTCCCCATCCCAGAGTAAGGGACCATAGAAATCTATCTTTCTCTGCACTCAGTAATCCAGTACCTCCCAACAGCATTCTTCAAGCACTCACCATTTACTATTTACTGTCCTGGGTGCTACAAAGAAAAAATGAAACTGTCCAAGTAGTGAAGGAGCTTACAGTCTCCTAGGGAAAGACAACTTCCAGGTTCATCAGATATTGAAACTTTACTGGCTACCAAGTTTTAACTTCTCTTCATCTGTAACAGGAAAGAATTAGACAAGAGAGCCATTCCTTCCTACTAATAAATGCACACACCCACCTCAGGGACACCCTCATGAGTACGAGGGTCAGCAGTTGTCTGGTAAGATTTAAAGGGCTCTACAAAGAGTTATCACCTCCCCCTCCCAAGAATATATCTCCCAGAACCCCAGAGAATCCCCCACTATTCTTCAAACTCCATCCTCAAAGCTTCATTATTTAGAGCTAATCACTGCCCTTTCTTTGGTCTAGTCCCTTTTGGCGGGACTAGTGTGATTTTATTGGTGGGAACTTTCCTCCATTTATAGAAGATCAGCAACTTTTCTGTAGCTTATACTCTTAAGAGAGTGGCCTACGTCACTAAGAAATTAAATGACTGTCCATGGTCACAAAGACACGTGTTTCAGAAACAGGTCTTGAACCCACAACTTTCTGGCACAAACACTTCGGAGTGAAAGAGTTGGTCATATATCTTCTCTGTGAGAGGAAGGAGTCTCAAAACATCAACAGAACACTGGGAAATGGAGGGGGGATATTGAAAGTTAGGAAAGGGCACAGCAAGTAAGGTAAGAGGAAAGGTTTTCAGTGTATCACAATTTCATCAACAACCAACCCTGAGTAATTTACTGGTCTAGATAGTCATTAAGGCAGATAGATTCTCATAATCAAGGGCATTCTGATAAATATTTAATAACCAGATCTCCAAAAACACGACATACTTTTAAATTTAATCTGCATTATTAACATTTTCCCTATTACTTTCTTAAGTGTAGTCAATCTACAAAATAATAAACCAAACCTTAATTTATAGCTACAAAGAACTTCCCAATTTCTAAACTTTAAATTCTCATACTGAAAATTTAACAATCAGTTCTCAAAAGCTGGTGCAACCTGGCTCCAGCACAGCCTCTCATAACCCTGCAGAGTCTTATCCTTTCCATGCTTTCTTCTTGCCAAGTGAATCTTTCCAACTGGGAAAGGATGCCATAGGCTAGGCCTGACTTAGGCTGATCTAGTAGCTCAGGTTTGAGATGGAGTGAAACGAAATATTCACACCTTTAACAGCTGAAAAAAGGAGATTTATTTAACCACAGCAAGAAAAGGATATTGAGCAAAAGAACTACATCAATTCAGTCAGGTGTAGCTTCTCTGGCACTTTGTTGTACAAGTTGGTCTGTTGGCCAGAAGCCAGAAAGAAACCACTCTTTCCTCCTCATTGGACTGACTTTTGCACTTAGTCTACAAGAAAGGCACATCATTAGCCAGAGCCTTCGTCTTCTGACCCAGTAGAGTTTCAAGAGCAATTTCAATATCTCTTCATGAGTAACTAGCTTAGCCATCTCAGGCAGTCTTACGATATTGCTCGTAACACAAGGCCCATCTGAGATCTTCTTCCACATAAAGATCATAAGCCCAACACAACAAAGACATGGCACCCTACCTCTGAGCAGTCACTGACACAGAGAACCCATAGGGAAGGCCTCAACTATCTGCTGTGTCAGGGCATAATTATAGGGCAGCAGCTGCTGGGTAGCTCAGGGCTCTATTTAGCCACAGTTACATTGAATAAAAACCCATGAGATCATGTGGATGGATTGTGGTGAGCACCACTGAAAGAAATGCCCACATCGATAAAATCACGAATCCATCGAAGCAGCAGCAGGAGAATAATTATTGAGACCAACTGCAGTTGAAGGAAGAGATAATGGCGGTTTTGGACACTAGCCTCCAGTCATCTCTTAAGCTAACTGAAAATGTAAGCAAGTCCTGGGCCATGCTTTGTAAGTACCCACAGCAGTAAGTGACAATCACTGCCATCAAGCATTTATTGAGTGACAACTGTGTACGAGACCAAAGGAAAGAACACTGAGCAGAGCCATAACTGGGATTTTGCTCAAATGTACTGAAATCTAGAGGGCAGAAATACTTAACATACATACTCTTTCCAGAGTGTGGAAACTGCTGAGGTTAGCACCCAGTTAAAAAAGAATAATTAGTTAAAATAGAAAGCTACCAGATGGCATACATTGCTAATAACACTGAGGAAAGAAAAAGAAAGGAAACCCATCTGTAAGCCACTGAGGTAACTAATCCCACTTCTTAATCAACTGAATTTGCCTTGATTTCTTAAGTTATTTTCAGGTCATCGATTACAAAGTTGATTTGTAGGCATATTTTCTGCTGCTTGATCTGGACACCAAAATTTGTAGTTACAGCTCTGACCTAGAAGACCTGGGTGTTCATCCCAGCCCTGCCACTAATTCACTTACACAAATAATTTTACCTCACATTAGCTTCTTCATCTCTGAAATGAAGGGGTAGAACTCAAACCCTACACAAGCTAAGACTCTATGACTTATACCTAGCTGGTGTATATACATATAGGCACAAGAAAATGATGGGAAGAATCTAAGATCTTGCTTCTCCCCTCCCCCAGTTCCAAAGAGATATCCTTATCCTTATCCAAAGGGATAAGGATATTGGGACCAAAGATGGTAGACTGTCCACAGATCAGACTCTCTGATAGAGAGTCCACATAGATCCACTGACAACCCTGTGTGGTCAAGAGAAGGCTCAGAACAGTAAACCTATTCTGTAATGTCCATTCCTGCCTTTGTTGTGGCCCCTAAAGTAGAAAGGGTCCTTAACTCTCCCTTCCTGCATTCCTCTTTTAAACTAATTCCACGAGGCAGTGAAGTTCTGATCTGTGGACATTTCTCTACTCTGGGTCCCCAAGATAATGCCCTGTCCCCCATATTACCTGTCACTGCACCCACCCCTCAGAAAGGATAAGTAAACAAAGACTTTAGGTAAAAAGAAGCCATCTACTTCCACGCTCGTTGGCTCCCAAAATCCCACCATCACCGAGTCTCTCTTTTCATTTATCTGGTCTTAAGCTTTGTTCCCTGTTAAAATGTAAATACCCATGGATAGATGTGGTGGAAGGTGGAGGGTGGAGGGTGGAGGGTGGAGGGTGAGGGTGAGGGTGAGGGTGAGAGTGAGGGTGAGGGTGAGGGTGAGGGTGATGGTGATGGTGATGGTGATGGTGATGGTGATGGTGATGGTGATAGTGATGGTAATGATGATGGTGATCATGATGGTCATGGTGATCATTTATAGAGTGCTTACTATGTGCTAGGCACTGTGCTAAGCAGTTTACAATTATTCTTATTTGGTCCTCACAACAACCCTGGGAAGCATGTTAAAAATCATCCCCATTTTACAATGGAAAACTGGGGCAAACAGAAGTTAAGTGACTAGCCCAGGGTCACACAGCTAATAAGTGTCTGAAGCCAAACCTGAACTCAGGCCATCCTGACTTCAGGTAAAGTGCTCTATCCACTGCAGCATCCTTGCCAGCCCTAAGTCTCTGATCCTAGAAGATCATAGGGGCACAAGTTTTGGGTTAAGTGGCACTTTGTGAGTTATCAAGTCCAGCATCTTCAATTTATATTTAAGGAAGTCAAGACACAAAAAGACAAAGAAACTTGTCTTGTTGTCATGTTGCTAGCAAGTTCTTGAGAAGGGATTTAAACCTAACTCTTCCTGACCCCAAGTCCTATTCCCCATCCACTATGCCAAGCTCCCTCTCAGCAACAAGGTTTCCTGTTTTTCTGTTTCATGTACTATGTTCTAGCCAAATTAAACTGTTTATTCCTCAAAGTCAGTATCCTATCTCTTACTTCCACACATTTCCACCAACCATTCCCCATGCCTGGAATGCCCTCCCTCCTCATCACTTTTCAGTTTCCTCTTCCTTCAGGGTTTATCTCAAAAATCACCAAATCTATGAAGCTTTCCCTGATCCCCATCCCTAAGTTGTAAGGAGTCTTCTCTGTCTCAAGTTACCTCAGGCGACAAAGGGACTGGCCAGTGAGAGCCCAGGTTTTGAGAACATGCATAATATGCCCTGCCTAGTGCAATCCCCCAACATGGATAACTGGTGTCCCACTTTCCATGTTGGAGCACAAACAAGAATTCTATGACCATTTCCCATCTGCTCACTATGCATTGAAGAAAATCCTTCCAGTTGGCTACAGTTGGCTAAGGCTGTCAATACAAAAGGCACTAACTGGTCAAATGAACTTATCTCTTTTCATCTGCTGGAGAATGAGGCAAGGACTGATGCTTTAAGCCTCCAGGTGGGGAGAGAGGTAGTGGCAGAGCCAGCACCCATGACTGTGAATACATGATGCTTCTCCCCTTTGTTATATCCTCCTCTCGAATAAGGGAGTATCAGAGCTGGTTATGGTCTTATGAACTTTGAAAGGATGGAAGAATATGGTACCAAAGGTCCAGGAACTGAAGTCCATACCAGAGGCTACCAGGGACTGAGCATGGATGGAGGATCCATCCCATGCATCACCCCAAAGAGAGACCTATGGGATCTTGCCCAACAGTGCATCAATCAGCAACAGAAACACTGTCCTTCATGCAAGTGGGCAACTCATCCATCAGCCATATCACATTTGTAAGTGAACTGTATAGAACAAATACTTCATAGCAGTCACTGTGTTTGAGTGTGCCCACTTTCCCAAGACACAGAAATGTAGACTGGAAAGTGTACCTCAAGTTGGAGCAGGACTTTGAACTTCTGCCCTTGCTATGACTTCCGTATCTCCTGGTAAAAGATAATTTGTTTTTAAATGATAGTGAGGAATTAAGAAATAGTATCAATAATACTGAGGTGATATTAACAAGTGATTAATACTGGAGTGAACAAACCAGAATAGAGCTCAAGATCATAGCTTTATAAAGAATCCTTGAGTCAGCCTATCACTAATAAAGACATGTCCAAGAGGAGTCATAAAAAGACATTGATATAAAAGGTAATACTGAGGATATATGTTATCAGAAAAGAAGGGGAGAAGAATGAGAAACAAAAATATAGAGGGTCCGTGTAATACATGCAAAGAGAGCAGCTACAAGCATGAAAAGGTACTCAGAAGGAGAGGAGATTCTCTATAAAATATTTGTGAGGACACATGTACAAAGACCACACAGGATAAGAAAGCAGGAAAGGGTTAGAGGAGGAGGGCATAGCAGCCGCCATACTAGACAGACAATAATACTCACTCAAATTCTCTAGCCCATTAATATTTGCAGAACACTTTGTTCATCTCTACTCTATGAGGAAGTTAGTGCTAATATCCTCTCCATGTTGCAGATAAGAAAACTCAGTTTTAAAGAGGTTAAGTGACTTTCTGCTGGTCTCACAATAAGAGACAGAGTTGAGACCCAATTATTATATTATAAGAACAGTGATGTTTCTACTATACTACTTTTTTCTCTCTAAGTGAATCAAATTATCCTCTCCTTTCCTGAAAGCAAATTTGAATATAGGGGAATAGATGGGAGGGGGAAGGGGGAGGAAAAGGCACTGGTTGATGGATGTGAAGTACAACAATACAAGTAGATAACCAATGGATCCAAGGGGTGGGGGAAGGATTAGGAGAGGACAGGAAGGCAGCCAAGACCAATGCCTACTTTTTCATCTTCAATAGCATCAGTCCTGGATTTGACCTTGAGCCAAAGACTAGGGCAGCAATAAATAACTGTGTGTGATCAACTATGAAGATGAATTATTCCAATGTTATTCCAGCTTTGTTTCTTCTTTAAGGTGTGTCTCAAAGCAGATTTCTCTTTAGAGAAATAATAAAAATTTGAAGTTCAAGGTTGACTTGGAACTATCATTGATTCAAACAAATAAAATGCGAACTGTCACTCAGAGTTATTTGTATGTATATTCTAGAATTACAGAATCTTTCAATCACAAAATTCAATGAAAAGGTATTTATTCAGTACCTAATGTATACAAGACATTATACTAGGTATTGGAAAACAAAGACAAAACAAACAATGTCTGCTCTTGAAATTGTAGGATCTCAAGGTAGTATTTATGGTGTGCTTGTTTTGTTATTTATTCTGTACATACCTATATGTTTATTTCTTCCAGTAGAACATAAGTTTCTTAAGTATAGGGATTGTTTTAGTCTTTGTATCCTCAGAATCTAGTACAGCACCAGACACATAGTTGTCACTTGTCTACTTGTTGATTATCAATTGAATCTCAGAATCAAGAAATCTCAGAATCCCAGAGTTGGAAAAGATCTCAGAGATCATTGGGTCAAACTTATATCTACCCAATACCCAAGTAGACATCCTGAAATACTTGAAGATCTCCAATAAGAAGGAACTCAGTACCTCCTAAGGCAGCCCATTTGACTAATTGTTAGGAAGTTTGTTTTTCTTTTTTCTGACATTAAGTCTAATTAGCTGTCTGAAATCTGAAATTCAGGAGAAGACAACAGTGTGAAAATAGCTACAAGCAAAGTCTCAAAAAAGAAAAGAAAAGAAAAATACTACTTGGACACAAGTCCAACAAAAATTCCTGGAAGAGTTTTTTAAAAAAGAAAGAATAGTAGTATGGGGAAAATTGGGAGGGGGATCAGAGTGATATAAGAAAATCATGAAAAGAGAATTATCTGCTTGGTAAAAGGGGCACAAAAAATTTTAACAAAATAATATCTTTTAAAAAAAGAATTGGCCCAATGGTAACAGAGGCACAAAAATTCACCAAAGAAAAGAACTCCTTAAAAAGCAGAACAGGTCAAATAGAAAAGGAGATACAGATATTCACTGAAGAAAAGAACTCTTAAAAAATAGAATTGGTCAAATGGAAAAAGAGATACAGAAGCTCATTGAAGAAAATACTTCCTTTAAAAATTATAATCGAGCAAACGGAGGCTAATCACTCCAGAAAGCATCAAATAACAATAAAACAAAGTCAAAAGAACCAAAAAAAAAGAAGAAAATGTGAACTATCTCATCAGGAAAACAAATGACCTAGAAAATAAATTGAGGATAGGTAATTTGTGAATTACTGAACTATCTAAAAGCTGTAACTAAAAAAGAGCCTAGACATCATATTTCAAGAAATTATAAAGGAAAACTGCCCTGATATCTCAGATCCAGAGGATAAAATAGAAAGTTAAAAGAATTCACCTATCACCTCCTAAAAGAGATTAACAAATGAAAACTCCCAGGAATGCTGTAACCAATTCCAAAGTTCTCATGCCAAGGAAAAAATATTGCAAGCAACTAGAAAGAAACCATTCAAATGTTGTGAAGCCACAGTCAGGGTCGCACATGATTTAGCAGCTTCCATTATAAAGGAGCAGAGATCTTTGAATATGATATTTGGAAAGCAAAAGAGCTACAATTAAAATAAAAAACAACCTATCCAGCAAAACTGGGTATAATCCTTCAGGAGAAAATTGGACATTTAATAAAAATAGAGAACTCTCAAGCATTCTTGATGAAAAGACCCGAGTTGAATAGAAAATATGGCATTCAAATACAAGACTCAAAGAAGCATAAACAGGTAAACATGAAAGAGTAATTATAGAAGACTCAATAAAGTTAATCTGTTTACATTCCCATATGAGAATAGAAGATGATACATGTAATTCTTAAGAATTTTATCATTATTAGGGTAGTTAGTGGCCATTTTGCATAGAGAGAGGGTGTGGGTGTGAGTCAGTTATGTTGGGATGTTATAAAAAAAATTAAGGGGTGAGAAAGAGGGATGCACTGGGAGAAAGGGGAAGGAAAAGGTAGAATGGTGAAAATTATCTCACAAAAATAGGTGTACAAAGAAAAGCTGTTACAATGGAGAGGAAAATGGTAAGTAGGAAATGTTTGAACCTCACTCTCATCAGAATTGGTTCAAAGAAGGAAGAATACATATATGTGTGCATGTGTGTGTATGTGTGTGTATATATATATTCTGTATGTATTCAGTTGGGTATAGAAATATACCTTACTAAATACTGAAATAGGAGGGGAAGGGAATAAGATAAAGGGAGATGATGATAAAAGAGAAAGCAGATTAAGAGAGGCAGTAGTCAGAAGCAAAACAGACTTTTGAGCAGACACAGGAGAGACAGAGACACAGAGAAACAGAAGAAAATAGGATGGCGGGAAATACACAGTTAGAAGTCATAACTATGAATGTGAACAAGATGGGCTCACTCATAACACAGAACCAGATAATAGAATGGATTAGAAACCAGAATCCAACTATATACTGTTTCCAAGAAACACACTTGAAACAGAAAGACACACAGAGTTAAAATATGGGATTAGAGCAGAATCTATACTTTGGATGAAGTAAAAAAAAAAAAAGGTGGGGGCAGGGATGATGATCTCAGACAAAACAAAAGCAAAGATAGACGTAATTAAAAGAGATAATCAGGGAAACTACAATTTGATAAAAGGTGCAATAGATAATCAAGCAATATCAAAAAAAAATTTACAGTAAGTTGCTCCAATAAAGGCTTTTTTCCCCAAATATATAGGGAACTTGATCAAATTTATAAAAATAAGAACTATTTCCCAGTTGACAAATTGTCAAGGGATACGAACAGGCAGTTTTCAGAAGAAATCAAAGCTATCCATAGGCAAATGAAAAAAATGCTCTAAATCACAATTGATTAGAGGAAGACAAAACAACTCAGGTACAACCTCACAGTTATCAGAAATGACAAAGGTTTAAAGGGATGAGGAAAAGTAAGAACAATAATGAACTTGTGAACTGGTCCAACCATTCTGGAGAACAATCTGGAACTATGACCAAAAGGCTATAAAACTCTGTCTATAATTTGACCCAGCAATATCACTGCTAGGTCCCTGTACCAAACAGAAATGAAAAGGACCTATGTGTACAAAAACATTTATAGCAACTCTTTTGTGGTGGCAACTATTTGGAAATTGAAGGGATGCCCATTAACTAGAGAATATCTAAACAATTTGTGGTACATGATTGTGATGGAGTACTATTGTACTATAAGAAATGACATGGTTTTAGAAAACCATGGGAAGATCTATATGAACAGATACAAAGTAAAGTTAACCAAGAGATCATTGTACATAGTAACAGCAATATTGTAATGATGAACAACTGTGAAAGGCTTAGCTACTCTGATAAAAACAATGATCCAAGATAATTCCAAAGGATTCGTGAACAAAAAAAAAACAACCCTATCCACCACCAGAGAAAGAACTGATGAACTCTGAGTGCAAAATGAAGTATATTTTCTCACTTTCTTTATTTTTCTGGCTTTTGGGTGATATGACTAATTTGTAAATATGTTTTACATGATTTCATATGTATAACCCACATATTGCTTTCCTTCTCCTTAGGTGTGAGAGGGTCAGGAGAGAGTAAGAAAATTTAGAATTCAATTTTCTAAATTAATGTCATAAATAAATAACTTTTTGAAGTGTATAATGTGTACAGTCTTGGATTTGTTTGTTTTTGAGATCCAGTTGTTAAACATTTGCCAACATACCAGTTCAAATTGCACTTCAGACACATACGGACCATTTCAAGTGTGAGTTGGGAGGGTGAGCCCAGAGCCCATTTGCTGCCCTATAAAGACTTTCATATGATCTCTCTTTCATCAAGAAGCACAGGCTTCTTTAATCATCATGAAATACTTCCTTAGGGAACCCAGCTTTTCAGCAGATGCCTGGACTATTTCAACAAGCTCCTAATTGGTTTCCCTGCCTCAAGACTCCCTCTTCAATCCGTTTTCCAGCCAACAGCCAAGTAGTCCAAAAGCCCAAGCCTGGCGATGTCTTCCACCTCCCTCACCCCTACTCAAGAAGTATCTCCCCCTTGCTCCTCTGTTTGACCTTGATGCCTGTCACAGTGTGGTGACGGCCGACCTTCTCCAGACAAATCATCACCCTCCACTTTCCATCTCCCATCCTGCCTACAAGCAACGTTCTCTCTTTTCACTTCTGTCTCTTGGAATTGCCAGCTCCCTTCCAGAGGCCCTTCCTGACCCCTCTTCAAGTTATTAGCTTTCTCCTCAAAAAGCAATGACTTTACAGTTGTTTTGTATTTAGAGACAGTGTGGAATTGTAAATAGAAAGCTGACCTCAAATTCAGGAAGGTCTGGGTTCTGAGTCCCACCCTGATTGACGTGCTGCTGGCTCTGGGAGCCAGGGTAAGTCATCCAACCTCTTCACACCTCAGGCAATACTCTGAGACTATAAATTGCAAAACAGGCAGCACTTGGCATTGGTAAAGGGAATGCCCCATATCAGTGAAATCACAAAGACAGTACAAAGCAAAAGAGGTTTCTTGTACTCATTTTCATACAAGCCTTCAAGTGCAAACCCTTCTGTCTTATACATAACATGATCAAGACTCAGAGAAAAAAAGGTATCAAAGGTCACCTGCCCCTAGTACAGAGGTTCTTAACGTCTGGTGCATCACGGACCCCTTTAACAGCCTGGTGAAACCCAAGGACACCTAAGAAGGATATTTTTAAATGCATAAAATTAATAAGAAAACCAATTGAATTGAAATTTTTGGTTATTCAGTTGTGTCTGAACCTTCCTGACCCCATTTGGGGTTTTCTTGGCAAAGATACTGGAGAGATTTTCCATTTCTTTCTCCAGTTGATTTGACAGATGAGAAAACTGAGGCCCACTGGGTTGTGACTTGCCCAGGGTCACACAGTTAGGTGTCTGAGGCCAGATATGAACTCACTGTGAGTCTTCCTAAATCCAGGTCCAACGCCCTCTAGCTGCCCTTGTACTGAAACACACATTCACATAGACATGTGTATGTATGCATGCATGTGTGTATGTATGTATGCATGTATGCATGTATGTACGTGTGTATGTATGTATGTATGTATGTGTTTCTTAAAGTCCAAAGACTCCAGGTAAAGACCCACTACCCTAATAAAACACCTTCTTTGAGGTCAGTGGATGTTTCTGTCTTTGCATCTCCCATTCCTAGTACATATGATAGAATACAATAGATAGTTCCTAAGCATCTACTATGCATAGGCCATATACTAAGCCATGGGAATAAAATAAGAAAAATAAAGACAATCCGTGTCCTCAAGGAGCTTACTGTCTAACCGGGGAAGACGACCCACAAGAAAGCTGAAAAGGGGAGACAGCGGAGGGCAGGGGGGAGAGGGGCATGATGGAGAGGTGGAGGTGAAGTCGAGCTGTGGCAGATGAAGACCTGGCTGCCATTCCACCCCCCATCGAGAGAGCGGACGGGAGTTTTTCACTCTGCCCTCCAATTCTCCCATCAGAGGGAGAGGCAGCCGAAGGTACAGGGAGGTGTTGAGTAGCAAGGTGGAAGCAGTCTCCATGATGATGTTTATCCCAGGCAGGGCATGATGAAGATGATGGTGAAGAGCCTAATAATGCATAGTAGGTGCTTTATAAATACATGTTGAATTGAATTAAGAACCTCCATAAGACTCAAATACAACAGACAAAAATCAGGTTTCAGAGGGAGGGTCACCTTATTTTGTGGTGGAGGAAATTAATAGCAACCCTATATCTGATATCTGCAGCTAGGTGGCGCCATAGTGCACAGATCGCACAGCCTGGGGTCAGCCTGAGGGCAAATCTGGTCTCAGACACTTACTAGCTGTGTGACCCTGGACAAGTCACTTAACTCTGTTTTCCTCAGTTTCCTCATCAGTAAAATGAGCAGGAGAAATAAATGGCAAGCACCTCTAATATCTCTGCCAAGAAAACCCTGAATAGAGTCATGAAGAGTCAGACAGGACTGAACAACCACCTGATACCTACTTTGTAACTCTTTAAGGGAGATTTTAGATGTAAGCTTTCTATAGGGATTTTCTCCTTAGAGGAAAAAAAACCCTGATATCTTTATCTGGTGTTGGGTCCCCAGGACATAACCTGGTCCATGCAAATACAGAGATGAAATTCCTTTTGGAAGAAGGTGAGGGTGATCCCTGTGCCATAGGTAATAAACACTATTGAACATAGATCCGAGGCTATAACAAGTGGCCAAGTCCCAACTTTGGGCAGCACGTTCCTTTAAGAAGAAAGAAGAGGCATCACAGGCACTCAGAAGAAGTCCAGTAAAAGAATGCTAGGCTTGAACGCAAGCTGAACTTGGCAAATTATTATGTTGCTGGCAGTCCTGTTTGCAAGCTGAGCTGACTTTCTTCTCCCTCTGGTTTGACCCTGCCCTATGAGGAAGACTCCACCCTGAGCAGGCTAGGCTCTGCATAGGCGAGTCCTTGCACAGAACCACGATGTCACCAGGAGTCTCAGCCTCTCTGCTCTTTGCCTGCCAACTCACTCTCTGATCTGCCCCACCCCCTCACCAGTGCCCTCTCCCCCTCCACTTTCCACATCTCCTTTATATGTTGTCTTTCCCTCATCAGGATATAAACCCACTGAGTACAGAGACTCTTTTGGGGTCTTTCTGTTTTCGTATCTCTTGTGCTTAGCACAGAGCCTGGCACGTAGTAAACACTTAATAAATGCTCTATCAAAAAAATCGACTTCCTCGTCTGTAAAATGAGCTGGAGAAGGAAAAGGCAAACCACTCCAGCATCTGCCAAGACAATCCAAATGGGGTCACAAAGAGCTGGAAAAGACTGAAAATGGCTAAAGAAACAACAACAAAATTCTCAGAACTAGTTAGGGTAGGGCTGGGATTAGAACTTGGGTTCCCCAAATGTTGGCCCAATGCCCTTCCCTCTACACCAGACCGCCATCTCTGAAGAAGGGCCATCAGCCTAACTTGGCCATGTCTGATGACAAGGAGGTCCAGTGATCTCACCGGGAAGCTGGACCATCAGGCTGTTCTTACAGCTAAAATAATACTTCCTGGGCTTGTGTCCTTGATCGGCCTCTCTGTCTTCCCACCAGTCTGTCCTAGATCCTCTCTCTAGAGAAAGGCAGAACGTGTCTGTGTCCTCATGTATGGGATGCTTCTTGGAATACCAGAAGACACTTGACATACCTCCCTCTGAGGGATCCCTGTCCCTAATTGATGGTCGACATATGGGCCAGCCAGGGTTTGGATGGTTTCAGGGCAAGGAATAGTGAACTTTTATGTTCATAATTTAGGAGGCTTAAAGGAAAGAAGTCTGATCTGAGGTTTGCTGTGGAAAAAATGATGAGAATTATAATCTTAGATGTTCTCTTCAGACAGCTCTAAACCTTTCAATGTCTTCTCATCTCAACTACATGAAATCATGATTGGATTATATGCCACCATGGTAAAGGGGAAGGGGCTTTAGATTTGGAGTCTGAGGTCCTGGGTTGGAATCTCAGATCCTTTACCTACTATATGATATTAACCACGTTATTCTCTCTCTCTCTCTCTCTCTCTCTCTCTCTCTCTCTCTCTCTCTCTCTCTCTCTCTCTCTCTCCTCACTTGTAAAATCAATAGTATTAGAGGCAGAATTCAAACCCAGGTCTCTCCTGACTCTGAGGAAGATACACCTTTCACCATGCCTCTCAAAGTAGTTTACTGCATGTATTTGATGCAAATGTTGAGCTAGGAGGGACCAGGGACCATAGGCACCATCCAGGGGACAGAACACAGGACTTGGAGTTGGCTGACTTAGGCTTAACTCTGACTTCTGGTCATTTCTTTAAGTGCCATGAACTAACAAGCTCAGTGACCAGGGAAGAGGTACAGTGGAGTTGGGCCAAGGATAAACATACCTAGGGGTTGGGAAAACCTTGGTGCCACATCTTGGTTGGACATTAGTCATCATCTCGATAGTGGCTTTCTCAAAGGCCATTTGTGATAGGGCACAGTCACACCAGGGGAGAGACATCTTGCTCCCTGAACCGTACCCTCCCAAAGGAACAATGCCATCACACCTCCTTCCCCCAATCTCCAAAGGAAGCAAAAGATAGGGGGCATGGTAGTGGAAAGAGGCATAATGACAGTCATTGTTCCAGACCCTGGCATGCTGCAGCAAGAACACATTGCAATATAGTGGGCCTACCAATCCCTGGGAGAAAGGCGCAATGGCCACAGGACCATGAGTGGTGATAGCCTGGGTTTGGATATCCTATGGCTGTGAGTGAGCAAAGCGTGAGACCTGCAGAAGTCATGAAACATCTGAGGGAGGAAGCGTGCCCCTGGCACCCTGGTCTTCAGCACTCTCATTGCCCTGCCCTAGTTACTCCTCTGAACTCTATGTCACTTTGCCTCTCAATCCGTTTCGTTATCTGTAAAATGGGATAATAATACTTGTGCTATCCCATGGGCTGTTCTGAAGAGGGACCTTGGAGCTCTTCTTATCAGCCCAGGCCAACTCAAGTCCTCAAAAATAAAACTACGTTCAGCAAAGGCCAGATTAAGCACAGCCTGTGTCACAGGTGTTTGACCTGCCCCAGCAGGAGGGCATTTAAAGGAGCTTCCCCTGTGTTTGTTTTCCATGTCCTTGTTTAAGAGGGAAAAAACCACAAATGGACACATGGGAAAGAAGAAAGAGATATAGTCAATGTTTGAACCCTGCTCCTTTAAAAGTCCATGAAAACTACAGGGAAAGTCAATTCAGCTCAAGAACGGAGCACTTCTCTGGCCAAGCAGAGAGCCAGGGCCTGGAACATTAGCTGCTCACAAATCCTTGAGGATCTACCAAGGCCATGAGCTGAGTCACCGAGCACCCCTGGTAGCCTGGACCTTGCCCAGACCCCTGCAAAGGCTATTGCTTGACCACACCTGTGGCTGGTGAATCGTCACTTCATTCATCTGCAAGGCTGTGCGTGACACAGATCTGATGGGCACTGTGTCTAGATGATCGTTTGTGATTCATTTTCAAAGGCTGCGTGGGCACCACCAGAGTGAATTGAAGGAATGGGGAGATGGCCTGGATAACCCTAATGAGAATCACGAGCTTGCTTTAGCCTAAATAATTCAAACAATGGCCTCCATCCTCCTCTTCCTTTGGCTAATGCAGAACTGGTCTATGAGTGCCACTTAAAATGAATACCACTCCTGAATTCTGGGCAATTACTTAACCGCAGTGTGCTACAGTCAGGCCTCACACTTTACCTACTTTTGTCAATAGGCCATTAGCATTCAATTCCTCTATGCCTCCCCTTAAGACCATTTTATAGGACTTCCCAGACACACAACTAAGAGGAGCTACCACGTCTCCAAACATGAGCCTTCTGGATATGGTGTATACTTAGGAAAGGCAGAATTCCTTTCCATTCAGCAAATACTGATTATAGGCCTACAATGTGGCGGGTGCTATGATGGATGTTGGGGTTGTTGTAAAGTTTTTTTCACTTGTGTCCAACTCTCTGTGACCTCATTTGGGATTTTCTTGGCAAAGATACTGGAGTGATTTGCCATTTCCTTCTCCAGCTCATTTCGTACACAAAGAAACTGAGGCAACCAAAGTTAAGTGACTTGTCCAGGGTCAGAGAGGCAGTCAGTATCTGAGGCAGGATTTGAATTCAGGTCTTTCTAAGTCTAGGCCCTAGCTCTCTATGCACTGTACCACCTAGCTGCCCCAGATGTTGGGGATAAAAAGAAAAAGAAAACAGTTCCTGCCCTCAGGGAGCTCACATTGTGATGGACAGATAATACAAACATACAAGTATAAACACAAAGTAATTTCAAGAAGAAAATAGCTGATATCTGGATGGAAAAGAGCAGCAAAATGCCTCATACAGGAAGTGGTGCCTAAAATACATGCTGAAAGACCCCAGGGGTCCTAGGAGGGAGGAGGGAGGATGAAATGGATTCAAGACTTGGGTGACTACTTGTGCAAAAACCCAGACGTGGGAGATGGAATGCAGTAGAAAGGGAATGGCCAGCAGACCAGGTAGGTAGGAGCCAGATGGTGGAGAGTCTCCAGTGCCAGGCTTTAGAATTTGTCTCTTATCCTCAAGGCAATGGGAGCCCCTGAAACTTCTCCAGCAGGGGAACAACACGGTCAAACATGTGGTAGAGGAAAACCAATATGGCAGCTGTGTGTAAGACAGTGACAGAGGAAAGAGCCTGACCAGAGACAGCTGCAATAGTTCCAACTAGAAATTATGAGGCCTTAGATAAGGGGAAGGGTGGGTGAGGGAAGAGAAGGGGACATTGTGGAGGCAGGATCGACAATACTTAGAAGCAAAAGGAAACTCTCGATGAGTGATGACTCAGCGTGAGTTCTATTGTACAAAGCTGTTTGTGGGAAAATTAGCTGTGGAGAAATAAGTCTATATACTGAGTCACATCATTCTCCACAGGGGTTCCAGGATTTCTATAAGTAGCATGAATGACATGGGTCTAATGATTGGTTAGTAATGCAAATGTTGTATCGAGCCCTGAAATGCTTTTCCAGCCAACCACTCAATGCCTAAAGTGATCATTGACAGTATCATCCCCTGATCCAAGTGGACCTCAGGTGACAAAGATTTATGGGAGCTCAGTGGGCTTCAAAACCTTCAATAAATCCTTGTATGGGGACCAAGCCTCTTTCAGTCACTTCAGTGACCCACTGGAAACTTCTCTTGTCCTTACTTTTCAGTCGCCACTAAGGTCACTTAAGATAGCAGTGGGGATGTCATTAAAATTATACTGCAAATGATGAAATACATATTCTTCTTACTAAAGATGGAGAACTACAGGTGAGGAGTGTTACATACACTGTCGGACACGATAACTGTAGATCTTGCTTTAGCTGATCTGTTTTAGATGCAAGGAGGAACAGGAAGTCTACATGGGGGAATAGACTCTGATGTAAAAAAGTATCACTGAATTTTTTAAAGTAAAATTATTTTTAAAATATGCTTTAATCCAACAAACTCAATAAACATGTATTATGTACCTCCTACATGCAGGCTACTGTGATTGATGTTGGAGATATGAAGACAAAAATGTAACAGAGCCTATTTACATGGGGAGGAGCAGAGGGAGAGGAGCACAAAGTAGTAAATACAAGGAGATACAAAGTCACTTCCACAGAGAATATCAGCAAATTTGGGAGAGGAGGAATCAAAAGAGGCTTCATATAGGAAACAGCAGCTGAACTGTGCTTTGAAGAAGGTTACAGATTCTATGAGGCAAAGGCAAGGGAGGAATACATTCCAAGCATGGAGACAGGAGACACTTATACAAGGAATCCAGAGAAAGAATATTATATTTAGGGAAGGGCTAATAGGCCAGTTTTTCCAAACAGAGAGTAGAGAAAAACATGAAAGAAGACTAAGAAGGAGGTGCCCAGCCCTCTTGTGATGGAGGCTTTGAAATGCCAGCTCATGAGTGTGCTAAAGGTCAACTAGTGATGCCACGGAACGTTTAGGCTCGACCCTGGTGGCCCATCTAGGATCTTCCCATAAGACTTCTCTTGGAAGAAAAGGTAGGGAGCACAGAGGCAGGAGCCCCTCTAGAAACCACCCTCCTCTGTGGGTGACAGCTATGTCAGCTATGTATTCTGTGCCTACTCCAGGCATATCAGATCCAGTGAGTCTGGATGTGACTCAGGGGTTATAGAATTTTGGTGGAGGACCTGCCAAAAGGGCTGCTCTGATGATCAACAGAATTCTGGTTTCCATGGTGTATAGCTGGCCTGAAAGGTAAGAGAGGCTGAAATATTAGCACCCAGTGCTCTGATGATGACTGAGCTAACAATTCCTCTGAGGATGTTTCTAAGGTGCTGAACTCCCTGCTGGCCCTGACCCTCAAATGTAGCCTTTATCATAAACAGGTCCTAGGATCTCAGCTTTAACAACCTTCTCAAGACACGGAGAGATTAGATAACCAGGTTAGACAATTGGATTAGGCAATTAGAGATTAGGCAGGATTTGCACCCACTTTTCCCGATTCCAGGTCTAGCACTATATCCACATTGCCTGAATACACTAGTTTTCCTCTCTGGAATCTTTTTGTTCATTTATTTTGCCCTTGTGATTTCAATGGCAAAGGAACCTCCAAGTCTGGAAACTCCCTCCACCAATACAGATGAGGGCACTCAGAGATTAAGTCACCTGCTCAGAGGCACAAGCCAGTAAGTTTTCAAGGCAGTAAGTTTTCTTCCTCATCCTTATTGCACCTCACTGCCTCTCAATCCTCCCACAGGGGTGTGTGCCTTGTTTGCTTGGTTTTTCCTGATGGGCAAATTATAGAGGAAGAGCAAAGCCATGGCCTGAGGAAGGGGAGCCTGGTGTGCAAGAGGATGAAAACCACCAATACAATGGACACCTCAGTCTCTACTGTGACTTGTTCATGAGGGTCCAAGTAGATGAAAAGAGAAGTCAAGGTAAAATGTCACCAGAGCTCCCTGATAGCATCCTCTATCTCTGCCTTTATCCAGGTCATTGATAAAAAGAGCCAACAACACAGAGCCTGGCCGAGCGTCCTGGGGCTTTCCACCAAAGACATCCTTCCAAGTTGACACTGAACCATTCGTGACTGTTCTTTAAGTCCAGCCATTGAACAAGCTCTATATCTCTCTAACCACACTTTCCTCTAGCCCATGCCTTTCCATTTATTCCACAAGAATGCCATGAGAGAGATAGACTGGATCTGCAGAACTCTCCTCATCTAACACTTCAGTTGCCTTGCCAAAATAGGAAATGTGGTCCCTCTGGTCTGAAGCATTTTGATGAAGCCATATGCTTCCTTTTCTAGATGTCCTCTCACCATCTCCTTAGTAATCAGTTCTAGAATTTTCCCAGAAATCAATGTCAAGCTCATTGGTCTATAGTCTATTGACTTTCTTTGCTTCTGGTTATTGAAAATGCAACTGCAATTTGCTCCCCATATGCAATATCATGGCACTTTATATTTTTTAAGGCCATTCAAAGATGCTAACAGTGACTCAGCACTCACAATGCCTGTCCTTTTGGTGCCCACAAATGCTGCTCACTTGGGCCCGGTGACTTGAATTTATTAAGGGCTATTAGAAGGAAATGGCAAACCAGTCTAGCATCTTTGCCAAGAAAATCCCAAATGGGATCACAGAGTCAGACATGACCAAAAGTAACTCAACAACAACCAAACAACAGTAAGTAGATGTTTAATTACTATCTCCATGTTTCTTGGGTAATTCCCTATTAGTAATCAGGAAGTTAAGTGACACAGTGGATAGAGGGCTAGTCTACAAGTCAAGAAGACATGAGTTCAAGTCCTGACTCAGATGCTTAATATCAGTTTGGTCCTGGCAATTTACTTAACCTCTCACAGTCTCATAGCACTTACCTCACAGGGCTGTTGTGAGGGTCAAATGGGATAATATATGTAAAGCGCTTTGCTAACTTTAAGTCACTATATAAATGCTAGTCATTAATCATTTTTGTTCTGTCCTTTCCAATCCAAAGGACTCTTGGCAAAGAAAAGCAAATTCAGAATTAAGCATCTTTACTTTCTCTCTGGCATTCATCATCATCACAGCTACCCTGAGCAGAGATCCTATGCATTCTTTCATTCTGCTTTTGCCCACAAGTTAGTTTTTATAACCTTTCCCACTGTTGTCCTCCTTCCTGCCCGGACGCAGCTCATTCTAAGCTTTAGAAAATGGCATTATTTTCACACTTGTGTTCTCATCCTTTGTTACCTGCCCTTACTTCCATTTTCTGTACATAGCTTTTAAAAACTTATGTTGGTTATTGAGTTCCCTATGCATCCACACCAGCCTTTTCCAACAACTCCTATGTGTCATCATTAGACTTACCTACCTCTTTGTCTTTAGACTTTCTTTCTTGAAAAGAAATTCTCCCTTCTCTCTTCAGCTGCACTCCCCAATAGAACTTCCAGTCATCACTCCTAGTTGTGCCACCAGGGATGATGATGGTAATAAGAATAACAAAAGCAGCAGTGGCATTTATATGATGCTATAAGGTTTGCTAAGCACTTTGTTGTTACTTTTGTTAGCTTTCAGTCATTTTCAGTCCAACTCTTCATGATCCCCTATGGGGTTTTCTTAGCAAAGAAACTAAAGTGGTTTGTCATTTCCTTCTCCAGCACATTTTACAGATGAGGTACTGAGACAAACTGGACTTTGTCCAGGGTCACACAGCTAGTAAGTGTCTGAGGCCAGATTTGAACTCAGATCTTCCTGATTTCAAGGTTTATACTTTATCCATTCTGTTATTTAGCTGCCTTAATCTCTCATTAAGCAGAATAAGTCTAATCCTTCTTCTGGAGACAACACTTAACATATCTGGAAAAAAAACTGTCACACTTCCCTAAGCCTGGTCTAAGGAAAACATTTCAGTCCCTCCAACAAACCTTTATATGGTCCCCAGATGCCTCACTATCCTGACTGCTCTCCTTTCAATCCTTCCCCCATTTGTCAGTGTTCTTCCTAAAATGTGAATCTCAAAGCTTTCTTGGATCATGGCTACTTCTTCTGCAATCTGAGTCAAGTCTGGCTAGAGCATAACTTCTGGTCCCTGCAGCTCTACAGTAAGTACTATGAGCCAAGGGTAGAGTTTTGCATTTTGATTGGGAGATAAAATTGTCCCATCTCCACATGGATCAAAGAGGTGATTGGGGAGGGGGTAGGATGGGTTTTGGTCAGGACATACCAGGGATTATTGGGTAGGATTAACAAACTCAGAGGGAGCAAAGAAGCCAAGTGGGAAAAAGGACTGGTACAAAATACCACCCAAGTAAGTAACCAGGAGACATTCTGAGATCAGAGGCAATAATTCCAGGGAAAGATGGATGGATGGATGGATGGATGAGTGGATGGGTAGAAGTATGAATAGATGAATGGATGGATAGATGGATGGGTGGATGGATGGATGACATTGATGACAGTGATGATGACAACAACAATGACAATGTCAATGAATACTACTTCATCAGTGTGGGGAACTTTTGGGAAGCAGCATAGTTTAGTGGAATGAGTACTGAATTTAGAGTCAAAGGACTTAAGCTCAAATTCTGGCTCTAGCCCTTGCTACCTGCATGATTTGGGCAAGTCACTTAATGTCTTTGGGCTTCAGTTTCCTCAACTCTAAAAATGAGTTGGACTAGATAACCTCAAAGGTCCCTTCTACCTAGTGTCCTCATATGTAAAAAAAGGTTGGGCTCAACAATCTCCATAGAATGCCTCCCTGCTCTAAATTGATGGTGCTATAGCTTTGAACTGCCTTTCCCAACTCTCTGCAATTTCCAGTCTTAGAAAACTGCCTAGATCACTAAAAGTCAAGTGACTTCCCTGAGGTTACATGATCAGTATATGTCAAAGGTGAAACTTAAACCAGCTCTCCATGACTCCAGTGACAGGGCCCTCTACACTCAGCTAAACTGCCTCATAGCAGCTGTAGAAGCTACATAACAGCAACCATCATCACAGATAGTTATATGATGCTTTAAAGTCTACAAAAGCTTTACATTATCTCAAGATATGTAGTCCACATTTGCGTAGCCCTCTAAGGTTTGCAAAGTATTAGATCGTAATATAATCTCATGTGTTCCTAACAACAAGCCTATGAATTAGATGCTATATTTATGCCCGTTTTACAGATGAAAAAACTGAGAGTCAGAGAGGTGAAGTAACTTGCTCATGGTCACAACACTAATACGATCCTAAGGCAAGATTTGAATGCAAGTATTCCTTATTCAAAGTCCTAAGGGCTCTAACCATAGTAACTTCTCAAAACCCTTCCACACCTATTATTGCACATAAGCCTCCCAATAATTATGTGAAGTAAGTAGGGCAGGTTTCATAGAAAATAGTCCTAGAGCCCAACTCCATTTCTTGGATGAGAAAACTAAGTCTGAGCATTAAAAAAAACTTGCCCAAGTTCACACAGAAAGGCTATTGTTCTTGACACCAAGCTGAAAGGCTCTGAGAAAATATTCTCCCGACAGATAGGACACAAGATGAATTCAAGAGACTTTTACAAAGCTCCTTGAGAGGAGAGATTGTTTCATTTTTCCTAATTGTATCTCCAGCACCCAGAACAATTCTCTGGCATTATTAATTAGTTGGTTAGGCTTTAAAGGATGGATAGCAATTCAATAGTTGGAGAGCAGAGGGAAGGAGATATGGTAATATCATGAGCAAAGATGAGAAAATTTAGGACATAGTATAATGGGAAGAATAGTTCTATAGTTGGAGGACCTGAGTTCAAAACTTGCTTCTGATATGCATTGCCTCTGTGACTTTGGAGAAGTCACTTAACCTTTCTCAACCCGAGTTTCTTCATCTGTAAAATGATAGGATTGAATTAAATGATCTCAGGGGTCCCTTTCAGCTATAAATTTATGATCCTGGATGTGGAAGACAGTGAGTAGCTTAGTTAAATAGAACACATTGAGGAGAACAGTATGTAACAAGAATAGAAAAATAGCAGAATGAAAGATTCCTCCTCCTCCTCCTAGCCTCCAAGCCATTAGCACATAACAAATTATCATGGAATCAAAATGTTATATCTAGAAGAGAACTTAGGGAGTATTTAGTCCAACCCTCTAATTTTATAAATGTAACACTTCCTCAAAGGCCATTCCCACCAACCAGCACGTGTATTTATGCATCACAGCTCCAAGGGGTGCAGCACCTTGAATTCTATGGGGAAGCCTTGGAGGTTGCACTTCTCACATTGCCGCTTCTGAGCCCCTACTAGTGTTTGTCCCATTGACAACCAGTCAGTAAAGTTAAATAGATTTTAGAAAAGACATGTATTAAGATGATACTGTAAGAACAGTTATTACAAGAACATTCTTCTTAAGAGCCTAAAACGTACTCCCACATAAATACATTCAACTTCCATGAGAATGGTGGGTTAAAGCTCAGTGGTAGTAAGGCACACATATGACAAATAAGGAAGATAATCCTTTCTCCCTCATGCATTTCCTCTTCAGTGTAGTTCTCTGCTAGGTGGGTGGCCCAGGACTGGGTTATTTCTTGAATCCATAGATAGCATGTATCTCTGCCATGAGGAATCATGCTCTCTGAAGCAGCTTTCCATATCCATCTATCCTTGGTATGTATCTCAACTCCCAGGTTTATGCATTGTCTCCTACTGGGCTAATCTCTCTAATAACACAGTGAGTGATGGGGAGAAGGAAGGAGAGAAAGTCTAAAAATTCCCTCCACTGCTCCAGAACTGATTTCTTCTCAGAGCCTTGGTTTCCCACTTCTGGATCCAACTCTTAAACTGATGAACTCCCATATTTGGAACCTTCCAATGACTGAGAGGTGTGTGTGCTTCATTCTTTCAGCCAATCATGAGATGCTTTCCATATATCATCATCTGTTCTCATTCAATTGCCAAAGCCTAGAATTCTCTCAAATTAAGGACTTATTCACATTTTTATAGGAAAATTCCTTAACCCTTACTCCTGCTGATTGAGTGATTGATTCTATGATTCATTTTTTTAAAGTCTTGTTACCCAATAAAGGTGTCGGTGTCAAGGTCAATCTTGTTTACACATTAAAACAGATCACCTTTGTTGATTGAAGTATTAATGTATGACTCATCAAAGAGGCATTAATGCCTGGTGAAGGTATCAGAACATTTTGTCTTTACATTAATTGAGATGAGGATGTGGAACCCCACCCCTTGTACCATAAAGAGTCAGAAGTCAGGCTAGGTTTTCTATTCACAGCTCTACCCAAGACCCTGGCTCTGCCTCCTGCTTTTTTTAAAGCACCAGCTTTCCACATTTGCAATTTACTTTTCCTTTACTTTACTACATCCTTCCTCTGCTAGAGGGAAGGGGTAGTGAATCTGTATTGCCCCAAAACAGGCAGCCTGAGAGAGGGAGCAAGAGAAGCAAAACACGCAATACCTACCAGACCTAGATAAGCCACAAACTGGGTAATCAGCCCCTGAAAAATCAAGTATTGTATGAAGTCCATGATCTTGAGCCTGAAACAGACCATAACTTAGCTCTTCCTCTATTTAGAAAAGGAAATCCAAGAAGACTAGCTCTGTCCTAACCCCAGAAGTGGCTTTCTGGAGGCAAGAGGAATTCAAATGTGGGAATATTAAGAATTTTTCATGAGATCCACATTTCCTTTCTTCACTGGGGGGCTTCATTCTAGAACCCAGGGAATGAGAAAACCATGTCCTGCCCTTCAGTGTTTCTTACAAAGCCCCTGAAGCAGGAGGCCCAACCCCAGTCATTCATCTCATCTTCCCAAATGTCTCATTTCTGCCTCCCACCCTGTGTGGAGGTGGGAAACATTGCCAAAATAGAACAAGGAGCACAGGAGTCAGAGGGTGTCAAAAGCTCTGTCTGACGGCCGAGGCAATACAGCTGAGCATGGTGGATTTCTAGCACCCCTGAGGATTCTTTCTTTCCATTTTCCTTCAGGGAAACAACCCACCCCATAATATTATTTTCCATATGGTCAATACACCCCCCTTACATTCAGAGAATAACATAAAAACAAGAAAAAAAGTGAGGGGGGAATAATAACCTCTCAATGCAGCCCACTGAGCATTAGTTAAGATTCTGGAATGTCAGAGCTCGCAGAAGCCTTAGGGGTTACATAATCACAGGCCTCAGAAGCCATATAGGCCAACTGGCCTAAATGAACAAAATTTCCCCTACAGCTTACCCCAAAGATGACACCCATCTCACTTTCGTCTGAAGATCGATCTCCAATGAGGGAGAACTCACCCCACCCCACCGCCAACACAGACCAAATCACTTTGGACCACTTTCTAATCACAAGTCATTTTTTTCCTTCTGTTCAAACTAAATATGCCCCTCTGTACCTTCCACCCACTGAGTCTGATTCTGCCCTGCAGAGTCAAGCAGAAGAGTTCTAGCCCTCCAGATTCTTAAAGACAACTCTGATGTTACCCACAAACACTAATTCATTCCTTTCTTTCTTCTCCAAGCTAATCATCCCTATGTCCTTCAATCACTCATCATACAGTATGGACCTAAGGCCCTTCACCATTCTGGCTGTCATCCCTTGGACACGATCCAGCTTATAAACATCCTTTCTAAACTGTAGCATTCAGAACTAAACACAATGCCTCAAAAAGGGTCTAGCCAGGACAGAGAATGGTAGGAAAATTATTTCCCTTTTCCTAAAAGCTATGGCAGGTGCAATCTAAAATCAAATCCTCTTTGATGGCTATCCCATCACATTCCTAACTCATACTGAGATTTCTGCCCACTAAAACTCTCAGATCTCTTCAGACAAATAGCCATCTAACCATACTTCTTGGACTTGTGAAATTAATTTTTTTTAACCCAAGTATACGATTTTATATTTATCCATACAAATTTGGCCCAATCTTCTAGACTATCAAAATCTTTTTGGATTCTGACTTTGTCCTATAGTGTGCTAGCTATCATGTCCACCTTTGAGTCATTTGGAATTTCAATAATCCTTTATCCAAGTCTTGGATATTTTTTCGTTAACTTTGTAGAACCAAGTATGATCCCCGAGGAACTCCACTGGAGACACCCTTCCAATCTGAAATCAAACTTTAACTGTCTTTTGGTTCTGGTCAAACAATCAGACCAGAATTCATTTAATTATCTATTATCTAGTCTACTACCCCTTCTTCTACTCCCTCTCCACAAGAAGTACATGAGGAAAATTGAATGTTTTGACTACACAAAATGTATTCATTTCAACCAAGCCGTCCATTCAAACCTTCTGATTTGATAGGTGAGAAAAAACTGAGGCTCATAGAAATTGAGTGACTTTCCCAATTTCCATTAATAGTCATAATAACTCACACTGACCCAGAGTTTCAAGGTTTACTAAGTACTTTCTTCACAGTAACCCCATGCGGTGGCTAGTGCAAATTTATTGTCCCCTTTCTTAAAATGAAGAGACTGAGGTTCTGAGAGATTAGATGAATTGCACTTAAAGTCATGTGGCTAGTAAGAGCCCAAGTTGGGTTTCAGACCTCCCCACTCCCCCACCCCCTTGCTTCCTGACTCCCAGACCAGGAAGAGCTCCCATTCCATCCCTCTTCACTGCTTCAGTGTCTGTGGATCTGTCTCAGCCCCCCAGTGCTCCTCTTCTCCTTGCTGAAGCCCCAAAGAGTTCTAAAGCTAACATTTCCCTTTGTACCCAAGTAGGACAATCATCCCAGCACCTCCTGATGCCATGACTATGCTGATTTAACAACATGGCAATGAAAAATGCTCACCATGAACTCCAAGAAGAATAGTTTGACTGGAAGACCACCATGCCCTTCTGTCTCCTCCATCACTTTTGGCCTGAACACTCTCAGACCTGAATAATACTGTGGCTAGGCACTTGTTGGGACTTATTATTTACCAAGATGTGCACCACACCTATTTCCATAAGGATTCCAGGTGGTTAGCAATTGAAATGCAGCACAAAATAAAGCCTCTACATATAAGATCTTCTTGAGGGCAGGGACCACATCTGGATTTATCTGTATCCCTCCTATTATCTAGCAGGGTCCACAACTGCTTTTGTCCACCTGGCCTGGAGTCCTAGATCAACCAGCAGAAGGAACTTTTGAAATCATCTGACCTAATCTCTTCATTTTATACATGTGGGGACTGAGGCCATACTGGTGAAGAAACTTAGCTGAGGTCAGAAAGATAGAAGTAGATTTAAACTCAGGCCTGCTTCCAAAAAGAGCCATTTTTCCACCATATTATGCTGTCTGGGGGAGAAATTTAAGTAAGTGGGACAGGAATAACTGCGTTCACCTCCTTCCTACAATATAAGGAAAAAAGAATCAACCACTAATATTTCTGAAAAACTTTACCTTAGCCACTCCTTTGGACTAGATCTTTGATTCTGAGTGGTGTAGGGAACCCATAACAGGACAGCTCTCTATACCAGTGAAGAGCGTTACCTGTTCTACAGATTATATACTCTTAGAGTTGCCTGGGGCCTTGAGTGGTCAGCTGGCCTGTTTGTATCATAGGCAGGACTTGAATTCAGGTCTTCCTGAATTAGAGATTAGCTCTTCATCCAACATACTACAAACTGGAGACAGGTGGAAGAAATTAATTAGATTTAAAATAGCATAATTATCACCTTTCACTCATTAAAGAAGACAGGATGATGTTATAGAAAGAGGGTTGGAATCAGAAGCAGGAGAGGAGAGAATATAATCCTACCTCCAATTCCTACCAGTTGTATGATCTTAAACAAGTGTCTAAAATTCTCTGAGCCTCAAGTTCCAATTTGTGAAATGGGAATGAAAATACCTCCCTGACAAGGTGGATGGAAGTAAATGCTTTGTAAGCCTTAGATCACTTGATAAATGTGAGTAATCATTACAGGAACCAAGAATCTACCTCTTACCTTCCCTTCTTTAAATATGCAACAACACTGGGCTGCCTTCCCCCAACCAATGGGCCATCTTTCCTCCCTTTCAATAGCACTAAAAATTCTCTCTTAAATTGCCTTTGCCCTTTTGGGAGAAGGAGGTTGGGGGAGGGAGAGAGGGGGAGAGGGAGATAAAGAAGGAGAGAGAGAAAGAGAGAGAGAGAAAGAGAAAGAGGGAAATGCAATTCAGTTCAACATGTTTTCTTTGAACATTGGCCATCTACTGTCCAGTTCCATTCTGGGGGGAGGGGTGAATGTGGGGAGCCAAATAGGCCTGATCCAGGACTCAGGTAAGAGACCTTAATTATGTACCCTAATTCCTCTCAAGGTGATGCGGCTTGCAAAGGCTGGCTCCCCTGAAAAGAACCTCAGGGGCACACTTAAAAGGACTTCTGTCTGATATCCTGACATCAAAACCTTTACCCCCCCCCCCAACTTCAGGCACCAAAAAGGACATGTTCCTTATCATATTAGGCTAAATACTATTATAAGTCAAAATACTTGATTCTCGGGGATCCGGCTTCTATACAGATGTCTTTGAGATTGTGGCCTGCTTCAGGGAGCAAACTTTGTCCTGTAAGATACGCTCTGATAAAAGACAAGTGACCTTCTCCATGCCTTCCTGGGTCCTTGATAACAGGCCTTGTCTTATCCAAGCTACTTCTCAGGTATGACAGACTAATCTATTAGTAATAATATTCCAGGATATGATTGAGATAAGGATACTTGAATCTTTGTCACTTAAATCTTTAAAAACTTTGTTCTAAGCATCAATAAATGGAGTTCATGGTTCTTCCTTAAACTACCCACATGGCCTGGTCACTTCTTTTCACATCTTTGATCATGCTTAATGCTGGAAATTAAGCAGGCTCCCAACAGGTAAAAAAGCAGTAAAAAGGTAGGGAACAGAGATGGCTGGCTATCCACTGGGAACTCTTCCTAATGGCTTCTTGGGATGTTAACTACCTCAGTCCTTAAGCATCTCTGGGCTTGCCCACAGTTACTCAGCTAGTACATGTCAAAGACAGGATTCATTTCATATCTTCCTGATTCCAAAGCCAGTCCTCTAGTTGGCTAAGCCATGCTGCTTCCCTTTTGCTAATCATAGCCAGAATCAGGACTGAACCCTATGATCTCACTGATGTGGGGGACTCTCTGATGAGGAAATACCCTTCACAAATACAAGTTATACTTCGCCAAAATATAAAGTCTTAGACTTGTGTACAATTTCTAAAAAAGATTTTGATAATGCATTTTTCAATGATTTCCTTTGCAATGCTATGCATTTTATTTTATCCATTTAAAAAAACATCTGAGGAGTCCATAAGTTTTATCGTCATGACAAAGGGAACCATGACTCAAAAAAAAAAAGTCAAGAACCTCCATCTTACAGGCCTAGAGCTCTAAGAGGTAAAGTGACCTTGGCATCACACAGCCAGGATTTGAATCCATCCTCTTATCTGTAAGGCCAGCACCCTATCCACTAACCAACCCCCTTTTTCTTTTTTTTTCTTTTTGGAGGGGGGAAGGCAGGGCAATTGGGTTTAAGTGAATTGCCCAATGTAAGAGTTAAGTGTCTGAGGTCAGATTTGAACTCAGGTCCTCCTGACTCCATGGCTGGTGCTGTATTCACTGCGTCACTTAGTGACCCCCAACCAGCCCACTTCTTCATACCTCATCTTTACATTGGGTCCTCTCCTGTATCACGTCACTAACAACCCTTCCAGATATCATTTCCACTTTGCATATGAGGAGGTTGATGGATGGTGAATTTAAGTGATTTATCTTTGGTCCCATAACTAATAAGTGAGGAGGCCAGATTTGACATCATGGGTATCTGGCATCTTGGATTGGAGCACCAGCCTTGGGAATCAGGAAGATCTGAGTTCAAATCCTTCCTCAAACCCTCTCTAGCTAAGTGACCGTATCCAGGCTGTTTCCTCTTCTATAAAATGGATAAAATGTGACCCCAGGTGGTTGTGAAGATTGACTGAGATGTGAGGTAAAGTGTTTTGCAAACCTTGAGGTCCCCCAGATTATGGCTGTTACTGTCATCCTGTCAAATCTAACTTTCTTTGCACCTTCCCATGCTACCCTCAAAGAAGCTGCCATTTCTTTTTTTTTTTTTGGAGGGCAGTTGGGATTAAGTGACTTGCCCAAGGTCACATGGCTAGTTTTTTGTGTTAAGTGTCTGAGGCCGGATTTGAACTCAGGTACTCCTGACTTCAGGGCCGGTGCTCTATTCACTGCGCCACCTAGCCGCCCCCCAGAAGCTGCCATTTCAATTAAGTTAGGACAGAGAGTCTGTGCTCACTCCTCCCAAAAGTTCACCCAGATAATCATATCAGCCCCAAAGAGAGAAGATTCTATCCACAGCTGGGGAAGAAATAATAAGGAAACAATTGCCAATAGTCACTGACTGCATCTCATTGTCAAGTCTAGTATCACCTCAAGCAGTGGAAGGGTCTGGGGCAGCTGACCTCCAGAAGCGCTTCCCCCACCATGGCTGAACACTTAGCACTCTCCCTCAGCAGCATGGTGCCCAGGCACCAGCAGGCACTCAGACAGCACAGCTTGGAGCAGAAGCAGCAGGGCAGAGAGGAAATGTTTAAGCCTTCCCTCATTACAGCAAGGACCACAATTAGTTTCCCTGGAAAAAGTGACACTGTAGAGAGCCCCAAAGTCTCTGTCTCATACTCTCCTGCCTAAGGGGAGGCCATCTCCAAAGGCCCCACGGCCAGGAAAGTCAAATTCCCCACAGGTGAGTCGAGCTTCCCCAGGAGCTTAGAAAAGGGTACAGGGCCTAGGAAGCAGGAGGTCAGAATCATGGAAGAGAGCCTAGTCCTTGGTCAGCTCCTCCTCTGGCCCCAGCTCCCCAACCATCATCCCCTGTTCCCTCCCTCCCATTCAAGGTCTGTTCTGGGGAAGCCTGATGCTCCTCATACCAGACATTACTTGGGGTCTACCTGAATTTGTGCCTTTCACCAGAACAAGTCCTGAACCTCTCAATGCCCAAGGCCCCTCTCTGAGACTATGAGTTGAAGAGTAGGTTTCCACCTACTTTGGTAGAAAGAATTCTCTCACCTGGGAACTCCTTATAGCAATGAAATCTTAGGCCAATGCCCAATCCCAAGCACCTCTTATAAGGTCCACATTCAGTAGGAATTCAGTAAAAGTGTATTAGTTGATTATGACCTAGTGGAAAGAGCACCAGCTCTGACTTCAGAGAACTTGGGTCCAAATCCAACCCTTACACCCTGTTTCCTCATCTATTGGCTAAGGGGCTACACAAGTGGCCCCTTTCAGCTCTACATCCAACCATCCTATGATTGGTTTATTGGCCTCCCTAGGCCATTGGTTTGAATATAATTGAAGCCAGGATTTTACAAACTTAGAGTTTGGGGAACATGTCATTTACATGTAAACATATTCATCTACTTATTTATGTAAAATAATATGTGGGACATAGGGTCCTGGACCTGTTTGGGAAAGCATATTTGGCAACAGTGGCCTAAGGGAAAAGTCAACCTGATTTCTACTGCCACGCCCCTTCCCCTCTCCTTTCCCTTAGACGGTGTTGGCCCTGTGTTCAAGGTCATCTTAATACCCCTGTGGGAGGTAGGGGAGAAGAGGAAATCCTGATCACTCACATTTCCCTATGCATTGACAATGTGGAATGGCCTGGCTTTGGGAAGAAAGAGGAATGGCACAGGTATGAAAGGTAGGTCATACATGGAACTCCTCTCTCACAAGCCACATAACATTGGTACATCAGTAACCTCCTAGACTCAAAGCAAAGCCAGGAAGACAGATAGACTGAATTCAATTCAATTCAACATTTATCATACACCTTCTGGGTAAAGGCACAAATATGAAAGTCTCTGCACACACATGGAGCTTACACTCTACCATTACCAAGTTAATAGAATGCCAAGCTATGGCTCAGCTAACTGAGACTGTGACTGAATCATAGTCACAGATCTGGACCTGGAAGGGTCCTTAGAGGCAACCCCATCCAATGCCATCTTTCTATATGGGGAAAATATGACTCAAAGAATAGAGAGGACTTTCCCAGGGCCATACAGCCAATAAGTGTCCAAGGCAAGATTGAACATGGGTTGTGTTGACACCAAGTCTAAACTTTAAGCTTTACTAAATTCAAATCCAGCACATTTTCCACTGATATCTAGGACCTAAGATTGAAAACTTGAAGAAACCTTCAAGATCATATAATCCAACCTCTCCTTCCCATTTTATATATGAGAACACTGAGGCATAGTTGAAGGGTAAAGTGGTCCAAATTCAGTGAGGTGGACATTAGCAGAGTTCAGATCTCAGCCAGGTCCTCTGACTTTATGAGGTATAGCAGATGAAACACAAATCCTGCTTCTGACAGGTACTAGCTGTGTGACCCCAGGTCAGTATTTTACCTCTTTGTGCCTCGGTTTCTTTATTTGTAAAATGAGGGAGTTGGCAATATTAGATGATTTCTGAAGTCTCTTCTAGTTTCAGATCTATGTTGCTATGATAGAGTAACTGTATGCTGTTTGTTACAGTATTCCTGGAATAAAAGAGAGAGCAGCCCATAGACCTATGGACTAACATCAAGCCTTCCAGAGATTTACTTTAATTCCCCCAGGTAAAGGGATCAAAGAGATAGGAAACAGTAGAACAATGAGCCACTGCTAGTGATGTGACATGCAACATTAAACCCCTACACACACTTCTCATCTTCTCTTATTCAGTCACACAAATTCTCTTATTCAGTCAAACAGGCCTGTAGCAGTTCTCCACAGATGATCTTCCATCCCTCTCCTCTGTACCTACGTCCAAGCATTCCCTCTACTTCTCCCTCTTCCAGAATCCCCAGCCTCCTTCCAAGCAAAGTTCAGGCGCCACCTCACACATGGAGTGCTGATCCTCTTAGTAGTTAGTGCTTTCCTGCACTACTCCCCCCAAATGACTGTGTATCAGTTTCGTATATGCCCATATAAGGTGCCTAATAAATGTTTGAATTAAATTGAATTAAGTTGAATTGGGATAGAGAGATATGAGCCATTTCTGAGAATAGGAAGCAAAACCTCGCTCCCTTTCTCACTCTCTCTCTCTACCAGTAAAACTGGCTCGCTAACAGTCAGCATAGATTGGAAACCTCACACTCAGGTTTAAAAAAAACTCAAATACTGCATGGGGAGAATCAGTGTAGTACCAAAAGGCTGAGGATTTTAGTGGACTTCAGCTAACTAAACATCAGGGGCAATGTGGTTGCCAAAAACACTAACAGCGTCTTGTGTTTCATGAACAGAAGCCCAGTGACCCCAATAGGGGAAGGGGGAGGATTTGTCCTCTCTTTTTGTCAGATGACATCTGGAACATTGTGTCTGTCCTGGACCTCACATTTAGGAATGATATTTGTGTGGCCAGCAAAGAGTATTCCCTGCAAGAAGGGAACTAGTCACCAAGCCACA
The DNA here is from genome assembly GCA_028646575.1 of Pseudocheirus occidentalis. Taxonomy (NCBI): domain Eukaryota; kingdom Metazoa; phylum Chordata; class Mammalia; order Diprotodontia; family Pseudocheiridae; genus Pseudocheirus; species Pseudocheirus occidentalis. The sequence goes on along the minus strand of CM053599.1, from coordinate 13,950,058 downwards.
CCCTAGGAAAAGGGAGTCACTTAACCTCTGGGGGTCTCGTCTTCCTCCTCTGTTAAAGGCTGGGGTGGGGGGTACAGGAGAAAGAGTGCTTATAAAGGAGTCAGAGTTCCATTGATGCCTTACTAACCTTTGTAAACTTTAGCCAAGTCACTTCAACTCCATGGGTCTGTTTTCTCGACTGTAGAATAAGAGGGTAAAACTACATGGGTTCTGAGGTTCCATCCAGGTCTCGAGCTATGACTGTGTGATTCTATGGGGGAAAATGACCCTCAAGGTCCCTTCCAGCTCTGGTTCTGATGTACTAGAAATCTTTAGCCTAAAAAAGTGTTCTAGGGGGCAACCAATAACTGTCTCCAAGTATTTGAAGGTCCATGAAGTGAAAAGGGGATTAAGCTTCTCTTACTTGATTGACAGGGCAGAAAAAGGAACAAGGGGTAGAGTTTTTAGAAAAGCATTTGTTGGTTTGTAAAGCAAGACCTCCTAACAATTATACCCATCCAAAAGTGATCGAGGTGATCTCAGGGGGTGAGCTCTCCATCACCAGAAATCTTCAAAAGAAGGCTGGCTGACCTGATTAAAGAGAATGCAGAAGGGATTCCAGCCCAGGAATGACTTGGCTTTTAAAGGCTTTTCCAACTCTGAGGGTCTGTGGTTCCACAGCCTTTGTTCTTCTGACTGGAAAACCACATCGAATTTGCATGAGGCCAGGGGGTTTGGGAAGGACTTCACTGCTGACAAAACCACAGAATGGAACCTAAAGAGAGGTAACAGACCCCCTTTTGCTGAATACATTATTCCCCTTAAACTACCTCAAAGGCATAAAGCCTGGAAAGGGAGAAAACTAGGGAGGTGATTCATATATCAGCTTTGCAGCCTAACCCAGTCAGGAAACCATCCAATTATACCTAGTTTGGGTAAATGGTTTGAATGATTTCTAAAGTCTTCATTTAGAGGTTTTTGTGTTTTGCCGATCCTACTAAAGAACTAATCACTGTTAGATAGACAGCTTATAGGACCACGTCTCTAGGTCTGGAAGGAAGCCTCTGTTTAGTATTCAAAACCTTTCCTAAGCAGCCCCCTCCTTCCTCTCCAGTTTTCTTACCCTTTCTCCCCACCATGTCCCTTTTGTTCCAAAGACATCAGCCTCCTGGATGTTCTATACCAGCTCTTGGCTTCGGGATTTTCTCTGGTTCTCCTTCATGTCTGGAATGTTCTCCATCCTTAACCCTACCTACTGACCTCCATAGCTTCCCTTAAGTCACAACTAAAATCTCATCTTTTACAGGAAGCCTTCCCCAACTCCTCTTAACTCTCATCCCTTCCTTCTGTTACATATTTCCTATCTATCCCATAAATAACGTGCTTTGTAAATATGTGTTTGCATGCTGCTTCCCCCATTAGAGTGTAAGACCCTTGAGGGCAAGGACTGCCCTTTGCCTCTTTTTGTATCCCCAGTGCTGAGCACAGTGCCTAGTACATAGTACACAATAAATGCTGATTGATTGATTGACGATAACTCACATGTCACCTAGTCTAATTCCCTCATTGTACAGATTGGGAAAGTAAGACCCATTGAGGTTAAGTGGCTTGCCCAAGGTTGCACAGGTCATTAATGAGTTTCCAAGATGGTGCTGGGACTTCAGTTGATGGTACATTGAACGTGTTTGATTTATTCCTGGTCAGCTCATACTCCTAGTGATACCCTTGAACTTGATGTTAAAGATTTTTTAAAAAGTGTATAGAGGGAACCAGATTAGGGAAGCCAAATGGACACAGAGAAACAGTTCCCCAGAAGAAATCCTGGGCAGTCATGCAGTCACTCCAAAGAAGTGTAGGCTCCAAGGAATTACATGCCTCCCAGAAAACTCTACAGTCCCTGAGATGGAAGTAGGGATTGAGCATTGTGGAGTACCTGGGCCAAATGAAGATCTTCAGAGACTCAAATCAGCTGGAGTGGCAGTGGAAAGGAGACATGGGAAACCCTGGATCAACCAAGAGCAGCAGCCCATGCCTGAACAAGAGGCCTCTGTAAGGCATCTCTGAAAGAGCTATTCCTCCCATATGTGAGTTGAACTAGAAGGCCACTGAGGTCCTGTCCAACTCTCAAATCCTGCAGTTCTGTGAAAGCAGATTGACTAAAGGTAGGACAACAATCATAACGAATATGATGTTATCTGGGACTAACAGAACATCTCTTCTCAGATGCAGAAAGGACTTTATACATGCTAGCTCTTCAGACACTGCCACAAGCTCCTGAGATATGACCCAGAGGTCATAATTACCATCAGAACCATAATGAGAGATCACCCTGGAATGTACCTTCTCCACCATTCCCAAGCAGCCTACTCACCCTGAAAGAAACCTCCATTCCTATAGCCTTCTCATGCTAGAAGACCCCTCCTCTGTGGCCCCTTCCTCTGTTTGGTCAGTTAGCTCCAAAACCTTCATTTTAAGGAAGGGACCAAGCCAAGTATGGTCACTCCTTCATTCCTCTCTGAGCTCTTCTCCTGGCTCCCTCATTCAGGATTTCCTTCTCCTCCAAGTCACAGCAGTGACTCTGGAAGATCCCTCTGCCCTGTGGCAGAGGAAGGACCTCTTCCTCTGCTTGACCAATTCTTCCTAGAATCTCCATCCTAAGGAAGGACCCAAGTCAACCATTCCCATTGCTCTCTACTCCTGACTCTCTGCCCTTCTTTCATAGGCAGCAGTTAACTTCTCCCTCTCCCCCAACTTTTCAGCTCCCTTTTAGATGTTGTTTTCTCCCTTTAGAATGAAAGCTCCTTGAATCCAGAAATCATCTTCCTTTTTTGCTTCTCCTTGTATTCTCAGTGCTTACCACAGTGCCTGCAACAGAGTAAGCCCTTAATAAATATTTGACTTGACTAGATAAGGAAATGGGGGTGTTCTCCAAGACCTTAACATTGAGAGCATCATTTCCTCCAGGCATCCAAAATTCCTAGTTAAAGCTAATTCTCAACCTGCTCAGGAGGAGAACTCATTAAAGATCACTATGGTTAACTCCACATCTAAACTCGGGATTAAAATCCTGACCCAGTAGGATCCCATTTCATCTCATGCCAGCGTACCCCAGCATGAACTTCATTCATGCCTTACTCTGACATGACATCAGTTTGGACAATGAGGAAGGAAGGCAAGGAAAATCAAGCAAAACTGACCTCTTTTCTAATACTACATTTAGAACAGAAAACCAATACCTAATGATCTGTAATCATTATATCCAAATGACCATGATGTCTCTGAATCCATATAATAACAAATCATGTTATAAGAGGGCACCTAGGTGCCACAGTGGATAGAACACTGAGCTTAGAATCAGAAAGACTCCTCTTCCTTGAGTTCAAATCTGGTCTCAGAAACTTGCAGTCTGTGTGACCCTGAGCAAGTCACTTAACCTTATTTGCCTCAGTTTCCTCATCTGTAAAATGAAATAGGGAAGAAAATAGCAAGCTACTCTGGTTTCTTTGACAAAAAAAATCCCAAATGGGATCACAAATAGTTGGGTACAACTGAACAGCAACTATTACTATTTTGTCTATGAAGCAATTTGCTGTTAGAACATGGAAAAGAACCTGAAATGTAGTTCTCTCTACTGAACCACCCAGATATTCATGTTCTATTGATTCCCATGTGGACAGACAAACTATGGAACCATGATGAATAGACCACTACCAACATGGAAAGCAATATCTAAGGCCCTCTTCTTACTCTCTGGTTTCTCTTTCTCCTCATCCTTTCTTTCTCTTAGTCCTTTTCCTCAACTCTTTCTTGATGCTCTCACTCAATTTTCCCATGCCCCCTTGTCATCTGGGCCCATTAGTGACACTTGGGACCATGGTTTAGCCATAAGAACTCTCAGGGCTAATGAGGTTGTAGATGCCTATCCTACAGTCATGACATAGTGACCCCTAGAACAGCAGCAAAGGGTTTTAAAGGAAAAAAAGGGTTCCCTGATCCATCAGCTAAACAGGCTGAGGCAGGTCTTCCTTGAGGAAATGCCTTTCCAAAGGAGCTGCTGCCCAGATCTTTCAATGTCTGTCCCTATCAGTGTTGTCTAACATAGATTAAAGGGCCTCAGGGATATGAATGGGTCTATTTAAACTTCCCCTGAGCAACACTACATATAGCCAGCACTTAATCTTCATTATCTACATTTATTCTGACAGCATCAAATACCTCCAGTTCTTAAAGATGTGCAATAGCATAAGAGTTTTCTGAGGATGTCCTGTCCTGCCTTGTCCCTCCATTTAAAAACAGAACAAATTAACATCAAAAGTCTTCTCGATTCTGTCTCTGTGAAATCTCTCCCATCTGGCCTCTCCTTCCCACTGCATGCACCACTGCCCTATGTCAAGCTCTCATCACCTCTCATCAAAACTAAAGTCAACCGCCTCCTTCCTAAGGGATGGTCCAGCTTCTAGACACTCCTCTTGAATTCATCCTTCACACCATTGGCAAAGAAAGTTTATAATGTGCATGTCTAATCCCATCAATCTCTTTCCCTGTATTCCTGAATGGCTCCTCATTATCTGCAGGAAAAAAACACAGACTCCTTAACTATAATTTCAAGGCTCTCTACCATATGACTCAGACCTATATTTTCTGATCTTCATATTGAACAGTGAACTGGACTTGAAATTCAGGCTCTACCTTTGACACATACTGATTCTGCAAGATTTCAACCCTAGAGCTCACATCAGTACCCTCTGCCCTGGGTAAAGAGCTATCCTCCTAAAATCTCCATTTAAGGAAGGAATCCAGCTTAACCATCGCTTTATTCCCATTTACCTGTAGTCCCCTAGATTTCCATCATGGCCCCTCCCAGGTACATTTTCACTCACCCTGCTTTTTTCTGCTTCCTTTCAAATGTTTTCTTCTCCCCCTCCCCAATAAATTATAAGCTCCTGGAAGGCACAGATTGTCTCTCAACTTTCTTTGTATCTCCAGCATTTAGCACATTATGCCTGGAAAATAATGAGCACTTAATAAATCTTTATTGACTAATCAACTGATCAACTCTTTGACCCTGATCAAGCCACCTTCTTTCTACTTCAGCACATTTGTATGGATTACATCCCAAGCCTGGAATGGACAAGGCACCATTGACAGCCTAGCACCTTCTCTACCCTCTATGATTGTGTCTTTCTGTATGATCTGTTAAAACACACATACCAGTTTTGTCTTCTCCCAGGGACTGGGATCAGAGGTCTTGTCATGTAATCCTGCTGGCTGCCACATGGAGACAGCAAGTATTCCATTCTTAGCTTTTGTCTGCTTCTACCATCAGGAAATGCCTAGCCTCTTTCATCCACAAGGGCAAAGGTAGGTGGAAGGCACCAATGTTGAGGAGAGAGGAGCTATGCCTTTGATGGATGCCAACATCACTGCTTAACTTGAGCTTCAGACATTTCTACAGCCCCTCAGGGGGACTGTGGTGGAGTGAGACAAGGGACCCACTAGGACTAGAGGCTTCCTTTATTACATGACCCTTGACCACCTCTGGCAATAACTCCTCTATCATACTGTAATAAGCAGGGACAGAAAGATTAAGGGGCTGCCACCAAATCAGGCTAATATTGCCTGGAATTACAGGCCTCTTTTACCACCCAATATTCCCTGCGATATAGGAACCTGATGAACTAGTAATTCCCTGTCCTATTGCTAACAAACTCCCACCACCTGTTCCCCTAATCCCTGTGAGTCAGAGTCACTGGCTCTAAATTTCCATACTAGCCTTATTCTCAATAGAACATAAGGTCTTTGAAGACAAGAATCATATTTTGACTTTTTATTCCCCCAGTGCCTGGCATGGCACTCTGCACATAGTAAGGACTTCACAAATTTTCTTTGAATTGAATGTAATGAAAACAAAAGCTTCTTTGGTAAAAGGTCATAATTATTTCTTCCAAGCAAGGGATACTCATAGCACTAAACATTTCATGTAGTATAGAGCTAATAAATGGAAAGTCTTTTCTTGGAAATGCTTAATGATATTAAAAGAAAGATATAGTCAGCAGCATTTTTTTAAATACTTGGAAAACGAAGAAGCCAAAATTCTCCACCAAGTAAGATGAGAATCCTGAAGAGAAATGAAAGTACCACAAATTGTTTTTCATCTGTTCTCATTCATGTTGTAGAAATATTCATGAAAAGCAACATACCCTTCCCTCCCCCCCCAAAAGCAGCTGAATAAAAAACTTTAAGATTCAGGGACTGTAGTTTTGTAAATCACCTACTATAACAACAAAAAAAATTATATTGTTCATGAAAAACCTTTCCTCTTTATGTTAAAATTGTGGGAGTGGAATTGGGCAGGGAGAATGAGACATCAGTATCCCAATTAGATGGATGAGCCTACCATATGTTTCATTTCAGCAAGAATGCATTAAGGACCTACTGTGTGCCAGGCACTGTGACAGGCGCTGAGGATATAGAAATCAAAAACATTAGAAACAACTGTCAACACATCAGAAAACATAGAGCTGTATCTCTAAGCACTTTAAAGAAAAAGCACTGTGCTTAAGTATCATCACATTCACCCTTCACCTGTCCCCATTAGCCTATTCAAATCTGCAACACTCTGTGAGTTAATTATTCTTTGACCAACTTGGAAGAAATTATGACCAGGCTTCATACCTTGCACCAAACTGTCTTGATCATTCAAGAGTTATTCATATATGTGACAAATATAATATCAGTTTAGTGATTTCTTTTCCTCATAAAAAGAGGACCAACAGGCAGTTAAATCATTATCTCAAGTGAGGAAAGGAAAAAATGAGGAACTTTATTTCCTCAGTAGAAGAGGCACCGGTAAAACTATTCCCCTAAAAACTATTCCCCAAATGCCCTGGAAATCCATACAAAAGTATTTGCTTGTGGACAATCAGAATGCCAGTTTCTCTGCAGATTGAGCTAACTTTTGTTACAAATGAGTAAGCTGGTGCTCTTCCTTCTTCCTGAGATAGGAGAATGGCTGAGGGAAGGAGAGAGAAGGGATATTGGGGAAGAAAGTCTGATGAGGAGAGGAAGGGCAGAGAGACATGGAAACGGAGAGAAATTTGGGGAGGGGGAAGAGGTGGGAGACGGGGGTGGCAAAAAGGGAGGAGGCTTGAAAGTGGGGTCAAATGGTAAGACAGGAGGAAGAGAAGGGGAGGAAGGAATGGGGAGAAGAGAGACTGAAAGAGACAGAAAGAAAAAGGCAGAGCGACAGACAGAAAGAGAGACAGAGTTGCTACAACTATACATGTCTCCTCCCAAAGTAACAAGAAAAACTTCTCCCATTCCTTCCCATACGAAGTGGAGACAGCGACTCCGTGGACGCAAACCTCTGCCGCTTGATAAAGCAAGTCCCTATCCAAGGAGTAATACCTCCCAAGGAGTCACAGATACCGACTTACAAAAGAAGTTTGGGAGGACGGGAGAAGGGAAAGAGAGACAAAATCGCTCGCTTAGGAAAGGTGTCTCTCTTCTGTAAAGGTGGACTGCGGGTCCTCCCGCTGCTGAACAGCTCCCCAGGCGCCCAGCTGCTCACCTGCTGCACTCTCGCTTTGGGTCGAGGAGGCTTGATCCATGCTCTGCTCACTGGGTGCGGGCTCTACCGTAGGCTTCAGCACCGGGGACAGCGACCGAGCTTCACTCGGCGCTGGCTCTAGCTGCGAGGCTGGCGTTGGCTTCCAGGCAGTGGTTGGTGCAAGAGACACTTCTGGGGCGCCCGTCTCCCGATCTCTAGCTCCGGCTTTACCTCGGGGCTCCAGAACCCTGACTGTAGCACACTGAACCCTGGACGCCCCCTCCTCCTCCTCCTCCGCCTCCCGCGCCTGCTGTCGGGAGCTCAGCTGCACCACTGTGTTCCGGGATCTACTGAGAGCCGAAGTGACAGAACCCATCTCAGCGGGGCAATCCCAGGGCAGGCTGGGCCCAGGTGAGCGTCCCCAGTCTGCACTCCCTAGCTGTGCACGTCGACCCCTCCTCCCCCGCTCCGTGCCCACGCCTCCCTAAGAGCCTTACCGCCGCGCCCCCTACTGTCTACCTACCCTACCCCACCCCCCACAAACAGCCCCTCAGAGCAGCCTCCCAGCTTAGAAGCCCTTCTTGGGGGCTCTTCTGCTTCCCAGGAGGTTGCAGAGGAGGGGGAGGGGCAGGAGGGGGAAATACATAAAGATATTGACACGTTTGGCAAGAAGCAAGGGATGCCCCCCAAACCCTTGCGTAAAGCCTTCTGACCTCTCCTTTCCTAGAGCAAGGTCACCTGGGAATGAAAGATAACAGGAGGGGGGAGAGGTGGCAAATGCTGAGGGTGAAGGTTGATCAAGAAAGTACCTTCTTCGCCCCCCCCCACCTTCCAAAGTAATTAGTGAAGAAGTAAGCTCCCCAAATATTCGTGTCCTTCCCTCTCACTTTCTACACTTCACTCACCTGGGGCCAGAAGTCTGCCCCCATTCTTCCTTCTCCCCACCAAACTTCTGAAAGGCCAAGGCCCCAAAGTAATGATGAGGGAAAGATAGGGGTGGGACATAGTTCTAATTTGTTTTCTTCAGAGTAACTATTCTTAGAATCAGTGGTTCCTCTTCTGGGCCATGGCCCCAAGAGCTCCACTCCCAGAGCTCTCCCAGGAGTTTTAGCTACCCCTGTTCCCCTTCCCCTGCCCAGGGCCCCCTGTCTCCACCTCCCATGTTCTTCTGTGGCCACTACAGGGCTGGGCTTCCTGCCATGTCCCACTATCAGGGGATGGAAGCTGCCAGAGAGGGAGACAGAGGCAGAGGGAGAAGTGGCACCATCCCTGGGCTAGCTGTACCCAGGAGAGCAGGGAGGTGCCAGCTTGGTCTTGACACCTCCAGAGAGGGGAAGCAGTAGGAATCAGGAAACATATTAACACTGCAGGTCCCAAACTCCTGAAACAAGCTACCCTGTTCTATTCTGCTCTGAGGGTGAGGAGAAAGACAGCCCATCACAGCCCATCCGTTCCTCCTCTTTGACAGGAATGTAGGAGAGACATAATGAAGATTGGAGGGGGAAGATCAGGCTCCTGTCTTCAAAGATTTGTGCAATATAATGTTTGCTGCAATTGACACAAATCATCCAATAAATCAGTCTTAAAAACAAAATGAACAAGCTTGGTCATAAGGGCATAGAATCTTAGAGCAGGAAAGGACAGATAAAGAAACTGGGTCCCTAAAAGGTGAAGTGACTTGTCCAAGGACATACAGCTATTAAATGGCATGGCTGAGCCCAAGCTCCCAACTGCTACTCCAGTGTTCTTTCCATTAAATCAGGCTGCTATCCATTATTAAAGGGATTTGGGGGTGTTGCAAAATATTTAAAAATTAAAATCAAGTCTGCATTTCCAATATGAAAATCAATAGCTAAGGACAAATGGCTAAGCTCTGCTCAGTACCTCTGAAGACTATTTCCATGAGCTGTTACAGATGATATCCTAGGGGTGGCTTCTGCAGTGAACTGACCACATCAAGAAACAGACAAGGAGGGGAGAAGAAGTTAACTTATCTAATCCCCAAATCTAGGTTGCAGAAGAAAAATCCAGTCAAGTGGTATTGACTTGATTCAAAGATACAGAATCATAAAATTTAGAACTAGAAGGGTCTAAGAGACAGGCAGCTTATCCAAACTGTACCTTTACAAGAACCCCTTGTATGACATACCTGGCAAATGATCAGCCTTTGGTTGAAGACTCCAAGTAAAGAGGAATCCACTCCTTCCCAAGATAGTCCAGTGCACTTTGGGAAAGCTCTAATTGTAGGGAGGCCATCTCTGACATCACATCTATATTTACTTTTTTGTAACTTCAATTCATTTCCCCTGATTCTGCCCCCCAAGGTCATGAAGAACCAGTCCAATCCTTCTTTAACAAGACAATTCTTAGAAGACTTGAAAGTAGCTATCATGTTCCCAGTAAGTCTTCTTTTCTCCAGGGTAAACATGGCTGGGGTTTTCAATGCATCTTCATATGGTACATTTGGACTCAAGGGCCCTCTGTCATCCTCATTACCCTCCTGGCACTCTCCAGTTTATCAATATCTTTCCTAAAAATGAACATAATATTCCCCATGTGATAAGGATGACAAAAGAACAATAGGACTTATTCTTTCTTCCTTCTGGACACTGATATCTCTCTCTTAATGCAACCCAAGGTCAAGTTATTACCATTATTTTATGATTCCCTCAAATCAATATGAACTAGGATTATACAGAAGCATAAGCTGAAGTTCTGGGCCCCCAAGTAGGCATTTCCCTAAAGACTCTCATTACCCAAACAGACAAGCAGCCGCAGAAAACAACCTGAAGGAGAGTCACACCTTTGCCAACTCACCTGCTTGGAACAGCCCAAGGAATACAAGAGATTCCATTGACCTCAATTCTCCTCTTCCTAACTCACCCACATGTGTATTTTAGTGTTTTCAATTGAACATGTTTTTTTTTTTGTACAAACCAGCACGTGCCAAAATACCACACCCAATTTCAGGGTCAAGTGTCTACAAAGGGAATAAATATTCTTCAAAAAGTTATAAGGCTCTATCAGAGTGCACTAAACAAATGCTTCCTTACAGCCAATGTTTGCTATTATTCCTTCTTTGATGACCTGCCTTCTATCCATAAGATCACAAGACCCAGAACTGGAAGGGACCGTAGAAGAAATCGTGTAGTGCCTTCCTTTAGCAGATAAGAAAGCAGAAGCCCCAGAGGAGGATCTGACTGAAAGGATTGTTTCTACCAGGTTAATGGAAGTTTAACCATCCCATATTGATTCATCCAGAACCCTACATGAAGGAAAAGGAGATCAAAGGCCTGACCTACCCACTTTAATAATAATAATAGTACATGTGGTTTACAGCCCTGTGAGAAAGTAGCACAAGTGGCCAAACTGGTTTTGGAGTCAAGAAGACTTGATGTCAAGTCCTGCTTCAGATACCTAAGCTATATGACCCTGATGAGCCTCAGTTTCCTCATCTGCACCTCACAGGGTTGTTATAGGATCAAATGAGAAAATAGAGAGCTTTGTAGATCTTAAAGTGCTATAGAGGTGTGAGCCTTTGTTGTTATTATTATGTCCATTTATAGAAGTAACGATAATTCTCTACTGACATCCTCCTAAGTGTCATCATGGAATGGAAGCCTGGCATTCTCAATGGCTCTGCTAGAAGAGCACAAGCCCTGGCAGGTACTTCTAAGCTCAAAGGACCTCAAGCATGGGCCCACACATAGATTGTGTGTTGTCTGGTAGAAAAATTCGGAGAGGCACATCACCAGACTGGCCACAAGTTGATGAACTTTCTATCTAAAGGAACCCACAAAGACTGTCTGATTACTGCCTATTAAGGCATCCAGAGGTTGGTGGCCATCTTCATTGATGGAGAGAGAATTCACAGAATCTTTAAGTAAAGATGAGGAAACTAAGGCTCAAAGAGCCTCACTGACTTGCCCTAGTTTACAGGTTTCTAAAGGTTAGTACTGGGATTCTTACCAAGGTTATAGGATCATAGAATTCAGAGTGGAAAGATGTCTTAGATACAAACTAGTCTAATCCCTTTGCTTTCACATGAAGAAACTGAGGCACAAAGAGGAAGAAGTAACTAGCCCAATGGAGCTAGTTACTTGAAAGTATATAATATATCATATATATAATTATATATATAATCATATAATATATATAATCATATATATAATATATAATATAATATATTATATATATTATAATTATCATATACAACACAGATTGGGATGAGATGGCAGAATATCTGATGCTCCTTAACATGATACTGTCATATTTCCCAAGGTTGGGGGAAAGACTGAAAGTTATCAAACTTGTGAAAGCATTTTACAAAACAGCTTTACACATGGAAGTATATAAGCCAAGATGATAGTGGTAGTGATGGTGTCTTGGGAAGTTACCCAAGACCATATACTTGGTCTTACTCACTCAGACATAGATGGAGATAACACAGAAAACTAGGGCCCCAGGAGAGAGGGAGGGAGGGAGGGAGAGAGGGAGAGAGAGAGAGAGAGAGAGAGAGAGAGAGAGAGAGAGAGAGAGAGAGGGATGGAGGGAGGAGGGAGAGAGAGAGGG
>CM053599.1:13907209-13937458 GCA_028646575.1 Pseudocheirus occidentalis | reverse complement strand
TTGTCTTCCTCTCGTTCCATGCTTTGATTCTTTTTGTCCACAAAAAAGGATTCTAGAGTTTTATTGCTGTTCTTATTTTGCTTCCTTTTCCTCATGTTGGTCAGTCAATTAATTGGTTGTTATTGTTTTAGCTCTGTGAAACTCTGCTTCCAGAGGGGAAAGTTCTGTTCCAAATTGCTGGGGTTTTCCCAGCTGCCGGAGCTATTAGGGGGGTGTTGCAAGTCCCCCCAGCTTTGGCTTGCTGAGAGTGCACCACAGGACCACCACCCAAGACCATGAACCAGATCAAGGCCGCTCAATGCAAGAGCACTTGGCCCTGATCAATCAATTCAGCCCCCCTGTGGAGTCTGCAGGGCAGGGGCTCTGAAGCAGCCTAGTGGGGCTGCCGTGGGTTCCAGCAGTTCCCTTCCCCCACTGCTTCCTTGCCCTGGGGGCAGATTGGCAGAACTGATTTTCCTTCCCCAAATTAAGTTTCAAAGTTTCACTTTCACTTTCACTGACAGTCTCCAATCCTGGTTTGTTGGATGTGAAGATTCCCTCATGTGTTTTAGATCTTCTCTGAAGTAGACTCAAGCTGCTGCTTGGGAGGCTTGGCTCCTCCTCGCCGCCCTGGGGCCTGACTTGGCTGCGGCTGTGGTTTGAGGCTGGGTTGGTCTTTGCTCCGGGCCTGCAGGCTTGCTGGATGAGCCCCTCCTGCAGAACAGCCCCTCTCCAGTCCCTGTTTTTCATGCCTTGGTAGATGTGGAGGTGCTGGAGGCTGTAGATCTTCTCTCCTGCAGACTGGCTGTGGCGCGGCTTGGCTCAGCTTGGCTCCTTCCCACCGCCCCAGTCCTGGCCGCAGTCTGGGCTTCAGGCTGGGCTGGCCTTGGCTCCCAGCCCACCACGCTGAACGCCTGCTGCCAAGTTGCCTTCAGGGAGAGATGTTTTTTCTGTATTTTTGTGAGTCTGAGAGTCATAGACTTTGTCTGGGGTCATATTTTATGGGTGTTTAGGGTGGTTGTGCAGGAGCTGCGGAGCCTTGCTGCTTCTATACTATCAACTTGGCTCCCATTTTCACTTGTCTTAATCTATACCATTTATTTTTCATTGCAGGAGAACTTTTCTTGGCTTTGTTCATTTCTTTTAGTCATTTAAAAACCTTCCTGTGAACATTTCTGGTATTTGTGTTTGGTGGTATTTCTTTCTTTCTTTTAGTAGCATTAGTGATGGAGTTTTTGAAGGGGGATATTGAGGAACTGAGCTCTCTTGTGACTCTTTACTTCACCATCTCCCCTCATTTTCCTATTTTCCTGTGTTAATCTTACTTTAAAAAAACTGACTAGTTGCCAGCCTTCTGTCCTTTTGCTAGGAGTGTTTTCAAAGATTTAAAAGCTTAAATCTTTGTAGTTTCCTAAGGCTAAAGGTTATTCCACAGAGGGTTTCGGTTTCTTGGAAAGATTCAGCAAAAAAAGTAGTGCTAGAAGGAAAGGGAAAAACAACTCAGAAAGCAAAGAAACAAACAAGCAATTACAGTGAGAATCTAACGGATTTCAAAGACTCTGCTAAACAGCCTCCTGGGATAAAGAACAAAAACAATGTAAAACAAGGTCAACAAAGAAAAAGCACACCCCCAGTTCAGAACATGATTTGAGTCTCCATCTCCTATATTACATACAGGCAATAATTCCATGTCAGCCTAATGAAGTCAAAAAAGAACCAGACCTATAAAAGAAAGAGCCTATCCCTAACATACTATGTGTCTATGTCACCATGGCAAAGTTACTGCTCTTCTCAATGCCCTAGTGAGTCTCTTATGATGGTAAATTTCTATATTCAAGTAGGGAACTAGGAGTTCCACATTTCCATGGCATCTCAGAGCCAGGTCTCTACTCACAACAACAAATAAAGCAATCTAAATAATTCACTTAAATTATTAACTCCATTACTTGCCTTAGTTCATTCATTTAGAACTCTAGCTTTTCAGTATAATGTGTATCTGTATTGGTCCTTTCATATTTTGATCTTAATGGTAGGTTTCTTTGGATTAAAAACATATCTTATTTTGCAGATGGAGAAGGTCAGGGAATATTTCTTGAATGAATACACACAGAGGTTATTTTACCTTTTAATGTAATTTTTTGTAAGTGATAATTTTTAGACAAGTGGTAGAGCATAGAGCAGAGGATGGAACATGGGACCCCAAATCAGGAAGACCTGAGTTCAAATCCAGACTAGTTTAATCTGTTTGCCTCAGTTTCCTTAACTGTAAAACAGAGAAAATAATGGTATGTATCTGACATTGTTGTTGTGAGGATCAAATAAGGTAAAATTAACAAGAAAAAAGGACTTTAGCACAGTGCCTGGCACATAGTAGGTGACAGAGAAATGCTTATTCCCCTTTCCTTCACTTTCTAAGAGGTTTAGCTTGTAAACCATTTCCAATTGTAGCTCTTCTAAATCAATCCATCAGTAAACATTTATTTTATTTTATACCATTTTATTGTTTTCTAATTACATGTAGACACAATTTTTAGCATTCACTTTTACAAGATTTGAGTTCAAAATGTTTCTCCCTCTCTCCCTTTCCTTCCTTCTTCCTAAAACGGTAAACGTTTTGATATGTGCAATCCTGTAAAAATATTTCCATATTAGTCACAGTTGTGAAAGGAGAAAGTCACCAAAAGAAAAATATAAGAATGAAAAAATAAAGTAGGTAAAAATAGTATATTTAGAGCCCAACAGTTCTTTATCATGGATCATTGTATTGCTGAGAAGAGCTAAGTAATTCATAGTTGATCATCACATAATGTTGTTGTTACTGTATACAGTGTTTTCCTGGTTCTATTCATTTCACTTTGCATCAGTTAATACAAGTCTTTCCAGGTTTTTCTGAAATCAGCCTGCTCATCATTTTTTATTGCACAATAGCATTTCATTACATTCATATACCACAATGTGTCTGGCCATTCCCCAACCGATAAATATCCCCTCAGTTTCCAATATTTTGCCCACACCAAAATAGCTTCAGTAAACATTTATTAAGTTCTTACTGTTTGCCAGGCACTATGCTTAGCACTGGGGGGGGGGTACAAATAATAATAAGAATAGCTTACCTTCTTATAGCCCTTACTACGTACCAAGCACTTTACAATTATTATCAAATTTTATTCTTACAACAATCCTGGGAAACAGATACTATCATTATTTCCATCTTACAGATGAGAAAACTGAGGTAAGCAGAGGTTAAGTGACTTGCCCATGGTCATACAGCTTATAAGTATCTGAAGACAGATTTGAACTTGGATATTCCTGACTCTGAATAGCTAGGTGCAGTGGAATCTGGCCGCAGACACTTACTAGCTGTGGAAACCTGGGCAAGTAATTCTATTTCCCTCAGTTTCCTCATCTGTAGACTGAGCTAGAAAAGGACATTGCAAATCACTCCAGGATTTTTGCCAAGAAAACCCCAAATAGAGTCAACAAAGAGTCAGACATGCCTGAACACACACACACACACAGACTTGTATTTCTTGTACACGTGACATAGTGATTGATCTAGGCATCTATCTTCCAAAGACCATTTCCTGAAGTTGCCTTCTTAGGGGAGGAAAGCACATTGCTAAATCTCATTTATCCAGTGTTTTTCAAGATTTATAGATGAAGAGTCTGAGCTTCAGAGAGGTGATGATGGGCCCAGGTGGGATTCAAACCCATATTCTCCTGACTCCCATTCTGAGACCATATCAACTGCCTCCATTGTTATTTCTGATCTATTTTTGTATAGAATTACGCCAAGTTGAATTAGAGAACTCAAAAGACAGATAAAAGTAGTTTTCAATAAGGAACCTGATGTATTCCCAATGTATTTTTTGTTTTGTTTTGTTTTTGTAAATTTTTAAAATTTTAAGCCTAAATGCAAAATGAGAAAAGAAAAAAAAATAATTTATTATTAAATTTAAAATTCATCATTAAAAATTTTATTTTTTGAAATGATGCAAATTAAAACTAACACTAAGGAGTCAAAGAAAGTAGTTCTTAGGTGGGTGCTGGGTGATTTTTTTTTTGCAAAGGGGGCAATAGGTCAAACAAGTTTGGTAACCTCTGCTTTAGAGGATCAACAGGAGAAGCTAGCCTTTTGGGGGTGTGGAAAGGAGGCTCGTGAAATAAGGGAACTGAGTGTGATCACAGGAGCAAAGAGTGAGTAAAGAGAGTGGGAGAGAAGAAATGAGTCTACCTAGGGAAAGGAGAGAGCAGGTTTGGTGCCACAAAGTGCTGGGATGAGTGAAGCTGAGTTTGTGCAGCCTGGTATGGCCAGCTCCAGCAGACAAGCCTGGAACTCATATGAATAAGACTGCTTGAGGCAGGAGATCTGGGATGTCTTCTGGGTCTTGGCCTCTCTTTCCATCCCCCTACCCTCCACGCAGCAACACTACCAATGGTGTGCCATGTCTTACAGCCCGATCAGATTCTGCATCTAGTCACCCCATATGATGAATATATAACTTCCTAGAAACTTTGGTTGAAAAAGATAACACACAGGCGTGGGGGTGATATCAGGGGGATGAATGTGGAACCATTGCCTTGAATTATAATAATGTAACTCTCTGCTCGGTCCAGGACTCCCAAAGGCTATGTGATGGGCGCACTGAATCTGGGGCTTGAATTTTCTGTGTAAGTGTTAGGAATGAAGGCTCTTAGGTCCACTTTAAGAGGAAGAATAGATCTGCACAACAGCCTCAAAACATTTTTGGAAGTGGAAAAGATCAGCAGAATAAGGAAAATGAAAGAAATACAAGCGACTGAAGGAAGGAAGCCTTCAGAGAAGCTGAGGAATGCAACAGCACTTGGAAACACAGAGTACTTTGGAATGAAAGTTACATTTCTCACTGGCAGAGTGCGTCAGTGACAGAGTCCAATTTGGTGAAACTGTCAAAATAGAAAGACAGGGCAGGTGGTTGGTTTCCTGCGATCTTTTTAATTGTACTTTTCTTCCCTGAAGCAAAAAGGCAAAAGCAATACAGGTAAATTTCTTACCTTCAGCAGGGAAACCTATACTTTTGTCAAAATCTCCGTCGTTTTGGGGTTTTCAATCCTGTCCAACTCTTCATGAGCCCATTTGGGGTTTTCTCGGCAAAGAAAGTCATTTGCCATTTCTTTCTCCAGCTCATTTTTACAGATGAGTAACTGAGGCAAATAGGGACGAGTGACTTGCCCAGGGTCACACAGCTAGTAAGTGTCTGAGGCTGGATGTGAATTTACAAAGATACGTCTTCCTGACACCATACCCAGCACTCTATCCGCTGTGACACCTAGCATTCTTAAAGCAAATTGGTTTATGGGAAAGGATCTTGTGCTTTAAAAAAGTATAACTAGATGAATGAAAAAACATTTACTATGTGCCCAAGCAGGATGCTAAGCTCTGGGGGATACAAACCAAAAGAGAACCCCTGTACTCAAGCAGTTTACATTTTAATGGGGAAAACCTGCACAGGAAGGCGAGTGGTAGCCACAGTGGGGCCCTTTGGAAAGAGAAAGATACCTGGATGGCAGAAGGCCAGGGCAAAGGGGAGTAGATGGATGCTCCCCATCCAGGAACAATGATACAGTCCATTGGATCATGGCTCCAGACCCGGATAAGTGAACTGGGAAGGGTTATGGAGAAGATAAAAGGAGGGAGAATTTTTAAGACTGCCATTAAGGTCCATACATGTACATAGTATTGTTTCTACCTGGTGTTTCTTACCAAAGGAGAGAATTTTAGACAATACTCATTTTAATTGTGCAAAAAAAATCACTGGATTAGTTTCACTCAGTTTCTCCAGCAATTAAGGAGGAACCATTCTCACCAAGCTCTCATGCTGTACCACTACTGGAAAAAAATTGTAACAGAATCTCTGTGAAGGACGATAACCTTCTCTTAAGGAACAAAAGGCATTAAACAAAATCATGTACAATTA
Organism: Pseudocheirus occidentalis; assembly: GCA_028646575.1. Lineage (NCBI taxonomy): Eukaryota > Metazoa > Chordata > Mammalia > Diprotodontia > Pseudocheiridae > Pseudocheirus > Pseudocheirus occidentalis. The sequence goes on along the minus strand of CM053599.1, from coordinate 13,931,522 downwards.
CATATTGGTCCTTGAGCCTGGATTTCTATCTGTTCCTGCACGTTTCCCTTCTCAAAGTAAGATACAAGGACACTTTAGTTCATTTCAAGTAAATAAGCATAGTTTCTGTGTGCCAGACACTGTACTGATTTATGGGAATACAAAGTCAAATAATGAAACCAAGTTCCCTGCCCTTGAGAAGATTACCTTCTACAGACTTTGCTCTAACTACATTGTCTAATTTCTAATTTGGTTGAGCTTGAGCCTGATGGTAAGGCTAGCCATGGAATCTCTCAGTAAGCAGGCATCTTATCTGTCAGCAGCTTCTGCTCCATTGGCATCAGCTCCAATAGGCAGGACCATATTTGATCTCATCTATGGAAATCCTGGTAAACAGTAAATGTTTCTTCCTGCTGAGAAGGCTGAATAGGCTGTTTGGAATGAGTTTCTGCTGAGCCCTGAAAATGGAGTACTTGCGGAGGGTGGCTATGGGTTAAAGGAGCAGTAACTCATCTGCTGCTGACATTTTCTGAATTCAGCTTTAACTCTAAGCCTGACTTGCCTGAATATCCTCTGGCAAAATAGGAAAAAAATGTTTTCACATATATTCCTGGAGTATACTGGCCGTGGTTCCCCTGTTTATCCTAACATTCCATGACACGATTAAGCTGTCCAAGAAGAAGACTTTCTTTTGTTCATCTACTTTAGTATCTTCTATAAGTATATCACTTACTCAAAGTAATCATTCAGCCTGTTTCCAGGCTACACCAAAGGCTGATTTTAGACTATCAGAACTAGAAGGGACCTTATTCAGTCTTTCATTTTATAGATGAGGAAACTGAGAAAGCTTAGAAAGGGGGAAATGATTTAGGACTACGGATTTAGAACTAGAAAGATTAGAGACCACTGAGTTCAATCTCATTTTACAGATGAGGAAACTTAGGCACAAGGAATTTAACTTGAGATCATAGATTTAGAGAGAAGGGAACTGAGAAGTCATCTAGTCCAACCCACGAATTTTAAAGATGAATGAATGAAGACTCTTAGAGGTTGTAACCAAGGTCACACTGGTAATGAGTGACACAGACAGTATTTGAACTTGCAAAGCTTTTCTCTTTCCACTGTGCCCCATTTTTCATACCAACTCAATGTTATATGACTGCTGGACTCAGGTCTTCAATGAAAGAATGAATGAATGACACATTTATTAAGTATTGTATACAAAGCACTGTGCAAAGCTGTGGGGATACAAAGAGAAAACTGACAGTTCCTTTCTCAAGGAACTCAAGTTCTAATCATGGAAACAACATGTTTGGAAGGTTCTTTCTGTGAGTGAGATGAAATGACCTCATGGTTCTTAGGGTCCAGAGGCAGAGCAGATAGTCATGTTTCTTCCTTGATTTTATTTTCATTCATAAAATCATGGTTTCTGATGTTGAGGAGGACCTTGGGGGACCAGAGGCATTTGGGGACCAGAACTTTCCTTTTTTGGGTCTCCAGTAGCTGTGGCTATAGACCCTGTAGGAGCAGGTCTCTCCAGGGGTAGCTTCCCAGGATGGTGGTCGAGGGTACTGGGCTGGAAGCTTGGTCCCTCCCAAGGCTTCTGGGTTCAGGGTCTTGGACTGGCTCCATAAGGGAGAATGGGTGAAGTGAAGTGAAACTGATAAGGATGGTGGTCAAGGTGTTATTGGCAGTGTTGCTACCTAGCACCTATTCTCTTCTGTCTCTCTCCCAGGATACCTTGCTGCCTCAGATAGCCTGGCATGCCTGCACTGTGCTTGGTTGGTGATTGGTGGGGATATCTGGCCTCTCCTCCACAGGAGTTACTTCCCTGTTTGATTGGCCATGAGATCTGGGCTGGAAGCAGCACTAGTGGATAGAACACTAGCTTTGGAGTAAGGGAAACCTGGGTTCCAATCCTGCCTTGGACACTTAATAGCTACAACCATGAAAAAGGTGCCTAACCTCTCTAAGCTTCAGTTTTTTGTCTGTAAAATGGATCTAATACCTACCTCCCAGGTGAATATCTATAAGGAGCTATAAAAAGGGAGCTATCCATATTTACCATAACTTAAGAACATTTCTTCCTTTGAGCACACCATCATGTTGTAGCATCAGAGAATTTCAAAAACAGGGATATCTAGTCCAACCCACTCATGAAAGAGAATCCTTATAACATACCAAATGAATGTCCTCCCCTTTGCTTGAAGCCCTCTGGGTAGGGAGAACCCACCAACCCCAGAAACAGCTTTCTTCTTTGGAATTACTTGGAAGGTTAGGGTCATCTGCTAATGCAACCTGAATGCATTATTGGCTCATTTTTAGCTTGTGGCTAGTGAAAACTCCCAGATCTTTTCCAAGTGAATTGCTATCAAGTCTTTAATATAACCAGAATATTGTCAGTTTATTCTTGTTACTGTTAATTTTCTTGGCATGGGCCAAGTCTCCTGGTCCATCAAGCTCACTTTGGTTTTTGGCATCTTCAGTCCGGTGGATCGAGTAGATACATTGGCTGGGGTAGGTCACAATTATCAGGCCATCTTTAGTACTTCTGCTGTAGGACCGAGTAAAAAGTGAAACTGATATTGGGGCACTTTCCATAATGCATGCCCCAAAGGCCCAGTCTTTAGTGAATTCCTCCTGATGGTGGGTAATGTTACAGAGATGCTCTGATAGATATCACTGAGAGAGACGGGAGTATGTTTGTTTTTAGTCCTTGAGACAGGCTTAATAATTTCCCAATTCTTTCCTATCTTCCCCCTTCTTGTTGTTGTGTATTTGCCCTCTGTAAGAACTAGATGAATTTTATAAAGTATCAAGGTGCTCTTCATAAGATTGTAAGCTCCTTGAGGGCAGAGATTGGCTCTTTTGCCTCTTTTTGTATCCCCAGCACTTAGCACAGTGCCTAGCACAGAGTAGGTGCTTAATAAATGCTTATTGACTGATATTAATGTATTTTAAAGCAGATGTATACATAGGTTGGCTCAGTTTTCTCTCTTATTCATTAAAAGAAGCTAGTCACAAGGGAGAAGAAGATGTCAAAGGATCTTTAGGGGGTTTTCTGGAGATAGTGGAAACTGCATTGGCTCTGGAGTGAGCAAATGTAGCCTCTGACACTACTTGCGTGATTTTGGACTAGACACATCATCTTCCTGGGCCTCAGTTTCCCTCTCTTTCAAATGAGAGGTTGGACTTAAGCACTTCTGAGATCATTAGCCCATGATCCTGTGATCCATTGGTATGACTAATGGCCTTTGCCTTTCTTTCTCTTCCCTCCAGTCATCAAGCCTCCCCTGCGCCATTTCAAAAGACCAGCGTATGCATCTGGTTCCTATGCACCGTCCATTCCAAAGAAAACTGATGACCACCCAGCAAAGTATAAGATGCTTGACCAGAGGATAAAAATAAAAAAGATTCAGAGCATCTCACAGAACTGGAACAGGAAATAAGTCAAAGGAGAGTGGAGAGGCCAATCCGCCTCTTGATGTTGCCTAGCTGATGGTGGGTGCTCTGTGAGGATCTCACAGAGAACAGTGGCCATGGCTTAAACCAAGGTGAAGTCTTGATGCTCTTTTCTCTTGGAACGGTTTGGTCATGAACTCACTGAAGCTAATTTTGTTCATAGGGAACAATATTAGGACAGTGTTGCTGTCACCAAAGCTGTCTATTGATGCTCATTTTGTTAGTGCAGGATTTCCCCAGTGTAGTTGGCACCAAAGCATTGCTTGCAAAATTCAACATCTTAAAAAATGCTTTTTCTCTCTTTCTCTAATCACAAAAGGGACTGCCCTAAAATAATAATAATTTAGCGATCATCATATTTTGGGAATATAATTTATGAAACTTGTTTCTAATTCTATGACATTTATTTGGAAAGCCAGAAAAACTGTCCTTTTAAAGGAGAATGGAAAGAAGACAGAAATATTATCAAATAACAATGAAAACAAGAGGCAGTGTAGTTGATTGGCTAGAAAACTGACCTCATAGTCATGAAGACCTGAGTTCTAGTCTTCCCTATGGTTTTCACTGACTCTTTGACCCAGGAGAAGTCGTTAACCTCCCAATGCCTTGGACAACTCTCTAAAACTTCTAGTTGTGGGGAAAATGCCCACCTGCATTGATAGAGGGAATTGATTCATCTGGGTGAATATCTTTCTACCCTCTACCAATGAGATCCCAGGTCTAACCTCTGCTTCCTAAAAGACAAAACCTTGATCTAATATTAGAGAAAGACCAGTTGCCAGGCTCATAACACTGGGGATTCCTTTCAGGTATATGTTGGATCAGTCAGGTGGTGATTGCTGAGGTCCCTATCGAATCTAAATCTCTTGGATTTTATGATGATGTTCTCATGCTTAGAATAATGAATATATAGCACCTTCTGAATGAAAGATTGCAAAAGCCAGTACAGAAAAAGGGAGATCAATTTTGGCTCCCAATCCCACTCCTCAAATTTGAAAGGAATTAGAGGTCTTTCAGAGATTTGAGTTTGTCTCTGTGCACTTTGGCCCACATATGTTTGACCATCTGTTTATTTCAAACAGAATGGCAATGTTGAACTAAAATGTGAATGTTTGCTTTAAATACAGTAGCAGCCAATTATCTGAAATCAGAAGCAACATTGATTAACGATTAAGAGAACCTGGGCATCAGAGATTTCAAGGGCTAACTTCTCAAAGGCTTGTCAGAGAACAAATTGTTGAGACCCTATTCTTACTACGTCTAGTTTTCTTGGATCCATTTGGCTAGACGAATCCCAAAATTGGATAAAACTTAAAATGACAAAAAGGACCTTCTATTTGAATTACCTTCTTAACTAAGAGAGGCATTGTGGTGGCTATAGTGTTTTCAGGAGGATCTGAGTCCAAATCTATCTTCCCCCTTCATCATTCACTAAGCTTTGAGAATCTCTATTCATTCTTCTCTTTGAGGTTCAAGTAACCATTCTAAAATTCAAAATGATAGATGATTTAGGATGGTGAATGGAGTTGCCACAGTGATGGATGCAGGTCTTTGACACATCAATGGAAGTCTTAGCCAAAGATGTTTCACATTTCTTAAGCTAAGTTTCCCATGATTTTCTCAGTAGATCCTTGAACATCCAAGGGTCCAGTTTAATAAGATCTCTCCACAGGGGAGGATCACATAGCAGCCCGTCATTAAAGTCTAGGATCCTCTAGCGCACCACTGTACATTAATACAATTTGATGTGCTCTGGTATTGCTATGTTCATGATTTCTAAGACTTAAATGCCGGGATTGGTGGGGGAAGCCAATGACCAGAGCTTGGGATACTCTTTCTAGGGATGGAGCACCCATTTAGAAAGATAAAAATACACGTAATAATACCATCATGAAAAATACACCAATGTACAAATTGGGCACCCACCAGTGTGCAGAGATTTCAGCCCCTTCTTCCTTCTCTCTTTTCATTTATGATCAGCTCCAGTTACAGAAGCAGAGTCAGCTACCAGAGTTAAGCTCCTACCATATGTTTATGCTTTCTACTTATCATAGACTGTATGATGTCCTTTAGGAAAATTCAATAATTATTTTAAAAAATCACTGTGATTTTTTATTAGGGAAATTATTGATTCCATTCTAGTGATGCTGCTTCCTGAGCAGTGAGGGGGACTGTCCAGAAGGCTTTTGCCAACTGCCCCAAATAATTCCCTCCATGTTCCTCCCCATTTATTGGTAATCTCATGGTTATCTGCCACATGGTCAATGGCATGCACATTACAAAATGCACCCCTACTCCCCAAAAGTAACTACCTCTCTGCAACTTCATGGAGTCATCCATTGTTCCTCTCCCTGTGACCCTGCACACACACTTAAAACGGCTCATTTAGCCACTCAAATTTTATAGTTTTAGGTAATTTGGCTTTCTTCTATTGGAAGCTATGATCCAAAGAAACGAATTACACCCTGAAGAGGTTTTATTTTTCACAGATTGCATTAAAAAATTTAGACTTTGAGGACATCACTATTTGATAGTAGTGCATATGTTGACATTCTTTATTGCTCATAAGATACCCTGTCATGATTTGCATGCTATATTGTATAGAAATGCCAAATTATATTTATTCTAAGTAAAAAAAAATTAAAGAGCTTCTTTGTTTCTGTTTTCATTTTTTCCCCCAAATTGTGTGATTCTCTTGGATTGAGTTGAACTAACCCTAATTTTAGGAGAAAGTATCAAATTTGGAGAACAGAATTTGCCCCACTCCCCACTAGTCATAGAGAACAAGAGACTGATAAGGGATTGTGGATCATTTCAAAGAACAAGTTCTTCAGTGTTGAATAGTCTTTGTCCACAGAGCCAGAGAACATCTGACCAGCTCAGTAGTGGGTGCCTTATTCCACAAAATGAGGGGACTCCTCTGAAGAAGAGTAGATGTCTAAGTAGCAACAATAATGTTACACAATTGATGTCCAAATTGTAAGGAAGCAGTTGTGTGAGTTGCTTTTCAAAGGAAACAGAAATGACTCCTCTCTGTTACCTTCTTGGTCTTCTAGGAGGGGAGAGCAAGAAAGTGTAGCTTCTTGGTAATTACCAGAGGTCTACTCCTCTTCCAGGGATGGAGGAGGGACAGGGGAAGGTATGAAGGGTTTGCTGTGTTTGAGTTTGTCTTACAGGTCCACATTCTCAGCTCTTAGCAGACTCTGGCTTGTTCCAATGACTCTTATCACTACTATCTTGCAATGGCAGCTCACAAGAGCCCCAGGCAAGGACCCAGAGGAGGATGGTACTTAATATGAGGAAGACTTCTCAGAGCCTTTCTTATATCCCACTCCAGCTCCTTCTGCATAGGTTATCAAGATGCATGTTCTTCTGTCATCTTTTTGGAGAAGTCCCCCTCACAGCAAGTTCCATGTTACCAAATGAAATGCCAGTAGTTCAATCATGACATGGGTGCTGCATAACGATGAAATTGTTGATGGAATTCATCCAGATTTTAATGTTTGGCCTTTGAAATATGTTGTAGTATTGTCCTCATTTTCAGTGAAATATTTCTTTTTTTAAATGGGAACGTGGGTGTAAAGCTAAGCATGAGCAGCTTTCCAGAGGACTGGTGCTGTGAACAGCTTTTCAAGGTTCTGATTACCCAGTACAGTGAACTCTCTATTTGTTCAGACAAAAAATTCACAGAAAACAAAATATAGCATTCAGAATGTTATAACTTCACAAATTATCACTAAAATGGCCACACAGTTTTCACCAAAGTGGTCACAGTTTTAAGCAAAAGAAAGCATTCATTTAGTAAGTCCTTCATTTAGTAAATCCTTATTTCAATTACTCTTATGGAGGCAAGCATCCCTAATTGACACAAAGTACAAAGGTCAAAGTCCTCCACTCACGGGGTGCAATTAAATTGCAATATCATCAATCACTACTAAGTACCCTCTTAAGGGGTAGTGGGACGTACAAAGGCCATCCCCCTCTAGGTCACAAATAAGTAACAATATCATCAATCAGCATTGAATATCCAAGGAGAAATCTTTTCATCTTGACTAAAGGCAGGCTCCCAGCTTCCATGGTTCTTCTTCTATAATCCCAGCTCCTACCTGAATCTAACCAACTGCCACCTGAGTTTAAATGCAGACAGCTCGCAGTTCCTTGTCCATACAGTGTCTAATCTACCTCAAGTCCTTCACAATTTATGTTCTTGGGAAGACAAAGCTTAACCAAGCCACAATAACTTTCATGCACATTGCTGGCATCCTCATCAATTCACTTTCTTCCTATGAAATCAACATAGACCCCAAACAGACAAAGTACTGTCACTACAGTCACACTTCCTATGGAAGCTCTGGCTGGCCCTCAGAAGTCTTCAGCAGCTCTGGTTGGACCTTGGAACTCTTTGGCAGCTCTGGCTGGTTCTTGGAAGCTCTCAGCAGAAGTTTTGGCTGGCTCTTAGAAGAAGCTCTACCACAATAAGCTCTGTTCTCAAAATCAAAATCACTTTCTCAAGCCTGGGTCTCTCCTCCTCAGCCCCCACACTGCTTGTTCCAAGAAGTTCTGACTCTCCAGCTTGTGCTTTTTCTTATATAAGGTATTAACTCCTCCCTGTTCCAGCCCCTTTCTGTTAGATCAAGAAGTCCATCCCACTGTGGGATTCACAAGTTCTGGGTCTTAATACTTGACACAATCGTGAGCTTGGAACTAAGTACTAAGTACTTGTTAGCTTGCCAATACAAGGGGGTATTCAAATTCCATTACTATTATACTGGGACACCAGGTTATTTATCAAAATGGTATACATACCAAAATGGCAGACCCATTTCCAAATGTTAGGTAGTGGGATTAGAGATGCTGCTATGGAACTGGTTCAAACTTCATCTAGTATCCAAAAAATCACCTGATAATTTTTTATACCTTCTGCTTTGCCTTGGTTAATTTTTCCAAGTATTTTACAAATAGACTCTGTCTATATATAGTTATGGAAGAAAGTAGAGCAAGGCCAAAAAATGATCCAAATCCACTCGGTTAACAAGATCATGGCAATGTTTTGTCCATTGGATTCAAATTCCAAGTCTGCCAGTTACTACCTCCTTGACCCTAGTTAAGCAAAATTAACTTCAACTCACTGGACCTCAGGTTCCTTACTTATGAAATGATGGAATTGAATCAGTTGATCTTTAAGATTCTTCCTGGGTCTAAATCGATAAACCTGTACCCCTGGGATTGATATACAGTTGTACCATCCCCAGCTTAGCTAGGAAAGGCTTTTGGAAATTTCTCTAATGGACATCACTTACATCCAACTCATGCATATCAGACTTAGGGAAATCCAATTGTTCCATTGAGATCACAAAGGCTCAGATTGCTTTGGACTCAGTTAACAGGTTTACACAACTGAACTATATTTTCTTATTTCCAATAACCATAATATAGTTGACATAAGGATAATTAACTGTCTGCATGAGTAAATTGCAGAGGATTATGGATACTTCTAGTCTTAGAGTCTGAAGAATTAAAGAATTAGTTTGTTCTTTGTATTCACTGTCATTGGGAGATGCCACCTCTCCAGCTAATTGATCCACCAGTAACAATGAATTTGAGAGGGTTGGTATTGATTTTGAGAACTGGATCATTCTTTGTGGATGGTATCAACATTTTCATTCTTACTAAAATGATCCTGCTTTGGCTTCACTCTGGGAGAAGGGAGCAATATAACCATAGTGGCACTGACTACTTTTCTGTGGGTTTACCTTGCCTATCTGCTGCTGCAAAATCTGTACACAGTACCATGCTCTGTGCTGAATGGCCACTCAATGTGGCTTGGCTATGCTATAGATTGCAAGCTGACTCTTCCTGTAAAGCTTTAGCCAGTGAAAAATGAGACTCATGGGAGGTTCCTATAAGTATCTGAAGAACTATCTCATGAAAGAAAGATGATTCTTGTTTTGTTCATCCGGAGGGCAGAATGTAGAAGTTACAAAGAGGTCAACTTAGACTTGCTATCAAAGAGAACTTCCTGACAGTATGAACTCTTCAAAAGTGAAGTGGTGGGATCTCCCTCATTGAGGGGCCTTCGAACAAGGACTGGATGATGCTTTGTTAAACACATAGGTCACCACTAGAAGGCACCTAAGGTGTATTCCAGCTCTGAAATTCCATGATTCTTCATTATTCTGTCCCCCAAATTCCAACGTCAGGTTCCATTTTTATCTTGGAAAAAATCCGCACACCAAATAAACCTGGGGAAAACAAATGCCACCACCTTCATGCACTAGATAGAAATAAAAGAAAAGAAGAAAGCCAAGTACTTGTTCTAATCAGCACAGTAAAGAATAACAGGGTCAGTAATTATGGGCCTTGTCACTGCTCCAGGGCTGCGAACTGCAAAGACTTCCCAAGCATTCCTGAACCTCACCTCTTATTCAACTCCTTGTCTGGAGCAATATTCAAGCAGAACAATGAGAGATGCCAGCCTATACATGAGGCAGGTACAGTGATGAGTCAGATCACTCTCTTCATTTGTAAATTCTATAGTACAAAATCAGCTGTCTATGGCTTGTTATAGTGCTGGGACTGACCATATCTGAAAACGTGCCTGAGTACAAATATTGCATTGTGCTGCTGCTCTCTTTGCCAGGATGGTCCAGTAGAAAGAATGTTGGATTTAGATTCTGAGAAGCTGAGTTTGACCAATGTATAAGAGACATAAAACCCATGCCTTGGGGCAGGAAGAGGCAAATGAAATGTAGTCACTCTGAGTGTGAGTCAAGGCATGCTACCACAAATGGAATAGGCATCTCACTCAACTGTTTTTTTTATCTCCTCCCCCTAATAGTTGATTCTACAACAATAGGCAGGGCCTGCAAATTTCATGATACAGTATTTAAACAAGATAGTATAACAAGCCAAAAGCAGCAACAGAATAATTCTCTCCTCTCCCCCAATCCATGTGCTCCTCAGGAGTGAAACTCCTTCTTGTGCTGGGCTCACTCATAGTTCCTCTGTCACATGAGCTCAAGCCTCCTACTGCTCAGGTTCCTAAAATCTGGTTCTGACTGCTTACTGCAGGCCAGTTCTACAGGTGATTGATTCCCTAACCCATTCCCTAGAGAGCTGTTGTTGTTGTTGTTGAGCCTTCATTCTTGAAGAGGACCAATGACATTAGGAGGGTGATGTCTTGAGTCGCATATGAACTGGATTAAATTGAGGCAGGGCTGTAAAAAGTCACCAGCCTCACTCTCACCACAGGGTTATCAGAACCCAGTGGCGAGAGGTAGATCAGGATGACTGTATAGCTGGCAGCTGTCACCTTAAGGAACTGTTGTTGTGTGCCACTCTTTTAGCTTGAGACTTCCTGGGGAACCTGATTCAGACCACTCACAGCTTACTCATTCTTCCCTGCCACTCCAGGGGTTTCCATAGACCTCTCTGATAGCCTGGTAAAGACCACAGAACCATTCTCAAGAAGTTCTGTCAATTGACACAATTTTTAAAAAATGCATAGAATGTGTAAGATTACAAAGTACATCAATTATATTGAAATAAAGATGCCATATTTTCCCCATTCAAGCTCACAGACTCCTCCCCCACACAAAAAAGATGGATTTCTTGGGGGGGGGGGTCAGTGGACACCAGGTTAAGAACTCCCAGTCTTCCTAGTTGTCAACAAAACTTCTTGGTATTCAGGTCGTTGGGAGACCCTTTGGACTTGCCCTTAGAATAGAGCACTTATCCTATCTTGAGTTGGGCGACCCAAAATGATTTGCCTTTTCTTTAGCCCAGCATGCAAACATCACGTAACTCACTCATGGTTAGTATTTCCTGTTGAGTCTTTCTGAGCCTGGGGACAAACACTAATAACCCTTTACCTCTGTCCTTTCTATTAGGGTACTTTCAACTTCCATCCTAGCCATATACCCCATCGTGCAAGTAGCCCCAAAGCACTGATGGGCCTCCTAGAAGGTACCAGAAAGGCTGGAGTGGAAAATGGAGGGGAAGGGACAGACTGTGAGACGTCTGCTCAGCTTCTCTGCTGCCAGCCCAAAGTTTCTTTCCAGGTCATACAAAGTGGAGTCAGATAAATATGTCATAAAATGGGTAAGCACAAATAGCAAAATAGAGTATTCATGGCAGGGAGGCCCCACCTGGCTGGGGCGGGGCAGGGCAAAGAACAGAATTCATGTGGAATTTCATGGAGGAGAAGGAAAGAGGGGTTCAGTGCAGAGCATCACAGTCTGGGTCTCAGTTACATTGTCTACACATTTTGCATATACTGAGATATGTATGTTTGTATTTATAGATCCAGAATATAATATGATATGACGTAATATATAAACACACACACACACACACACATATATGTTCTTTTCTATATAGGCTGTCCCATATATAGTGCAGTTTGAACTTTTGCACCAAAAGCACCAAAACTTTGGAAACACTATAGATAGATATACATAGATATCAGTCAGTCAATAAACATTTATTAAGTCCCTATTATGTGCCAGGTACTACATTATGGACCAGGGATATGAAAAGAAGTAAAAAGAGCTCAAAATTTAATGCATGAGACAAGAAGCAAAGAAATAGGCCCAAACAGACTATATACAGGATAAACAGGAAATAATGAATAGGAGAGTCTTAGAATTGGAAAGGCTGGGAAGGTTTCCTATAGAAGGTAGGATTTTAATTAGGGATTAAAGGAAGTCAGGGAGGTCAGTCGTCAGGATGGAGGAGGTAGAAGGTTCCAGGTTTGGGAAACAGTTAAGGAGAATGCCCAGAGGTGAGAGATGGAGGGTCTTGTTTGCAGAGTGGCCAAGAGGGCAGGGTCACTGAATCAAAAGCACAAAGGTATGAGGGAGTAAGATGTAAGAAGATTGGAAAGGCATGAAAGGGCAGGTTATAAAGGGCTTTGAAAGCTGAACAGGTCATTTTGTATTTGATCCTAGGGCAATAGGGAAGCACTGGAGTTTACTGAGCAGAGGGTTGGCGTGGTGGGATCTGTGGTCTAGGAGAGTCACTGATGACTGGATGGAAGATGGTGATTGCACACATACCAGAACAATACTAGCTAACTTTGTAGAGTGCTCCCTATTATCACGTGCTGTGCTAAGCACTTTGCAATGATTTCTTTTCATCTTTACAATAACTCTGTGAAGTAGGTGCTTCTATCATCTCCATTCCATAGATGAGGAAACTGAGCTTAAATAGAAGTTAAACGCTTTGCCCACAGTCACACAGCCAGAAGTGGTGGAGGACAGATTTGAACTTGGATCTTCCTAACCCCAGGCCTGGCACTCTATCTGCTACCTAGCTGGCCCTATATATGAACACAAACATACACACATATATTAGGCATACACACATGTAAGATAAATGTATACATAATATATATAAAATATGTAACATGTATATATGCTCATATATACATATGCACACACATAAACACATCCACATTGTGTGTCGTCCCCCCCCCATTAGAATGTAAGCTCCTTGAGGGTAGGAACTGGTTTGTCTTTGTCTTCATGTCCCTAGCACCAAACAAAGTGCTTGGATCATAGCCGGCACTGAATAAATTCTTGTTGATAAATTCAGTCATTGATTGGTTTAGCCAGAAAAGCCCAGAGGGTCAGCAAAGCAAGTAAGATGTTCACTTCACTAAGGTAGTGAAGACAAGACAAGCCTACAAAGCCATCAGCATTTTTACATGCTGATAACAAAACCCAAGAGCCAATGATAGAAAACAGCATCTCACGCCATTCCAAGCAATCACATAAAGCATAAAATGTCTGTAGTCCATCTACCACAACACACTCCAGATTTATATAAATTCAACCTTAGGATACTCTTCATAGAAATAAAGCTAGATAAATAATTAGAAGGATAATCAGCGTTCATGTAGATACCATCCCACTGCATCATAAAAGATAAAATAGGTGACTTACGTGAAATTGGAAAGCTTTGGGTATGAACAATAGGTAGTACAGGAAAAAGAACTTTCGATTTGGCGGAAATAATTTTTACATGAAATACCTTTGATAAGGATCTGATGTCCAAGATAGAGAGGAAACAGCCACAGTCACATAGGACTAAGCACTGTGCCCTAAAAGATAGGGGTCATAATTACAGATAAATGGTTCTTGGGGAAAAAGGTGATACTTTCCACTTAAACAAGTCTATGAAACACTTTTCCAGATCACAATGGTAAGAGAAATGCAAATCTGAGATTTTACCTCTAACCCAGCAAATAGCAAATGTGACAAAAGATGGGGATGATCTGTCTTGGTAGGGCTGTGGAAAGACAGGGGCACTCATATACTCTCTGTGGAGCTGGGAATTGGTCCAAGTCTGGAAAGCCATTTATAATTGTCCCATAAAAACGTGGCTTATGCACATCCTTTCATTACCTTGAACTTCCAGCACTGACAGACTTGCCATCCACCGAGATATTGGAGAAGTGTTTTCTGTGATAGCAAAGATGTGAAAATAAAAAGTGTGCTCATCACTTGAGAGATGGACAAACAAGCCAGGAGACATGCAGCAATACAATATCACTGTGCTGTTAGAAATTATGAGCATTAGGATTTGGAGAACATGGGGAGACTTACATGAATACATGCAAATCGAAGTATGTAGAACCACAAAAACAGTGTATTCAATGATTCCAACCACATAAACAGGAAGAACAATAACACGAAAGTGAATACTGCGTAATTACACTGGCAAAGAAACCAGACTATGGAAAGGAGATGAGAAAATCTACTTCCTTTCTTCTTTGGAAAAGTGGGGGACTATGGGTACAGAAAGTGATTTATGTCATCTGACTTGGTTCATGTGTTACTTGGTTTGCTCAACTGTTTTCTTATTTTTAATCTTTGTTATAATAAAAGGTTTGCTTGGTAAGAGATGTGGAGAGTAGTAGATCTGGGAAAAGAATATGGTCTAAGAATACAAGCTATCAGTGATCTCTTTTCAAAGTGTTTATCTTGGTGTCCAGCAGTCTAGCTGGACAGTCTTGGCTACAGGATTTGGGGTATATTTCTACTAGGGTGGTACTCTGCAATCTCATTAAGGTAAGAGAGCAATAAATCATAGATTCTACTGTGTGGTGCAGCCATACTGAGGACCTGGTGACAATCCCAGTCCTCTGTGACTAAGGAGACCCAAAATCTACCTCCATTTCCGGAATCACCGTGCCTCATCATGGGGAGGACCAATTCTATCACTGCCCAGAATTGATCCCTGTTTTTGTGCTTGGCCCAGTGGTGAGCCCTAACTCTGCCTTGTGTGATGTGAGTTACGAAAAACTTCTAATTTTAGAAGTTTGAATAACTTCCTGTATTACATTATTGATAACACTGTGCCTTCCTTGGAGACAACCCGGTGAACAATTCCATCATTTCTGCTTCTGATCAGAACCTTGTCATTAGCTTTAGCCTAGGGCTGCTCTGGATTGGACCAGGGATGTATAGTTATGATTTCTGCCCCCTAGAGAAGGGACAGAGTAGAGAGCACACACATATGTATGACCCCCAAATGAGGAGCAGTTCTTTACATGCAGTAAATATACATTTTATTTGCTGTAGCAGGGACCACCTAGTGAAGAGTAGAGAGCACTTATGGCCCAATGCTGCCATCTGGTGCATTAGAGGAACATCAGCCATCTCATGAGTTTGAATAGCCACTTAATGACAATTTGTCAGGTTGATAGACGTGCTAAGACTAGTCTGCGGTGAGTTAGCACTCTGGCGAGGACAGAGAATAGAAAAACTTCACCCAGATCTAATTATTAGTGCCACCCCTTAAAACTGAACGTCTGACGTCTTAGCACGTCTTAAAGCGAACATGTCTAAAATTGAACTTCTTACTTTTCCTTCCAACTTTCTCCTCTTCCTGACTTAACCTGTTACTATTGAGGGTGCCACCACCCTCCTAGTTACCCAGGCTCAAAATCTAGGGATCATCCTCAGTCCTTACTCTCTAATACCCTTCACATCCAATCAATTGTCAAGGTTTGTCAACTGTACCTTGGTAGCATGTTTCACATATGCCCCCCTTCTCTCCACTAACACCGGCTCTGCCTTGGTACAGACCCTCACCACCCCTTGTCTGGATTATCACAATAGGCTGCTGACTGGCCTCTCTGCCCCAAGTCTCTTCCCAGTCCACTTCAACCTCCACTCAGTTGTCAAACTGATCTTCAAGTAAGGCTTGACTATGCTACCTCCGTATTGAGCCAATTCCATTGGCTCCCTATTGCCTCCTGGACTAAATATAAAATCTTCTCTTTTGCTTTTAAAGCCATTTACAACCTAGTTCTTTCTTACTTTTCCAGTGTTATCTCACTCCCCTCTCCCTTTCCAAGTACTCTGTGATCCAGAGACCCTAACTTTTTTGCTGATCCCTCCACAGGACCCTTTATGTCCCCACTTGAAGTATTCTCACTGGCTGTCTCCCCAAAGAAGTCATCTCACTCTTCCCATATTGAGGGTGATGGTGAGCCTCCTTGACTTTCTTCAAGCCCCGCTATAGTCTAAGCTTCTCCATGAAGCCTTTCCCAGTCATCTTTATTCTTAGCACCTTTCCTTCAAGATTGGCTCCAAATTAGCCTTGATGATTTACTTGGACATGGTTGGTTGCAAGTTGACTCCCCTATTAGACGGCAGGTTTCTTGAGAGCAGAGACTGTCTTTTGTTTAACCTCCCTCAAGCTCAAACATTACAAAGGATCTTTTACAGGGGTGACTGGAATGTTTTTCCTTGGGTGTTGGGTGTAGGATAGCATGAGACTGGGAGAAAGTGTGCAGACACTCCCCTGTCCATTTCTAGAGCCACAGAATTAAAAGAGCTAGGTTGCTGGAGGCCTGGCCTTCATCTCTGTCATATTCTTCCTGGCACATGAAGATACAGTCCTGTTAGTTCTTCATAAGAGATCCTTGATTCTGGCCTACAAACATTCCATACCTATTTTTCTTCTCTCTCCTTAACTGTCAGAAGTATTCAAGGCTGTTTATCTTCCCCATCATGTGGCAATGTTCCCTGCCTCCAAATCCCTTATTGTCTTCAAACTCTAGACAGCCCCTAGGCATGTCTTTATCCCTCCCAGGAAAGTTTTGAGGATCTATTTGAATAATCAACTTCTTAGCATTAATGCCTTCAGATCTTGCATTGTTTTTAATTTTGTTAGAATTTCTCAACCAATCATATCTAAGTCCATTTAGACTACCAGTTCTCCTGGCTTCGTTCATTGTGAGAAAGTCAGTAAGGATGTGGTTCACTTCTAGGAGTATGTCCTTTTATTGGAGTTGGCCCCAGAATGTAGAGGCAACATATTGAAGGAGTTGGATTGAACCATCCATTGTTCATGGGGTGACAGAAGGGAATGTGGTATCTGCTGCCAGCTGAGGAATTATGTTCATTCATCAATATGTTATTCAGACCTGTCCAGGGTCATAGCTGGTGGAAACTGTCAGGGAAACAAGGGCGTGTGTATTTAAATTTTTTGTTTACTAAATTTATTTTTTTATTCCAAACTCAGAAAACGCCAACAAATATAAATATTTCAGTATAAAAAGAACAGAAAAGAGGGCTATATGAAAGTGAGAAAAATTAGTATATACAGTTTGAAAAAGTATTTCTTTAATTTAAAATGGCAACTTTAGAAATGTGTCTTGGTTAGCTGTGTCCCCCTCTGAAACTGCTTTCAACTCTCTCACTCATATGTGAATGTCTATGTACACATACATACATATCTGCATATAAACACACACACATACATACATACGTAGTATTTCTTTTTTCTTTTTTTGCTTTTTGGAGGGCAGTTGGGGTTAAGTGACTTGCCCAAGGTCACACGGCTAGTTTTTGTCTTAAGTGTCTGAGGCCGGATTTGAACTCAGGTCCTCCTGACTCCAGGGCCGGTGCTCTATTCACTGCGCCACCTAGCAGCCCCTATAGTATTTCTTTGGTACACTTGTCTTTGTTTTATTTTCTCTCTTTGTTTTGTACATCACTATCTGTGGCATACCAAATTAGGGGAACCCTGCCTTCTGCAGCAGAGCTGAGAAAATGTGGGGAGCCCTGCTGTCCTGCAGCAGGGCTGAGAGAGATGTCTATTGAGAGGCTGCGAGAGGGTGAGTTAGAAGAGAGATGAGGACTCAAAGAGGGGTGGAAAATAGAGTCTCCTTTTGGCCTTAAGTGCAAGCCTTTTATAGGATGCTTCCTAATGGCTTTCTCCTGTGGACATTGTGCACTTCAGTGTTCCCAGGCCAGGAGCATAAGCACCATACTTTATCTCAAGGATCCAATCCTCATACCTGTGTGTTTGAACCCTTCCCTGGGGGATGGGGAACCGATCCAGGCCTGACAGCAAGCCCTTCACCTGAGGGGGCTTATTCAGCCATCAAGGTCAGAGTCCCACTGGCCCATGGTCCTCAACAACTATTTATACCCACTAACACCTTCTCTGCTCCCCCTTTAGAAGCTCTCCATATACAACTGAGTGTATTTATGCAAAACAATTTACGAGCTATATATGTGCATTTCTTTCTATATGTCTATCAATCAGTCAAGAAGAATTTATTAAAAGCCTACTGTATGTTAGCCAGTGGTGCTGGAGATACAAAGAAAAAGGCAAAGGCATGGAGAGGAGTGAAGTGAAGTGAGTGGTAAGTATGAGGAACTTGAACAAAGTCTGTTTGACTGAACTATGGTGTGCATGGAGAAGAATACTGTTAAATAAAGTTGTAAAAGAAGATTGCAGTCAGGAAGCAAAGGTCTTTTAAAAATTTAATACTTTCTTTTCCCCAAATTACATGTAAGAACAAATTTTAACATTCATTTAAAAAAATTAAGTTCCAAATTTGCTCCATCCCTCAGACCCCTCCCCTATTAAGAAGGCAAATCATTTGTTATAGGTTATACATGTGCAGTCATGCAAAAATTTTTTTCTTGTTATTCAGGTTGTGAAAGAAAACTGGCAAAAAACCCCCAAACAAACAAGAAAAATAATGAAGGAAAGAAAAAGTATGCACCAATCTTTATTCAGACTCCATCAGTTCTTTCTCTGAAACTGGATAGCATTTTTCATCATAAGTCTGTCAGAATTATCTTGGATCATTAAATCATACACAGTTGATTATCATCATACAATATCACTATTTCTACATACAATGTTCTGTTAATTTCACTTTGGATTAGTTCGTGTCAGTCAGTCCAGTTTTCTCTGAGAGCATCCTGTTCCTTATTTCTTATGCCACAACAGTATTCCATCACAATCATGCACAATAACTTGGTCAGCCATTCCCCAATTGATGGACATCCCCTCAATTTCCCATTCTTTACCATAACTAAAAGAGTTCTATAAATAGTTTTGTATGAATAGATTCCTTTCCTTTTTGTTTTTTCTCTCTTGGGAATACAGCAGTAGTTAGTGGTATTACTTGGTCAAAGGGTAGACCTAGTTTTTCCCCCCAATTTATTTTTACTTTTCAACATTAATTTGCACAAGATTTTGAGTTACAAATTTTTCTCCTCATCTTTCCCCTGCTCCCCACCCTAAAATAGCAAGCCTACTGAATACCCCACCCCCAATCTGTTCTCTCTTATATCATCCCTCATTCCCCCCTCCAACTTTCTAATAGGGCAAGATAGATTTCTGTAACCCAGTGCCTGTATATCTTGTTTCCCAATTGCATGTGAAAAACAATTTTTTTAAACATTTGTTTTTAAACTTTTTGTTCTAGATTTTTCCCTCCCTCCCTCCTCACCCACCCCACTGAAAAGATAATTCAATATAAGTTGTACATGTCTACAAAAATGCAAACATTTCCATAGTAGTTGTATTGTGAAAGACTAACTATAATTTCCTCCATTCTAACTTACCCCCCCATTATTCTGTCTTCTCCTTTGACCCTGTCCTTTTCAAAAGTGTTTACTTCTAACTACCCTCTCCCCCAATCCACCCTCCCTTCTATCATCCCACGTCTTATCCCCTTCCCCCTATTTTCCTATAGGGTGGGATACCCAATTGAGTATGTATAATATTTGCTCCTTAAGTCAAATTCAGTGAGAGTAAGGTTGACCCCTTCCCTTTCATCTTCCTGCTCTTTGCCTCCATTGTAACAGTTTTCTCCTTCTTCTTTTGTATGAGGTGATTTACCCTAACCTATCTCTCCCTTTCTCCTTCTCCCAATATGTTCCCCTCTCACCTCTTAATTTTATTTAGATATCATCCCTTCATATTCAACAAATCCTGTGCCCTCTATGTATACATGTACATACATATGTATACACTCACATACATATTTATACACACATACATCCTCCTATATATACATATAAGTATGTGTGTGTGTGTATTCCCATCAATTATCCTCTTACTGAGAAAAATCTTATGAATTACAATTATCATTTTTCCATGTAGGAATGTAAATAGTTCAACTTTAATAAGTTCCTTATGATTTCTTTTTCCTGTTTATCTTCTCATGCCTCTACTGCTTCTTATATTGGAAAGTCAAATTTTCTGTTCAGCTCTCATTTTTTCATCAAGAACACTTGAAAATCCTCTATTTCATTGAATGACCATATTTTTCCCCAAAGCATTATACTCAGTTTTGCTGGGTAGGTGATTCTTTGTTTTAAACTGAGCTCCTCTGACCTCCACAGTATCATATTCCAAGACTTTTGGTCCCTTAATGTTGAAGCTGCGAGGTCTTGTGTTATCCTCATTTTGTTTCCATAATATTAAAATTATTTCTTCTTGACTGCTTGCAGTATTTTCTTCTTGAGAGGGGAACTCTGGAATTTGGGTATAATATTCCTAGGAGTTTACTTTTTGGGGATTCTTTAAAGTTCTATTTTGCCCTCTGGTTCTAGCATATCAGGGCAATTTCTCTTGAAAATTTCTTGAAGGATGATTTCTAGGCTCTCTTTTTTGGTCATGACTTTCATGTAGTCCAATAATTTTTAAATTTTAAATTATCTCTCCTGGATCTATTTTCCAGGTCAATGGTTCTTCCAATGAGCTATTTCACATTGCCTTCTATTTTTTCATTTGTTTGGATCTGTTTTATAGTATCTTGATTTCTCATAAAGTCATTAGCTTCCAGTTGCTCCAATCTGAGTAAAATAATAGAAAGAACATTAAAACAATATATCACAATATTCAAACACTATGATTACTGGGTTTTTTTTTTTACCAGAAATGCAGTGTTGGTTCTATATAAGGAAAACTATCAACATAACTGACCATATCAATATGAAAAACATACAAAAATAATGTGAGTTTCTCAATAGATACAGAAAAAGCTTTTGACAAAATATACCAATTCCTATTAAAAACAATCGAAAACATGAGATAAATTTAGCTTTCCTTAAAATGATTAGTAATATTTATCTAAAAGTAGCAGCTAGATGTCACAGTGCTAGTTATGAGGACAAATCTGGTCTCAGAAACTTACCAGCAGTGTGATCCTGGGTAAGTCACTTAACCCTCTTTCCCTCAGTTTCCTCATCTATAAAATGAGTAATAAAAGGAAATGGCAAACCACTCCAACATATTTGCCAAGGCAAGTCCAAGAGTGGTCATGAAAAATCAAATAAGACTGAAAAGCAACTAAACAATAAGAAGTCTATCTAAAACCAATAGCAAGCATTATCTATAATGGTGTAAAGCTAGAAGATTTCCCAATAAGATCAAGCTGAAGAAGGATGTCCATTATCATCACTATCATTCCATTTTGTACTAGAAATGTTAGCTACAACAATAAGACAAGAAAAAGAAATTGAAAGACAAATAGGTAACAAGGAAACAAAACTATAACTCTTTGAAGACCACATGGTGGTATACATAGAGAATACTAGAGAATCAACATTCCAGAGGTTCAATGTGATATATTAGAGAATAAATTTACATGCTAGTTCAATTACCTTAGCAAAGGTGTAGGTTAAAAAATATATCCACTTGAATCTTCAGCATTGCTATTATTACCAACAAAATGCAGTAAGAAAATTAAAAGACAGAGAAATTCCATTGAAAATAACTTGAGAGTCTAACTGCCAAGACAAACAAAGAAACTATGAAAATAATCATGAAACATTTTTACACAAATAAAGATAAATCAAAACAAGAGAAATACTTAAGTCCCTGTGGTAGGCTGAGTCAATTAGAAAAATGAAAATTCTACCTAAATTAATGTATTTATTTGGCGCCATGCCTATCAAAGTAGCAAGGAAGAAATTCTCTGTCAGATCCATGGATAAAGGAAGAGTTCATGAACAAACATGGGAAAGAGAGAATAACTGATAAGTTTTGAAACTTTTTGTGAAAACAAAGCAATGTAGTAAAAATAAATAAGAGAAACAGGCAAATGGGATGAAAACTTTGGAGTAAGTTTCTCTTTCAATGGTTTTATTTCTAAGATACATTGGGAATGTTTTTAGATTTATAATAAGAAAAACCATTCCCCAATTGATAACTGGCCAAAAGACACAACAGGCAGTTTTATAAGGAAGAAATCCAAACTGCCAAAACCCACTTAAAAAGTCTTTAAGTCATTAATAATTAAAACAACCTGAGGTGCCACCTCAGAACCATCAGATTGTCAGTTAACAAAAAAAGGATAAAAGACAACCTACCTGAGGGAAAAAGAGGTATGTAAATGCACTACTTCTGGTGAAGCTATGAAATGGTCTAGACATTCTGGAAAGTACATAGGAACTAGGCACCCAAAGTTTTTAAAATGTACATTGATCTTTTATTCAGCAACACTACTACTACTACTTGGTCTCTACCCCAAAGAAATCAAACAAAGAAGTAAAGTTGGTCATTGTGTTTCTCAGACATCTTAAACCTTTCAAAGTTGTTTTTTTAAAAATAATAGTTACTGTATAAATTATTCAGGTTCTGCTCACTTCACTATCTATCACTTAACATAAGTCTTTCTAGGTTCTCTGAAACCATCCCTTTCATAATTTCCTCCAGTGTTCCATCACATCCATATATCAAAAATTTGTTCAAGACATTCGATTTCAGTTTTTATTTCTTGGCCACCAAATAAAAGAGCCTTCTTCACTGGTATTGTAACTCTATCTTTATGAAAGAATGGACTCTTGGATGGTGGAGCCAAGATGGCAGAATGGAAACAGGAACTTTTTAAAGTTCCTCCATGAATTCCTTCACTTAACTTTAAAAAGTGAATCTGAATGGATATTAGAGTGACAAAATCCATTGGGAGATGGAGCATGGCAGATTCCCAGACCAGGAAAGTGCCCACATAGGTCCGGGGAGAGGGAGCACAGAGCACATGAGGGCTGCACTACTGCAGACAAGAGAGCAGACTATAGCAGAGTAAGAAGGAACCCCACCCCAACCACTCAAGGGTGATTTGCAGCCATCTCACTGTAGGATGGAGGATCAGTTGGACCTGGGTAAGAGAAAGTGCAGGGCCCACGGCAGTAACAGCAGATTTTCCTGGAGCTCTCAGCCCCATGGCCTAGATGTTTAAAAATCACCTACCTGAATTTCCAGAAGCCAGAATGGCAGAGTAAACCATAGCTGCTCTAATTCCCCCTCCCTGACCCAGAACACGCAGAAATAAATGTCCCACCCAGAATAAAATCCTGAAATAATGGAAATAGCCTCAGGCTTAGGAGTCACTGAGAAAAGGTGTAACTGAGGCAGTAAGGAGTCAGAAGTGAAGGGCAGGAGGGGTCCCAACAAGTGCCGCGAGAGCTAACCAGCAGGAGCTTCCCATGTCCAGAGATGGTGGAGCCAGCAAGCACTAACAACACAAGCCCAGGTGGGCCTTAGCACCAACAGGGGAATCTGCAGACAGCAGTGCTATTGGCTGTTAGCTGCTGAGCCTTCTTATGCTGTAGCCCAGGGCCATAGAGGTAGAAATCTGAAGTGGCCAGATCACCCCTCCCCCACAGGTTACTCTGTGAGCCTCAGGATAACTCAGGGGAAACACTGAGAGTCTTGGCCTTGGCCTCAGTCTAGAAACCCAGAACTCAAAGTCTAACAACCAGGCCCTTATCTCCCAGCCTGAGAAATCAGGAAATAGGAAATCAAAATGGGAAAAAAGGAAGCTGAGAAGGGAAAAGCAAGAAAATTTATTGGATATAATTATAGCATGCAAGAAAAACCAAATACAGAGGACAACATGGACTCTATACTCACACCTGAGACCACAGAAGGAAATATGAACTGATTTCAAGCCCCAAAAGCATTCTTGGAGGAGTTCAAGAAAGATTTAAAAACCCAAATTAGAGAGGTGGAAGATTAATTTAAATCTACATTGACCAAATTGGGAAAAAAAATCTCAATGAAGAAAACAAATCCCTACAAAGTAAAATTTGTGAACTGGGACAGGATGTTCAAAATCTAACTAAAGAAAATATTTCCCTAAAAAGGAGCTTCAAAAACTAACCAAGAAATATAATTCAATAAAAATTAGAAACAGTCAGATTCAAGCAAAGGACTCTTTGATGCATCAAAAGTCAGTCAAACAAAAAAATGAAGCCTGAAAAATTAGAATAAAGTGTAAAATATCTCACTGGAAAAACAACTGACCAGAAGAACAGATCCAAAACAGATAATGTAAGAATTATTGGTCTACTAGAAAGCCATGACAAACAGGAAACAGCCTGGACAACATTCTCCAAGAGATTGTCAAAGAAAACTGTCCTGAAGTCCTAGAATCAGAGGGTAAAATAGTTATCAAAATAATTCACCAAACTCCTGAAAGAGATCCCAAATTGACACCTCCAAGAAATATAGTGGCCAGATTCCAGAAATACAAGGTCAAGGGGAAAATACTGCAAGCAGCCAAAAGAAACAATTCAAATTATCATGGAACTACAGTCAGGATTAC
>CM053599.1:13835219-13906709 GCA_028646575.1 Pseudocheirus occidentalis | reverse complement strand
ATTCCATGCTTTGATCCTTTTTGTCCCCAAAAAAGGATTCTAGAGTTTGGTTGCTGTTCTTACTTTGTTTCCTTTGCCTGCTCATGTTGCCAGTGAATTACTTGATTTTTTTTAACTCTGTGGAACTCTGCTTCCAGAGGGGAAAGCTCTTGCCCAAATTGCTGGGGTTTTCACAGCTGCCAGAGCTATTAGGAGGTTACTGCAGCTCCCACCAGCTTTGGCTCACTGAAAACGCACCCCAGGACCACCACCCAAGACCACGATCTGGATCAAGGCCACTCAACACAAGAGCACTTAGCCTCTGAATGATCACTTAGCCCCCCCCTGCAGTCTGCAGGCTGGAAGCTTCTGAAGCAGCTATGTTGAGGTGGCTGCAGGGCCACTGCTTCTGCTGATTCCTTGCCCTGCAGGCAGTTTGGCTGGGCTACTTTTCTCCCCCAAATTTAGCTGAATTCTACTGACCATTCACTTAGTCCTTGTTTCTTATGGCTTGATAATTCTGGAAACTGCCACAGCTGCCGCTGATCCACTCTCCTGAAGGCTCCAGCTGCAGCTAGTCCTGGCTGCCCCGGGGGCTGGTCTCGGCTCCCAGGACTGTGATGAGCTCTTTGTGCTGAGCTGCCTTCAGTGGGAGTTGTGTTTTTCTGTACTTTTGTGTGAGTTTTGGAGCCCTAAAATTTGTTTAGAGTCATATTTTATGGATATTTGAGGTGGCTATGTGCAAGCTGCTTCAGTGTTTTAGAGGCCCCTGGTGCTTCCACTTTCTCTTTTGCTTCCTGGATATTTGGGTGTTTATCTTGTCTCCTTATTTTATTATAAGCTGCTGGAAGGCAGGAACTGAGTCTTTTCTTTTTCTTCCTTCCTTTAGTACCTAGCCTGATACCGGGCACATAATGAATGCTTGATAAATATTTGTTGAATTAATGGCTGGGAGGACGGATGGGTAGTTAAACGAATCAGTCCCTCCCTGGTTACTCATGTCTCCTGTGGAATTACTTCTCCAGGGCTGAGAACATTCCAGTTGGCAATAGTTCCTCAGAGGGGGAACCTCTGTGTTAGCTCTTGAAAACAATCTGAGTGGTACTTCATTAATTCTACTTTCTGATAAGAGCAAAACTTTTTTTTCTTGCCCTTCTTTAATGGAGATGCTGATAATATTTATGACACAAATTTTTTTTCAACTTGACTTTGTGTGTCCTAATTCGCTAATCTAAGGGAAAAGCAAGAGCAGGGCTGTATTTTCATATTCCACAATTATTCAAGTGGAAATAGATTCCAGCCCTATCTTTCCCTGTATCAGTTATTTTCAACTTAGTAAATTTTCATTTATGCAGAACCTTCAGTTTCCTAGAATGAGCCTGATGCCTACTTGCAGTGAGTGGGTATGATGGAGTGGAAAAATTTTGGAATTTGGCATCAGAGGAAATGCCAGGATTTGAATCCAGATCTCTGCTGCCTGAGTGATCTTGAGGTGGCTTCTGTTTCTTTATCTGTCAAATAGAAGGTTCAAATAGGTAGTTTCTACAATTCCTTCCAACTCTAAATGCTAAGGAGGACCTTGTTGTACAGTAAGGAAACTGTAGGGGCTCGATGTACCTCTGAAGTTCCAGAAGGGAGTTTCTCTTAGATTCCTGAGAGGCAATAGGGCACAGTGGATACGCTTCCCAACTAAACTGGGGTCAAATTCTGTCTTTGATACTTACTAGCTGTGTGATCTTGGAAAAGTCAGTTTTTATAAATATGTAGGACTTACTGGAAAGAGAATTTACTTCCTCTGACCTATGCTTTTTTTCCCCGAACATCAAACTCGATTATCTTTCATTTACTTTTAGAACATTTATTTTTAATAGTATTTTCCCCAGTTATGTGTCAAGAAAATTTTTAGCATTCTTTTTTTACAAGATTTTGAGTTCCATTTTTTTCTCTCTCTCTCCTTTTCCTCTTCTGAAAATGGTAGACAGTTTGATATAGTTTATACATATGCTATTATGTAAAATATCTTTCTGTATTAGACACAGTTGTGAAAGAAGAAAGATTTTAAAAATCATGAGAAAGAATAAAGTAAGTGAAAAAAATATGCTTCAGTCTTCATTCAGAGTCCATCAGTTCTTTATGTGGATATGGATAGCATTTTCCTACATGAGTCCTTCATAATTGTCTTGGATCATTGCATTGCTGAGAAGAGCCGAGTTATTTATAACTGATCATCACACAATGTTATTGGTACTGCATACGGTGTTTTCCTGGTTCTGTCCATTTCACTTTGCATCAGTTTGTACAAGTCTTTCCAGGTGTCTCTGAAACGTTTTGTTCCTGACCTAGGCTTATCTTCAAATATAATTTGGTCCCCCTGTGTTCTAAACTCATGACATGGTCACCCTTGGAATCTTTTGAAGAAACTCTGAGTGTATAGCTAGGGAAGAGAAGATGGTTGAGGGGGCAGGAGCATGATAGGTGACTTCAAGCACTTTAATATTTATCTTGAGGGAGATATATTGGACTTATACAGGTTGGTCCTGGTGTGCAGTGGGTGGAAGTTGAGGAGAGACAGATTTAGGCCCAATAAGTGGAGATGTCCGGAGGCGGAGTGAAGAGACTGCCTCAGGATATGGTGGTTGCCTCTCGTCATTGGAGACCATCAAGAAGAGGTTGTTGGGCATGGCTTAGAAGGGATTCTTGGGTATGGGGTAGACTAGATGGCATCTGAGTTGGAAGAAGCCAGCTTTGTCATGCTCTATGATGTGTAGATAGTCAAATGGTTATCTTGTGAAAGACAGATCAGCTGGATTCTGCTTGACCCGGGGTGAGGGTGGGGGCAGAACTAGGGCCTGGGAGTGAAAACTGTTGGGAAATCTCTCAGATAAAGCTTATGTCTGCTTTATGAGCAAGTTTCCCCACATGTGGGTAACTGAGTCCCCTCCCACAAAACGACTCAGACTTTCCCATGTCCCGTGAGACAGCTATTAATTTACTCTATTCTTGTTTACTCACAAAAAGCCCAAAACACAAAGGACTTGGGAGGCATCATGGCATCCCCCGTAGAGCATTGGATTTGAAGTCAGAAAGGCCTAGATTCAAATCTCGCCTCAGACCTTACTAGCGGTCATTCTGAGCTGGTCATTAAACCTTTCCTTAAGCCCTAGTTTCTTCATCTGAGGGTATATCCAGTGCCTATTAAGAACCCTTTGAGCTCTGAATCGATTACCTGCAGATTCA
Organism: Pseudocheirus occidentalis; assembly: GCA_028646575.1. Classification (NCBI taxonomy): domain Eukaryota; kingdom Metazoa; phylum Chordata; class Mammalia; order Diprotodontia; family Pseudocheiridae; genus Pseudocheirus; species Pseudocheirus occidentalis. The sequence goes on along the minus strand of CM053599.1, from coordinate 13,903,493 downwards.
GTGACTCCCAAGCACATGTGACCAAAAGCAGAGGATGGAAGGCCTTCAAATAGTCCATGGGCTCAGAGCATAGCAAACTCCTTGAGCTTTGAGACCATTTTGTTTTGTCCTTGTGTCTGGCATAAGACACTGGCTTTCTACTAATCCTAACAACTTTTTGGTTTGTCATTCAGAATCTATCTTGAATACAGTCATAGCCACACCAGGCAAGGGTAAAATGGGGCCTGCATACTAGGCATTTACTCAGTGTTTTTTTGAGTGGAATTAAGGCATTAAGGAGTGTTCTGATGCTGTGTAGTCCTTCTGGGGTGGGCATCTTTCCCAGATGTCCCTATATTTCCCCCTGGCACATTCCTGTTATCAGCAGCAGGCGTGGGCTGCTGCATTTGCCTCTGGGATTAGCAGGCTGGGGCCTGAAGAGGCTCTTGAAGCATTAATGTCCAAGAGGAAGAGGCTCATCACTGAGCAATGAGGTTGGCCCCTGAAGGGTCTCTTTGGCTCTGATATGCTCTGACTGATGGCTGGCTTTATTAGGTCCCAGCTCTCTGCTGCCTTCCAAGGCACATGCAGTATGGGGGGGTAGTGCATGTGATGTCACATCCCAGAGGCTGGACACCAATTCCCTCACTGTGTAAAGGAGAAGGCCCCAAAGGTTCCATAAAAGTGGCAGATTTCCCTGTTATTAAGAGATGGATCTGCTAAAATCACTTTGTCAATAAACAAGAACTTATTAAGTACCAAACACTGTGTTAGGTGCTGCAGATACAAGCAGAAGTTTATTTTTAAGAAGTCTCTCCCTCAGAGATCTTCTGTTCTATTTAGGAAGGTAATATAAGATCAAGGCCCCTTGATTCGGAGATCAAAGGGATGTTTGAGACCATTTAATCCAATGTTATAATCAAATGAGGAAACTGAGTCTCAGGTGAAATGAGTTTCCCAAGATCACACTGGTAGTAAATGCTAATAATAATTATAATCATAGCTAGCATTTCTCTAGTGCCAGGCACTGTGCTGAGGATGTTATGAATATTACCTAATTTGATCCTTGAAACAAGGTCGGGAGGGAAGTGCCATTATTATACCCATTTGGCAGATGAGAAGACTAAAGTACACACACTCAGGGTTGTACAGCTAGATTTGAATCCAGGTCTTCCAAATTCAGCCTAGAACTTTCTCTGCTGTGCCATAGAGGTGCCTCAGAGCATTGGATGACTGTTTGTTGGGTGTCTCATAGAGGGTTTTCTTGTTAAAAATAGCACCAGGTAAGAAGTTCACTAAAGTATTCTCCCAGCCTGGCCTTGTAAGGTTGGTGACATAGTAGATTATTTCCTGTGGTCAGATTATGAGATTTTAGGGAAAATCATAAAATTCCATGGCACAATGGTTAGAGTACCGGCCTTGGAATCAGCAAGACTCAGTTCCCTGAGTTCAAATACAGTCTCAAACACTTACCAACTGTGTGACCTTGGGCAAGTCACTTAACCTGGTTTTCTTCAGTTCATCATCTGTAAAATAGGCTGGAGAAGGAGATGGCAAAGTGCTCAAGTATATTTTCCAAGAAAACTTCAAAATGGGGTCACAAAGAGTTGGATACAATGTAACCACAATGATAAAGTTCTAAGAAAAGCAAACTCCCTGGTCTCATCGGTCTTTGTTTCTCAATCTCACATCTAATATTTTTTTTCCTGTTGAAGGAGATGCTTAATCGCTCAATGGTTAGGATTCTTAAAAATTGAGAAAAAGTCACTGAAATCACATAGACCTTAATTTTTTAAATTAATCAGCAAACAAATCCTTCATCTCAAGGTTTTTAAGATGAGACTTATCTATGATATTTAAAACAATGAGCCAAGTAGTTTCACAGCACTGTAATATTTCAAAGTCTATTTGAATATTTAACTAGAACCCTCAGTTTTTCTCTCAATAAGCTCTTAATTGTGACATCCTCATTTCTGTCCCTGGTGCTCTCGTTCTACCTGGAGGTCAGGCTTGGAATCTTGGGGCTCTCCCTTCCCAGTCACATCTGGTCAATCAAGTCCAGTCAGTTCCTCTTTTCTGGGGAGGCCAGTTTAGAAACGACTGCAGTGTCTGGGGAGAAGTGAAGGGATTCCTGACCTGAGTGGTGAGAAAGCTCAAGCCCCATCTACATGAGATCACAGATCCAGAACTGGTCAGCACATTAGAGTCCTTGTAGTTCACAGATATGGGAACCAAGCCCAGGGAAGTTGCCTGACTTGCCTAGAGTCAAAAGGTAGTAGACATTAGATGCAAGATCTGAACCCAGGCCTTATTCTCTGTTTCTGCTGTGACTTTCAAAGTCTTGCAGTTCAGAAATGGAAATGTCCAGTTTGTGTGATCACAGACTGAGAATGATGGGAAACAGTCTAAAAATTGATGTTTCCAGGGCATTTGAAAGCCTACAAAGTGCATTATCTCATAGAGTCCCTCACTGGCCTTACAAAGGATGAAAGCCAGGTTCAGACTGGTTGGTTGACTTGCCCAAGGTCACATAGAAAGTAAGTATCAGACTCAGGATTTGAACCCAGTCTCCTCCTTACTCTGTATCTAGAGCTCTTTCCATTGCATTGTTCCATAGGGCTAAGGAAAAAAGAAATCTTTGGTCATTGGAATGAATGTGGAGGCTTCCACATCCTCCTAGTTAGGTAGACCCTGTAGGGAGGGGCTGCCAGTTTACTGGATTAAGGTAGAAACTTACAACTGATAGACAGTGGGGTCTGGAGTCAGGAAGACCTGAATTCAAATCAGCCTCAGACACTTACTAGCTGGGTGACCCTGGACAAGTCACTTAACTGCTGACTACCTCAGCTTCCTCAGCTGTAAACAGGGAGAATAAGAGCAGGTACTTCCAAGGATTATTGTGAGGATCTGATCAGATAATGTCTCCCAAGCTTTTAACCCACAGTCACTGCTGGCTATATAAATGCTGCTGTTCTTGTTCTTAGCTTGGAACACATTGGCTCAGTATTTTTAAGCTAGAGTGGCCAGATTTAATGGCAGCCTGGTGGTGTGCGTGCATGCGTGTGTGTGTGTGTGTGTGTGTGTGTGTGTGTGTATTTGTTGCCTAAGCTTCTTCTGAAGCCTGGCTCACTGCAGCTCGGGACTTAATCAAATCTGGTTTGTAAAAATGTCACCATCTGTAACTGGGTCACATAGCTTTCATTTGTAAAGCTCAGAGCAATTCCATTCAAAAATGGGAGATGACGCTAGAAGATTTGCTAATATTGTGTTATGAGTGATCCTGAAAAATCCTGTGTGTGTGTGTGAATGTGTATTGTGCGTGAGTGTATGTGTGTTTGAGTGTGAGTGTGTGTGTATACGGATGTGTGTATGTGAATGCTCTGGCTTTAAGTAAAGAGCACATTTAAATTATTTAGATGGGGAGCAGATGGAACAATGAAAAAAGTACTGGGTTTGAGTCAGAGCCTTGGGTTTGAAACTTGTCTCTGTTTCTTACTACCTATTGGACAAGTCATTTTCCTCTCCTTCCCTGGCCTCAGTTTTCTCATAGGCAAAATGGACTAGTTTGCCTCTGAGACCCCTTCTAGCTTAAATCCTAGATGCTTTGACCCTGAGTTTTGACCATGAATGCTTTTTGTTGCTGATTTCAGAAGTCCTAAATGAGGTTTCCTTGAAAAAGGAGTTGAACAAAAATATAACCAAGTCATTGGTTTTGGTAATTTGCTTGGTGAATTCCCAGGAAGTCCAGCTTTGCTTTTTTCTTGTGCTTTTTTGGCAGTACTCAGGCCCAACCGATCCAAGGGCCTAATGTGAGCTTCAATAGGGATTTTTTGTGTGTAAGCTCTAGGATGACCAGTAAGAATGATCATTAGAAATTCTTTCTTAAAGGTCCCTGTAGAGAGGCTGGATGCTGTAATAAATGGAGAGCACCTCCCACAGGGCCCGTCACATAGTAGGTTCTTTTAAACTTTTTGATTGATGGAGAGAACTTGAGATTTAGACACAGAAAGGTCTGTCTCCCAGATCTGCCAATTAGATATGCATAGATTTCCATGGACATGTGATCACATTAGACTGGGGAGTCCAGGCTCTCAAAGTTACTCTTAGACCAGCTTCTCAACTTCCATCCATGCAGCTCATTGGAGAGATGAACTCTTGCCTAACATCTTTCCGTTAATCCTCTACAGAAGTTTCCCTCTGGATGCTGGAGGCCCTCCTCTAGCAAGCTTCAATGTCCTCGTCTGTAAAATGGGCATAATAATACATGCTTGCCCTCCAGGACTGTGTGATCAGCAGGTGTCGCATGAGCACAAGACATCATTGTCACTATGCAGATAGATCTCCTAATGAGCAGCAGGCCATGGTCTTAAGGAGAGCTGACATTTACATTATTTCAAGTTCTCTTTCCATGTATTACTTCATTAGAGTCTCACAGGAAGCCTGGGGAGTAGGGAAGCTAAATATGATTATGCCTGTTTAACAGATGAGAAAAAAGCAGCTCAGAGAGAAGCTTATCCATGATTGCCCAGCTAGTAAGTTTTAAAGCTGGGGCTTCCCCTGGGTTACCTGACTCCAAGGTCAGTTTTCTCTCTTTAAGATCAGCGTTAAGCAAATGTAAAGCTGTCAGGAGCTGTAACTAGGGTTAGGTGGCTGGGGCTTTGCCTCAGGTACCAAAGTTTAGAAAGGCTGACTGTGCTGGCATCACATCAGCAGGGAAGTGACCACTGAGCTTAGCAGCTCCTTAGCAACCAGTTACAAGTAGCTCAAATAGGAAACTGCAAGTTGGTGCTCTTGGTGATAGGATCTCAGGTGAATTCTCTGCCAGGCTGGCTCTCCCTGCCCTGTTCCCGTCTCCTCCAGTGTGCTGTTGTGTCCCTCATATCTGTCTCTTGGTTTCTTAGGGCTTCTACCTGCATCATCTGAATTGAAGGGACCTTTTCTGCCACTTGCCCTGGGATGGACAGGGTCTCTTCTGCCTCTGAAGGCCTTGGTATTATCATCATTGTTTCCACCATTTCTTACTGGTTCCCATATTGATTGTCAGAAGCACTTTCTGTATCTGCCCAAATCCTGGTCATATTCCCACTTTGGGGGGCTCTGGCCAGTTCTGAGAGGGTGTTTGACATCATGGATGACTTACTGGACTCAGAGTTAGGAAGAACTGAGTTGAAATCCTGCCTCAGATACTTACTAGCTATGTGACCCTGGGCAAGTCACACACCAGTAGGCAGCATTCATATAGTGCTTTCATAGTCCTCTTTGAGGATGAAGGAGAAACCGCAACAAGGAAAAACACTGTGCGTAGGTTATTTCAAACCATGTGGTCACCAACCTCATGAAGGTACTATTGTGGGTAACAGTCACTTCTCTGTACACAGTTTCCTTTGTATGTCTTTGTTTGTATGGTCTTTCTCCCATTAGACTGTGAGCTCCTTGAGGTCAGGGACTCTCTTCCACCTCCTTTTTTATTCCTAGCACTTAACACAGAGACCAGTACATAGCAGGTGTTTGATGAATGTTTATCACTTGATAATGATCTGCTTTTTAAAGCACAAAGGTTTGCTTTATGGAAAGGAATGCACAATTTAGAAAGAATGGGACCAGGGCTCCTACCTTGCTGCTTTCATTTCAAATGGAGCGTCCCAGGGTGACAGTTTAATTCATGGCCCTCAAAGTTACTCTTAGACCAGCTTCTCAACTCTCGTCTATTTAGCTCCTTAGAGAGATGAATTCTAATAGGTTCATCGATGCATCCTACCAAGGACTCCCCAGGAATTGGAGCTGGCTGTGTGTGGGTCTCTCCCTCCATCTCCACAGTCAGGGGGGAGCTCTTTGCTGGTTTGAAGATGCTTTGGGTGCCATCAGAGGTGGCTGCAGTGGTTCTGGTGCTCTGTCCCTAATTATCCCCCCTTTCCCTTTCTCCCTTACTTCTTTTTTGCTCCTCTCTCATTTCCTAGCCCAGAAGCCTGCCCATCCTTCTTCCCTCCTACCTCCTGGCAGTGGACACCAGGGGGCACTGGTGGTCATTATACTCTATTGCACATCCCTTTTCCCTATCTACTCCCCAGGGACAACATGGATGGAAGGACCATGGTATTTTCTTGATATGGTAATCATGGGGTCAAACTTCACAGGTCATTTATGGTCTCATTTTGTGGAGAAGGAGACAGAAGCCCAGAGAGGACAGTTGACCAAGGCCATGCTGTAAGAGACAGAGCTAGGATTCAGACCCAGGTTCTCTGATTGTAAACTTGTGGCCGAGTGCTAATAGCAACTGGAAACTCTTTCTCTATCTGGAATCTCAGTTTCTTCATCTGAAAAATGAGAGGTTTGGGCCAGATGGCCTCAGAGGTTCCTTTTGGTCCTTAATCTATGGTCCTAAGGCCTCTAAGATGTTTTCTTATTTCAAATCTATAATCCTCTGATCCCTTCTGCAACCCACCCTCGTGGATGGCAAGACCAGGCTTCTTTGGGAGATGAATCCTGTCTGCTAGTGACCGGATGCTTCCTTAGCACAAGGAGGCAGTTTTTTCTAGTGAGACCCAGGAGTCAGTCAGACAGGAGCATGGCGGCATCTTGTTTTAGAAGAAGGACGGAAGGATCTAGTGGACTCAATATAAACCATCTCCTTGGAAACTCTCTGACACATGAAATCCAATTACTGAAAAGCAGTTGATCTGTGATTCATCTAATATCCTTGCTATTTCAGAGCTATTGTTCTGAAACCTTCAACATTTGAAACTATTTCAACGAATAAAATCATCATTTGAATATAAGGCATCCTCTTGCCATTCAGGATACTAATTTCTTAAGTATAATTGTATTGATGTGGAACAATTGGACCATAGATTTCTAGCTGGGGAGGATCTTAGGAGCCAGCTTGTCCAACTCCTCTATTTTACAGGTGAGAAAACCGAGGGCCTAATGATGGGGAATGTGTTTCCCAAAGTCACAGGGATCTTAGAATAACAGATTTGGAGCTGGATGTGACCTTGTAGGCCATCCAGTATATCCCCTCCTTGTATAGACAAGGAGACTAAGACCCAGGCAATCAATCAGTCAATCAATCAACATTTACCAAGTACCTCCTGTGAGCCAGGCACAGTGCTAAGTGTTGGGGGTACAAAAAGGGGCACAAGACAGTCCCTCCCCTCAAGGAGCTTACAATCTAAGGGTCACATGGGCATCAGTCTATTGACAGGACTTTGTTAAATGCCTGCTGTGTGCCAAGCAACATCCAGATTCTGGGGAAACAAGGACACAGAGTGAAACCATTTCAATTCATAAGAAGCTTATGGGTAAGACCACAAGTACATGTTTAAATATATACACAGTGACTATTAAAAAATAAATAAATACACACCAGTAAAAAACATGGAAGCTTGAGCGATAGGGTTTCAATACTTGGGCGGATGAGGAGAGACTTCCTGTAGAAATTGGCACTGAAAGCTTGAAGGAAAAGAGAGGTCTGGTGATGTGGAAGTGAGGAGGGAGGATGATCTGGGCATGGAGAAACCATTGCAAAGGTGTCGAGATGAGAGATGGAGCCATGGCTAGGCCAGTTTGGCCGAGCTGGAGAATTTGGGAGGGCAATGAATATCTAATGAGTTTGGAGAGGAAGACTGGGGCAGGGTCTTAGAGGGCTTTAAAAGCTAAACAGAGGAATTGGAATTTTTTGCAGCGGCAATAGGTAGTCACCGGAGTTTACTCAGTAGGAGAGCCACACAGTCTGATCTCCACTTTGGCACCAGTGTGAGGGAGGGAGCAGAGTGATGAGACCTGAGGGAAGGAGGCCAGTTATGAGATGGTGGCAGTAATTACTGAGACGTGATGAGAACCTGATGGCAGGAGAAATGGCAAGATTTGGCAGCTGATTAGCTCAAAGGGAGGAGTCAGCAATGGCCAGACAGAAGGGAAAGTGGCAGCTTCAGTACAAATGGGGGAGTCTGGAACAGGGGAGGGTTTGGGAGAAAAGATGAGTTCAGTTTTGGAAATGTTGAGTTTGAGATGTCTCCATGTAGCCTGTTTGAAATGTCCAAAAGGCAATAGGTGATGCAGGATTCCTGCTGAGGGGAGAGGCTTGGGGCAGGATATAGAGAGGAACATAGATCTGGAAGTCATTGGCATAGAGATGTGGGAGGGAGAGAATAAAAGAAGGGAGAGAGAGGGACACATACACACAGACAGATAGAGAGACACAGAGAGATAGAGACAGAGAGAGAAAGGGGTGGGGGAAAATAGGAGAGGAAAAGCGAGGGAGAGAGAAAGAGAGAGGGAGAAGGAGGGAGAGGAGAGAAGGGAGGGACAGAGAGAGAACCAGGCCAGAACAGCCTCAGGGAACAGCCACAATTAGGGACGGTGATATGAAGGATGAACTGGCAAAGGAGACTGAAAGAGCTGTCAGACAGGTGAGTAAGAGAACCAAGAAAGAGAAGAAAGTATTCGGGAGATGGTGGTCACTAGGGTTACTTACTGCAGAGAGACTCAGAAGGATTAGGAGTGAGAACAGACCGTAGATGGGCAAGTAGATCATTGGGGACTTGAGAGAGCTCTTTCAGTTAAGTGCTGAGGTTAGACATCTCAGTGCAAAAGTTTTTAGGTTCCTCACCTCTGGAAGGAGTGAGCAAGAGAAGAGGAAGGGGAGGCAGCAAATGTAGGCAGGTTTTTCAAGGATTGGGAGAGGGAGGGAAGACATAGCATGAGAACTGCAGGAAATGGTTGGATCTAGCGAGTCTTTTTTTAAGGATGGGGAGACTTGGGGAGACTTTGAAGGCAGTAGGGAAGGAAGAAGTAGATGGGGAGAGATTGAAGATTAGAGGTGAGGGATGAGTGAGGGGACAGTCTACTGAAGGCAAATGAAGAAGGATCAAGGGCACATGAAGAGGTGTTGGCCTTGCCAAGAAAGACTACCTCATCAACTTATAACTAGGGAAAGGAATACTCAGATGGGGTTTTGAAAGGAGACTGGGGAGATGATGGTCCTATTAAATGGCCTAAGTACAGGTCCATAGGTGAGAAAGAAGGGGGTGAGGAAGGTGTGGGAAACTGGAAGAGAAAGTTTGGAACAGTTTCTGTGGGGAGCGATTTGAGGAATTGATTAAGGATAAATAATAGAACTCCTTTGCTGGAGCCAGAGCCTGGTTGAAGTTGGAGGATGGGAATTTAAAATGTATCCCAGGGGAATGGTTGTATGCCTCCCTCTAGCAGAAGAGAAAGCACACAGTGAGGATAATCCCAGGCTGGGGGTCAGCAGGAAAACCCACAGAACAGTGATAGGACAAGTGGACAAGGGAGCAGGGGAAGGTGTAGTGTTGAAATGCCCGAGCACTGGGTTGATGTTGGAGGAGGAAAGCGAGGTAATGGATGGACTGAGAGAGTGGAGGGAGTGGAGGCACTGGAGGTTTCCAGGAGGGGAAAAGCAAAGGTGGCAAGTGGCTAAGCTGGATTTGAATCCAGGGCCTTGTAATCGGAATCCTGGCCTTCCTCTCGGCACTCTGCTTCGCTCCTGAGATGCCTCTCTACAGCACGACTGCTCCCTGGCTGTATTTGGTAAATTCAAGAAATGGTATTTCCTCCCACTCCATGCACTGGGATGTGAATTAGGGTTCGTTATCTGAATGTCTTGTGCCGGATGGTTGGGTAAAGACAATGTTGGCTCAGTTTTGTGACCTTTCTTATCATCTGAACTATAGAAGAAAGATTTCTGACTCTCCTGCTTGGTTTGTTATCTGAGCCATCTGATGTTCACCCAGGTGTGGTGGGGATAGGTGAGGCCAGGGAAGGTCAGAGTCAGTGCAAGCCAGACCTTACTGAGAGCTAGTACCCCCCTCCTTGCAGCTGCAGCTCCTGAAGGAAGAGCCTGGGCTGAGGTGAGCCACTGTCTGTCCCCTCACCCATCCTTCAGTGTTGGTGCAGCTCTGGACAGGCAGGGCAGTGGAGGCAAAAAGAGGCTTAGGGAAACCGGCCCTGAGGGAATTGGCCCCTTTGGTCACTAAGAATTGAGATGCTTTGTAGTCCAAATGGATGGTGGTGGCTGGAGCATCCTATGAACATCTTTGTGGGGAATGGTGTGAGTGTGTGTGTGTATGTGTGCATGTGTGAATGTGTGTATGTGCATTTATGTATATGTGTGTATGTGTGTGTGCGCATGTGTATGTGCACGTGTGTGTCCAGATAGTAGGAGAAATCCACAGGAGGGTTGCTCTGTGAGGAAAGAGGGAGAAGTGTGGTTCACAGCTCTTCCCAGAGTGTTGGGTTTGGAGTCAGGAAGCCCTGAGTTCAAGTCTTACATCAGCCACTCGCTGGTTCTGTGACTCTGTTGGAATCACTCAGCCTCCTTTGGCTCAGGCCTTCCTGAGCCCGCCCCTGTGTCACAGAGCTGTTGTCAGGACCAGATGAGATTATGTTTGCACAGTGCCCTAGAACACACTAGGTGCTCAATCAGTGCTTGTTCCTTTCCTTCCAAGTCACAGAAACTTCCTGGGCCTCAGTTTCCCTCTCTGTACTATGAGGGGGTTGGGCTAATTGGTCCTTGGTGTCCCTCTCAGGTTTAAATTTATATTCCTTTATGTGACTTCAGGCAAATTCCTTAATGTCCCACTGCCTCAGTTCCCTCATATGTGAAATGGGCTAGTGGTGGATGAATGGCTTCCAAGGTTCTTTCTGGCTTTTCCTCCATGAGGTTAGACAAGTAAGTTCCTCTCCCTGGGCCTCAGTTCCCCTTTCTGTAAAATGAGAAGGCTGAGCTAGAATGATTAACCTCTCTCTGGTTCTAGCTCTATGATGACCTTTTCATTGATAGGGAAGGTGCCCGGGGATGTGCTGAACCTCCTGCTTGCTCTTTCTCCTGATGCTGAGTTGTTCTGCCTCTGACACAAACACACAGCCTCTACATGCCTGTAGCAGGCTGGGAGTTCCCTCCAAGTGGTCAGCCCTCCTCCTTCTGCAGCCCTCCAGCCGGGGAGGCCTGTTCCACTTTGGGAAAATTCTATCCGTTAGGAAGCTTTTCCTGACATGGAGCCAAAGTCTGCCTCTTGGTAGCTTCCCCCGAGCTCGGCTCCTTGTTCCACCCTCTGGGACCTGGCAGCAAAATCCCAGTTTCTCTTGAGAGAGTTGAAGATGACTCATGCTCAAATCACTTGTACATCTCTCCTCTAGGCCCAGTGGCCCCGGTTCTTTCAGCCAGGCCTGGCTGTCATCTGAACTCCATCTAGGTCGTATCTGTCATTATTCACTTTTCCCTTTGCCTCCCTAATACTCAGCATGGTGCCTGGCACACAGTAAACTTTGCTTGCTTAAAGGCAGGGCACGCTTTAGTTTTGCTTTTGTATCCCTAGCATGTACTATTGTGCCTACCACATAGTTAATAATGCATGGCGATGGATCCCTATTGTGTGCACTCAGCACCCAGATGGACACAAGGCCTCGGACAGAGTGAGCACAGGCAGAGGGCACCCCAGCTCTCATTTCCCTCATTCTAGACAACATACTCCTCCTGGTGGAGGCAGTGGTAGGTTTAATTTTAATTGTTGGCTTCCATATTACCCTTTCCCCAATACATACCTGACCATGTTATTCTGTGTGCCTTCTCCTCCCACTCGGAAGCCTTCAGGGATTGCCCATAGCCTCCAGGCTAGGGGCTCTTCATCTGGGCTCCATGGACCTCCTAAGGGCTCTCTGGGTGGGTCAGTCCATGACCTTAGATGGAAAAAAGGACATTTCTCTTTTTACCACCTAGTTGAAATGGAATATTTCCTTTGACTATGAATTAAAAAAAATCATTCTGAGGATGGTCCATAGATTTAGCCAGATAGTTATGAGATAAAACGGTAAAACCCTGTGGTGAAATAAACAGAGTCCCTCCATGTTCTATCTCAGCCTCTCACTCTTCCTGACTGAGCTCACCTTTCTCTCCTCCACCCATTGCTTATTTGAGTGAAACTGGCCTGTTTGCTGTTTCTTGAATCTACCATATGTCACCTTTGCACAAACTGTGCCTGATGCCTGGGCCTGCCTCTTAGGACTCCCGGCTTCCTGTAGAGGCCCCCCCCCCCTTCTCCCCCCCTTCCCTCTGGCCTGAGGCCTCTTCCATGCCCACAATGAACAGCTTTCTGGATTTCACTTTGAATCCCATTGTATTTATTTACAAGTATTTATTTATATATTGTATATATGTATACATTTATTTATTTATACATTGTATACATATATGTATACATTTATACATTATATATACATATGAATCTGTTTATACACTGTATACACATATACATTTATATATTTATTTATTTATACATTGTATACATTTGTTTATTTATACATTATATTTATTTACCTGAGTTTGTTATCTTCCTTCTCCCCCAGCCCCAGCAAACACTAGCTCCTTGAAGGCAGACACTGGCCTGTATTTGAATCCCTTGTGTCTGGGCACTCAGTGATCACTTGTTGGTTTGGATTGGACCTGCTTACTTCTGGGGCCTAGTAGCTGGACACCCAAAGGCACTCACTGGTCTGCTCCATACTAAATGGTGTTCTTTCCGAAGTCTCACTGGCTCCCAGGAAGGGAAGGGAAACTTTCCATAAAGGTGAATGACAAACTCACCAGGTCAGTGTTACCAGGAGGGCCCAGGAAGTGACTGGGGAAGGGCAATTGCTGCCATCTTTGTTGGACAGCCCACTCCTGTTCCCTCCCTACCTTAGCTTTCAGCACAAGTCACTGGCTTCAGAGATGGTGGGAACAAGAGTTTCAGACTCAGGGCTTGTCAAAGTTGAGGTCAGGTTTTCAATCAATAATTAACATTTTATAAGTACCTGCACTTTGCCAAGGGCAAAGGCCTAGGGCTGATTGAAAGGAAAAGGGTGTGAGAATGTTCTGGGGCAGAGCAGCTTCTGCTTCATTCTCTGGAGGTGCTTTAGCTGGGCTTGTGGCAGAGGCAGCCATGTCCCCAGAATCCCCCAGCTCCGATCCTTCTCTTCCTGTGACCTTGGACAAATTGTCATACTTCTCTGGGCCTCGGTTTCCTCTCCTGTAAAATAAAGGGGTTGGACTCCATGGCCACAAGGTCCCTTCCAGTTCCAATTCCAGGGTCCTCATCTTTTAGAGACCCCTCCCCCAACATAAACACAGCTGCTCCTGATTCCAAATAAACAAGCCTCCCCTTCCTCTCCATCCTTGTTAATGTGACAGGGGCTTTGGGACAATCTGTCCTATCTGAGTAGGAACTGGGGAATGCCTTTCTTCTCCAGGGAGAAAGACGTTCCCTGTATGTGGTGGGAGCCTGCATCCCCCCCTCAACTACCAGGGTTGGAAATAACGTAAACAGTCAAGCAGGAATAAGCAGACAGGCAAAGAGACAGAGTGAGAAGGCCTCCCCAAGAATCTGAGCTCAGATCCTGACTCTGGCCAGTGATCAGGTTAGGGACCCTGATTAGGTCATTCAACTCATCTCTGGGCCTCTGCCAGCAAGAGGGTTGGCTTGGGTGATCCCTGAGGTTCCTCGTGGCTCTGAATCCTATGAAATGGGACAGGAATGAGGCTGGTGTGGTGAAAGGCCCAGAGTGAAAGCTTCTGGAAGGCAGGGATTGTATGGCCTTTCCTTAACCCTCAGGCTCAGCACATTTGTGGTTGCTCAGTCACGTTCAAATCTTCATGACCTACTTGGGGTTCACTTGGAAGAAATACTGGAGCAGTTTGCTGTTTCCTTCTCCAGATCATTTTACAGATGAAGAAGCTGAGGTAAACAGAGTTAAGTGACTTGCCCAGGGTCACACAGTTAATAAGTGTCTGAAAAGAGCAGCTAGGTGTCACAGCAGATCGAGCACTGGGCTTGGAATCAGAAGACTCATTTTTGTGAGTTCAAATCTGGTCTCAGACACTTACTGGCTATGTGACCCTGGGCAAGTCACTTAACCCTGTTTGCCTGAGTTTCCTCCCCTGCACAATGGGATTAATTGGAAAATGGTGAACCCTTTTCCAAGAACACCCCAAATGGGGTCATAGAGAGTCAGATGGGACTGAAAGGCCTAACATGTCCAAGGACAGATTTGAACTCAGGCCCTGCAAGACCTGCTCATCATCTGTTTCCACGTTTATTGCCTTCAGAGGGAGCTGGGCCCTGCTGCAGATGGGTTTCTGGAGGGGAAAGGTGGGGGCTGCAGGAGAAGCTACAGGTAAAGGGATGGTTTTAATTTGAGCCTGGCCAGATACCAGCAGATTAAGCCTCTGTAGTTCCTCCCTTTGCCCTTGCCTCTTCCTGCCCCCACTTTAGGCCAGTGTGCAGAGGTGACTAGAGACCCAGGAGGAGAAGCTTGGAGCCTTGGAGTCAGGAAGGTTGGGTACCTCTTGGAGGAAGGAAGCCAGCTCCTTAGAGAGCTACCTGAATATGTCAGGTGGTTTCCATGGCAGTGCCTCCAGTACCCTCTGGGAATGTGAGCCAGGGAGGACCAGGTGTTCTTTCCATGTATGCTCCAGGGGCATTTGGCCTCTCACTCCATCTCATTTTCACCTCCCACTATGAAGTTTTGGGGAAATTGAAAGGTGAGGAAAACCTGTTCTGCCCCCCTCCCAGTGGTGGGCCTAGAACATCTTAAACCTTACCCACCAAGAGTTCCTGCTCCATCCCTAATGCCTTCTTAACAGAGGAGGGAGTTCACCCCACCCTGCTCCCTGGTAGCTAGCTGTCTATTTTAACTAATCCTGCCTGTTAAGTATTTGCCATGCCCTTAGCAAGGGATGCTAAGGCCCTGATAAATATGGCAGCCTTCAAAATCAGTGGCCTGGGGCAAAGCCCCAAGAGCCTTGTCCTAGTTAGGGCCCTGACTATGGACCACAGAACACTACTCATTATCTTGTTTCTTCCTGAATTGCTCTTAGCAGTAAGGCTGTTAGGACGATAATAATAACGTTCGCTTGGTACTTTAAAATACCCTGTTAAGGTACAAAGAATAAACATCATTATCTCCATTCTAGGGATGAGGAAGACCAAGGTCTAAAGTTGTGGAATTATTTCCCTAAATACATATGCAGTAAGGGTGTGATGTGGGGTCTGAACCTGGCTCTCTCAACTCAAGATTCTCTCAACTGTACCATCTGGCTTAACTATGTGACACTTCCTGTGTGACTGTAGGTGAGCTCTTGAATCTCCCAGGGCCTCAGTGTCCTTATCTGTAAAAAAGAAGGCACTGGATAATATGACCTCTGAGCTCCCTCCTAGCTCCAGAAGCAGTGAGGTGGCAGAGTGGATGAAAAGCTGTGCTTGGGACCAGGGAGACCTGAGTTTGAATCCTACCACAGACACTTCCTGGATTTCAGAGTTCAGCCGACCTTCTGACTAGTGGTTTTCTATTTGAATTAATCCTTGTTAACTCTGTGCTAATTGTTTCTGTTTTATGAATCCAAGGGTTCCTAAGGCCCTTGTTAAAAGGAAGATTCTTTTTTTGGGTCTTTTCACTCATAAATGAGACAAAACCCAGGATCAAAAAGAGTTTGTTAAGGGTGGATCAAAGTAGCAACAAGCTGGCTGGGCTGGTCGGCAGGGATCAGCGAGCGGCAGCTTCAAGATGGTGCCAGCATTTAGCGATAACTTTCATAATGAGATAAAGATTGCTCAGAAAGGCCCGACGGGGCCAACACATCTCAGGTCCTCCCCAGGGTAGCAAGGATGGCACAATTTCCAGGTCCAAACAGCTAGGGGCTGACTTACTGCCTGACCAATAGTAGATAATCAGAAACTTCAGAGCACTGATTGGCAAGCAGGTTTGGGAACACTGGGCATAACTGTTGGTCTGGGCCCTCTACAGCAAGGTCACTCACCCTTCTTTGTGGCATGCAGCCCTGAGGCAGGCTGGTGAAGTCTGTGGACCCCCTACATACATGAAATTGAGGATATATAAAAACACATGTGTGAAATAACATAGTAGAATGCAGGAAAGCAACCATGTTGGAATATAGTTATCAAAATATTAAATGAAACCAAAACAAGTTCATAGACCCCTATAGTCTGAAGGGTGCTTTCCTGACTCCAAGCTTAGTCTACCCCCTAGCTCCCTTTAGAGCTAGAATGGACCCTGGGCAACTCAATTTACCTCTCTGGTTTCTTCATCAGCAATCACTAGCTTACCAACTGTATGACCCTGGGCAAGTCACATCGCCTGTTTGCCTCAGTTTCCTATGGGGGTCATAATAGCACCCACTTCTCAGGGTGGTCATGAAGATGAAATCCCACACTCTTTGTAAGAGCTCCTATCGAAGTGTTGGGCTTGTAGTAGGCCTACATAAAGGCTTATTCCCTACCTTCATTCATATTATGGCCTGTGTCCTCCATATTTCTGCTTTTTCTTCATGTCTCTTGTGTCTACATAGCCCAACACCAGGAATCTGATGGGCGTTCAATAGGTGTTTGTCCACCCATCACTCACTTGATGTGGCTTTTGCTGCCCCAGCTTTGGAGAAGTGTCTGGGTCCCTGAGGGAGCTCAGTCTAGAAAGGAAAGAGACACACCCTTGGCTGGAAGCAAGGACCAAGAGGAGACAAATCGTTGACTGTGGGCCCAGAAGGGCCCTGGGGAGCAGGGCAGCGCTTTCCTCCAGGGCCCACAAATGTCCCTTGACCTTCAAGCTCCCCTTTCTGGAGGTCAGGCAGTGATTTGCTCCCCATCCTAGTGCCCAGTTATGGGAAAGGGGCAATAAGCTGGACCTTGTGGGCCTCTGACTCTACTGAATGTCTTCCCCTTGAGGCTTCCAGCATAGCCCTCGGGCTGAGCTAATAGCCTCAGTGAATCATTGGCAGAAAATAGGGCAACCTCTCCTGAGGTCACTTGGTGTTATTTCTCCTCTTGGCTTTTTGCCCTTGACCCATCTTGGATCAGTTGAGGCCTAGGAGCCCCGGGCAGGGGGTGCTCTCATGTACATTATTTGGCCACAGTTAACGGCAGCTGTTGCTTGCCTGGGGAAGCCAGTCTGTTTTAGGGTTCAGTGGGTCTAGGAACAGACTTACCACCAAGGCATCAGGTGGCCCAGTGGACAGGATGTGGGGTCTAGAGTTGGGAAGAACTGAGCTCAAATCTTGCCTCAGGTGTTTACTGGCTGTGTGATCCTGCTCTTCCTTTATAAAAATAACACCTCCCTCTCAGACCGAATGAGACAGGATTTGTAAAGTGTTTTATAAACCCTAACGTGATATGTAAATACAAGCTGTTGTTCTTAGTCTATGCCGGTGACAGACACCTAATTATCATATAAGACCTGAAGGTCTTATACATGCATAGATTTAGGATCTGAAGGGACTTCAGGGGTCATCATTTGGTCCTCATATGGAGGGCAAATGGCAGAAAAATATCTAAATTGGGGAAGGGATATTGGGCCTGGAAAACACTCACCTGGGGGGTGGCCACATTCCTATCATATGGTAGCATCCTTTTAAAACTAATGATTCTTTAAAAAAATTTTTAATTTTAAGAAACTAACTAAAATAGACTTTCCCTCCTATGTCCCCTCGTTAAAATGACTACAAATGTGTCTAATTTGTATTCATTTATCTGTGAACACATTGTAGGTATTTTGTTTTTCTTTTTTCTTCTTTTGCAATTTAACATTTTTAACATTCTTTTCTTTTAAAATTTTGAGTTCCAGATTCTCCCCCTCTCTCCTGTTCCTTCCCCACCCACTGAGAAGGCAAACAATCTACCAATTACACATGTGAAATCACGCAAAACATATTTCTATATTACTTACATTGCAACTTCTCTCCCTCCAAAATAAATAAGAAAATGATACTTCAGTCTCCACCCCAAGGCCTTCAGTTTCTCTCTCTGGAGGTGGATGGTGGTTTTTTTGTTGAGTCTTTTGGAACTGTCCTGGATTATTGTATGGAGCAGAGTTGTCAGCGGGTCATTGTTACAGCCTCCCATTACTGTGCACAATGATCTCCCCGTTCCTCTCACTTCACTTTTCATCAGTTCATAGAGTTTTTGTCATGTTTTTTTTCTGAATCCCCCCATCATTTCTTATAGCATAAAAGTACTAATCATGTGCCATCTGAATAATTTATACAGTCATTCCCAACTTGATCAGCATCCCCTCCATTTCAAGTTCTTTTGCAGGCAATTTTTTCAAGCCCCTTCTCTTGCCCCCTCCCTCCACCTCCATCTCTCTTTTGGCATTTTATCGTGTGCTGGAGGGGAGACCTCCTTTGAGTTAGATCAACCAGTTCCCTAGCCTGACTCCCTGACCCCCAGCTTTCAAGCCACATAAAAAGTGCCTACTGTGTGCCCAGCATTGTGCTAAACACTGGGGGATACAAAGCCAGTGCCTCCTCTCTAGGGGTTCATATTCTAATGCAGGGAAACTCTACCATCTTTTCCATCCCTCCAATGGACCCAAGAAGCTCACGCTTCCTGCTGCCTTCTGTGTTGCTTAGTCTTGTCAAATTGTTACTACAAACTGACTTTCTTTTAATTGTTCTGAAGCCTCAGCCAAATTGGGCCAGAAAGTGTGAAGAGGCGATCAGGGGCTGTGCTAAACAGAGACAGAGAGAGAAACGGCATCTTGGGATGAACGCTAACCAAATATAGCAAGGTGAATTCCATGCAGTAGCTGATTTACTCCTGCTGCGGCTATTCCCACTTTCAATCACTTTGTATGTGCTGCTGTTTGCAGAGCATTGTCCTGGGAGTGGGGGTAAAGCTACGATCTTTCTCCTTAGAATGTAAGCTCCTTGAGGTCAGGGTTTTTTTTTTCTTTTCTCTAGATTCCAGCATCCTACCCAGTTCGTGGCAATAAGTAGGGACGAATACATTCTGGATGATTGATTACTCATGGTGCCTGCTTTCCAGCAGCTCACATTCTAGGAGGAGGCAAAGACAGAGAAGTGATTGCAAGAATTGATATTACAAGATGAATCCAGTAGTGAGTCACAAAACAAACTGCCAAGGGATCTGTGAAGAGGGAAGTCTCTGTCAGTTGAGCCCAGTGGGTACCTGAAGGCCATGCCTTCATTCCCTGATGGCTTGTCTTTCTTTTGTTGGTGGCTTCTGGGACAAAAGTCTAAGCCCCCCAGGTTAGCTTTTAAAGCCTTGGATAGGCTGGGCCCAGTCTGTCTATAGGACTTTATTCCCCCTCCCATGCTGTGATTTACAGATCAACTGGCATCTCTGCTCTTTGTGAGGCTCCTAGGTGGTGCCATAGGGCACAGAGTGCGGGTCTGGATTTAGGAAAAAGTAAGCTCAAATCCAGCCTCAGACAGCCTCAGCTGCGTGACCCTGGACAAATCACTTAAATTCTGTCCACCTCAGTTTCCCCAACTGTAAAACTGCCTACCTTATAGGGATTTTGTGAGGATCAAGTTAGAAAATATTTGGTAGGTACTTAATAAATACTTATTCTCTCCCCGAACCCTTCCTTACAGTCTTTGTGCCTTTCCTGGCCATTCCCTGTGCCTGGTATGCATTCCTTGTTACCTCCACCTCAGAATCAATCACTCTCTTAAAGACCAGCTCAAGCACAACCTGCTCCATGAAATCTTTCTTGGTCACCCCCAAAGGCCCTGCCCTGCCAAACTGCCTTCTATTTAACCACTTTTTTGCACATTAGTATTGATTCTCTTTAAATGTATGCTGTGTGTGTTCTATATGTCTTTGTCTCCCTCATTAGGGCAGCTAGGCGGTGACATAGTGGATAGAGCACCAGACCTGGAATCAGGAAGATCTGAGTACAAATCCAGTTTCAGGCATTTACTATGTGACCCTGGACAAGTCACTTCACCCCATTTGCCTCAGTTTCCTCATCTGTAAAATGAGCTAGAGAAGGAAATGGCAAACCCCTCCAGGATCTCTGCCAAGACAACCCCAAATGGGATCACGGAAATTTGGTCACAACTGAAAATGTTTGAACAACGAAAACAACAATGGTCTCCCAGTGTCCGAGGCTGGGTTTGAACTCATGAATATGAGTTTTCCTATTTCCAAGCCTCTATCTATTGTGTCACCTACTACACAGCAGTGCTTATTAAATGCTTTTTACTTGATTTGATTGACTGAGTCTAGATGGAGGTAGCAGTTTAGTCGGGCTTTAAAGAATATAGAGAAGTTGGCTTAAAAGAATAATGCATGAGAAGAAGAGGATTAAGGAAGAGAAAGAACCTGTCCACCAGGGGCCATGATAGCTCAGGACCCAGGCAAATGGGAGCTGCTCACTCACCTCCCAGCTCCTGTTTTGTTTCTCCTTTCTCTGCCAAGGAGAATGAACTGTCAAAGACAAAAGACAAATCGTTGGGAGGCCTTGACATCCCAAAGAACCAGCTCATACATGAATCAAGTGCAAGGATCTGGGCACAGTTCCACACCCATGATCCCTCCTCTCTTCACAGGGGGAGGGAGGTACATTCTCATACTTCTCCCTTAGGAATTATGATTTTTCTACCAAGAAACTTTTTTGGTAGTGTTTGGAGCCTTTGGCCAGTGGACGCCATATTTGGACAATCCCCCTCTACAGTCTGGGTCACCTGCGGGCGTATCTTTTTTTGTTGAAGAGAAAGCTGCATTTCCTGCACATGTCTATACTCTTCTATCCCCCCATTATGTTCATGCAGATGATGGCCTTTGAGATCATTAGGTTCAACCAGAGTCATTTCTACCATAAGACTAAAGTTTTGCCCAGGACACCAGGATGGTTGGACACTGCCCCCCTGTGGTGACTGTTCCTTGTCACTTCTCAGGTTTCATCAGCGTGGACCACCTCGTATGTCACAACTAACCCAAGGGCTACTGTTGGTATAATTACAATGGGGGAGGCCCTTGCTACCCCACTGGCCGGACCCTCTTCTGTGCCTCTTGGGCAGCCTCACCCTTCTCAGATGTTTTTGCCCCATGTGAAAATATTTCTTGTTATGACTCCAAATCCAAGCCCTTCATTTTACAGGGGGATGGATATCAAGTTCGGTGACAGGCAGGGGGCTAGCCCATGCTCAAACAGCCAGCTAGGGCAGAACTCCCATCTTCTAATTCCCATTAGTGTTCTTTCCACTACACAAAAGTTTGCTCTGTCTTTACATTGAATGACTTTGAAAGAGAGACATCAGGAGTAGTGACCATCCCCTGGCCTGACCGATTCAATCATTCTTTTCAATATTTTAGTATTGTAGTTCAATATATCAATGATTTGTGGTTATATCTTTAGGGTGCAACCTCTTCTTCCCTTAGCCGAGAGTTTTAGGAGTTGCTGTGGCCATGATGTTTCATCCATTGGTAATTGATCTGGTGATGAGGTTCTCCTGATCTAGCTGGCTTGGCCCTCATGACACATGGCTACTCAGTCCATTGCCAGCCTGGACTCAAAGTCTTCCTGGCTGGGAGATTGCTCGACCAGCTACCTGTACTCCACAATTAAAAATATTTATTACCTAAATAATGTATGATATCTGCAAAGAGACTCTATCCTAAGAAAAATCCAGCCTGTAAAAATCCAGGCTTCCAAAACATGGAGGACTGGCTGTCATCCTCCAAAGGAGTTTCACTCTGTATGGAGACATAGACTCAAGTCCATCTCTGCCTGACCACGGGCAAAACATCTCACATCTGTGCTGTCATATGTGAGATAAGGGAGATGGAGCTCATCTCCAAGGGGCCTTTCAGCACCGTCATGTTCTGCTTCTCCAACATCATGGGATTTAGAGTAGGAAAAGCCTTTAGGGGTCACCTGACTAAACTCCCCCTTTCCAAAGATGAAGAAAATGACCCCCTGAGAAGTTTCGTAATTTGCCCAAGGTCACCCTGGTCGTGAGCGGCAGCGCTGGAATGTGATGCCAAAGCCAGTGCCTAACTATCCCAGGCTGTCCCATGGTTCCTCCCCCCATAATAACTTTAATGTTTAACAAATACTTATCTTGGCCCTAAAATGTGCCAGGTGATGCTGAGGTCACTTCCCTGAAGCACATTGTCCAGGAAAGGAGCTAGGGCACATGATTTACAAGAATTGGTACCCTGGAAAAAGAAGCCAGTCTACATGAGGCTCTGGAAAACCCAAGCCTGGTCTGTGTTGAGGCAAGCTCTGCAAGTCGTTCCCTGGATTCCTTTTGGACAGTGAGAATCCCAGAGTAGCAGGAAAAACTGAGATTTAGGAGCCGATGTAAGAAGGGAGGGGGAAGAGAGGGTGGGAGGCCCAAGCAGCTGTAGGCAGGCAGAGATGACTGCTCACTGTTTCATAACAAAAACACGGCTGACTCCATCCTCCTTGTTTTGAAATCCCCTGCACCTGGGCAAGCCGTAAACCCAGCTGCAAGGACTGAGTGTCCAGATGCCAGAGTGAATATGTGGAGTGGGACTGAGAAGTAGAGAGTGTCTGAGGCCTCAAAAGGCAGCATGGTGTGGATAGAGCAATGGACTTGGGAAGATCTGGGTTTGAATTCTGTATTTGACACTAGCTACATCATCCAGTTGTTGGGGCAGAGAGATGGCACAGTGGATGGAGTGTTGGGCATGGAGTCAGGAAGACCCGAGTTCAAATCCAGCCTCAGACATTTACTATCTGTATAACCCTGGGTGAGTTGCTTGACCCTGATTGCCTCAGTTTCTTCATCTGTAAAATGATCTGGAGAAGAAAATAGCAAATCACTCCAGTTTCTCTGCCAAGAAAACCACAAATGGGGTCACAGAGAGTCAGTTGGGATTGAAAGGAGAGAACAACAGTAACCGTAACACCACCAGCAACTAGTTTGCTTCCTCATCTGTATAATGAGGACTTTGGACTCAGTGGCCTCTAAAGTCCCTTCCTGCTTTGACCATGACTCCAAGACTGGATCTTTTCTGGGGACTGGATTCACTAACTCACTTAGTGAGACTAACCTCAAGTAGAACATAAACTCCTTGAGGACAGGGTGTGGATTGTTCTGGTCCTGGTATCTCCAGTACCAAGCACAGTGCCTTCCACAGTCATAAAGGGGTGTGTTACAGTGGAAAGGGCATTGGCTCCTCAGACAGAGGACCTGGGTTCAGATCCTGCCGCAGTAAACACCAACAGTGTTTTCTTGGCCAAGGCACTGAACTGTCACTGGACGTCAGTGTCTTCAGCAGTAAGCTAGGGGGCCTGAAATAGGCAGTCTAAAGGATTTCTACAAGCTTTTATGATTCTATGAAATAATAATTCAATTTAATTTTAGTACTTTAATAAAAATAATAATTAAAGATGGGGCCTGAGTTACCCAGTTACTCTCTAAAATTGAGGTTCTTAACCTGGAGTCTGTGAATGAAAAATATTTAATAACTATTTCAGAACACTTGGTTTCCTTGGTAATCATCTGTAATTTTATAGATTTTACAGCATTATTTTGAGCTTGGGTCTGCAGTCTTCACCAGGCTGCCAGAGGGGGTTGGGAACCCCTGCTCTAAAGTGAGGAGTTTTCCAAGAAAAGGCCTCTTTCCCTAGTGAAGTTGGGGTTGTTTCTAAGAACTCTTTGGCTAACAGAAGGTGCTATAAATGTCTTAAAATGGTAAAGACAGGACTGGCCCTGGAAGTGAGAGGAAGAAGAAGTAGGAAGCTCCCTGAGGGCAGGTCTGCTTCTGACTTTCTGTCTTTGTGTCCTCAGTGCCTGCCCAGAGAGCACTGCACATAGCAGGGACCCACTAAAGCTTCTTCCACATGCCCCAGCATCAGCCCTGCTTGCCTTCCTCCCATCTACCACTGAGTTCTGGACTGGGGATGGGGGAGTGTGGGAGCAAGACTGGGGAGAGGGAAAGGCGAGGGCTGCCACTTCTTCAGTTGATGCTGGGGGGGGCTAGGATTAGGGATGTGAAGAAGGAGGACTTTACCTGACCCTCCAACTGTTCTCCTGGTTTGCATTATTACTGAAGCACTATCCTATCATTGTATTGAAATGCCCCAAATGTAATTGCATTAGTATTTGATGGGATCACAAATCTGAAACTGTTGGGGATCCTTGAACCATCCAGTTCATTGCCCCCCCATCTTACTAGTGAGGAGACTGAGGCCCAGGGGCAGTTGAATGACTTGCCCAAGGTCACAATGTCAGTAAGTGTCAAAGGCAGGATCTGAACCTGGGTCCCCTGCCTGTAGTCACTGCCCTTTTCACTTTGAAATCCAGTGCCCAGTGAACTCTCTATTTGAGGAGGATTGATGGAAAGTGGTGGGAGAAGGAAAGAGAGCAAGCCTGTGTCATTTCTGTCAGAAGTGGTGTGGGCTCCACACCTGGGGCTCCCTCCCCACCCCCTAGCTTTGGATCTGGCAGGGACACTAGGAAACCACTTAGTCCAACCTTCCTGCTTTATACACACACACACACACACACACACACACACACACACATACACACACACATCCAGAGAAACTATTATGGATGTATTTTATATATACCATTTTATAAAAGCATATATATATATTTATACAAACATATATACTTGTATGTGATATAAATATAAATAAAAAGACAGAGAAGGAGAAGGAGATGGAGGAGGAGAAGAAGAAGAAAGGAGAAGAGGGAGAGAGAAGAAGAGAGAGATGGAGAGAAGAGTCTGAGTGCATGGAGGCCAGACCTTCTGAAGTTGGGTTTGATAACTCGGTCTGACTCATTTCATTTCCTCAGGCTCAGGGACGTTGCCTGTTGGAGAAGAAAATGCTTTCAGACAAGGTTAGGAGTCTCTACTCCAGCAGTCAGCACCTGGAGAACTAACCTGTAGGTTGTAGGGCTAAAGATGCTTTAGACCAGGGTGAAGAGTGAGCTCCGCCTGCTGGTTCTTTAGGGTCATTACACAATTACAAGATGCTGGTGATGGTGGAAAGACTTTGTGGTTGTGCCAGAGACCTGAAGGCAAGGCTTTCTGGCCAAGTGGGTAGAGCCTATATCACAAATGTCCTGGGTTCAAGCCCTGTCTCCGACCCATATGTGACATAACTCTAGGCAAGTCATTAACTTCTCTATTCCCCAGGCAGCTCCAAGATTTGCATTATAAAACAAGGGTTGCTCTGTCTTGGCAGAATAAAATTTCCTTCTTGGGAACTCCTTACACTATTGAAATCCCAAGTTGGATCAAATAAAAGAGGTGAATACAGTTGTTGAATGTAAAGTTGGTTTCATTCAGTTCCTTAAACTCAAGGGCCATGTAGACATTGGCTGTGTCAGCAGCATATTTAAAGGGTTGAATTCAAATCCTGATTTGGCTGCATACTCCCTGGGTGACTTTAAGCAGCTCACTTAGCTTCCCAGTTTAATTCCTCATAAGTAGAATGAGGGGTGAGGATAGCTGAGGTGTCTTCCAGTTCTAAATGTATGATCCTCTGACCCAGGACTGAAGACCCTTCTCATGCTTTGTAAAATGAGCATTTCTTTTGCCCGAATGCTCTATTTTTCTTTTTTTTTTAATTCAGTTCAGTTTGATTTGATATTTATTCATTGAGCACTAGGTGCTGGGGATACAAAGACAAAAAGTGAAACGGCCTTTCCCCTGCCTTCAGGGAGCTTCTACTCTACAACAGATAAACCGATAAGAGAATGAAAAATGTTCACAAGAGAAGTTGGCGTTTGTAATTCCTTGGGCTGGGAATGGGCCCCTGCTTCATTTTTTCATCCCCCAAACCCACTCTTCCTCAGCTCAGTTGTGGCAGCTGTGGTCAGGCTCCCTAACAACCTGGGGAGGTCAGAGAAGGTCTCCATGCAAAAAGTGATTCAAGTTGAGCCTTGAAGTGAGTTGTCAATGCCAAGGGACGAAGGGGGGCCAGGGTTAAAGGCATGGGGGCAACATGAGCAAAGACACAGAAATGGGAGATAGAATATTGTATATATGGGGAAGAGGGAAAGGGCCACTTTGGCTAGAATGTAGTTTCAGGGAAGGGAAGAGATGCACAATAAAACTGGAGAGCCATAGGTTTATATTGTATACTAGAATCAAGTGAGGGCAGCTAGGTGTTGTAGCAAATAGAGATCCAGTAGTCAGGAAGACACGAGTTCAAATCCAGCCTCTGTACTAACCAGCTGTGTGACCCTGGGCAAGTCATTTAACCCTGTTTGTCTCGTTTTCCTTATCTGTAAAATGACTTGGAGAAGGCAATGGCAAACACTCCAGTATTTTTGCCAAAAATCCCCAAAGGGGGTCACAGAGTCAGACATAATTGAAAAACAACTGAACATGGGGGCGGAAAAAAAACATCTGAACAACAGACCCTCTTGGGAGGATCTGAGGCCTTTTCTGCAGGGCAATGAAAGACCTGTGAGATATATATATATAGATAGATAGATAGATAGATAGATAGATAGATAGATAGATATAGATATAGAGATAGATAAATAGATAGATAGATAGATAGATAGATAGATAAATAGATAGATAGATTTGCTTTTTGGAGGGGGAAGGCAGGGCAGTTGAGGTTAAGTGACTTGCCCAAGATCACATGGCTAGTAAGTGTTAAGTATGTGAGGCTGGATTTGAACTCAGGTCCTTCTGACTCCAGGGCCAGTGCTCTATTCACTGCACCAGGTAGCCACCCTGACCTGTGCTATTTTGTCAGCTGTGTGGGGGAGAGTCTGGAGTGGGGAGAGACAGGAGGCACGGAGACAGATTAGGAGGCCGTGGAATCATCCAGATGAAGGTCTGACCTGGAGTGACGGCCCTGGGAGTGAGGAGGAGGGGATGGATAATGTGGAGGCTGGATCAGTAAGATGTGGGATCTGATGGGATAAGGAGGCTAAGGAAAGGAGAGAGTCCGGATGACTCTGAGGGGGTGAACCTGAGAGACCAGAAGGCTGGAGCCAGCCCTGGATGGAATCAGGAAGCTGTTTAGCGTGGGAGTCAAGGCGATGGTTCTGTTTGGGACGTTGTTGGCAAAATATAAACTCAGTTGTTGTCTCCCGCATCTTGTGTTTGCTCTGATTTGTCTTTAAACTTGAAGTAAATGATCCTTCAGGCCCTCTCCCCAGGGCATGATCTCAGAGGCTCTCTTTGAACACTGTGGTTGTCTCCAATTTCTTCTCTCTCTCTCTCTCTGGTGTGTGCACAGTTGCTTACAGGTATCTCCCCCGTGAGCCAGAGGCTCCATGGAGTCAAAGACTGGATTCTTGCCTTTTTTAGTATCTCCAGCACCAAGCACAAGGCGTCACACATAGTAGACACTGAACAAGTGTTTGCTGACTTGACTCCCATATGGAAGAAGGGGTGACCTTTTTCCACTTGGACCCCATGTGTAGAATGAGGAAGTTGCAAAGAAGCCAATTTAGGCTTGAAATAAAAGAAAAAGTCCTGCCTGTGAGAGCACAGGAGGCCTGGCTTTGAATCTTGGCTTTCCCCCTCTCTAAATGTGTCATTTTCACTCTCTGGGACTCAGTTTCTCCATTTGTACTCAGGCTGATAGTCCCTTTCCTGTGCCATGATTTTATTCTAACATGGACAAAAAGGTCACATGGCCTTGACTGTGAGGTGATGTGCAGGGAGACAGGGACAGAAAGATGGGAAGAAAGATACCCTCACCTTGTTAAGCGACTATGTGTATATACACATGTAAACAAACATAGAAACGAGATACAAGGCGATAGTTTTATATGTATACACATATGTGCATACATGTGCACGCCCACACATGTACACATGCACATATGTTATAGGTATGTAAATGTACCTGTGTGCCCATGTGTATATGTACATATGTGTGTCTATGTATATGTACATATCCATATATGTATATATTGAAGAAACATTTCTATAGCACTTAATATGGGGCAGCTAGAGGGTGAAGTGGATAGTGCATGAGGTGTGAAAACAAAAAGACCTGTCTTCCTGAGTTCAAATCTGGCCTCAGACACTTACTGGCTTTGTGTCCCTGGGCAAGTCACTTGATCCTATTTGCCTCAGTTTCCTCATATGTAGATGAACTGGAGAAGGAACTGGCAAACCTCTCCAGTATCTCTGCCAAGAGAACCCTGGGTGGGGCAGGAAGAGTGGGACAGAACTGAACAACAATGGTAGGAAGTGCCAAGCACTATGCTAAAAGCAGAGGTAAAAACAGAAAAAGTTAAAGTAGCCTCTGCCCTTAAGGAGTTTATATTCTACTGGGAGAAACAACAAATCTGGGTGGGGTTGGGGGCCACCAAGGGCTTCTTTGATCTTAAAAGCTACAGGCATGATGAGGAGGGGCCTAGGGAGATAGATGGAGACCTTGGGAGTGGGATGGATCATGATTTCAGAACTGGGGTGGGTGGGTGGTGGTGGCTGGATAGGAGGAGGGAATGAAGTGAAGCCTGGCCTGGTCTTTCCTGACCTAGTTTTCTGGGAGAGACAGTCAGCTCTAGGGAGAGTGAGGTCCCCAGGGAAGAAGGCCTTCCAGGTCAGGGTCTGGGGTGGGGGTGGCAATGGGGCAGTTGGAGGAGAGATTGTGGCAGATAATGTTCCCATTTCCTTAGGCTTCTCTTGAAAATCAGTCTTGTTTTTAGATGTTTCATTACAAACATAATATTTGACATCAATATAGCCAACAAAATTTGTTTTATAATTCTATACATATAAATAAATTTATTTTAACACATAAAATGTCATAGCTTCTCTATTACTGCCTCTCAATCTCCATAGGATCTTGGATCAGATTCTGCCCCCATCACTTATTACCTGGGTCATAGATCTAGCGCTGGAAGGGACTGTAGAGACCATCCCTCATTTTCAAGGTGAGGGAAGGTGGTGACGTGACAAGGATCACTTCCTCTGTGGGAATCACTTTCCTTGTATGTCAAACAAGGGGACTCAGGACCTCTGAGGACCCTCCCAGCTCCGGATCAGGCCTCCTTCCATGCACTGGTGCTTTTTGTCCATTTGTCCTGGATCACTGGAGTTCCTGTGCACTACATTCTTTTGGGTCTATCTGCCTCCTTCCTTTCTCATACATTCAGAAACACTTTCCCAGGTATCTTTGTGTTCCTTATATTTCCCAGTTTTATTGGCGCAATAGTATTCCGTTACATGAATGAAGCATAATTTATTTAACCATTTCCCTGCTGTTGGACATTTAGGTTGTTTCTTGTTGCTTTTTGTGCATTTAAATAATGCTGCTATAATTTTTGAACAAAGAGTCCCTTTAAAATTTTGGCTAACATATAACAATTTCAAGGACGTAAGTATTGGTGAGAGCCCTACTCATCTATCTGCCTGAATTTGTGTTGGCTCATTCTACTAACTTGTACCGTGATCTTAAGTGTGTTTTCTCTCTCTTTTATTCCAGTTGCAAATGAAGCAGGAGACAAGGCTGGCAGACCCCTCGCCCGCTTCTCTCGTAAGTACAGTCTCATTGCTATACTTACCCCCTTACTGGGAATCCTCACTTAACCTATACCTGTGTGTCATGGGGGAGAGGGGCAACATTCTCCCTGTGGCAGTAAAGAGACTACCATTCTTGCATATCATGTTTTGAGGTCTCTGGCTCATGAACCTGTGGGGACCTGGTGGGGAGGTGACCCTAGGAGAGGCTTGGAAGCAGGGTTCTTGTTACTGGAAGCTGCTGGAGGAGAGAGAACACAGGCTAACGATTGCACTTATGGTTGGATTGTCTCCCCTTTACCTAACCCCTATGGAAGCTCAGGCCAGACCCTTTCAATCTGCTTTATGTTCAAGGATTCCTAGTTATGATTAATTATGGAATAACATTAATTATGAAACAGCAAAATGTATGTGATTAACAAATTCAGGGCTACTTCTCAAGGCTGTTTTCCCTCAGGTGACTTGGAATGTTTTATGGACAAGGTTAACCTTTTGTCTTCCTTACACTTGCACAAGTGGGTTTGAAGGATCTCCAACTTTAGACTGTGTGAGAAAACCAGAATGGAAAGGAGAAATGATCTGCTTCAGGCAAGACTGAACCAGAAGTCAACATAGCTCCTTTAAATTTTGATGCCCTTGGGCAAAGACCCTGTCACTTCGTCTTAGTTACAGCTCTGCTCCTGACTGGCTAATGTCTGCCTTTCATCACTCAAATGATTCATGAGTCATTTCTCCTTCTGCTTTCTCCTGTGGTGGCCTTCCCACCGTCATTCCCTGTGCGAAGGCAAGGACTTTGGTACAATTGTGATAAAGGATAGTAGTATACTATAGTAGAAAAAATCCTGGACCTGGAGCCAGAAGATCTAGGTGTGCATTAGCTCTGCTTTCTTACCTCTGTCACCTTGGGCAAGTCACTGACCTTCTCTGGGCTTCAGTTGCCTCCTCTGTAAAGGGGGGGGGTTGGACTTGATAGCCCCTCCAGATCCATGGATGGTGCGCGGCCATCTCCCTCCATAGTAGGGAGCCACTGGAGCAAATACTCTGAGGCTTTCTGGGTCAGGCTGCCTCGTCACTGGACTGTGACCTGACAGTTCCTCCTGCATGAATGAAGAAAAGAGAATTTGTTATTGTTGTGGTTGTCCAGTCATGTCCTACTCTTCATGACCCTGTTTAGGTTTTATTGGCAAAGATACTGGAACAGTTTGCCATTTCTTTCTCCAGCTTACTTTACAGATGAGGAAAGTGAGGAAAATAGGGTTAAGTGACTTGCCCTGGGTCACACAGCTAGTAAGTGTCTGAGGCCAGGTTTGAACTTACAAATATGTCTTCCTGACTTAAGGCTCAGCACTCTATCCACTGCAGCGTCACCTAGTGGTCTACTTCATAGACTAAGCAGAGCTGGGTCTGGGGCACATTCCATGGGATATGCAGGGTCTAAGGGAGAGAACACTGGGTTGGGAATAAGAAGATGTGGATTCTCATCGTTACTTCACTACTGTTTCATTGAGCAAACTATTCTCTTTTTGCTTCAGATGTCATAGAGAATTTGGGAAATGTTTCCAGTGATTTGGGTAGAACCTCAGGGTAAACTTACAGCATGGCATAGAGCAAAGACATCCAGGATCTGCTGACCAGGGTGGCCTGAGACCTGTATCATTTAGTGGGAGCATCCAGATGGATGAGATCGCAGTCCCAATGGACAATTGAGTTTGAACTTGCCAAGTGTTCCAGTAGACTCTGTCAAAGGGCTTATTCTAACATGTGTCTCCCTCTCCCCTTCTCTCTCTTTCTGGTCTCACCATTTTTGGACTGCTTTCCCCACAACTATTTTTACCCAAATTTGAAGAAAATGCATGATAACGAAGGAGACTTAATCGCTCCAAATTTTAAAAATTGTGTAATGAAGCCCTTGCTACCCACATGCGACATTATTCATTGGCCTCCCACCTGGAATCATTATTTCCAAAATGAGTCTTGCCTCCCCCAGTTCAGTAGGGGTGACGAATACACTGTGAGAACCCCACCCATGTTCCCATCCCCAGACCCAGCGTGTGCCAGCCCAGCGTGCAGGCAGAGGAAGAAGATGAAGCCTTCGCTCAGCTGAGCTCAACTCCCCGTACTGAGAAAGCTGGACCTAGCCTTCAGCTCAGTCTTGTTCTTGGCCAATTCAGTCCAAAGCCACTACCATCCACTTCAATTCTACAGACGTACAATGAGCAGCAACTGTGTGCCAGGCACCATGCTAGGCATTGGGCATATGGCTCAAAACAAAAACAGCCCTGCCCTCAAGGGACCTACATTCTATTTGGGAGAAACAATATGTTTACAGAGAAGCAAACCCAAGTAAAGGGCGTCCCCAAAGTCTTAGTGCTATTTTAAGCTATCGAGACTTAGAACAGCACTAAGACTTGGATAGAATAAATACAAAGTGGTTTTTCAGGGGGAAGGGTACTCATAATTGGGGAGAATGGGACTGGTCTCCTCTAGGAGGTGACCTCTGAGCTGCTCTTTGAAGGCTCCTAGGGAACATACAGGGCAGAGGTGGGGAGAGAAAGCTTGTAGGCATGGGGGACGGCTTATGTAAAAGTGTGAAGGTGGGAGACTGAATGTTGTGTATGGGGAACAGCACATAGGCTAATTTGGTTAGAAAATCTCATCATAAGATATTAGAGTTAGGAAGCCCTGGGTCTGAATCCAACTTTAGACAGACACTTATCAGCTGTGTAAACCTGGACAAGTCATTGTCCCTAGTCATTGTCTCTGGTCCTTGGTTCCTCATCTGTGAAATTGAGAGGGTCAGACTGGATGGCCTCTAAGATTCCTTCCATCGATGATCTGATGATCAGTGCTTACTGCCAGTGGTTCTACCTGTGTGACCTGGTGCAAGCCCCACTTCACCCTATTGGGTCTCAGTTTCCTTATCCGTAAAAATGAGAATGTTGGACCCCTAAGGTTCCCTTTCAGCTCTGATTGGTAAGGCTGAAATGTCCCTTGGAAGAGGCGTTCCCATATATCGATAGGAAGTTCACCACTCAGTTCACAATGTGCTCCCACAGACGCCTGAAAATTCACATGACTGTTTGGAAGGAAAAAGCTAAGAATGGATAGAATGTGAATGAGGTGAGGAGCAAACAGATAAAGATGAAATAATGTAAGTAGGAGCAAACTAAATGTTGGGTAGAGGGAAGAAGGGAGGGAGGGAGAAAGCAAGCTTGAAAGTCAGCTCACTGAGTTGGAATGGTACCCAGCATTTAGTACCACAGTGACTGGTGCATAGTAAGGGCTTCAAAAATGCTTTTTCACTCATGCATTCATCCATCCACCCATCCATCCATTCATTCATCCTTCCATTCATCCATTCATTCATTCATCAGTCCATCTATGCATTCATTCATCCACCCTCCTATCCATTTATCTGTCCATTCATTCATTCATTCATTCATTCATTCATTCATTCATTCATTTATCTTTCTATCCATTTATTTATTCATCCATTCTTCCATCCATTCATTTGATGACAGGCTAGGTCCTGGAAATTATCGGTGACACTGAGTCCTGGACAAGGACAGAGAGAGCTACCTCCATGATGGGAGTGGCCTTACTATAACATTTCTTCTTGGTACTTTTCTCAGTGTACCTCATTGGAAACAGCCTTTCTGGGGACCTTAGTGGCAGGGATGGAGCACTATAGTACAGTGGGATAAACATTAGCCTTGGAGTCCAAAGAACTGGGTTGGAATCTCATCTCTGTAACGTCGATGGGTCATGTGACCTCTAAGCTCCCTTCCAGATCTGAATCTGTGAGCAGGACTAGATTTGGATGCTATTTTTCCTTAAGTGACTGGATGATAGATTGTTGGGATGGATGGTAGCAGAAGATTTGGGTTCAGATTCTCATTCTGTTGCTTACTATCTGCATGACTTTGCCAGTTTATTCTTTTGAGTCTCAGTTTCTACATTTTTAAAACAAGGGGGTTGGACCAGATGTTTGCTGAGGACCCTTCCAGCTCTGGAGCTGGCTGCTAGGTGGTGGAGAGGCTGGCTAGGGTTCTCTACTTGGAGTTAAGAGTTTTGAGTTTGAATTTAGCCTCTGATAGATACTAGGGGGCAGTTAGATGGTGTTGTGAAGCGTGTCAGGAAGACCTGAGTTCAAATCCAGCCTCAGACACTAGCTGTGTAACCTTGGACAAGTCACTTCACCCTGCTTACTTCAGTTTCCTCATCTGTAAAATGATCTGGGGAAGGAACTGGCAAATCCCTCCACCATCTTTGCCAACAAAGCCCTGAACAGGGTCATGAAGAGTTGAACACTACTGAAATAACTGAATGAGAATTTCCTGTGTGTGTGACCATGGACAAGTCACTTAACTGCAAAATGGGCATTGTACTAATGCCTTCCTCACATGGCTGTGGGCATGGGCTGAGCACTTTGCAATGAAATGCTCGATTTGGGCAAACCACTTAACTCCTCTGTGCCTTTGTTTCTCCCTGGATCAGATGAAGAGGTGAGACTGGTCTCCCTCTAAGTCCCTTCCATATAGAAAGCTTTCCCTTAATGGATTGCATTGGGTTCATAGTCATTTAGTTAATAAACAAGCACTGAGTGCCAGTCATGTGCCCGGCTCTGGACTCGATTCTGGAGATATAAAGTCACAATACAGTCCTTGCCCTCAAGGAACTCACAGTCCAATGGAGGGGGGGGGACAGCACATAAATAATTATGCACCAACAGACTCTGAATAGGAGAAACAGGAAATAATCAATGAAGGGAAGGTGCTAGAATGAAGAGGGACTGGGAGAGGTTTCCTGTAGAGGGTGGAACCCAAAGGGAGCCAGGGGAGCCAAGAGGGGGAGAGGAGGAGGGAGAGCATTCCAGGTGTGGAGTGACATGGGCAGACTTATGGTTTAGGACGATCACTCTGGCAACTGAATGGAGGAGGCTTAGGGCAGGGAGACCAAGCAGCAGGCTTAAAGGAACCTTACTTAATAGATGAGGAAACTGAGGCAGAGGGAGATAAATGACTTAGCCAGGGGCTAGCAGCTTATCTCAAAGAATCAGCTATAGGGATGGAAGAAGGCATCCTTCATTATGAAATTGCAGAGACTGGAGTCCCTCTCATAGTCAGTGCTGGGGGTAGCATTTGAATCCAGGGTCTTTCTACCATACCTCGCTGTTTCTCCTTTGGAGGCTCAGCAGAAACTACAGTGTTTGCTATTTTAAAAAACCCATCAAAACAACAAAACACAACAGATTTCTTTTAGAGACTAGGGTAGAGGCAGGGGCAGGGGCAGCTGTGCATTCTGGACCTGTTTCCTTCATGTAAGGAATGTCCAATGAGGAAACTCCCTCCAGTGCTTATTGTCAACAGTTCTGTAATTTTTGCTCTTAAAGAGTTGGGCAGGGGAGGCGGACTGAAAGCCGCCATTATAAGGAAAGCCCCCATTATCCATAGCATCTTTCCTCTCTCAGCTCCACTCCTGACTCTCCCAACTTTGTCTACCATGCCCAGTCCTCACCCAACCCACCATTTTTTTCAGCTCCCTTTTTCTTGTTGTCTTTCATCCCCCCTTAGAATGTAAGAGCCTTGAGGGCAGACTTACCTCTCTTTCTGCCTGTATTTGTATCCTTGGAGCTTAGCTCCTCTTTTAGACCCCCAAAATTTCCCCTCTCCCCACATCAGTCAGCAAACTCTCCTTTCCAGTTCACATTATCTGACTGTATTGCGTTGTTTGCATTTTTGCCTCTCACCAACATTCCAGCCTGTTCCTGTTCTTTTTACATCCTCACATTGTTGGCCAATCTGTCAGCTCGTTCCCTCCACTTTGTGTCACCTATAGACTGGATGAATGTTCCTGCCATTCTTTCATTCAAGTCACTGAAGCAGCATAGGCACAGATCCCTGGGGCACTTCCCTGGAGACTTCCTCTCATGTCAACTTGGAAGCATTCATGATTATTTGTTGGCTTTAGCCATCCAACCAGTTCCTGATCTCATCTGCCTCCCTTTTCCATTGAAAAATAAACAAGCAAACAAAGCACAACCCCACCTCTCCCAATCAAAACAAGTAGAGGATGAAAACAAGGACTGATCAGCCTTCTTTCTTCAGGTATCTTGACAGTCAGTCCCTCCAAGCTTTCAACATCCTCTTCCTTCCAGTTCTAACCTCTTCAGTACGGGCTTGGTCCAGCACTGCTGTCCTCCTCATTTTCCTTGGTGACGTTTCTGCTTCATGTAGCGTGGTAGGGATGGAGGTGTTAGTCCAGATTCCTTTGTAACTAATGAGGAACAGATGTTATCATAGAAATGATGACAGATTGATTTGATTTTTTGATCTGATTTGTTTCCTCCCACTTTTGCTTCTTGTGCCGCTCTGGTGCAGTGGGGCCTTTCTCACACTGGGCTTTCTGCAGACTTTTTTATAACCTTCACAGCCCTCAGCTATTTAGTGAAGCAACCCTGCTTGTAATCTTCCATTGTCTTCCTTTGTTAACATTTGAAAAATTAGTTTATTTTTAAAGCTAGTGCTGCCCTTACCTGCCATCCCTCACTGTCAAGTTGCTGGCCAAGGTGCGTTTTGGCCTCTTTTGACCTCCTCATTGTGGTAAGAGCATTGTTTCAGCTTCCCAACACTGGCTTAATTAGTGTGTGTGTAGATGGTCTAAAATGATGTGATTTTTATGCTCCAAAGCTGCTTTTCCCTTTCAAAAACAGGTTTTTATTAATATATTTTGCTTTTATATTACCTACATTTCCCTTCAATTCTCTCTCTTCTCACTTCCAGCCATCTCTTATGACAAAGATTTCTTTTTTTTTTTGAGAGGAGAAAAAAAAATCAGTAAAACCAATCAACGTATTGGAAAAAAACTAACATTAATAAGAATAGCTAGCATTTATTTAGCATCTGAAGTTTTGCCAAGTGCTTTACAAATGCCATCTCATTTAACCCTCAAAACATCATGAGGTAGAGCCATGATCTTTATTTCAGAGATGAAGAAACCGGGACAGATGCCGATTACGTCCTGGAGCTGCCTAGGGTCACACAGGTAGGAAGTGTCTGACTTCCATCTTTTACAAACAAGGTTTTTCTCCTGTGAGCTCCCTAGACCACCCCTTCCAATATTTGCAAAGGAATTGGAAGGGGGAGATGTCTCCTCAAATCTTTTCTTTAGGGTTAAGCTTAGTCTTTGTAATTTCTCATTATTAAGTTCTTTCTACAAAATTTTAGTCATTGTGTAAATCGTTTTCCTGGCTCTATCTCCTTTACACTGAATTCTTCCACATCAATCTTCTGCTGCTTCTCTGAAATCTTCATTTCTTATAGCATTGTCATATCCCATTATATTCATGAACCACAATCTATTTAACCATTTCCCAACTGACAGGCATCCTCTTTGTTTCCAGTTATTTGTGACCACAAAAGTGCTGCCTAGCAAAGTAATAATTGCAATACCTATGGTACAGGATCCTTTTGAGGAAAGCCCTTTGCAAGCCTTAAACCCCATACAAATGTCAGTGATTGTGGTCACTGCCCCAATACCCTAACTTGCCATAGTGGGGAGAATTTACTTGGGAAGAGTTCCTAGGACCAATAAAACCATAGTCTAGTCCAAAAAAGAAAAAGCATCGCTTCCTCTTGAGTTTCTGTCTGGTGCTTAGTTCTGTTGCAAAAGTTTGTTGAATTGTCCTGTTGTATATCCATGCTGTGAGCATCTTCATTGAAGACACAGATGTTTATTAGTGCCTGCTTTGCCTTTCTGCTTGAAGGCTCTTGGTCTGTTTTCTCTGGGTTTGAATGAGGGCAAGCAAAGTATCCAGACAGGGTGTCTGATATACGTCTTATCTCAGACTTGCCTAGGTGAGCCATGAGCTGTTCAGAACTCAACCCTGGCAATCCCACACCTAGAAGGAACCTTTGCTTTCCCCTTGTGCTTGGTTCCTTAAAGCAAAGATGATACTGGGTTGGGAGTAAATAAGGACAACTCTTTTCAAACCTCTTTGTGATAATTGGATAATAATATAGATTTAGGGCTAGAAGTCACCTTGGAAGTCAGTCAGCTGGTCAGTAAACATCAATTACATATCTACTGTGTGCCAGGCATTGTGCCAAATTCGGGGGATACAAAGAAAGGCAAAAGACTGTCATTGGCCAACGGGTAAACATCTACATGTCAAAGAAGTGAACAGAGGGGAGGCATTAGTGATAAAGGGGATCAGGAAAGGTCTCTCAGGGGAAGTAAGATTTTAGTTGGGACTTGAGGGAAGTCAGGGAAGCCAGGAGATAGAGATGATGATGATGATGATGATTATGAGGAGGAGGAAGAGGAGGAAGAGGAGGAGAGTATTTTATAAATATTCTGTAAACTTTCAGTTTATAGAAGAGGAAATGGAGGCCCCCAGACCTTAGTGGCTTGTGCAGGGTCATACAGGCAGTAAATATCAGAGGCAGGATTTGAATCCAGATTTTCCTGACTCCAAGTCTAGCACTGCATTTACTACAAACAGATTCAGATTCTCTGGAGCAGATGTTTATGGGAGCACCTCAGGGTCTCTTTCTGGTAGACAATGCTATTTTCTTTTGTAAAAAATAGATCAGTTTTCTGAGTCTTTATTATCCCTTCCTTCCACTTTCTTATGCTAATTTAACAGTAAGAAAGAAAAATCAAAACTTCACAGTAAATATGCAGAGTACAGCAAAACAGATTTCCACTTTGTTCCTCCCTCCCAAAGTCTCATTTAGCCCATTTTAAGTTCAAAGCTCTCTAGAAGGAGGTGAGTATCAGGTTTCGTCTCCGATCCTTTGGTCCCCTGTTTTAGAAATCATGTAACTTTCTGAAAGAAGGAACAACATATGTTGAATGCAGGATATCATCATAACCTCAAAGGGAGAAAGAGACCAGCTTCATAGACAGCCCACCAAGGGTGTCATGCCACCATACCACCACCAGGTGGCAGGAGCAGCCTGTCTGTCAATGTCCTGCTCAATCGGGTGCAGCCTCTGCTCCAGCCAGCCTATTGAAAGTGAGCAACTCCTGCTCCCTAAATATGGCTTGTTTTCAGTGAGTTTCCTCCTGTGTCTGGGAACATCTGCGGAGTCTTACATTAACCCTACAGCTCACTTGGCCTGACAGCTCCATTTTGGAAGTTATGGCTCCTGCTATGAGTAGGACATATATAATTATGATATTAAATCAGATTATTATTAAATATCACATATTATTCACTTGGAGTATAATCATAACATGTAATTTTGTTGTGTATAATATACTTAAAATGTATACTATATTATTGTGTATAATATAATGCAATATTATTAGATTATAGATTGTATATCATTATAACAGATTATAATAATTGTTTTATATGTCATATGTGATACATGTATTATAAACAATATATTTATCATATAACATTATTCCTTGTTTTGGGAGCACTGTGGAAGAAATGAGAAAAAAAATCTATTAAGTATTTAAGAAATTAGAAAATAAAGTAACAATTTAACTTCTCTTCAAATTTTATGGGTTTATTCCTTTTCCAAACTTCAGGGATTTGGGACCTACCATCCAACAGTAAAACTCAAGGTAGATGTGTAGGAGTGTCTTGGGCAGTTTCTGTGTAGGGGGAAATGGGTTATTCCTGGGCCCAGAGAGAGAAGTGACTGAGTGAGTGAGTGTGTGTGTGTGTGTGTGTGTGTGTGTGTGCGCGTGTGCGGCACGTGCTGGAAATCCTCTGTGATGCTTCCATGGGTGACCTGGAACCTGACTAGTGGTACTCAAATCAATCAGCAACCCTTTATTAACTCGCTATATGGGCCAGGCACTGTGCTCAGAACTGGGGGATACAAGGACAGATTGAGACAGTTTCTGCCCTCAAGGATCTTATGACTTATTGGATGAGACATACATGCAAAGTATGTAAAATAAATACAAAGAACTTTCCTAGGAAGGCCTTAACAGGACGGCATCAGAAGATGCTTCTGTGGGAGGGCACATGTGAGCTGAGCTTTGGAGGAGAGTAGGATTCTATGGTGTGGAGGTGAGAGTTAGGGCATCCTAGGCAGGGGCACAGCCTGTGCAAAGCCTTGGAGGAGGGAGATGGAATGTTAAGTGTGAGGAATGGGGGAGGAGGCTATTTTGTCTGTACCACAGAGTGTGCAAAAGGGGGTGATTACTGAGACTGGAAAGATAAGGTAAGGCAAGCTGAAGCTAGCATGTGGAGGGCTCTGAATGCCAAATGAAACAGTTTGCCTGTGATCCTAGAAGTAGTAGGGAGGGGAAGGGAATACGCACTTATATAGGCCTACTGTGTGCCAGGTGCTTTATGAATAGGACCTCATTTGGTTTTGACAACAACCCTGCGAAGCAGGTGTTCTTATTAGACCCGTTTTTATAGTTGAGGAAATTGAGGCAGAGACCTGTCCAGGGAGTGTTTGAGGCTAACTTCCTGTCTCTAGGCCCAGGGCTCTATCCATGGTGCTGCCAGGTAAGTAGCCTCTAGAGTTTATCGAATAGTCATCAGACCTGGGCTTAGGGAAGGTTATCTTGGCAGGTGTGTTGAGAATGGGTTGGAGGGTAGAAAGACTTGAGGTCACAGTGTGAAAAGGACATTGGGGAGTGCCAGAAGAGGTAACCACAATGGTGAAGGCCCTTGGGTCTATGGGGATACTCAGGGTGCCGTGTTAACTGTCTTGTGGAGGAGGAATTGGATTGGTTCTGTGTGGCCTGAAAAGACAGAACCAGGAGAGATAAGGAAGGGGGTAAGAGGCGATAGGCTAGTTTACTCACAGTGAGGCTGCCTCCAAGTAAAGCAGAGGAAAGTAGGGATGGAGAACCACCTGCAAGAGAATGACAGTGGGGATTCCCTGTGGGTAGACAGGCTGGGCTAGGTGGTCCCTGAGGGCCATTCTCATTCTTCAGTTCTGTGATGCTGAGGAAGGGGGATCATGCAGGCAGCCACTGCACTAATCCTGATGACAGAGTTTGAGTTTCTGTGAAAATGAGGGGGTCAGCCAAGGTGGCCCCTCAGGTCCCTTTCCAGCTTTATCGTTATGGTCATAGGAGGTAAATCCCAGGGCGATGCTCAAGGACCAGAGTCCTTCAGTGACTCCATCATTTTCACACAGCGGTGATGAATGTCAGTGGGAGGATTTGCACCCAGATCCTCTTGACTCTGAACCTAGCACTCTTGATGGTATGTTGTGCTTGTATTGCATAGATACAGAAGTGGCAGTGTTGCACAGTGGTAAGAGCTCTGACTTTGTATCCACAGGGCCTGGGTTCAGATCCCACTCCTCATGTGTGACTGAGGACAAATCTCCTCAGTTTCCTCATCTCTAATATGGGAGGGTGGTGCTGGACCGCCTCTAAGCCCCCTTCCAACTCTCTGTTTATGGTCTTTGATTCTGTGACACGTTATTTATTCAGTCTGTACAAACAATTTTCTTATTAGGCATAAATGAAGCCTTGATAATGTGGGGCCTGTCACCACAAGGCCCATTATTCACGCTGCCTGTTTTGTTGGAGCTAAATAAAAATGAAATTGATAATACATGGTGCACAGAGGGATTTGCGTAGCCCTTGAAATAATTGCAGCCTCCTGGGGTCCAAGGCCCACAGCCTTGGGGACCCTGTTTTTGGGGGAGGGAGCACTGATTTAATCAGTCATTAATCAGTCAACATACTCATTAGTTTCTGTTGGGGAGGTTCCTGAAAGTACGGGTCCTGAAGCCCCTGACTCTGTTATTACCTCTTATCCCAGGTCATAGGACCAGAGCATTAGAGCCAGAAGGGACTTTAGAGGCTATCTAGTCCAGTCCATTCATTTTTACAGATGAGGAAACTGAGGCCCTGGGAGGTTGAGGGACCTGCCTGTGGTCACCTAAGGTAGGCAGGAAAAGGCAACACAGGAGATGAAGTTCAAAGGGCCATCTATTACTTTTCAGTTGATAACATTAACATGAGGGATTTTATATCCTTTGTTTAAAAAGTTCAATTTTATAATAATAATAACTAACATTTCTATAGGGCTTTTAGGTTTATGAAGCTCTTTACAAATCTCATCTCATCTGATCCTCAGAACAACCCTGGGAGATAGGTGCAATTATTATCCTCATTTTCAGATGAGGAAACTGAGGCAGACAGAGATTAAGTGACTTGCTCAGGATCGCATAGCTAGTGTTTGAGGTTGGATTTGAACTTAGGTCTTCCTGACTTCAGGTCCAGTATTCTGTCTATTGCCCTATCTAGTTGCCTAGTAATGGTCCTTTGACTTCCCTTTTTTTGGGAGGGAAGGGGTTGGATCCATGATTTCTTCTTTTTACAAAAACATTAAAATTTTGCTTTTATATCACCTTTATATTGCAATATGTCTTTTCTCCTCTCCCTTCCAGAGAGCCATTCTTTATAACAGAATAAAAAAGTAAGTCAGGCCTGGGGAAAGCAATAAAACAAAACCAAAGTGTTCCACATCCATGGACTCCCACCTCATTGAAAGAAGAAGGAAGGAAGGGGCATTCTCATATCTTTTCTTTGGCCCCAAATTGGGTCATTATAATTTCACAGCATTCAGTTTGCAGTTTTCAGACCTGCAATTTCATCACAGGACACTAGGTGGAGCAGTAGGGGAATTCCTGGTATGCAAATCCCCTTTTTTGATGCATATCACTATCTTTGTTCTAATTTACATACTTGCTTGGCACTGATTTAAGTGAATTGTTAGTTGTCCCTCAGTCTGTGTCAGGGTCAGGTTCTGAATTTAGGTCTTAAAGCTTCCAAGGCTAGACCTCTGAGTCCACATAGCCAGCCCACCACATTTTCTCTTTGAATCCCATTGATATTTTGTGGTCTCCAAA
Organism: Pseudocheirus occidentalis; assembly: GCA_028646575.1. Lineage (NCBI taxonomy): Eukaryota > Metazoa > Chordata > Mammalia > Diprotodontia > Pseudocheiridae > Pseudocheirus > Pseudocheirus occidentalis. Next base: position 13,861,429 of record CM053599.1, on the reverse strand, counting down.
AGTTATTTTTTAAAAAGTGGTTGCCCATTGATAATGGGAAATGGTTGAGCTGGTCACTCACTCTGCTGCTGGCTTCTCTCTGAGGTTACCTCCTATTTACTCCTCTGTATATATTGTGCCTACATTATTGTTAGCATGCTCTCTCTTCCATTAGTCTATGAGCTCCTGGAGGGCAGGGACTGATTTTTGTCTTTATTTATATTCCCTGAACTTAACACGGGGCCAGGCACGTAGTAGATGGTTAATAAATGTTTATTGATGACGATGGTTTCAAACACCCCGTCAGACACTTACCAGCTGTGTAGCCTTGGAGAGGTCACTTAGCCTTTCTGTGCTTCTCTTTTCTCATCTGTAAAATGAGTAGGTTGGACTTGGTGACTTCTAAGCTTCCTCTAAGTCTATGATTTTATAATAATAATCATGAGCATTTAAATGGTTCCTACTATGTTCCAGGCACTGTGCTAAGCACTTTAGGGAGAGATATTATCTTATTTGGTCCTCATAACAAACCTGGGAGATAGGCACTATTATTATCCCCATTTCACAGTAGAGGAAACTGAGGCAAACAGAGGTGAAGTGATTGGCCCGAGGTCACACAGCTAGTAAGTGAGGCTGAATTTGTACTCAGGTCTCCCCAAATTTAGGCCCAGTGCTCTATGCACTATGCCACCTGTCTCTTAGAAGGATGATATTCTAATCTTAAGATATGAATGTAATGAAATATATGGTGACATAAGAAATAATGAATATTGAAGATTTCATGGGTACATGGGAAGACTTGTATGAACTGATAGAGGAGGAAGAAAGAAGAACCAGAAGGAAAATGCACACAATGACTTCAGTAATGGAATTGAAAACAATGCTGAAAGACAATTGACCTCTGACTAAATATGATGACCAGCCTTGGTCCTGAGGGGCTTATGATGAAACACGTATCTGTACTCTCTGTAGAGAGGTGTTCATCCTCAAGTATGAAATACTGCATACACTGTCAGATGAGATCTCTGTGTTAGTTGGTTTTACTTAACTGTTTTTCTTTATTATTAGAGAGGATTCTATTGGGAAGAGTTTAGCGTGTATTAAAAAAAATTAAATTAAAATCAAGAGGTTTAAGTTTCCTCATCTGTAAAACTGAACCAATAAAACTTTAAAACAAAAAATAAATTGAATGATAAAACCCCCACAATATTTCTTTTTGAAGATCTAATGTATTCCCTAAAATGGCAATTCTTGGTAGGTTTCAGATTGTCCAGCAGTGCCACTCCATAATGGAAAAGGAATATAAATGAGTTTCCCCTAAGCTGTCCAGGTTACTAGCCAGAATTTTTGATAGATTGTTACTGTTTACTTTCTCACCTTTCACAAAGTACAAAAGAGACTTTCTTTATGAATCAGTGTGACAAGGCCTCAAGGGCTTGGATATTAAGAGAAGCTTATCACCTTAAACTTCTTAGCTCTATGAACTAGAAGAAAGTTAAGAATCATCTAGCCAGGACCTATTGAAGAAACTGGGCCCAATGAGATTAAATGACTTTCCTTGGGTTATACAGAAGACTGGGCACATTTAGACAGAGGACACATTGAGGGATGACTTGATGAGAGTAGAGTTATTGGCTTTGAAGTCCGAGAACCCAAGTTCAAATTTTGCTTCCTATACATAGTATTTTGGGCAGATCACTAAATTATTTGGGTTTCAGTTTTCTCAGCTGTAAAATGAGTGGCTGGACTAGATGACCTGTAAGGTCATGTCCAGCTCTGTCTATGATCCTGTGGAAACATTTTGGGGGGGGTGCTATGAATCAGAGCTTTTGGGGCACAGGAATTCAGGACATTTTTTTCAGCTCAGAAGTAGGGATATTTTCTCTGTTATAAACTAGCAGTATACATGACTCAGTGTGTTCAGATGTAATGACTTGGCATTTAACAACAGGAATAAATCAGTCCAGTTAGCATACCTTTGACCATTTCCTTCATCAGCTTTTTAAAATGGAAAATCTTGTGTTTGTCAAGATTGTATTATTTGATGAATTAAATTCCTAGGTATTTATTGGAAAGGCAGCTTATTGTGTGACTGCTTGTTTTTTTCTGTTTTTTTTTTTTTTACTTTTCTCTTTCTCTTTATCCAAGGGTCCAAATCACAGAACTTCTTGTGGAATTCTCTTATCGATGGACTCACTGGGAATGTCAAGGAAAAGCCGAAGCCAACAATCGTTCATGATCCTCGGGCACCAGAAGAAATCTTAGCTGATGAGCTTCCCCAGTTGGACAGCCCCGAGGCCCTAGTGAAGACATCTTTCAGGTTTGCTGGATTGTGGAACCTTTCTTCTCTGTTGGTTGATGATGGCATTATTCTTACTCTGATCAACAAACCATTTCATCCAAAGTTTATCTTTTCATATTAACTGATCATTGCTTGAGGATGGAAGTTTATGGTCAGACTGATACTGGGCTTGCTTTTCTTAAGTTTAGTGAAAATATCATTGATATTTAAATGGTTGATGGTGTTTGGTATTGGTACTTAGTTGGTATAGTTATTTAGAGATTACATTTCATTAGTCATGATATATGACTGGTATTAATTTGGTGTTGATATTTTCTTGGCATTGTTTTTTAAATGATATTTGTATTTGATTAGTGTAGACATTTAATTAATAGCTGTAATTAATTGAGAGATAGCATGGTGGAGCAGACAGAAAGGAACTGGAAACAGAGTGACCCAGCTTCAAGTTCTGAAGTGAGCTGGGGCAAGCTCGAGGCAAATCTGGAAGACTATATTTTCCAGAATAGTTGCTGATTTGTACAGATGAAATGCATTTCCTTACCTAGGAGTCTCCTCATGCTGGATCCCTGTACTGAACCAAAAAAAAAAAGTAAAGTTTGCATTAGTATTCTAGTTGCTGTTGTTATTGACAGTTGGCATTTACTCTATGTTGTCACTTAACAAGATTGTATTTACTTACTATTGGTATTTAACTGATAGTGGTGTTTAAACAACCTGGTGGTGGTGTTTAGCTTTGGTATTTAGTGTTGGGATTTGACTGACATGATTTTTCTCTTTGGTATTTGAGTGGCTTTGATTGGCAATAGCATTTAAACTGGAGTTATTATTGAATGCTATAGAAAAGGGTCTACTTGAGCAGCTAATCTGAATTGGATGAATGAGTTTTTGGTTGCAAAGGCAGTTGATATAGTTGTTCTATATAGAGGAAAAGCGTGTAATAACAAGCCTTCTACCCTTGTGCCTTTAAAGCCAGAAGGAATGTTCCTAGGATCAAACAAGTAGTATGAGCAGAATTTCCTGCCAAAATTCAAATGTGAATCTTTCTACCTTGTTCTGTAATGATCTATTTACTTCACCAACATTAAGCACTTATTCTTGTATCTTCTTATTAAACATATATTTTAGGGGTTTTTTGCCTTCTTTCCCTTTTCTATCTATCCTTTGATGAAATGAAAATTAATTAAAATGAATTAAAATTAAATTTAAAATTAAATTAAATTAAAATTCAATTTAATTAAATTTAAAATTAATTAATTAATTAATTTTACTTAGCTGGAATGTGTAAAATGAAATGTTTGTCTTGGCCCTTGTGGCCCAAAGTTTGTCTCCTAACAGTACTTAATCTCTGGTCTTGTCTGTTCTTAGCTCTATCTCAGAACCCTCAATACATTGCTATCACTCAGGATTCCTTGCTACCACCATTCTATCAACCTACGTTTATTGTGATGTTTTGAGTGTGTTGTGGCAGATTGACTTCTACAAATGTTATGTATTTTGTGGTTATTTTTGAATGGAATTTTCCATCATATTATGTCCTCCAAGTTTTTGTTACTGCTTTATAGAAATGTTAACTTTATAGAAACAGTAAGCTACTTTGTGGGCGTTCAGCTACTTTATGGAAGCTGTTTATCATTTTGATTAAGTGATTTGATGGTTTTCTAGAGGTATTCTAAATAAGCCATCATGTCATTTATAAATAGAGATAATTTAGATTGCTGATGTTTTTGCCCTTAAATTTTTTTCTTTTGTCTTATTGCTATTTCTACTACTTCTAAAAATATGTCAAATAATAGTGATTGGGGTGGAGAGAATTGCTTATCTTTATTTTACCTCTGTCTTTATTGCAGAAGCTTCTAGGATTTCTCCACTGACAGTGTTAGCATTTGGTTATATATGTTTCTTTATTACATTAAAGATAATCTCTTTGTGCTCATGTTTTTTTAAACCACAAAATGTATGTTATATTTTATGGAAGGCTTTTCCATGTCTAATTTGATATAATCCTGTGGTTTTCTTTTGTTTTAATATGATTAATAATGCCAGTTGTCTTCCTAATATTGAATCCTTCTATAAATGCAACTTAGTCACAGTGAATAATTTCATAATATATTGTAGTAACCTTTTTCCCGGACTTTTATTAAAAACTTTTGTCCTGATATTAATCAATGATATTGGTCTATGATGCTCCTCCTTTATCTTTTCCTGATTTAGTATTATGACCATATTTGTCCTTGAAAAGAAATTCATCAGAGTTCTCTCTTCAATTTGGGGGATAATTTTTCTTATCTAAGTATTAGTTGCTGTTTAATAATTTGAGAGAATTAACTTTGAAATACTCCAAGGTTAAACAGGAAGACTTTTTGCAGATCGTCTCAGGACAATTTCCAGAAAGCTGTCTTGGCCACTTCACTTATTTATTAGGATTTTTTAAACCCTGTCTTAGCAAATATCAAATAAAGTGAGCATTTCTGTTGTACATAGTGAAATGTAATAAAATAAAGATTATTTATGAAATTGTGAATATTGTACGCAACTTGCTTTTCTTTTAAAATATATAATAAAATTGACATGTAACTTTTAAAGCTTTCATGTTCATCTCTTCTGGCCTAATTTCTATTCTCTTCTGAATATTGAAATTTTCTTAAATGCCATCTTTTCTTTCTTTTCTTGTTCTTTTTTTTGGGAAGACCTTAGCTGCAGCTCCATTGTCCCTCTCATTGCTTTCCCCTCCCCTTGCAATAGGGGAAAAAAGTAAACTCTTATAAAAATTTGCATAATCAGGCAAAATAAAAAGAATTCTCACATTGCCCCGGGTCTGAAAATGTCTCATTCTGCATCTTGAGTTCATTATCTCTTTGACAGGAGCTGAGTAGTCTGCTTTATCATCAGTTTGCCAAAATTGTGCTTGGTTTTTTCATTGATTAGAGATGTAATCTTTTAAAGTTGTTTTTCTTTATAAGGTTGATGTTGTTGTATATATTAGTCTTCTGGTTCTGCTCACTTCTTTCTACATCAGTTCATATAAGTCTTATCAAATTTCTTTGAAATTAGTCTTTTTGTAATTTCTTATGGTATAACATTAAACCATTACTCTGATTTTTTTCAATTGATAGACACTTTGGTTACTACTTTGGTTTCTAATTCTAATTCTTTGCCACTTCAAAAAAACGGCTCTGAATATTTTTGTATATAGGGGTTGGTTTCTTCTTTCTTTCTGTCATTCAGGCCTGTTAATGGTGTCACTTGGTAAAAGGTTGTGTATAGTTTAACGACTTTTTGGGTATATAATTATTGAAATTCATTTCCAGAATGGCTAGACCAATTCTCAGATCTACCAGTAGTACATTAGTGTGCTTGTTTTTCCTTGGCCCCTCCAAAATTTTCATTTTCCTTTTTTATCTCTGCCAATTTTATAGATATGAGGTGGAATCTCAGAGTTGATTTAGTTTGTATTTCTCTAACTTTTGGTGATTTGGAGCATTATTTCATATGATGATAACTTAAGACTTATTACTTTGAAAACTGCCTGTTTGTATTCTTTGACTATCCATTGGGAAATGGCCTTTATTCTTAAAATTTGAATCAATTTCCTGTAGAACTTGGATATGAGGTCTTTATCAGAGAAACTTACTCCAAATATTTTCCCCAGTTAATTCTTTCCTTTCTAGCTGTATTGGTTTTGTTTGTATGAAAACATTTACATTTTCTGTAATAAAAATAATCTATTTTCTCCTCTGTTATCCTGTCTGTCCCTTGTTTGGTCATGTACTTCTTCCCAACTTTGTCTTTTGGCCCTGTTTACATAGTATGATACATTGGAACAAGCCCTACTTTGGGAATCAAGAGAACTGCTCCCTATTACTTCAGCTTAACTTCTAATTAACTCTGTAACTTCAGCGTTACATTACCTTTCAGAGCTTTATAGCATCACAGATCTAAAGCTGAGAGGTACTAGATATGCCAGCTCATTTAACTCGCTCATTTTACAGATGAGAAGACAGCCCTCAGGAAAGGGTGATAGATTGTTTAATCTCACACAGCTGTTAGTCTCTTCATATGTAAAACAAGTGGCTTGTACCAAGTGATCTACCCGGTCCCCTTTACCTCTAAAATTGTATGATTCTAAAGAGGTGTTTTAGGTTAAATAATGACACAGAAAGAGTTGTGACTTCTGAAAATTACCTAGAACACTCTTACCCAGTTCTCTGTGTTTGCATCAAATCCTTTGCTTCATGCAGAGTTCCTATAGGGTAAGGTCTATTTTGTGTCTGGCTTTTATATCCCCACCACCTTGCCCAGCATCTGGTACATGGTAGACACATACTAAGTGTTTGTGTTATTGTATGACTTCTATGGCCTCTCCCAGCTCAATCTTCTTATCTTATTCTACTTAATTTCAATGAAATTAAACAGGAGAGACTGGCTAATTCCCTAACACTCAGAATTTACCACTAGAGAATTTATGAGAACAATGCATAGTGTCTCTGAGTCTTTTCTAACTGAAAGCTGGAGTGTTTGTGTGTGTGTGTGTGTACGTGTGTGTGTGTGTGTGTGGTGGTGGTGGTGGTGGTGGTGGTGGTGGTAGTTGTGGTGGTGATGTACAAATACACGAATGGGAAAGAGCCTTCATTCCCAGCCTCAGCAGGGTACTGCCCACTGGGAACCTTGCCAGCTAGGTATTAATGCTTCCTTGTCTGTGGCCAAGTTGGGAGTTGTCACTGGGTAGACTCATTTGGAGATGCCCATCTGGTCCTGTTTTGGACACATCATTTTCTATATTTAGCTAGCTAAAGTTTGTTTTCATTTTTTCTTTAACCAATCAAGCATATAGTCCATGTGTTAGGGCAAAGGGCATATTCTGTGGTTGCTTTGATGCCCTTTGGAAGGCAGTGTAGAGCAGTGAAAAGAGTTGGTCGTGGAGTCAGGAAGACATGCTGGAATTTCCAGTGATTAGTAGCTGTTTGTTCTTGGGGAAGCCAGTTAACCTCTCTGAGCCTCAGTTTACTCATCTATAAAATGGGTATAATGACAAGTGTTTTGGCCCCAAGTCTTCTCATTTTCTACTTTATTGGATCTAAATGAATGGAGGCTGGTGTTAGGGAAGGGCACAGGTGGAGGAGGCAGCATACATTAGTTGATAGGAAGTTGGCAATGGAATAAAAAAGATCTGGGTTCTAGTCCAATCTAGGGACTTGGCTGTGTGACTCAGTGCCAGTACTTCCTTCTGAATGGTCCAGGCAGCTCTTAGGGACTCTGAGTTTCTGAGAAGTTTCCTTATTGGCTTTGGTAGAAGAGCTTCTTACTGGACTTTCCTTACAGGACCAGAAAGGGAAAACATACTCCTGGTACCTCCATCGCAGCATTGATGTGAGGCTCAGAGAGAGAGCAGCACATGAAGGTGAACCTCTTTATAAATCTTGAAAGAGCAATAGAAATGTCCTGCATTGTTACTTTTATGATTATTACTGCTTTCTTCTCATTTGTCTGATGGAATTTACATAAAAGCAGCCATGGGCCAAGTTTCTATCCTTTTATCTTTCATGTTCTGTGGACTGTTGGACAGGTAGGTAAAAATGCTGCTTTTAATAATTGAATAAAAGTGTTGGGAAGCTGCTTCTTCTCCTGGGGGTTCATTGGAAATATCCATGGTCCAGCCCCCAGAGCAGACAGGATGATGGGTCTCTAAACTTTGAAAGCTATTTGTGCTTGGAGATTATGGATATTAAGCTGGTGATGTCTATTAAAACCACAATTCCCAAGTCTTTATGGATCTTTGTTATATCTGGGTAGTTGTGGGTAGTAGTTTGACTGGCGAAAACATGACTTGTTCCTGTACAATTTATTTATAATTATTGCTTAAGAACTTCAGGATATTCTGAAGGCAGAATTTATAATTTGGGGATTTATTCTTGTTAGTTCATGAAACACAGCAAGCTTCTGATGGATAATTACCGGTAAATTGTGGTTCTAGATATTTGGGAGGCACTAAATACTGCAGTCTGCAGTGATACATTGGAGAGTTTCTGTCACTTATTTTTATATTCTCTTCACTGATCATCAGGGCAACTAGGTGGTACAGTGGGTAGAGTGCCAGGCCTAGAGTAAGGAAGGGTTCAGTTCATTTGTTTTTCAGTTGTGCACAATTCTTCATGCCCCATTTGAGGTTTTCTTGGCAGAGAAACTGGAGTGGTTCAACAGTTTCCTTCTCCAACTCATTTTACAGATGAGGAAACTGAGGCAAATAGGGTAAAGTGATTTGCCCAGAGTCGCATAGCTAGTTAGTGTCTAAGACTGGATTTGAAATGGGAAAGATGAGTCTTCTTGACTCCAGCCCCAGTATTTGATCTATTGTGCCACCTAGCTGCCCAGAAGCAAGATAAACTGAGTTTAGATCCCATCTCAGACACTGACTAGCTGTGTGACTCTGAACAGGTCACTTAATCCTGTTTTCCTCAGTTTCCTCATCAGTGAAATGATCTGGAAAAGAAAATGGTAAACCACTCTAGTATTTCTGCCAAGAAAACCCTGAATGGGGTCACGAAGAGTCAGACGTGACTAAAAGGACAGAACAGCACAAACACTGATCCTTAAGTCTGGACATCTTGAGGGTGTCTCTCCTATAACCTTTTGTGGTGATGACCCTAGTTCTGAATGACCAGAATAACTGATTCCTACTTTCCGTCCATCAATCAATGGATCATTAGCTCAAAGCTTTTCTGCTGATGCATCCTCCTCCTCCTCTCTTCCTCTTCCCATCATCATAACTACATTGTTAGAACATCCATGCAATACTCACACTATGCCCAACGATTTTTTTTTAAAGAGCAGAATTATTAAGGCCAGTGAATTGGCTCCTTGGAGTATGTGCAACATCTTGGAGCCACAACCTAAGAGATTTAAGAATCTTCAAGCCTTCCACGGAACTGAAAAGAGCCATTTTAGGACTGCATGTTTAGAGTGAGAGACAGAGAAAGGGCTATAAGGCCAGCAACAGTCAGTCTGAGGTTCCTGAGCACCTGGGGGTGCTCCATACCTTGGATCCCATCTAGCATTCCTGTCTGACTGCTGGGAAATGGACCATATGGGAAGCTGCAGTTCTATGCTCTGTGCAGCAATGAGAACAAATGTTGAACTAATATTACAGAATGCTTGTATTTAAATATGTTTCTTTATGGATAAGTGTTGCTCCATTTGAAACCATCACTCTGGGCATCTAAACGCTTATGTCAACAATGCTTCCTATGTTCAAAACTTTATTGGGACTTCTTTTTTCCGAATTCTTTCTAGAACCTGGAGCAGAGGCGTAAGTAGGGTGGGAGTGGCTGCGATTAGGGCCTGGGTACTAACATTTTGCACATGATCTTTTTCAGAAACAACTGGGCTTAATGCATCATTGATAAGGCTTTTTGATTGAGCTTGTGATTTAATCAGTGTAGGGAGCTCCTGTTGAGGAATTCCCCCTGTGAAATGCAAGTTGACATCTGCTGTAACTTAGAGTTTTAGAGTTGGCAGGGGCATGAAAAGATTAAAGTTACTGAAGGTCTCACAGCTAGTGTGTGTCAGAGCAGGACTTGCACCCAAATCTTCTTGACTCTGAGGCTAACTCCCTATTATGCCATGCTGCCTTTTAATAGTTAGCAAGAACAATTATTTAACACCAGAATCTTCAAAATCAGAGGCATTGTCAATAGCATTGACTCTGCCAACCCATGTGGTACCCAGTCCTTTTCTTACTCAATTGAATTTGTCTTAATTACTTGTCTTATTTTTTGTCCTATGATTGGGAAGTGAGAACATGTATTCTTCTAGCCTGCAGACTGTGAAGGCTGCACTTGAGGGCATTTTGGAAATCTTGTCTATGAATATCATTCTGTCTCCTGGTATTTTCTCTTCTGGAAGAAGTTTGTTGCTGTCACCAGGATTTTCAGAACCCTCAGGGGTTAATTAGCATACAGGGGACAAAAGGAAATCCCTTTAACCTAGGTATCTATGACCTTAACCTGAGTTCCTGAAATAGTATTTGAAGGAATATTTACCAGGAAACTGCTACCATCCTCTGAACACCAAGAATCATGGAGACTGACCTAACAACCCAAGCTACAGTTACATTTCAAGTTCGTAAGCCATGTTCCTTGCCTCATCTCATCCCATCTCATTGGCTTGTCAAGATGCTTCATTGCCTGGGCATCAAAGGCACTCATCTGTCATGTTCAGGGGGGCTTTGGGCATTTCTCCTTTCCAGGAGGAATAGGAGCTTGGGGACATAACTGAACCTTCAGATTAGCAAGGCATTGCTATGCTAGCCCATGGAAATCTGTATCTGTATGACCTTGAAGAAGCCAAGCCATCTTTCCTGTTCCTGTAAATTGAAGGGATTACATGGCCTCCATGGCCCTTTTAGCTTTAGACCAAGGATCCTATGAAATTACTTAATATGCCTCCATCTGTCAAATGAGGGGCCTGGACTGTCCGGCCCCCGAGGTCCCTTTAAGTTCTAGATACATGATCCTATCATCTTTGAAGATTCCTACCTCCCAAACCTTCCTAGACTCATCATTAAGACAGGGTTGGAAAATAGAGAATTCTCACCTAAAGCACAAAAATAGAAAATTCCAGACAACTGGGCCTGTTTGCCATGAGTCACAAGATCCAATCAAAGGACTATGAGCATAAAGACCACCTCTATTTGAAGGAGACTCCTTCATCTCTTTGTTCTTGTTCAGATGTGTCTGATTCTTCATGACCCCATTTGGGGTTTTCTGGGCAAAGATGCTGGTGTGCTTTGCCATTTTCTTCTCCATCTCATTTTTCAGAGGAGGGATCTGAGGCAAACAGGGTTCAGTGACTTTCTCAGGGTCACACAGCTGGTAGATGTCTGAAGCCAAATTTGAACTCAGGTCTTCCCATCTCTAGACCTAGCACTCTATCCACTGCCACCTACCATTCATCTCTACCTCTTTCATCAGACAGCTCTGCTCTATTCTTGGCTGCTTTCCATCATCAAACTTGTTTTACATTTCTGCATTGGATCCTTAACTTTACCTCTAATCCTATTTTCCTTTCCATTATGTCCTTGATGTTCCTTTTATTAAGGTGGGTCCTCTTACTTCCCACTGCACTGAGCATCTTTGGTATTTTCTAGTTTTCTGTTTTCTATGTTCAGGGATGACTATCTCTGAAGTAAATGTGTGTGGGGGTTGTCTGTCATTGATCAATCCTAATTTCCTAGAGCTAAAGAATTTGATTTACTCAAGCTTTGAGATTCCTTAACCCAATTGTTCCTGACTCCCATTTTAGGCACTCCCATCCTCACCTCTTCCAGATCTTACCCATCACATAAAGTTTTAACCTTAATAAATACCATTGACCAACTTTGACCTTAGAAATTCTCTTCCATGGAAGCAAAAGAGGTTGTTGTTCCTCCATTCTTATGTCCTCATTCTTTGGGCTCTTCTACTTTATTCTCATCCTGGCTTCATGTCCCTCAATCTACTCTTGGTTTTCAGACCATAAAAGTGTTGCCATCTGACCTGCCAATACATCCTGAGGACTCCCAGGCCTTGCCAGCCACCCTTCAAGGTGACCCTTTTTTATGTGTTGCCTCCTTCATGAGCTTCTTGAGAGCCACGACAGCCCACTTTTCTATTTGCATATTCAGTGCTTAGCATATAATAAGCACTTAATGAATGGGATTCCTTCCTTCCTTCTTTTCTTTTCATATCTACCCACCTTCATCCCCAGGGTCAGTCATTTCAATGACAGGTACCTTGGATCACCCAGACTACATCTCTGTCCTACTCTTATGAGTATCCATGAAGCTATGTTGATTTCATCCATTCTGAACGTTTGCTACCTAACCTCAGCTGGCCCTTACTACCACTTGGCGATCCTGGTATCTTTTGTTGATCAGCTCTCTAATGGAGCCACTGTAGCATTCCTCTCAAACCTCTCCCTGCACCCATGCTTAGTAAATGATCTTGGCTTTCCATTTTCTGAAAAAAATGAGGCTACAGGACTGCAGTTTCTTCATTTTTCTTTTTCCTCATCCCCTTCCACTCCCCCTGACATTTTCCCCTTCATTTTGTTCTCACAGCAAATATCTATTGAGCACCTGCTATGTCTAGACACTGTATGAGGGGCTGGAAAGCTTATATTCCTATAGGGGAAGGCACCAAGAATACAGATAAATAAATCCAGAAGATAATGCAAAGCAATATGGGGGAGGTCAAGAATAACTGAGACATCCAGAAAGGTCTTATTTGGGAATTGGCTACCTTGAGCTGGTACTTGGAAGGAACCAGGAATTCTAAGGAGTAGAGACAAGGAGGGAGAGCCCAGGGAGCAGCCTATATAAAGGCCTGGATGGAGGAATGAATGAATGAAAATCATTAATTATGCATTTACTATGTGCCAAGTACTGGGCTTACAAATAGAAAAAGCAAGCCAGTCCCTGCTTTGAGGGAGCTCACACTAATTGAGGGAGACAAAACATAACAGAAAATTCATCAGTGGGGCAGGTGGGAAGACCCAGAGGTACTAGCCTGGATGTGGAACAAAAGGGGACTCTTCCAGCTGAGACTAGTTCCTTCCTTGGGCTTGATCTCCTCCCCTCCTGTTTCCTTCAGGAATTAACCATGTTATTATCTTTTTCATTCTTCTATCTTCAGTCTTTCCACCAAACCTTATTTCTCTCTGCCTACAACCATTCTTTGATAAACCCTGTCCAAAGTGCTGCTACTTTTTCTAGTTTTGCTAGCACTTTAGTCTACTGTTTCAGGTCTTCCCTCTCCCTTTCATTGCCAAACTTATTAAACAAGTTGTTTCTATACTTGCCTCTCCTCCCTTACCTCATACTCGCTGTTTAATCATAATAATGCTAGTAATAACAAATACAGAGATTAGAAATACAATGGAAATAGAAGTGTTTCAAATAGAAATACAGCATTCAACATTTTATAAAGCATTTTTCCATGCAACAACCTCATCAGAGGGCTACGGTAAACATTTTTATTCCCATTTTTCAGTTTCAGAAACCAAAGTTCAGAGACTTTCCCATGAGTTTTGGAGCCTAGGTTCCAACCCAGGCTTTCAAAAGAAGTCCAAGGTCAATGCTTTTCTTATAATGTTGCTTCACTTCTCCTGGTGATCTGGTTTCCATCAATCAACAAATATTTACAAAGTGCCTTTTATGTGCCAAGAATCATCCTCATCACTTACTGAAATCGCTCTCTCTAAAGTCACCAGTGACCAGAAATTTTTAAATGAATGGCTTTTTCCAGTCTTGATTCTTGAGAATTTGACACTGTTGAACACATCCTCCTCCTTGGTAGTCTTTCCATGGCTTACAGGGTTCAATGTTCTCCTGGTGTAACTTCTGAGCTCTCAAATAAGTGTCTTCCTCTTGCCCACTTAAGGCTGTCATACTCTATGGTTTTGTAACTGGCTCTCTTCTCTTCACTCTTTTCTTCATCTGTAAAATGAGCTGGAGAAGGAAATGGCAAAGTGCTTGAGTATCTTTGTCAAGAAAACCCCTAGTAATGGTACAAAGCGTGAGACATGACTGAAACGACTGAACTTAAACGCCCTGGTAAGTTCAACCATTCTCCAGGTTTTGTCTTTACATGGATGACTCCTATATCCATTCTCCAGCCCTGGCCTCTCCCTAGTACCTACTAAACATCTTCATCTGAATGTTCTACCTCATATTCAGCCGACCTGAAATAGCATCTATCATCTTTCTCCTTAAACCTGCTTCTCTTCTTCACTTTCCTACCTTTGTTACTGGCACCAGCCCCCTCCCAACACTCAGGCTTAGAGCTTCTCAGTCATCTGTGAGCCTCCCCTCTCATCTGTCCTGTGTATCAAGTAGTTATTCAGCCTTGTTGTCTCAATCTTTACAATGTCAATCAATGAGCAAAACTTCATTTAGAGCTATTTGCTAGGAGCTGGAGATATAAAGACAAAAGTGAAGTGGTGCTTGCCCCTCAAGTCGGTTCTAGTCTAGTGGGAGAGACACCATTTGCATATATAGGTTCCTTGTGAATGAGATTTCTTTGTCTTTGTATGTCCACTACCTAGCACTGGGTCTGGTACTAATAGGATATAAAATACTTTAATTAAATAAAATGATGAATGCATACAAAATAGAGAGGGGGAGATGCTAGTCTATCTATCTATCTATCTATCTATCTATATGTGTGTGTATGTATATATACATATATATACACACACACATTGTGTAAATGTGTGTACAAAATAATGAATTGGGATTTCATTGGTATAGGTACCTTCCAGGGAGGAAACTCTTTCTACCAATGCAGATCAGCATCTTTCTTGCAATTTATAGTTTTTAGAGAGGTGTCTAGAGAACTGACAAGTTAAGTGACTAGCCCAGAGTCTTGCTGCCAGTACTTGTCAGAGGTTGGACTTGAACTCAGGTCTTCCTGGTGTTGAGGTTGACCCCCTAGTCCTTATGCCATGCTGTGTCTCAGTACCCAAAACAAATACATACAAAAGTAAGTGTGAGGTAAATTCTCTCATATTTCATAACTCCTACCTTTTCCCTAACATGGGTCCTCATTACTTCTGTTTGAACTGTTGTATCTGTTTCATAATTAATCTTCCTGTCTTTAGTCTCTCCCCATTTCTAAATTTTGAGTCAGAAAGGCCTGGGTTCAAATCTCACCTCAGACATTTACTAGCTGTGTAACTATGGGCAAGTCCCTTAACTTTCCTGAGCCTCGGGTTTTTTTTCCTTTTTTGCTTTTTTTGGAGGGCAGTTGGGGTTAAGTGACTTGCCCAAAGTCACACAGCTAGTTTTTGTCTTAAGTGTCTGATACCAGATTTGAACTCAGGTCCTCCTGACTCCAGGGCTGGTGCTCTATTCACTGCACCACCTAGCGGCCCCCTGAGCCTCAGGTTTTTTTATCTGTAAAGTGAGAATGATAATGGCACCTATCTCCCAGGTTTGGGAGGGTCAAGTGAGGCAAAGTTTGGCCAAGGATTGGTCAATCCTAAAACACTTCACAAATGGCAGCTGTTATCATTATCCCGGGATCCCAAATAATCCCAAGAATCCTCCTACTTGTAAGACTCAAAGATAAGAGAGTCCTTCTCTTCTTACCTCTATAGCATCATTGGAATTCTGTGAGTCTGAAAATTCTCAGAGTCAACAGGTTGGGATAATTTGGCATTTGGAAGAAGAGGAGCTCCCAGTAGGAGACCATGGCTGGTGTTCCAATTAGCTTCTCTTTCTACTTAGAGTTGATTTATTTGAATAAGTCTTTCCAAGGCCCACACACAGCTTGCAAAGAATCTGATTCCAGATCACAGAGATAAGTGAGCTAATAGCCATAGTGAGAAAAAATAAGTCCGTTTCAGATCCCAAGCAACAGATTGCGTTTTCCAGGCAGATCTGAGTGGTTAAATTACTCTTTCATGTCATTTCTTGGCAGCCATCTTATCCACCAGAGATCTTGCCCAAATGCCAGTTTCTGACTTGATTACTTTCAGGAAATGAACAACCCTGTGTTGATAGGACAGCATGAAGTCACCTGCAATATTGTGACTGACCCCTTGGATGATCCCTAGGTTAGATTTTCAGATCAGCTCCTGGGAAGCCTGAATGTAGTCTAGTCTCTAGCCTCCATCCCTAAATTGAGAATCATGCTTTCGCCGAAGTCTGTTCCCTCATTCTGTTTTTCATTTTGTTACTATAATTTAGAAGGCAGACCAGTATATAACAGGGCATCTTGACAAGGGCACCCATGTCTCCTCACCCCAAGGCTGCCTGTAGACAGCCTGTAAAGCAGAGCTAGCTCAGGCTTCTGACCCAGCGTTCTCTAGCTGGCCAAGGTGTTATTCTGTCTGTGCTGAAGGAGGGCAAGAGAGTCATGGAAGGAGAGAATATTCACAAATGGCCATGGAGGGATCAATGAAGGCTTACCACAGGCAGTGATAATTGTGTGAATCTTAGAGGGAGCTCTGAGTTCCAAGGATAAGAGACGAGGAAAGAGAGCATTCTAGAAACTTGGATAGCAACCATGGCTTATGAGTATTGGTGAAGGAGCTGAGGCTACTGAGTCTAGAGTAGAGAACACTTATGGGGAGAGGAGACATGCTCCCTGTCTTCAAGTATTTGAAGCCTGCCATCTGGATGAAGCATCAGACCCCAAAGGAGACTGGGGATGTTGTGTAGGGTTTGATGGTTCTCCCTAGAAGTACATGCAGTGTATTCTTGTCTTGTTCCTCTCTTCTCATTTGGAATTAACACTGACATTAGCCATCACCCATCAGGGCTTGGAATGCGCATAGGCCACTGGTTCTGAGGCGATTGCTCAAACAGTTTGGAACACAGGACCTCTATCGAGAGTCTCAGACACACTGCATCCTTTCTACATAATTCCCATTCCAACAGATGGACATGCCAAGGCACAGAGAAGGGAACAAGGGCTTCCAGTAAATCATAGTCACTAGTTGTATCTCAGTGCCATATTCTCTTACTTTCCCCCTGCCTTCCAACCTACTTCCTTCTCACTGGTGTGGATGGGTAATGTGGGGCACTCTTTCCCAAGTAGGCTGGGCTCATTGGTAACTAGCAGAAAGGATAAAGGCTTAGATTTTCCATAATACTGACAGTAGTTGGGTGGATTGTTATTATTGTTTCACATTTCAGACCAGTGATTTCATTAGTAGAGGGAACTTTCAATGAGGGATGCTCCCATCAATGTAGGTCAGTAATTGTTCTAATGTTAGAGATTTGCCTGGGGCCCTGGAAGGTTAACTGACTTGCCTAAGGTCCCATAGGCTGTGTACATTAGAAGTATCTGATGTAAGATGTGATGATGATCTGAACACTCCACTCTGCCACATTGATTCTGAATCAGTGAGTTATTTAAAGTATTATATGCTTAGCCTGTAACTATGACTTTTTGCTCCCTGGGTACATACCACAGAAACCTCAGGGGTAGACAGAGAGTGGGTGGGCCATGATAGGTGGAACTCAGCCTAGCTCTACATCTGATTGTTTTCTATTTTAATGAATTATTTTTGTTAACCAGGTTCTAAGTTCTCCTTTCTTTGCCCTGAAGGATTGTAGATGCTATCAATGCCTAGTAAATTCAGCACCTTGGGCAAAGCCCCAGGCAGCCTGCCTTAGTTTTGACTGAATAAACCTCAAGATAAGAACTTGAAAATTTCTTATTCCTCCCCACTCCCAAATGGAGAACAGACTGATTCTATTTTGGGACTGTAAACATCAGTCATGGCCAACAGTCATTCTTTGGTTGATCCCCACAACTAGGATCTAGCCCCTTCCCTGTTTATCAGTGAGGCCTTACTCCCAAGGGTGGGAAGGAATGACTGGAAAGATTCACAATGTCAAGACTACATAAGGGAATGCATTGGGGAGAGCGAAAGTTGATGATTAATAAGGATGTAGGAAGGCTATGAGCATACTTCTTTATGTTCTGAGTAGTCTGGAAGCTTTGGGGGCTATTTAACTTGAGGCCAGCCATACTGCTAGCTGATGCCATCAAGGGAAAGCAAGAGGATATAATGGATAGAGTGCTGGACTTGGATGCCTTGGGAAGACCTGAGATCAAATTCTACTAGCTATGTGATCCTGGGACTCGAATTAGGGCTAGGATTAGGGTTAGTGCTGGGACTAACTTGGCCTTTCAGTGCCTCAGTTTCCTCACTTGAAAAATAGATATAATAATAGCACCTAGGTTTGTTCCTATGTTTGTTGGAAGGATAAAAGGAAATAATGGATGAAAAATAGTTTGCAAACCTTAAAGAATGACATAAGTGGTAGTTCTCCACCTCCTCCTGTTCCTCCTCTTTTTTTCCTCCTCCTCCTCTCCTTCTCAATTTGTTTTCATAAAAACATTAATCAGCCAGGAAAAATTAATTAAAAACAAACTTGGAATGGAAGGCCAAAATCCATTTCAACTTGAAATGTTCATTTTCCCCTCTTGACAGGAAAGATCTCTATGTAAAATCTTCCACATCATGGGATGTGTGCCCTTCTATGATATATTAGCCTACTCATACCAGTTGCATCATTTGCTGTTCATTAAGAGAACAAACTGGTGAAATGAACAAACTGCTTTGGGCCTCCAACTTCTGTGGTGTCTTTCAGAATGTTAAATTTAGGGCTCTCTCTGTGTGCATAATCTTCATAGGTCATGTTAAGTAATTATTAAGTATGAAAGATGATTAAAATCTCTGGAAGGAGATGGATAGCTTTCTCAGAATACTTCATCTATAGATTCCACTGAAATTTCCTTTATTGACTCATGTTTTTCCTTCTAAATTATCTTGGTGTTAATATAATCATCAAGACAAAATAAATTAATTCTGGGCCAGGAGAGCGGCAGTGGCAGCCAATAGCCCTGATGAGGCATCTCTGTCTTGTCCTCTGAGCTTGCCTGTTATCCAATTCAAGACATTCCAATGAATATTTATTGAGCATCTATTGTATACGAGGGTCTGTATGAGACTGCTGGCATATAGAGTAAAAAATAGTGTCTTCCCTCAAGGAGTTTCCGTTGTCTAGTACAGGGCTTCTTAAACTTTTTCCACTTGGGATCCCTTTTCATTGAGAAATTTTTATGCCACCCTGGGTATAAATGTATATAAAATAGGTATACAGATAAAACATTACTGACATAAGGAAATTTATTTGAAAACAATTCTTTGGTTTTAATATAATTTTACTATTTATTAAAGACAAAAGCAAACTTGCATACTAGTGAGATGGGTGTGCTTGTTGATTTTTACATAAAGAATGAAATCTTGGAGGAATATTTGACACTGCAGTACACGGAGCATCTTCAATATTTGTTCAGTTGATCAATATTTTTATTTTATAATTATCAGTGCTGTGTTTAGAACCACAGCTGCGATGAAGTCAACCATGGGTAAGGGCTGCCAGAAACACCTTGAATTCATTATGTGTTTAACTTTGAATTAATTTGTGGCCATTGTGCAATCAGAAACCTTTTACTGTTGCCAAATTTTTCATATCCCCCAATTCAGTTATGTGACCCCCATATGGAATCTCAACCCACAGTTTAAGAAGGGCTGCATAGAGCACTGAGATTTCAACAGTGAAGGAAATTCCTTCTCTCCAAGTAGGCCAATGCTTCTCTACAACTAAAGAGTTGCCTAGTGCTGAGTAATGAAGTGCTTCAACCAGGGTCATGCAAACACTCTACTGCTGTTCAAAGGAGAATTAGCTCATACTTCTGGAGAGTTCAGGTCCTCCTCTCCTCAACCCTGGACCATTTGCAATAGCCTCCTAGTCAGCTGCCTTGCTTCAAGACTCTCCAATGTATCCACCTACTCAATGGCCAAAGTGATTTTCTTAAAGTGTGGATCTAACCATGTCACCCCTTACTCAACAAATTCCAGGGACTCTTTATTATCTCTATTATCAAATATAGACCTCACAGCCTGGCTCTTTCCAATCTTTCCCATATTCTTACATATTACTCTCCATCCAAATACTCTACTTTCTACTTATACTGACATATCTACTATTCTTTACCCATAATGCTCCATCTCTCATCTCAGTGCCCTTACATTGGCATTCCCTATGCCTGGAAAAGCTCTCCCTTCTCATCTCTGCCTCCTGGAGTGGGTAGCTTTATTCAAGGTCACTTAGTTCAAATGCAACTTTCTGCAAGAGAACTGTCCTGGTCCTCTTAGTTACTAGTAGCTTTTGCTATAAAGCTATCTTCCATGTTTTCTTCATTTTAATACTAATTTATATATGATGGCCTCTCCATTAGAATATAGGTTCTTTGAGGGCAGGGACTATCTTTGCTGTTTCTTTGTGTCCTTAGCACTTAGCACAGTGGTTGGCACCATAGTAAGTCCTTGTTGATTGATTAGACAATAGTCCATTCTACAATGTACCTGACAAAGTTATGTTGAATTCTCTGTGTCTCAGTCTCTTTATCTGTGAAATGGGGATAATAATGCCCCCTCCCTCATAGGGTTGCTATGAGGAAATTGTTTCATGAACTTTAAAACAACATGAAAATATAAACTATTACCATTATGATGATCTATCTTAAGGGTTTGTTGTGATGAAGTACTTTGTAATTATTCTCATACTCAAATGGGTCCATGGCCTCATGGATTTGGCTTCATCCTCTAGTATTTAAGATTATTGGCCATCCTTGCCTGGCCATCTTGTGGGTGACTGTTCATGTTGTGCCCTCCCAGTGTACTGTGCATCTTCCTTGTCTTCTCTTGACAGTGTAAGGACTAATGGCGGCCATGTAGGGTTCTAAAATTATGCTTTGTCCACAGACCTATTTACATGGAAAAGAAGATAACCGTTCTATTGTTTTCCAGATTCAAACTCTTTTGAGGTCCACAAAGTAGACTTGAAAAATCTATAGTTCATAGACAACAGATGGAGACCATTTTCAGGAAAAGAATAAAGAAAGTTCCAAATGAACCTGTGAGCATTTAATCATTGTGAAATTGTGCACCCATTGGCGAGTTGAAGAGTAACTTCAAAATACTGTGTCTGATTCAATTCTCAATTATTAATGAATGCAAATCTACACTCTCTAGTGGAAATAATGAGGCATCTCAGTCTTTCAAAGCTTGCCTTAACTCTGTGTTTGTGGCAGGAAGAAGAAGAGGGAAAGAAAGCTCTTTGAAGTCTGCCAAATGAAAGTGACGGTGCATTTACAGCCAGGCTCCATTCTGGAGGAAGCCAGCCAAATGGATAAAAAGGAATGGTAATGAGACCTGCCGCATGCCTTATGGGTGTGTGTTCTTCATTTCCGGCCTGGAAGCATACTTTCTCAGTCATTAGAATAAGTGTGAAGGGACTACTTTGGAAATAAAAATGGAAGTGAATCATGGTTTTAATTGTTTTCCATTTATAATCATGCTTGAGTGAGATCATACTGGCTGATCATTCCATCTTCTCTATATGAAGTTCTAGAGTTGGTATTCAAAAGCCTGCTGGTCTTCTGGTGCTGTACTGATGTCAAGGATATATGGCAGTTAGTGAAGGAGTATGTTCCAGTGGAGAGAGCATTTACTCCCTAAGTTGAAGTCCCACTTGTGATACTTAACTACCTCTGTGACCTTATGCCAGTCCTTGAGCCTTCTTAGGTTCCAGTTTCCTCATGCGGCCAGCCCACATAGCCTCTGAGGTCCCTTCTAGGTGGGAAGAATAAATTCTGGGCTTGGCATCAGGAAAGCTTGTGTTTGAATCCCTTCTCTGTGACTCTGGAGAAATCTCTCAGCCTCCTCATCTGTAAAATGGGTATAATTCAATGGCACCTACCTCATAGTCTGTCTTGAACTTCAATTCACAAAACAATTTCAATTGGGGTGTTTGTAAAGTGTTTTGCAAACCTTCAGCTGCTATGTACATGTGAGTTCTTTTGTGAAACATGTGCTAGACTTGGAGTCTGAGCTCTTAGGTTCAAATCCTGGTTTTACTTTTCACTAGCTTTGGGCACTGGCTAAATTCTCTGGTTCTAAGTTTCCTCTTCTATAAACTGAATGACTTGGACTCAGTCACCTAAATTCTAAATTGATGATGATGATTTATTATTGTATCTATTATTATTCCAGTTCTAAATCAACAATCTTTTTATCTCTTTTACTCCTCCCAAAGGTGTGTGTTCAAGTTCAGGCAACATGTGTTTGGTCTTTATGCCCCCAAGGCCCAAACTACCAGTTTAAAAATAAAATCTTTGGTCAATAAAATGGATCCTTTGTGGTCCATATGCAAACATCTTTTTTGGCTGATTCTTTTGCCCTGTGTAATCATCCCATTGTTTTCTATTGTTCAGTTCATCCATCTTTCACTGAATGCTGGTTAATAATAGCTTACATTTATAGAGTTTGCAAAGTGATTTATATCCATTATCTCAATGGAGCCTCACAACAATGCCATGTGGTAGGTAATTTATTTATTCCCCCTCTAACAGATGAGTATGCAATGGAGGCTTAGAGAGATGAAAGCATTTGCCCAGGGTCACCCAGCTTGTAATTGCCACAAGTAGGATTTGAACTCAGACCCTCCATTCTAGCTACTGTGAGGCTCTTGGTCTGTGCAACTGGCATTATGTATGGTGTTAAGAAGAATATAAAGATGGAAAAAAGATGAGTCCCTGTCTTCACAAAGTTCATCATCCACACGGCCAGGTAAGGTGTATACAAATTCGATTTTGATGAATGTATAAAAGAGGCATGAAGAAAACACTATAGGAATTTCAAGAAAGAGAGATGGCTTCCAGATCCGGGGAGACCACATCAGAGAAGGTGTCAGGAAAAGGGGTCACTTAAGTTGGTCCTTGGAGGATGTGGGGGACTCCAGCAGGTAGATGTGCCAGGAAGAGCCTTCTCAAAGATACAGCCCAACTCTCTTAATGCATGTATGGTGGCCACACCCTGGTAAGCCATCGTAGCACACAGGCTAAATCAGACTGAGGGTAAATGCCAGGCCTCACATCTGGCAGTGAGTGAGGTAGAGGGAGGTCTACCCCAAGCTTGTGAAGACTTTCCCCAGTGAAGTGGGTGAATGAGAGCAGTTTGTTCCAACAGCCATGAAGGCAGCTGAAGCAGGTGCTGTGGAACTTGGTCACACACTGAAGATGCCAAGGTCAGCCCTGGCATCCTGGTCCATCACTCGTCATCCTGCCTTCTGTGCTGCCACTGAACTCTGATGAATCAGGAAGACAGAGTGAGGATGATGACTTTGTGAAGCTCTGTCTCACTGAAATCCAATTCATGTGCCAGTTAAGACATTGCCCATGATGTCACTGGTGCTCTTCAGAAACAAGGACAAACACTAACGACAATAATTGAGCACCTAAACAATCCAAATCCACAAGTATATTTATAAGATATTCAATTCATTCCTTCAGAAACCCCCCACCACTCTCTAGAGCATGGATCCTTATCTGAAAAATCTACAATTAAGGCTGGCTGTACTTAGGTAGTGCCAGCAGAGTCAGGTGAGAAGTTACAAATTCAGCAGCACAACTGGCCATTTTACAAACTCTATCAAACCAAATAACCAGTGTAACTGATTTTCACGGACCGACTCTTGGTTTGACCAAATTGAGTAGGTTAACTCAGTATTAGAAACACCCTATTTATAGATGTACATCGTGCAATGGCTGAAATGTGTCATAAAGCTCTTCACTGATCTGATGGTCACCTCTGATAACCAGTGTTACCAGACTATGGGCAGGCCACTTCAGCACTCTAGAGCAGGCCCTTATTGCCTCACCCTTGGATTTCTGCAATCACCTTCTTGGGGTGGGGGTGGGGAAGTCTGCTTGCCTCAAGCCTCTCCCTGCTCCAACCTTATCCCATTCAGCACTAAAATGATTTTTTGTACAGTAGAGCTCTGAACATGTTCCTCCTCTACTCAATAGGAAGCCACCACTGGTTGCCTAAGCTTCCTCAACTGTAAAGTGGAGATCATAATAGCACTATCTCCCAGGGTTGTTGTGAAGGTCAGATGAGATCATGTCTGTACAGTGTTTAGCTTGGCCCAAGCTGTACAAATGCTGATTCCTTCCCCTTCCCAATGTGGAATGGGCAGCCTCCATGGGTGAAGGATAACGTCTTGGGTCTGTAGTAAGGGGGACCGAATTCTTCTTCAGGAGTGAATTCCTTTTCAGTTTTCTCTCAACTTTAAGATTCTACAAAATTTACACCTCTAAATTAATCTAGCTTTGCACTACGTGACTAGGTCCTTCAAGCAAAGGAGACAAAGACTTCCTCATGGGAGTGAGCTGGAAGGTCAGGGATCAGGTGGGTCATAGGATCAGAGGTCTGGATCCAGAAGAGACTTTGAGTCCAGCCTTCCCCATTTTGCCTATGAATAGACTGAGGCTGGAGAGGTGACTGACTTACCTTGGGTTGTTCAGTCAATAAGTGTTGGAAACAGGACTCAAACTGGGATCTTCCTGATGACACATTCTCCCTCTCCATTGTGTGAGATTGCCTTTTTTAAAGTATTGGTGACTTAATAGGTTCTTTTCCTTCTTACTCTGATGATGACCCTTCCCCTCCTTTCTTCATTCTAAGTCACTGTAGCTGACAAGGACGTAGCCACAGTCCCATGTGCCCAGGACATAGTTTCATTTCTGGACCCCTCATTCACACACAGATGCCAATCTGATTTGCATGGGACAGTTATCATGTGGCATGTTAAATAATGGTGATGACCAAAGAGAACAGATGACGGATTGGGATAGCCAGAAAACAAGGCAAAGGCACTAATAGAATTAAAAATAGGGACTCTTTACTGAAGTTGGTGATTCTGTTTTTTCCAATTGAGAATGAAGACTGAAAGCAGTCGGGGAAAGAGGGAGGAGGGAGACTAAGAGAATTGTGTCTTCCATTTCTTGCCACTTGATAAGTCTCCTTATAGCAAGGGGGCCAGTTACTCCCTGGATGCCCATACCCCTTCCAAACACCCAATGATTTTCCCATTTTTTTTTTGTATTTTGAGATTTTTTTGAAATTAAACCAAACTAATATGTTCCTCTGAATTAGCATTATTCTAATATCCTAAACTTGTTTTAATCTCAAAATGAACGATTAAAAAAAATGTTAAGCTGCTAGGTGCTGTCCTCAGTGCTGGAGATAAAAATACAAGGAAGCCAGGCAGTTGATAACCCCAAGGAGTTTCCATTGAAATTGGTGAAGCAAATGTGCACAAGTAAATACAAAATAGTTTGAGGATGTAAAGAAGGGGAGCATCATTTAGAGTTATGATTTTAGTTTCCTCTCTCTTGTCAAAGTGAAGCCAGGAGTTTCTTATTAAAAGGACTTTGAGCCCAATTCCATTGGAAAAATGCATTGCATTTTTGAAATTAAACTCAGGAAAGTAGTTTGAGGGCCTTGAGTGACAAGAACAGAGCATTTCACAGTCTCCTACCCATCTTCCTTGGTGGTTCTCCAACAAATATAGAAACAAATGGATTAGAGAAAATTCAAAGGATCTTGATTTGAAGATAAATCGGTGGTAACATGAAGACACGGGGAGGTGGAAGGGGGAGCCTTTCTGCTGTTTGCTTTTGACAAATAAAGTAAAATGTGTGAGCTGAGGCTTTATACTCTCTCAAAAAGATAATCTTAGTTGTTTCCTTTCTCCCTATTATTTAAAAGACAGAATTTCTTCTTCGTTTGTCACCCGAATGCTAGCCTTATACAGTTCGCATGTCTGCCTCTCCATGCCAACCCCGATAATGGCAGAAAAGATGCCCAGAGTGGTTTCTTTTAAACAATAAAGTTTAGAAATTTCATGGTCAGCATTAGTAATATGCACACAGCCACGATCTCATCTTACCTCCCCAGGTAACCCGTTGCTGTTGTCCCAAGACTATTTCATTTGGGTTTATCTAGATGCAGGCAGAGAACTTTTCTTTCTCTTTCATTTTCCTTTCTTTTTTTTTTTTTTAGTATAACTGGAACCTGAAACTCTTAATTGATTTCTTAAATGGCTGGTTTTAGGCCTTCATTTGGACAGAGGCCAACTGTCAAAATGAAAAATTTCCTTTGGAGTTAGAGAGAATTTTCTACTTTATAGGTATAAATCTCTTCCTTTGTATAGTCTCAAACGTTCTTGTTCTCTTCATTTTCTATATTACATTTTCCCTCCCTTTCCTGTTCTCATTGTCTCCACTCCTCTTTTAATTCCCTTTCCATCTCTTTATGTATTTTCTGTCATTTCTTCTCTCTTCATATTTTCTCTCTTCTTTCCTTCTTTCCCTCCCATCTTGCTCAATATTCCCCTCTCTTTGCTATTTCTTTTTTCTTTCTCTCCTTCCCTCTCTGTCTCTGTCTTCTCTCTCTGTCTTTTGTTTTCATTGTTTCTGTTTCTTATGTTTCTTCTTATGCTCTTACTGTTTCATTTATGATTTCATTG